>OZ012737.1:576965605-577565605 GCA_963859935.3 Lathyrus sativus
TCACACAAAACATCATATGTCACATACAATGCATCTCACTCACAACTTTGGTAACTATTCATTCATGACACTCACATAAGTATCATATTGCATGAATGTCACCTTCTAGTGTTATCTAAGTCATACTTACAACCTATTTATCTTTCTAATCCATTTACTTAGTTATAAACCTAGGTTTCCTCACTCATATTCATCATATTTTAAACATGTTATTTAATGTGATTGTGCTAGAATGAAAGAGAATGAAAAAGGGATGGGTTGGTTAGGTTTTGGCATGATGACATGATTCAGATTGGTTTGTATAGGAAGGAGGCTTATAACCGCACAATTGCGGAATTGTGTTCTTACAATATCTTGAGTGTGCAAGCGAGTACCTATCGATACAATCTTAGCCGAAGTGGAGTTTGTAACCTAGAATGAGTATCTGTATGCATTGTTTTTCATAAGTCTTGATATTATCTGCTGCAAATTTTTTAAATTCTTTTTCATATGTGTAGTAGTTTGCTTGAGGACAAGCAAAAGTTTAAGTATGAGAGTTTGATAGCACTAAAACACATAGTTCATTTTGACTCGATTTGCATACGCTTGAGTGTTATTGTACCATATTTTGTAGTGTTATGCTAGTAGTTTGTGTATGTTTCAGGTACTTTACAGGTAGGAGTCGGTACATGAAGAAACCAGGTGAAAATGACGTGAAACAGAGAAAATACAGAGAAAAATACACTGGTGGCGACCTTCAGGGCGCCTGCCATGATACTAGCCATGACTAGGATAGCATGTGGTCTACCAAAGAGCGAGAAAGAAGCAAAGAGACGAGGTCAGGGACCTATGGTGCCCGCCACATGGGCCATGGTGTTTGCCATATAGAGCCGGCCATCCACGGTCACCCATTTTAACTTGTGGTGTCCTCCAAAGTGCATGGCGCCCACCATGCACTTTTTTTCTTGAAAAATTGCAACAAAAAATTACCCAGTCTTCCCCCATTACACCAGATTTTTCTCCACGACTTCCACACATTTTGACCTCACATTCTGCACTTGCAACACTATAAATAGGTAGTTTTATCAGAATTTTGGCATACAAGTCTTGTTCAAATTTAGAGCATTTAGTTTTAAGCAAAAATCACCATTATAAAGTAGTAGCTTTCTCACATAGAGGAACTACTACACCTTAGTATTTTTAGGCTTCTGTTGTATGCTTGGATCAAACAATCTTGTTGTCATTTAAAATTTTAGTCTCATCTATTTTCAGTTTTACTTTACAGGTTCATTTAATTTACAATTGCTTTACTTTTCCGCTTTTATTTTATGTCTTTTACAATTCATGCCTTATATTGTATTCCTATTGTTCTTGCTTTGAATTTCTGTTTTATTCCTTTTATTCATCTGCAAACCCTTGTTGTCATTTGTTTTAAATTGTTTATCATGTCTCTAATTTAAACATTAATAATTGCATGTTTATTTCAAAACCATGTTCGGCTAAATTACTAGAGTCTGGAAGTGAGGACCGTCGTTCCGACAGGATTCAGTAAACTAGTTTGTCGTATAATTTTAATATTAACTTGTTTTTCTGGTTCTGATTTTTAGCTTTAAATTCAAAAGGTTTTGCGGGAAAGCAAAAACACGCAGACACTGGTCAACAGCGCGAAAGTGTGAGAGTCATACCCGATCTTAAAAATTTAATTTCTAAAAACAACGACAACACTTTAGGATTGACTAAGATTTATTAGTTGTCAAAAATCGTTTCAAAATTGTGACTGAGATAATGACAAAGCATTTACGATTTCGAAACATAACACGTACTACGCGAAAGTAAGAAGTGTTTTTAAGTTGATATTTCCTTCCGAAAAATATTTGTAAAAACCAAAACAAACGCCAAGAACTTATTGAGTTCTAGAGGTGTGATTGGAAATTACATTCTGGTCTCGCTTTAATTAACTTTCTCCCAAACCGACTTTATATCTTGTTCAATTTTTCTTCTAAAAATCTAAAAATATATCCGATTAACCTTAGATTTACATAGCGATAATTGGTACCTAAAAATTAACTGGTGATCTCTATAGATTTGATAGTTTTTGTATTACTCTGATAATATTCGTGCACTTTCTAATAAGGTACCATAAGTAAACACATCACTAAAGATTTAAAAATTGACTATTTTACTCACTAGTCGGATGCTTTAGTCTTGGTGGATTGCACCAATGGCTTTAATTTTATTGATGCGTTAGATTCTGTTTTGTTAGAGAGCAAATCTCTTATTAGTGATTTTAGTAATGTAATTTTGATGTATCTTAGCATGGACTGTAACGTGGATGTTCACTATATGGTAGGAGTTGGAAAATTTCTAGGATCTAGAATCTGGAGTGACCACATTTTCAACCTGGGTCATTCTTTTTATAATGGCACATTGGCTTTCTCTTAATCAATATTCTATGTTTTATATAAAAAAGGAAAAAAAAAGCATATAGAAAATGTTTTTTCATTCAAAACACTTGGAGAATATTTTTCTTTTTGAAAACTAGAGTACTGAAATAAATGAACTCAATTGAAAAAAGTTCTAACCCAAAGTTCATGAATTGCATATGTGCTTCTTAATAATGAGTCTGTTTTAACTTTATTCTCCATGGTTCTTTTGGAAAGCTCACTATTTTCTTGGGTTAAAGCAAACACAGATGGTTCGCTTATTGGTAATTTGGAAAGCTCACTATTTTCACTTCGGTTGTGCATGCAGAGATGATGGATGTGATCTTACCTATTGAAAATGCTAAGACTAGGGGTTGGAACATCATTTGGATTAAGAGTGGTTCTTAGATTGCTATCACAGCTTTTGAGAATTCAAATATTGTTCAATGAAATTTGATAAATAGATGGAATAACTGTTAGGTGTTAATGTGGTTTAATCCCATATCTATAGTTATCTATAGTAAAGGTAGTGTTTATGCAGATAAACGGGTCTCCTTTGTTCATTTCGTAAATGACTTTATTTGGTGGAAATCTATTTCATATTGTATTAAATAAGATGGGGTTTCTGGAATTGAATACCGTTTCTTGTAATTTAGATTCTTATTTTATTTTTTGTTCTGGGATTTTGGTTTAGTCCATATATATATATATATATATATATATATATATATATATATATATATATATATATATATATATATATATATATATATATATATATATATATATATATATATATATATATATATATATATATATATATATATATATATATATATATATATATATATATATATATATATATATATATATATATATATATATATTGAAAATCCACTTATTCTAAGAATAAATTTTTATAATTTATTTCACAATCATAACTTTTAAATTAGATTTAATCGAATGTCTATAAATAAAAATGTTAATTTAACAATTAGATTAGATACAATTTAAATGCTATGATGTGAAATAAGTTAAAAAAACTTATTCTTAAAGTAAGTTGATCCCCGCTCATATATATATATATATATATATATATATATATATATATATATATATATATATATATATATATATATATATATATATATATATATATATATATATATATATATATATATATATATATATATATATATATATATATATATATATATATATATATATTCCAATTCTTTTCATACCAAATATTTACACCGTATACATTGTTCATCGTAATTATACGATAAATAATATTTTTTTTAAATAAAAAAAACATGTCGATGACATACGATAAACAATATATGTGAACATTGTTTGTGAATAGTAACTTTAAAATAGTAAAATAAATTGATTAATGAAATATGAAAAATTGGTTAATGAAATGATAAGTTGGTAAATAAAAATCCAGATTTTATAAATAATTTTTAATAGTAAATCAAAGTTGGCTAATGAAATATAAAAGGTTGATTAATAAAATTATAAAGTTGGTTAATAAACGTTCAATAGAATTGGTTAATATAGTATAAAAGGTTGATTTATCACTCAATTTTATATTAGTATTATTTAATATAAAAATAAAAAAATTAATAATTTTTTTTTATTTTTAAAAAATATATATGATATTTTAATATTTTACTATTAATCGTATTTGTGAACAGTAAAATATAATGTAAATGTAAATTATAGTGTAAAAATATATTTTTGATATATATATATATATATTATATATATATATATATATATATATATATATATATATATATATATATATAATATATATATATATATATATATATATATATATATATATATATATATATATATATATATATATTATATATATATATATATATATATATATATATATATATATATATATATATATATATATATATATATATATATATATATATATAAAAGTTAGGAACAGAGAAGAGTGGTTGCTAAAGGTGTAACCTAGGAAGGATGTTTAGTTTCTTTTGGATCTCGTTATACTCTTAATTTATCTATAAAAAAATATAATAAAGTGAATAATATTAATTGTGGATTAATAAATTAATAATAAATGTTATATGCATACATAACAAATTATACGTAAATTCTTTACTTGAGCCTTGCAAGATTTATTTGAAAGAATGAAAATTTTTTAAGCTATGCTAGGATGACATCCATTTGCTACATTGTATCTCATCTACACCGTATATATACATATATATATTTGCTTCTAACACATATTTCAAAACAAGATAAAAAATTATTAAAAAAATAATAAATACTTTGTTTAAGGTAGAAATTACGGTGTAGGTGTGCATTTTAGTGTCATTGTATCATTTCTCAAAACTTTTTAAGCATACAAACCAATTGTAGTGTGATAGTGAGTTCAAAAGACTTTGGATACTCAATATACTCACTAAGATGCCAAAATAAAAAAGGCTGAACCTTATATTACAATCCACAAATCTAAAAAAGTTAGTAGGGCCAAGAAAATATTTGTTGTCATGTTATGTGGACACATGCACTTGGACACACTCCTATAGTGTTGTGTTGTGACCATTTATTTGCAATGTAATGATGGCCTTCAACCCTAGTTGGTACATATTTTTAGAAAACATGTTTAGGTCTTATGCCCTACTTTATTTTGAGATTCAATGTAGATTTGGGGAAATTTTTATTTAAATAGCTAAGTTTTTAAATTTTATTAACCATTATTTTTCTATTATTTTTAATATTTTTATATTTTCAAAAAAAAAGAAAAAAATAGATTAAAGAGGAGATGTCAATTGAATTGACACCTTATATATTATTTTAATTTGCAAATTTATCTATAAATTTGATATTATTTGCAAATTTATTTGTGGATTTTTTTTAATTTTTTGTTTGTAAGTAAATCTTTATGTAATTTCACAAATAAATATGGAAATTGTTGGTTAGTGTAGTATTTAAATTTAAAATTTTGGTTATTTATATAAAATTTTCATATTTAAATAGAATTTGGAAAATTACAATGTTATATGGATTTCATATTTCTCGTTCATCTAAATATACACTCAAATTAAATATTATTAAATGATATATAAATCAAGTTAATTGAAATTTTAATCTTAGTAACTAATTATTTATTTATAGATTTAAAGATTTAAATTGTAGAACTTAAGTAAAATAGCGATCAACAATGCTCAAAGTAAGGTTTTTGGTGTCATATATTCTCCGTGAGAAATAGGTGTCTTTACGCTAGTGAGAGATTTAATGGCTTAGACGTGTTAGGTATGAGTAGGGAAGTAGAAAAATAGTCTACAAGAGATGAATAGGTTCTTATTAAAAATTTAACTGCTTTTTTAAAAAGAGTACCAAAAATTTTCAAAAGATGTGAGCGAAAGGTTTGAAACGAAAATATAAAAATTATATGTTATTTGAAACTTGTTCACGTTAACTCTTAATCAATTTTCAAATATCAAACGATGGTTTTATGGTGATACACAAAGATATATGTTAGATTTAATTGTATATTTCACAAGATGTGGTTATACAACAATTCATATTTTATCAATGAATTCTAACCTCAATTGTTTATTAGATTGTAATCATCAATGCAACTTGATTAGGCACCAATTCTAACAAAACCTAACCTTACGCAATAAATCGCTAATAAATCATTGTTGTTCTGGGTTGGGCTGACGCCTGGCCTATAGTTGAGCAAGCCTATGCCCCACTGAGTTGGAAGACCCAAATAAGACCTTATCGACCAACAACGGAAGATCCGTTGGGCAGACCGTCTTCTACCGTCGGGCAGGACCTTCATAGCTGTCCGGCTAGCCTTCTTCTGCCCCACGGTCGGGCAGAGCCCATCCAGCTTGGGAAGCTCCTCAGACCTCCCCCACGTTCTCTACGTGTCCCCTATGCGGAGACACGTCATCAAGTAACTATTCGTGTCCTGATGATTCAGTCATCCACCTCTCGAATAGCACGGAACAGTTACACTAGGGCAAAGACCATGTGCTGGTCATCACGACGCCACGTCAGCCCTAGAAGTTGCCAATGTTGGGCCTGGTAGTCCATCCTAATGCCTGGTAACTGTTGGCCTTGCGCTGGGGGCTCATTATAAATACTTCTTCCACTAGAGTGTCAGGTAATCTAATTCTCACTCATTTTCTCTGTACTTGTTATCACTCTGCTCGTCGCTTACTTTAGTATTGGAGTGTGTTACAGGTACACCCCTCCCCCTCTGTCGGTCAAGTCAACCGTTCGAAAGCTCAAACGCGTGCAACCCAACGATCTCTCTAATCAGGTACGATCAGTTATTAATAAAATAAACGATAAAATACGCTAGAATTGAAATACCCAAGCATGCAAATCATACGGAAATTAATAGTGCTTCAATGTTTCTCCTCGCTTTGCCTACATGCACTCTTCAATAGTTTCCCGTTGGAACCTGCATTGTTCCTTTTTATTTGACAAATATTTGCAAGAGTTCATAGAATCATCAACCTTAACAATGCTAAGAAATATAAAATCTTCTATCAAGATCTTGACTTGTATACAACGTAATGGAAAATTTTTCTATGTAATATTTACTCGATTAACGCTTCTTAAATATTCCAATATTACCAACATGCCCCAAGCTTTCGTGTGTAGAATCAATTCTTTGATCCTATTGATTCTTTGAGCTATAAATTGTCCAAATATTTGAGAAGAACTTTGACTTTTCCGTAGCCTTCCACACAGTCACTAACAAGGCAATTTAGAGAGAAGAACCTCCTTCTTTTCACTGGAATTTGTCAGCACCAATGATAACAACCTCAATCTTGCAAGTTATATGAAAATCTTAACCAAATGCTCAAGAATGATAAGTTTCAAGAGCGCGTCTCCTTCAATCAATTACAAATATCTCGTTATCAAGATTTGGAATCAAACTGAATTTAAAGATGTAAGAATTTCGTTGCAAGAGCTTTGAACTTTAAAAAATAGAGGGTATTGATTTTTCACAGAATCTCACAAAAATGGTTACGAATTTGGTGGTTCGTTACATGAAAAATGATGAAAAAAAGGTTTTTTATGTGTTTAAGCTTAAGCACAAAATATGGTTGAAAAAGTTAGTCTGATTCAAATCAAAATGTTTGAAAATATTTGGTTTGCCTCTGTCCAAAATGACCTGAATCAGGATATGTGCTTGATTCGAACAAAACACACAAAATCTCAATTTTTCATAATTTTCAAAAGACTTAGAGAGTTTTCTTTCCACCTGACTTGAATCAATAACATATATGGTTCTTATTCCACTAACTCATGCAATTGATTGAAAACATCATGATCAAGTTCAAACCTAACCAATGGTTTATGCATGCTAAAAACGAATTGTTGTAAATGTTCTTATGAATTATGATAAAATTTAATATCAATTTGTGAGGCAAAGAACAATAACAACCAAAATAAATGGTCTTCAGCAATAATAATCTGTACACAGATAATATAACAGAATAAGGCAAGAAAAAACCAAAGGTTTCTTTACCCAGTTCGATCAAACAATCTATTCTGGGGGAGAGAGCAACTCTCCAATTCACTATACTCAGAATTTGTTACAAGAGATTACAGACGAGTTACAAAAAAATATTCTTCGCCTTTAAGTTCCCAAGAGCAACCCTATTTTCTACCCAAGTGTTTCCCTACCTCTCAAACTCTCAATATATGAATCACTCAAATCCAAGGTGTAACAGTGTTTTACAATAACCTTAAACAACTCCAAAGGTTTACCTAAACCTTTTCTTTTCTAAGGTTTCCCTTGTGAATAGCTGAAACCCTATGCTATGCCTTTAAACCCTTGGTCTCCATTGTTGGTGAAAACTCTAAGATTGTCACACACCAAGTATATAAGAGATACATATTTATAATAGCAAATACCCAACAAACATAGCCCAAAATCACATGAATCCATGGACTGAACTGGAAAACCCGAAAACTCGAAAATACTGTTCATCATACGGAAAACACTATTCACCATACAGAAAACACTATTCACCATACGAATGTTACTATTCATTTGTACAGATAGCACTATTCAACATACGCTTTTTTTCCTTGACTTTTCGTCCGATTTTTACGGTAAATGCAATCTCCAAAATATATTTTCTTTCTCTTCATCAACAAAGGTTTTAAGCCACATTTATAACAATCTCCAACTTGACTTTAAACCGTGTTGATACCAATTTAACAATCAACAACATTGCTACTCTCTACCAAGTTGAAACTTTAATCAATAACTTTGATCGAATTTAAGCAACCCTTGAATCTTGATCTTGCAACTTGAATCCACTTGTTCCCAATTACCTTTTTTTGCCTAGGTAATTTAACAAGCCTACAAGTATGATTTTTCAACCACCCTTGACTCCACCTGTTTTCATGCCTCCCTGAAGATTTTTCTTCTTTTATTTTGTAGTCATTCAGCCACATTAAAAACATAATATCCAAGGCTAGCATAACCGTCCCTTTGAGATGCTACAATAACCCTTCTTACCTTATCATGAGTCAAATGATAATCAGAGATCTCTATAATTGTTCCCTCACTACTGTCAGCATCTATAGTAGGAAACTCCACCTCAAACTGAGTTTTCTCTATTATAGTTTCTCCCTTGGTTTTCACTATTCTTCTTTTGAAGAAATTATGTATCAACCATGTAAGTTGTTTTAACCTCAGATGTTCCCTAAAAACTCAATAACAACTCAACGGTAACATGCATTTTTATCCCTTGATATCTGCAAAATTCACTATACTCCTCTGAAACTTTCTCAAGGCATTCATAACGCCTTAAACACAAATCCATAGCTCTTCCTTGTCATGAAAGCCTCCACTAGTTAACGATGAATGAATAATAACATTTGAACCTTCTAAAATATATAGACCACATATTTTAGACCCTTTAGCAATAATCAATTCATCACGCGAAATCTTCAACACTCCATGTTCAACTCTAGTACAATAGCCTAGATCGTCAAACATACTTATAGATAACAAATTTCGCTTGAGTTCTAAAACATACCTCACATTGTGAATAAGAAGTTCATGATCATTAGAAATTTTAAATCTGACCATACCAATACCATGAACCTTGCATGCCTTATTATTACCAAGGTGAACTACTCCACCTTGCACCATCTTTAAAGTTTCAAAGTATTCTATTCTTGGACATATCTGATAAGAGCAACCTGAGTCAATGATCAAACTATCTTCAATTTCCAAACTCGATAATAGTAGAGCTTTAGCATCCTCATACCTTTCCTCACCCAATGCAACTACAACTTGAATAGAATCTTCATTGACCTTTCTTTCAGGACAATCCCTTTTAGAGTGACCTATTTTCTGACAATTAAAACATTTTACCTTTGACTTGTCAGACCTCTTTGATCTGGATATCCCTTTACACTCACCTCCTCCTCTTGACACATTTAAGCCTTCACCACTATCTTCGATCTTCAAATCTTTCAAATTTGAAAATTCTTTGGATTTCACCGCCGTTTGGACTTCATCCAAAGTAATAGTACCTTCCTTACTATAAAGAAGGGAATCCTTAAAGTGCTTAAAGGATTTAGATAATGAACTCAACTGGAGAAAAACCTTGTCCTCATCATCAATCTTCACTTCAATATTCTCAAGATCATCGATAATCGTGTGAAATTCTATGAGCTGCTCAACTATGGATTTGTTCTCTACCATATTGAATGAATAAAGTTGTTGTTTCAGATACAACCTGTGAGCCAAAGGCTTTTTCATATATAATGATTCAAGTTTTTCCCACATAGCAACTGCAGTTTGCTCCCTGGCGACTTCTCTTAGAACTTTATCCCCGAGGCATAAGATAATGGCACTCCTGGCCTTATCCACCATCTCGGTCTTTTGTACCAGTGTAAGCCTTGCAGGCATCAATGTGTCATTCTTCAAAGCATCAAAACACTTCTCTTGAATTAAAATTGCTTTCATCTTAATTTTCCACAACCCAAATTCGTTGTTACCGAAAAATTTCTCGATATGCCATCTACTAACCATGGTGCTCATTTGTCAACAATATCTCTTTGCTTCGTGTTAACCGCACCACTTGTTGTGAATCTTGTTGTGAATCACGAAAAAATTCAATATCAATTTGTGAGGCAAAGAACAATAGCAATAAAAATAAGTTGTCTACAACAATAATAATCCATACACAGATAATATAACAGAATAAGGCAAGGAAAAACAGAAGGTTTGTTTACTCAGTCGATCAAACGATCTACTCTGGGGGAGAGAACAACTCTCCAATTCATTATAATCAGAAAGTTTATAAGAGATTTCAGATGAGTTACAAGAAAATAGTATTCGCCTTCAGGTTCCCAAGAACAACCCTGAAGGCGTCCAAGAACAAACCTATTTTCTACCCAAGTGTTTCCCTACCTCTCCAACTCTCAATATATGAATCACTCAAACTCAAGGTGTAATCCAAGGTTTTCTTTATGCATAGCTAAAAGCCTATGCTATATCTTTAAACCCTTGCTCTCACTTGTTGGTGAAAACTCTAAGATTGTCACACACCAAACATATAAGAGATACATATTTATACTAGCAAATACCCAACAAACAAAGCCCAAAATCACATGTACCACCGCCTATGTTCGTTATCGTAATTCTACTTTAGGTTTATTTCTATCTCTTAACTCTTTTAAAATTTGTGTTTATGTTTTCAGATTTCTCTCTATTTTGATTTTGTTATTTTTTCTCTATTTTGGTTATATTTTTTCTTCTATCTATTTTCAATATGTTTTCGATATGCTTGTTGTTTTTTCATCCAATTTTATCTGTTTTTCTGAATGAAGATTTCAAATGGTAAGATTGTTGACTGAAGACTAGTACGATTTCAAATGAAGTATGCTAGGTTATGATGATGTCTATATGAAAGAACTAATAACTTTTGATAGTTTGTGTTCAACTCTTGAAATATCTCTCTTAAATTATGATTTTGGAGGTTTTAACTGATTTCAATTCAGAACTAGTGGAGTGATTGAGTAAGTATACTTCAAGTTATGCAATTCTAAATCTAATTACATCAATAAAATAATATTATGTCGTTGATGTTTTCTCAATTCAAATATCAAATCTTGGACATTTATATATGTGGATTAATAGCATTCAATTAGTGGTGAATATTCATCATTTTCCTCATCTGGAAATACCTGAGCCTCATCTTTTTTACTGCTTAATATTCATCATTTTCCTGCCGATGCCATATATGACAGTTTCTTTTATTAAATGAGGGCTTTTAAGACCTATTTTGATATAAATTTTGTTTTGTAAATTCTTATTAAGGGAATTGCATGCTGATTAATGCAACTTCATAATGTCTGTTAAAAATAGTTTGATTGAAATTGTAATTTTTTAGATAGATTTGGAACATGGTTGAT
The DNA here is from genome assembly GCA_963859935.3 of Lathyrus sativus. Taxonomy (NCBI): domain Eukaryota; kingdom Viridiplantae; phylum Streptophyta; class Magnoliopsida; order Fabales; family Fabaceae; genus Lathyrus; species Lathyrus sativus. Next base: position 576,977,470 of record OZ012737.1, read on the forward strand.
ACATAGCCTTGAAGGAATTGAAGCATTTTGTGCTGATATGGAGGTGGATCATACTGATTTGAGAATTTTGATGCTTGTGTGGTAAGCTACCATTCTTTTCTTAATTTTCCTTTAATGTTATATTCTTATATCTTTATCTTAAGTTTATGTTCGGAGTTAATGAAACTAAACGTGACAGGAAAATGAAATATGAGGAGCAAGGATATCTTACCTTGGTATGTGTACTATCATGTCTATTATTTTGTTGTTAACATTTCTCTCAGAGTCGAAAGTTCAAACCGAGCTTAAGTATAAAGTTCGGATCTTATGAAGTATAAAGTTTTTGTATTTAATAATGTTGTGTTTTGTTCTTGCAGCTTGAAAGATACCAGAGTTTTCAGAGATTACACAGAATTTTCAGAGAATACAAGTCAAAGCTTTATCTTTTGTTACCTATAAGTAATTTATAGGTTTAAAGCTTTATATCTATATTTTCTGGTATGCAACTCTTACTTTTTTATGCTACTAAGATTCTAGGGAAGGGGCTTTTAAGTAAGTGTATCCTTATTATTTTGTTTATGAATTTTTATGCTCAATTGATAAAATGTTAATGTATCTTAGTAGATGAAGATAATTGTGAACATTATTGTGTATATGTGATATATATATGTTTGGAATTTTGATGAAATGAGACTTGTATGTGGATGATTTTTTTTCCTTGACAGTAATTTTGAAATGTAGATACAGAGCTTTTGATGAATTGGAAGGAGTTGAAGTGGCTTGGAATCAGGTTAAGGTGTCTGATCTATTGCGAAATTCTGAGGATTTGGAGCGGCTTTATTCTGAAGTTCATTTGCTTAAGACTTTGAAGGATAAGAATATTATTAAATTTTATAATTCATGGGTTGATACCAAGAGTGAGAATATTAATTTCATTACTGAAATTTTCACATCTTGAACATTGTGCCAGTGATGTATTTTGGTTTGTTGTTTGGTTCATTGTATTTTTTTATTTGTGATTTTTAGGCGATGAGTTGCAACCGACCTCCCCCATTATAGGTTTTGGTGTGCTCATGTGTTTTAAGTTTAGCTTTCTTAATGTAGATACCGGAAGAAACATAAGCATGTTGATTTGAGACCTTTGAAGAAATGGTCTAGACAGATTTTGGAGGGCCTTTCATATCTTCATAGTCATAATCCACCAGTTATTCATAGACACCTTAAGTGTGACAACATTTTTGTGAATGGGAATCAAGGGGAGGTGAAAAATGGTGACTGTCATTCTCCAACAAACCAGTTCAGCTCACAGTGTTATAGGTAACATTTGGCTTTGAAATCATTACATGTATGATCCTTATGTATTATGTTTTTTCTATGTGTACTACTGTGAAAAATTGTTTTTGAAAATATCTATAATTCTTACGAGCTCAGGTATTAGAGTTTTTAACTCCAATCTCAATGCTGATAAATTTAGGATTCAATCTGAAAACTATATAAGTTTTTAGAGACTAAGGTTTTTTGGAACCCTTTAGACTTTGAATTATGGATGATTTATTAATGTTTATGAGTTTTAATGATCAAGTTAAATCAAATACTGTTTTATCTTTATGATTTTATTTGATATCTATGACTACTCTTATTTTACTGGATTTGAAATAATTCAAATGTTGAAGAAATTGACGAATTTAGATATTGGAGACAATTTATTATTTGTATTAGTTGTGATATTGTAATGTAGTATTATATTTTATTAAATTTTTTATTTATGTTAATTAGAAATTTTAAGGTAAAGATTTATTTAATTTTTTCATTTTATATTTGGATAGTTTTAGTATTCAATTTCATTTAAAAGTGTAACAAATGTTAGTTATTTTTAAGGATCAAATTGCTCTAAATAACTCAATTTTTTATATATATTATAAAATTAAGTCAATTATTTATTAATAATTTTTTTAAATAAAAAATAAAAGTTGATTGTGTTTTGGATAAGATATATTTGTGGCCCACCAACAACAAATAAAATTAGTATTTTGGGTTTTTATGTCAAACAGTTTCAAATAAAAAAAAATCAGAATAATTTTAAAATTGGACTTAAATTTTCAAATGGACTAATTATTCGAAAAAAATCTATTTTTCTAACCAAATCTGATTTAAACCGAACCCGTGAAAACTAAAAATAAACCGGTCGAAATTTGGACCTATGTTTACATCCGAAGTTAAGAACGGCTTTGAGTTTTAGACCCGAACCCGAACCGGCCCAATCAGATGCCCAACCCTAATATATATATATATATATATATATATATATATATATATATATATATATATATATATATATATATATATATATATATATATATATATATATATATATATATATATATATATATATATATATATATATATATATATATATATATATATATATATATATATATATAAGTTAATTTTTTAATAATTGCAGAAAATCTCTACTTTTTATTAGTATAAAATTTAATAAGTTATCTTTTTTGCGTGTGAATAAATTTATCTTGTTTAGATGAATAAATGAATATGTGAGACGTCATATATTTAAATTTATGATGTAATTGAATATCACTACTGTCACTAAAATTTGATAAAAATCATTTAATAACTGTAAATTCCATCCAATTCCTAAACTCTCGGAATTTTGAATTCAAATGAATTGCTTTGAGCTCAGCCACATTTTACAATATCGACAGAAACCTAATATCAATGGTCAACGAGGCAAATAGAGGTTGGAGGTGGACCCAAAATCAATTGGGCTTTGATTTTGTAAACTAAATATCGAAAATTTATGTGAATAATTAAAAATTTTAAATTTTAATATCAAATTAATCAACCTTTCACAATAATCTCCCATATTTACATGTTTTAAATAAAAAGATTGATCTATAAGAAAGTGTCAATTGAATTGATGTCTTTTAATTTTATTAATTTTTCAACTATTTATAGATTTACATACAGATTTAACATTACCTACGAATTTATCCACGAAATTTTTATTTTTTTTTTGTCTACAAGTAAATCCATATATAACATCAAACCCATAAAAAAATATGAAGAGAGCTGGAAAAACTAAGAAAATATAGGAGGCACCTCCTCTTTAATCCATTCTTTTGGTTTGAAAAAAAGGATATATTAGGAATTATGAAAAAGCTTGGTTAGTTAAATATTAAAATTAAAGAATTTGATTATTTACAAAATAATTTTTTCAAATATTCAGAGAATTTATCCGAACCTCCTTTCTATTTTACATGACATCTCTATTATTAACACTTTTAGTATAATATATTTAAATAATTTTTTTTGACAATTAATATTAAATTTAATACTAAATTTTTTAGAAACCGATATAAAATTTATGTTTTCACATCGAATTTTCAAAGTACCCGATATAATAATACTGAAGCTTAGAAAAAAATAATATAAAAACATAGGTTTTATACCTATTTTTATATAACAGATATAAAAGTGTATTTTTTTTTTCAAAAAATCTATAATTTTAAATCAAATATAAAAAAACAGTATAAAATCGTGTTCTTTTTATATCAAAATTTTCAAATATTCTGTACAAAATCATTAATTTTTTAAAAACAAACTATGTTTTAATCAATTTTTTTAAAATATTCAAAATATTACAAAATATATCAAAAATTAATATGGTTTATCAGACTTTTTGAATAATTCCGTAAAATTAACATTATCAAATTTTTCAGGATTATAGAAAAAATCCGATAATCTTGAGTGTTTTTAAAAAAATATCGTAAATTTTACAACGCCTCAGTTTTTAAATGATTAAAATACATACCAATTTTTTATTGACCTATCGAACTTTTCAATTCCATTTCGGATGTTTTATTGGTTTATTGATATTTTCGTGCAAAATTGTTAATGAAATAAGTGATAGATGTATTTTTGGTATTAGAAAAAATTGGGAGAATAAATTAAAAGGGTGTTAGCACAAATTCTTTAGCTTCATCAGCTGTTACAAATTCCACTTCTGCTTTTATTCCAAAGTTTCTTCTTATTTGACATTGAGGTAGATGTTTTTTACACTGGTATATTATATTATATTATATTATATTATATTCGTATATAAATATTGTATATTATATAGTATTTATTTTCCTTCACCATTAAATTTCTTATTTATTTTGTTTTTTTGTTTTGTTATGTGATGAAATAATACAGTCTCAAGGTTCTGATTGAAAAGTTCCATTAGTTTTAGAGTTGACTAGTTGAGTTACATATAAACTAAAAGTCTACGACTTCAAAGTACTTATTTACTATCTATAAATAATATATAGTGATCTCATTCCAGGTGTTTACCTTGCATAAAATTGATGCTAAAAAAAATACTTGTGTGCTAAGAAAGTTAAAAGTACACAGATTATGTCTGTGAATGAGAGACATTGTATAAAACTGGTTTTAGAATTATATCAACAGTTGAATATTTCAACATTTTCTTTTGCAGTTTGTGTTAAATCTAAAACAATATGGTTGTAATTAAATACTATATATATATATATATATATATATATATATATATATATATATATATATATATATATATATATATATATATATATATATATATATATATATATATATATATATATATATATATATATATATATATATATATATATATATATATATATATATATATATATATATATATATATATATATATATATATATATATATATATATATATATATATATATATATATATATATATATATATATATATATATATATATATATATATATATAGTAATTGATTAATTTGTGATTATTTTGAATGAGTTTGCGATTTTAATTTAAATTGATTTGTTTTAAAACAATTTTTTATTAAAAAAAAATTCAAAATTAAGTATAACGGTTCGATTCTTTAACAAACGGTTAGGTTTGAAAAATATTATCTTCAATGGTTTTGTACGTTAAGAGTTCCGAACCATTATGCCGAACCAAAATTTTTGGTTCAGTATGGTTCTGGAAAAATTGAAACGGTTTGATTCGGTTCATATGATCTTATATAATTGTTCGGTTCGGTTTAGTTTTTTAACAGAGCTACACCATTAACAACCCTACATGTACCTACATGTACCTAAACAAAGTTAATTAATACTTCATCTGAGTTAATTTAATGATGAATGCTTGAGTTTTGAGAGTAGGCTATTTTCAAGCTATTAGATTTAAATCTCGCTACATACACGATTGAATACTTAAATTAAACATAATAATTAAGACCAATCATTTATAGTTATATTAAAATTAAAATATTTTTTACCACAATTATTTATAATAATTATAGTTAAGTGACGTTCACAAACTCAAAGAGAATGTATTTTTCACATAAGAAATGAGAAAAAGAACTTATTTGTCTTTTTTGTATAGAAATAGGAAAAATAACTTATTTTTCACGATTTTTACAATCTCAAATATATTTTGTATGCAATATATTCATTCATTTATTTTGTATTTTAAAAAGTTTAGCATTAAAGATTAATGTCAAGATTCAAGCTTATTATTTTCTTAATAAAGTAAATCTTAACATTAATCTTTAAACCGTGTTTTTCAATATATAGTATTAACTTTTGAATAATAGATATGCAAGTTGAAAGCGGAATGACTTAAGTTTAATAAAATGGTGAATGACTCGCCTTTTCAGTTTTATAGTAAAATATGTAAATTTTTTCACCACAATTGTATTTGTCAACCTTGGTATATGTGTTGCATCTTTGATTGCTTGCTTTAAATAAAACAACATGAGCAACACAAAGTGGAAAATGTGAAGAGGCATCATGTGAGATATGATGTTCTAGCATGAGGTGCAACATGTAACATCAGTCTGTTAGCTAAATTTCATGAGTAAATCTGAGCATGATAGTGTTTGTTTCGAAGGAGATCTATCATTTATGAGTTGTATCTTTTAGGAATATGTTTCTAAGGAAGATTGGCTAAAAGGATTATCCAAGACCAAATCAAATTATATAATAACAAATCTCTTGGTGGACATTAATGTATAGAAAATCAAATATGCATCAAAATTAAATTTGTATTAAAATCAAATTTGTTTGGTTTCAATTCAGATGCTCAGGACCAACATATATTTTTCTATATAAGAATACTCATTCCTAAAAAAACGGGTGCAAGAATTGAAGATCTAGTATGTTAGAATTTAATATTTGAGTCTTTGTACTTGTTATTTATTGTACACCTCTATAGCGCATAATTTTCGTATCAAAGGCATAGAGGTTGATTTGTTAGTTAAGTCATTCTTTAAACCTAATGTATGCATTGATCACTAGGGTTAATAGTTAAGAGAAAGTGAGAGGGGTTCTCATATTTAGGGAGAGTTATAAATAGAAAGACAATGATAGTATTAAGATGAGAGGCATTAAACATGGTTTGTTAATCTAAGACTATTTTAATTTACTAAAACTATTGAGAGTGAGTTTTCTTTCTTGGGTTGGAAGCCCTCCAAATGTAGGTGACATTGCACCAAACTAGGTTAACAATTACTTGTGTTCTTTATTACTTTATAATTTAATTCCTATAAATAATCAATCTTCTATAAGCACATTATACACATAATTTCAAACATTGTGTCCAACATCTATCCAGCTAGCAAACCAAAATTTCTATTGGCATCAGAGCAAGCATCCTGCTTTGTTTGGATGAGCTCTAGAGAAAGTATATTTTGTTCAAGTTGACGATACAAAGGAAGAAGCATTAGTCAGTAGACCATATGTCTTAGATGACACCAACTATGATTATTGCAAAGATAAAATGGTTGTTTTCCTTAATTCCATGGACAACAAAACATGGAAGGCTATAATAAAAGGTTGAAAACACCTTGTGACTACCTCTCAAGATGGAACATCAATCTTAAAGCTAGAAGTTGAGCGGTCTAATGCTGAAGATGATGAAGCTCTTGAAAACTTAAAATCATTGCATACTATATTCAATGGTATGGAAAAGAATACATTTAGATTTAAAAGCACATGTTCTGAAGCAAAAGAGGCTTGGGAGATCCTCAAAACTGCTCATGAACGCACATTCAAAGTTCGTATGAAAGAAGATGAAGGTTACATCTATTGAAGAAGTTTGATTTGAAGGTTACAGCCATTGAAGAAGTCTAAAACTTAAGAAACATTAAAGTTGACAAACTCATTGACTCTTTACAAACCTTTAAGATGGCTATAAATGAGAGGAATGAAAAGAAGAATAAGAGTATAGTCTTTATATCCAACATTGAAGAAAATTAAGATCAATGTGAGAAGGATACTGAAGAAAGTCTCTTAGATACTATAGCTTTCCTTGACAAAATTCATTAAAGATTATATACTCACCTCCTCTATCAGAACTAACTCTCTTAATTTTTCTATTTAATTGATTTTCAACTTCAGCTTTATAAGAAAGAAACATGTTGAAGGATTCATCTTTATTTCTAACAAGATAAACTTTAGTGTATCTAGATAAATCATCAATAAAATTTATGCAATAAATTTTCCCACCTCTTCTCATAATATGTTTCAAGTCTCCTAAGTGCGTATGAATCAATCCAAGCAATTCAGTTTCACGTTCAACAACTGAAGAACATGGTTTCTTAGCAAGTTTGGTTTCATCACAAATTTCACATTTGTCATTACATGATTTAATAGAACTACTAATTAACATGACCTAGTCTAGCATGCCACATATCAAAAGATTCAATCATATAAGCAAAAAAAGATGCATTCTCATTCATCATTTCATCAATATTGAGTACAAATAGACCTTGATGAGAAAATCTCATCCCCACAAATATGTTATTTTTTGGTATAATAATCTTTCCAGATTCAAAGGATAGCTTCATTCTAGCTTTTCCTAAAAGATCAATGGAAATTAGGTTTGTTCTTATGGTTGGGACATGAAGAAAATCTCTTAAAGCTAGGGTCTTTCCGGATGTGAGCTTGAGAAGAACCTCCCATTTACCATGGACTGGAGCAGTCCAAGAATCACCAAGATATATCTATTCTTCTCCTTCCCCCATAGAAGATTATGAGGTAAATGCATCTCTGTTTTCATAGATATGCTTAGTAGCACCTGAGTCTATTATCCAACTCCTCACATCAGAAACCATATTCACCTGAGAAATTACAACAGCAATAACATCATCCCCTTCCACCAAATTCACATTTGGTTTAGGAGGTTTTCCATTTCTCAGACGGTGTCTGCAATATTTAGCAATATGACCCCGCTTTCCAAACACAAAGCAAGTTCCTTTGTTTTTGAAGGTAGGGGTGAATTTAGGGATATTTTTATCAGATTTCTTATTTGTGTACCTCTTACTATCAGATTTTTGCTGAATCATATTAGCACGAGAGTCTAGCGCCTTTGCTCTTGCTCAAGTGATTTCCTTCCGAATTTTTTCGTCAATAATGATATGAGTCATTAGGTTACCAAGTGAGAGTTGTTTGTTCTTGTGTTTTAGCTATTGTTTGTAATTTTTCTATGATTGAGGTAGTTTTTCAATCAGAAGTCCAACAACATATTCGTTTGAAAAAATTATGTTTTAGCTTTTCAAGTTTTCAATGAGTTTATGATACTAATTGATTTGAGTTCTGATCTCCTTATCTTCAGTTATTTTTCATCTGTAGTGATTTCCTATGACGAATTGCTGTCTCCCAATACCTTCACCCGTGTACTTTCGAATCATGGAATCCCAAATTTCTTTTGCTAACTTGCAGTAACAATACACATCAAAAAGCTCATTAGATAAAGTGCTAAGAACAACATAACAACATACCTTGTTCGAATATGTCCAATTCTCAATCTATTTTGGATCAGCATAGCAATTCGGTCATGGATCAGTGAGTACGGAAGAAACTCCGTGCATGTCTAAACTGGAGGAAATCCTTTCTTACCAACTGCAAAAATGTAGGCCTCCAAAGACTTTGAATTTGGAGACGTCAGGAAAAGGGTTTTGCATAATTAGGGACCGGAGCAGCGTCGAGGGCAGAGACATGAATGGAACCATCTCCGCCAAATGTGTTGTTAGTTTGTTTAGCATTGTCGCGGTTAGGGCTCTGCATCGGAAACAGAAAAACTCTCAAGATTGTTGGATATATAGAGCAAAACAGCAACAAGCTCAACAACAACGAAGCCACAAAGCAAAATAGGGAAAGTAACCAAGCTGAGTCATGAATTAGATTCACTATCCTTGAGGGTTTGTTTCAGGTATTATCCTAAACACTCCTTAGGATTAAGCAGTACCTTCTGGTTGCATTAATCAGAAACTCAAGAACTAGCGAGAATCTCAAATATATATTGCTCAAGAACAAAGAAGGGAGGAGAGGAGATACTTTTCTAGTGTGTTTTGTGTGTGTCTTCATGAGAAATAAGCTAACTATTTATAGGACAAAAATTCATGAATAACAAGGTAGATGAAGGAAATAAATGATGGGCGGCAAAGTTTAATAACTTGAGTGGCAGCACAACAAACCATATTGATTTAGTCAAAGTGGACAGTGCAACAATTTGACACATGTAAAATTTTGGTTCATATTTTTCACTAAACTTCTACGAGTGAAAGTTTCTCTTAAAATATATGCAGTTGTGTTTTGATTTGATTTCGCACTAAACTTTTAATGGTGGAAGTTGGACTTTAAAATATGCAAATTTTTCAACCTTACTTAAATTAAATATTGTCCCCAATATTAAAGTGATAAGGAAAAGGGAAGGAAATGACCATGCATGACGTGCCCATTGAATATTTATATATATCATCTCATTCATGTGGTTAATCATATAGTCTTGCGTCGTCTACTCAACTTTCATCCGTGCTTCATTTCTAATTGGTCTCTTTTGATGATTTCATATTTATTCCTACCCCGAGATTAGCATTGTCTCATCAGAAAGAAAGATCCTACTCATCATACTACTCACAAGGACGAGCAAAAGCAAGAGGAGGGGGACTGAAAATTTCTGATGAAGAGCATTACAATAATCAAGAGGGTGAAAAAAACCATGAAGGGCAAAGGATCATGAATCATCTTGTGGGAAATAGGTAAGGTGACATATATCTTATTTTAAGTCTTTTATATAAAAGCTCAGCTATTAGTAGTGACTCCTTATCTTTTAGAGCTTTGTGACGTATACTGTTGTTACTATGTTTTTTAGTTTCCATTTTTTGTGTTCTAGTGTGAACTGTTGTTTGTTTCCTGTTGTTTTGTTTCCTATTGCAGAAATAAGTCTTTTATATAGGCAATCAATAAGAACACCTAACTAACTTGAAAAATGAACTAACTACTTATAACCAATAATATAAATAGTTAAATAATTTATAAACTAGTAGTAACTAATATTTAGTAATGACAAGGTCATATACTATTATGAACTAATAAAATATTAGAAGAGAAAAAGTGATAGTTTATTAGTATTTTAAAATTAGATGTCTAAAGGTCTCTAACCTCGTCCTCTATCACTCAATTTGCTATAGGACAATACGAATTTCTATAGTACATCAGTGTTTGAAAATTCAAAACTTTTATATGTTAATTGTTTTTTTAGTGTTAGCTTTTGTAGCTTTTATGTGTGAAATTAATGATTTTATATCTAAGGAAGTGATGAATAAAGCTGGTACTTCTTATGTAAGGTTTGAAACATCTATGCCACTCACACTATGCTAAAAAAATCTTTAGCAGCGTTTTTTTTGTCTTTAGCAGCGCTTTAAAGCGCTGACAAAAGTGGCGCTGCTAAAGGTAAAGGCAGTGCTTTTTTTTAATGAAAAAGCGCTGCTAAAGGCTCCCTTCAGCAGCACCTTTAGCAGCGCTTTTTTAGCCCTTTAGCAGCGCTTTTGTAAGCTCTGCATAATTCCCCCAATCATCCCCCCCTTTAGCAGCGCTTTCACAAAGCGCTGTCTTAGACCCCACCTTTAGCAGCGCTTTTACAAAGCGCTGTCATAGCCCACCCTTTAGCAGTGCTTTTTACAAGCGCTGTCTTAGACCTCCCCCCCCCCCTCTTCCAAACCTATAGAAGCGCTTTTGTAGCGTAATGTTTGTGACCTTTAGCAGCGCTTTTTTGTAAAAGCGCTGTCTAATTTCCCAGATTTTAAAATTTTTTTTTTTTAAATATTCACCCTGTTTTGTATATTTACCAACAACCTGCTTATAATTCAGGCATTTATTTCAACACTTTGGCCTTATAAATACAATTCAAACTTTGGCCTTAAATATACAATTCAAACTTTGGCCTTATATGTACAATTCAAAACTTTGGATACATTGTAACTCATCACTTTGTTCATAAACATTTTAATATACACATAAACCTGTTTTAATATGTTACAACAAAATTCGATCCTCAGAATTACAACAACACAAATACATTCAATTTACATATAATTACAAGTCTTCCAATCCGATAACTCTATACAATTCTCAACCCAAGAATAAATTGACACCATTCCTCTTTAATTTCTTCCAATTTTGCTTTCGTGTAAGTAGCGCACTTGAATTCATCAAAATACTACATAATATAACAGATCGAATAAGATTTAATTTTAAAACTAATTACTCAGATGAAGTATCGGATAATTATCAAAATGAATCATATAACTTATATAATGAATTGATCCATACCATGACTGGAATCTCAAGTTGACCAGAAAGAATAATTTCCCTCATAAAGCGCAATACAAAATATCCACAGTCAATACCATTGCGCTGCCGAGGACACTGTAAATGAAAAAAACAAACGAACATTTATCAGGATATATAGTTTAAATAGTTTTATCAAGTAGAACCACTATAACAGTCAAACATGCGAAAATATACCTCCACTATGATCCAGTTGATGTTGTTAGCCTTACTTTTTGGCACCGTTGCATCTCTTTGTGCTCTGAATATTTGTATAACTCTAACATAATATAAACGCATATTTAGAACAATGTCACATAATAAATAAAGATATATAATTAAAGACAACAGTATATCTCATCACTTACGTATCAACAAAGTTCCTCAGATTTTCATATTTTGTTGTATCACCATCCAATGAATCTATATAATACACTATTTCTTTCGTCAGATTAATTGCGATCAACAACCAATGTCCACTATAAAATAAGACAACAGTTTAGACGGAAATGTTATATATATATAGAAAGGGAAAAATCGAACAATTATAATAAATGAATTTAGAATAAAATCTAACTCATGGCCAGTATTATATGGCAACAAGAACAACTTCTCCGTAGTCGCGCGCATAAATCTCTGCACTGTGTACTCTTTGACTGTATCCGGTGACTGGTCTATTATACGTGAGTTGACACAGCTAGCAGATAAGAATGCGAATACTGAAGTCAATTCATTCGGGACCAATAACTTGTCATACAAGAACCTAAAAAAACATAATCAACATTAGAATATTCAGTTAAACGAGCAAATTTTAAAATGTTCAATTATTTAATTAAAATGGATCGAAGTACCTGATGTATGAATGCATAACACCGACGCCCAATTCAGAATGGTTGAAAACCTGATCAAAATCCTCCTTAGCAATTGTTTTGGGATATTCAAAACCGAAAATACCTGCCTCCATGTGTATTTGACGGATGCCACCCTCAGGCACATCTGATGTTCCGACATATGTTTCAAGGCACATCCTAAATCGAGGAACAATTGCTTTTTGGGGAACCTTGGAAGTTTCAGGCATCTTACCCTTGCTGACTTGTTGCGACTGCTGATCATGAACCTAAAAGTCATATATAAGTTCAGTAATTAATGTATAACAAGATAGTCATGTAACTGTAGTAGTACCTGTTTCTTTGATGCAGCTGAATCGGTATCCCGCACAATAATTCTATCATCTTTTGATTTGAATTTTGTAGGAGTCTAAGATCATCATGTAAATAAGAAAATATAGATGTAAGAATAACTTTCATGTATGGATCATAAACATTTGAGTATTAAAAGGTTCAACCTACCTCATCATCTATGCAAATCAGATTTGTCGGCCATGCCACATACGCTCCTATTGCGTCTCCCACCACTGTTGCGCCTGAAATATCATCTGGTATAGGCAACAACGCACTCCCCTCTAATGCAATATCAATAGATACTTTCAAAAATCTTGAAGGGAGCGGTTTGTGGTGAAGTAAGTCTCCCAGAAAGTTATGCACCTTTCCCTTGCCAACCATTCGATGAGTAGGTGACGATAAATATAGTCGGCAAAGTAAAATGCCCTAAACAAATAATGATCAGTTAATGTGTCAATTAAGTAAATTGTGCTAAATTAATTTCAATGTAATATATACAATTACCTCTGGAAGCTTCTGCGGACAACCGATACTATCTTTGTCACTAGTAGCTCTACCCTCTGGAGCGCGTCTTTCCGACATGTATCTCTCCTTATCCTTCTGTAATTCACGGATTTGCGCTTTCAATTCCTCCAAAGTATCCATCATTTCTTTATTGGTTGGATTTTTCTTCTTTGGCTGCTTATATAGTTTGGATGGAGTGACACCAAATCCCTTACCCCTCACACGCCCAGAATACTCAGGAATATTCAGCACACGGCTCAGTAAGCTCCTGCAATCATCGTCCTCGGCGGGAGTTATGGTCTGGGACAGAGTCTCCTGAAATATAGATAAAAACATATATAAATATATTACACACTTTTGATCAGTTACTGACAAAGATAACGTTGTACTTATACATTGTTCAAAGACTTGTTGAACTTCTTCCTGAACGACTCCATCTCGTCCCACACGGGCAACCTTCCATACAACATGGTCCGGAAGAGATGTCGCATCACTCTTCTCCTCTTCCAACTACGCATTAAGACGGATAATAAAGCATTATATCCTATTATATATACTTACTATTTTTTGTAAATATATCATATTAAAGCATTTATATGTACTTACTATTTTTTGTTCTAATCGTGCATATCTCAAACGACCCTTTCTGTATGGATATGCGGGATTTGATGCCCGTTGACGATTTACGCCACTAACAACCTGAAAAAACAAGTTTATCAGAACTCCTGTGGAAGAAGTATATATACTATACATAGTTCATGATAAGTTGTACTTACTTCAAATTCTTTTGATCTTCGCTTTGCAACAAACGTCTCCCATTCTTCCTCCAAAATCAAATCCGTGTACTTCATCGGACGCTCCGAGTCAACAAAGTTTCCTTCAGAATCTTTTAGAAACTTGTTTGTTAAAAACGCTCTAAATCCCCTCAAGCGTTTTCCGGCCAATTGAATACAATATTTTCTCCTACGATCTTCAATATTGAAAGATCTCTGCAAACAAACACACATACATATAACATGTTAGTATATATAATTTAAAGACGTAAATGTCAACAATAATTAAACAATTCCACTATTATACCTGAGTCTCTGTCCAAATCTTATCTTTAGCTGGTTGTAATGAAACAATTCTCCAATTATCGCAAGTAATCGGAACTCGCAAGTAATGAATATGATGTAGGAAACATATTTGCAACCAAATTTATCAGTGCGGTATCGCGATCGCTGACAATGACCTTTGGCATGTTTTCCTGGTCTTTCAACATAGTCTTCCATACTTCTAAATCCCAAGTAACATTGTCCTCTTTTTTACTTTTCAAAAATAAAAACCTAATTGAAAAATCATCTCCGCATAAGTAACACCAACAATTTTCAGACATGGAAGCTTGTACTTGTTAGTCTTATATGTTGAATCAATAATGTTCATAGTGGAAAATGTGTTGACCAACTTGATGAAATTATGATGAGTTCAAAATATATCTCGAACAATTTCTTCATCCTCACGTAGTCTGTACCTAGATACATAACGATTATGATTCAAAGGCTTTAACAATTGTTGCATTTCAGTTTCTGTACCTCTTATCGCCTTGTTGTTCTAGGCACGAACATCATATACTTGCTTGATATTTGAGACATTTTGAGGTATTTTGCATTTCAAAGTTGCAAGTATATTTTTGAGTTGCACCATATTCAATGTCATGTAAATAAATAAGATCCCCTCTTTAGGATTAAGACGACATGCAATAGGACGACCAAATAACTTGTAAAACAAGTCATTATTATGCCTTCAACTTCTTTTTCTTCTTTTGATATGAAAAAATAGATAAATGTTGTTTTAAAGTATAAAACTTGATTGAGTATGGAATGAGGTTTTGGTAGGGTTTGAAGAAGAACAGTGGTATTATCATGAGTAAAAATCACATGCAAGGTGGTGTTTTTTTTTTCCTTTCACTTTCCTGCTTGACAAATCTAGAACTACACTTTCAAATTATTCACTTGTGAAACAAACACAATCACTGCAAGGATTAGTTGAGAGACACACTTCTAAACTATTTTTTAACAAAATAGAAGGGTGTCTCACTTACAACATACTTTAGTGTGCATTAAACGCGTCCAAGAGTGTACTTATGTAATATTTGAAGGAAAATATTAAAATTAATTAGGATAACTCTTCACCACTACTAAAGGAAACAACCTCGTTTTCTTCTTCACCACTACTAAAGGAAACAACCTCGTTTTCTAATAGACTATCCATAATAAATTTTAAGTTGGATTGTTTAGACTCATACAATTACAAATCTCATATTTAAATTTAAGACTAAAATCAAATATTCTACCATTTACATATTTACAAGAGCAATTCCAATATAATCCAATTTTATAAGTACTAAAATAAAAAGAACAAAGAGCAAAAACAAAATTACATATTTAAACCAATTTACAAGGATCAAATTTAAATAAACAAAACTACAAGAATTAGAAGAAAAAGAATGTGGAAACTAAATACATATTTAAACTAATGTTTATTATATGTTAAAATTTATTTATATATCAAAACTATTTTTTGAATAGGAAAAAAGATTGATATATTAAAAAAAAATGCAGAAAAAGAGTACATGATACAACTTAAATACAAGATGAGCTCAAAAAAGAAACGGTTAAATATGTTTGTGGTTTTCTTAAATATTTTAAATTTCGTTTTTAGTCTTTTAAAATATTTTTTTTTTTAAAAATGTTCCTCCTAAATTTTTTTCCCACAATTTTGATCCCTAATACGAAAAGGAAATTTTACCCTATACCCCTACAATTATATCCATATCCCTAGACTAAAATTTTTTGGACCAAAATACACTTGTATAAATAATTATAATTTTTTTCGTTCGTTTACCGGAAGACTTTAAGTATGTACACCGGGAAGTCTTTTTGCAAGTCTTCCGGTTTATATTTTTTTTCGTTTGCACACCGGAAGTCTTTTTGCAAGTCTTCCGGTTTAGTTTTTTTTCGTTTATTCACCGAAAGTCTTTTTGCAAGTCTTCCGGTTTGTATTTTTTTTCGTTTGTTCACCGGAAGTCTTTTTGCAAGTCTTTCGGTTTATATTTTTTTTTGTTTGTTCACCGGAAGACTTTTTCCAAGTCTTCCGGTTCATGTTTTTTTTTAATTTTTAATTTTTTTTAATATTCAACTAGACAAATATTTTAATATGTTATTTATTTTAAAAAACAAACAGGCTCTCCTCCACCTCCAAATTTTCCCTCCCAAAAACATAAAAAGTTTAATTCTTGAGAAAAACTTTCAGCTGCTTTAACTTCTCTTTAATCACAAAATCACCCATCTCCTCAACTTCGATATCTCTCAAAGCTTTTTGAACAAGCTTCAAAAACTCTTTTTTACAGATCAAAATTTAAAGATTGCACAACAGTCTCTTCTACAATTGTAGTAGAAACTTTATCATAGAATAAAATGTATTATTTGTTAGTGAAAGTCGAAAACATCTTCATCTCCAAAAATATCATGTTAAATGAACAAAACTTTAACCATAGACAAAAATCTGAATTTTTTTATGCAGACCTACGCTTGATTCTTTATCTAGGAATAAAATGGAAGTTAAGCAAGAGCACAATGTTGTAAAAATAAGTAGGCATGGAAAATATTGAAACAATTACACATGTAGAATTGTAAGAGTATCAGCACTCCAATGAATTAGAAGAAGAAATCTAAAGAAGTTCATAACTATTTGATTAGTATTATCTTTTGTCTAGTTGAATATTAAAAAAATTAAAAATTAAAAAAAAGAAACATGAACCGGAAGACTTGCAAAAAGTCTTCCGGTGAGCAAACGAAAAAAAATGTGAACCAGAAGACTTGCAAAAAGACTTCCGGTGAACAAACGGAAAAAAATATAAACCGGAAGACTTGCAAAAAGACTTCCGGTAAACAAACGAAAAAAAAATGAACTGGAAGACATACTTAAAGTCTTCCGGTAAACAAACGAAAAAAATTATAATTATTTATACGAGGGTATTTTGGTCCAAAAAATTTTAGTGTAGGGATATGGATATAATTGTAGGGGTATGAGATAAAATTTCCATACAAAAAATGTCGTTAATCCAGTCGCTAAGTTAAAAACCGTCATTAAAATCGTCGTCATTCTTTTGAGGAACTAAAAACAAAATCGAAAAATTTATGAGAATTATAATCATATTTAACAAAAAAAAAAAAATACAAGTGAGAGAAAAAAATAACAAACACAAGCAACCGCCGTCATAAAAACCAAGTCAAATTATACAAGAATTACAACCAACACATAAAAAAAAATAAAAATAATAAATAAATAAATAAATAAATGAAAAAAAAAAAACTTTAGAGAGAGCAAACCACCGCTACCACGAGAAAAATGAGTTAAGTTGAAGTCTCAAACACAACAAACCTCCAAAAAGAGCAAGTTGAAGGAAGAAAGACATAACCACCTGCACTTGATAGAAACAAAAGGAATGCAGCTGGCCACCTAGTATGCCCCAAAATACCTAGTCACATGACTTGAGTCTCGCTCTCAATCAAACAAAAAAACAACAAAATCCAGAACATGGACGGTACTCATTTCTAAACCAAACTAATAATAGAGAACATAAGCTTTCCAGATAAAAATAACCTTCTTCCACATTTATTTATCAATACTATTTCTTATCTTTTGGAAAACATGTATACAAATATTAAGGGAGTAATAAATTAAACCTTAATTTCCATTACTAGAATCAAGCAAAATTTTAGTTGAGTTTATTTTTCCAAAATCAAATGGTTAATTTGCATGAGATAATTCATATCATATGCATTTATATACTTTAACTGAAACTTTATAAATATCATTTACAATAGTTTTTAAAATATTTATCCTTAGCAATCATTCAACTTTACTTTACAATACCCATTCAAAGGGTGTCTCGTCTCAAATGTGACTAAGAATATTCTTTATTAAAACGAGATATATACTCTGAAGATAATTGTATGTTGATAAAATTGCATACTGCAATCTTTTGATAACATTCTAAATATCTTACTATTAGAAAGTTTAATAATGTTTTTCGTCTTTCTTAAATATTTTATATTTTATTTTTAGGCTTTAAAAATATTTATTTGAAAAAAGAATTTTAAAATTTCATCTACAATTTTTATTTTTCATGTTATAATCATCGCCAATTTAATAGATAAGTAATAAATTGTCGTTAATTCTGTTACTAAATTGTAAAACCGTCGTTAAATTGTAAAAGGACCAAAAATGTGGTTGAAATTTTTTAAGAAAATCATTTTTTAAAAGAAATTTTTTGAGCATTAAAAATGAAATAGGAGATATTTAAGAGAAGCGTAAACATATTTAATTTTTTTAATAAAATTTAATAAAAAAAATATAGTCTATCTATTGAAATTCGCATTTAAATGTGAAGTGAAATGTTGAGGGTTGAAACTCATACCTTTATATTTAATGTTCTTATTGCATTATTAACTGAGCTGGGACCTTTGTATTTAATGTTTTTACTGCATTATTAACTGAGTTGGTAAATTATTGTTATTATATTTTTTAAAACTAAATTAATTTAATAATTTAATTAATATACATTGACGGTGTAAAATTCTTTTATATTGTCAGTTAATCACAGTTATTAATTTATTTAAAAAAATTAACTTTAGTTTTAATCACTTAAATAATAATACTAACAGATAATTACAATGTATTAATAATCTAAAACTTTTTAGACAACATTACATAACAATTAATCTTAAAAACTAATTATGGATGTCCTCAAAGCTGTACCGCATTGGAATGCAAAATAACGTTAACCTTGACATAAATATAGTATTTGTGAAGTCGTTTTCATTTACGCTCAGATCTGGTTATTATTAATTCTCAAATTAAATAAATAATAGGTTACTTAACTGATAATCAATTAACGCACACATATATACACCTAATATTCAAATAATTCTTGAATAGAAGTACTTACTTATTTTTTGGGTCACTTTCAAGGATCTTAGGTAACTTGGCTTTCTACTCAATCCAAGTGCAAACGACAGGAATCCAATTAATTAAATTGCTGGCTATGCTAATTAAAATAATAATTAAATGTAAATTTATTGAATTGATTGAAACATTTATTCCTTTTGTCGATAAAACAATTGCCATTTGATTATGTAAATAATTATATTATGTTTGATCCTTGAATTAAGGGGGAAGATTGATGGATCGAGTTTTTTCTTATATAATTGATGGATCGAGTTTAAAATTCAAGAAGAAAGGCAAAATAAGATTGCATTCATTACAATTTGCAAGGAACGGCAAATATTGGCATGACAGTTGAGATTGGTTATTGTTTTTTTTTTCCTTTAAAATTTTATGGTTCTGTTCTCTAAAAAATATAATGATTAGATGATAGGATGGGTTATAGTTTATATTTGATAAATGATGACTGATAATTTATATATAGTTTATGAAAAATATTTAATAGTAGCAAAATTAATGGAAGTGTTTGGTAAATTTTGTAATTTAATTATTTGACGGATGAATCTAAATGACATAATTGTTTGGTATTATTTATATTTAATATATAATTATTTATTTTAAATTAAAATAAATTATAAAGAATAAAAGTGAATTTTAGTTAAAATAGTAAGGATAATATGGAAGAAAAAAAATAAAAATAAAAAAACCAAGTATCTTTAGGCACGAGCTAAATTCAAAAAAATAAATAAAAGAAAAAACGATAAGCTATTAGTTATATGTTAAAACATTATTTGAAATAGCTTTTGAAAAATAAAGTATATACACATTGTACTCTCTTTTCTTCTTTACGAGAATCATTCATCTTTTCTAATGTTCATTCTTATAGTTTCATTATGGTATCAGTAACAATTCATGAAAAACCTTCATTCTCATTCAATCTTCTTTTCACGATTCTTCTTCTTCTTCAATCAATTTTTTTGTTTCATTGTTCAATTGATCTCGAGCTTTGATCTTGTTTGTCTTAATCATAACTTCTTGCACTGATTATTTGCAGAAAGTTTGTTTCTTCTTCATTCAGTTACGCTTCTTCCCGCTAAAGATCATCTTCTTCCTCATTATGTTTCACCTTCTCGCAATCACTTGTTGCAGAAACTCATTTCTCCCTCATCGATCCAATAATGTCGCCGCGCCTTGCTCCAAATCATCAGCTCGATCTTGACTCCATTTACTACATTCATCTAAGCGAAAGTCCTAATTCCATCAATATCAATCCAAAACTTGATGGCTCCAATTATCTGTCTTAGAGTAAATCCATGCAATGTGCCTTGGGAGCCAAGAACAAAGTTAATTTCGTTGATGGATCCATGGAAATTCCTGATGATGATGATCTCAACTGTGCATAATGGGAATGATGCAACCACCTCATTCTTTCTTGGATCATTAATCGGATAATGATCAAATTGCACCCACAATTCTTTATCATGATCATGCATTAACTGTTTAGAATGATTTACATGAACGCTTTCTAAAGGTTGATCGTGTTCGAATCTTAACATTATGTTCCACTATTAAGAACTTGAAACAAGATTCTAAAACTTTTATAAAATATTTCCTTGAGTTGAAAGGATTATGGGAAGAACTCAATTCTCATAGGTCATTACTTATTTGTACATGTGCTCATAGATGCAGATGTAATGCTGTTAGAAAAACTCAAGAACATAGACTTGAGAAGCAAGCCATACAATTCCTTACAAGCTTGAATGATTCCTTCTCTGTTGTTAGAACTTATGTTTTGCTTATAGACCCCTTACCCTCTATTAATCGCATTTACTCTCTAGTAGTTCAAGAAGAAAGTCACCACAAGAAACTAGTTGTTGTTGAAGACAATTCCATCTTGGTTAATGCTTCTCATAAACCATATTTTAGACACAAAGGTGGCCACAACAATGTCAAGAATGCAACTAGAGTATGCACATTATGCAATAGATTGGGTCATACAGTGGATTTCTGTTATCAGAAGTATGACCACCCTAATTTCAACAAAACAAGACATTTGTTAATGCAACTCAAGTTGACCCTTCTTCTACATCTCAACCAACATATGAGCCTTCAGTTGCTTCACACACAAGTAAGCAATTGCCTATCTCTCAAGCTCAATATGACCAACTCATCAATCTTTTGTAACAATCAAATTTATCATCAAATGTTCCTACATCTACTACCAATCAGATTTCCTTTAGTTTATCACATGATGCTCCAGGTAGTGCATGTAATGTTGTTATACATAAGTCATCACTTACATGGATTTTAGACTTAGGAGCTAATGACCATGTTTGTGTTTCCTTAGATACGTTTAATTCTTATTATAAAATTAGACCTATTAAAATCACCCTTCCTAGTGCTAATTGTACCATGGTTCTATATGCTGGTAACATCAGATTCTCACCTATATTTCATCTCAATCATGTCCTATATGCTCCTGATTTCAATCTGCATGTCATTTCTATTTCCCAGCTTTGTCATGATTTGAAATGCTCATCTGTTTTTTATGTTGATCAATGCATTTTGTAGGAACTCAAGAGGATGATTTATTTGGGTGGAAAAGGGAATGGCTTATATAAATTGCATTTAAAGGAACCTCACCTTGAAGATCAAGCCATCCTTCAAGGGGGATTTGCCTTTAGGTGATTCCTCCATATCTCTTTTTCCCCCTTGACTTACTCGGTCAGTCAATCTTTCTTAATAAGTCATTCGATGACATTCTTCAACTTGATGCAATCGTCAGTGTTATGGAATTGACTACTATGGAAGCGAGAATAATTTGATTTATTAGTGTGAGATGTTTCCCTAAAGGGTAAGGATGACAAAATCCTGCCTTCAAAAATTCACTGTTGGCGCAGTCCTAATAGATCTTTCCCCGATAGACTATCAAAGGAGTGTACTTATCATATTGTCCCTACATACCTCAGTCAGATTCATCTCAGTGCTGGTGGGACTCCTTCTCAGCCAGGCGAATGGATTGGGTTTTGGATGACACAAAATTGTCAAAACATGTACTCAGCTTCTCCTCTAGGAGCAAGTACGACATAACCATGGTAAGCATTTCTTGAATGGTCTTCACTTTCTTCTTTCATATCTTTGACCTGGAGGAATGGTCCCTCAGGAGGTCATTCTTGAAGATTCAGCACTTAAGCCCCTCTCTGGCTTCATCGACCTCAACAATAACTTGCGTAAACCAGGTCACGTAAGAGCGCAATCTTTCCTTCTTTTCCTGGACGATCCCATTCATAGTGGTTTTAGTCACGAGTTGCATCGTCCAGGCCAAGTAAGAAAATAACCGCTTACAAAAATCCATCCATGATGTAATGCTAGCGGCTAGAAGGCTGTTGAACCATGGCTTGGCCGGTCCAATAAGAGCTAATGTAATAACTTGCATTCAGATGCTTCATCAATGCTGAAGTAATTTAACCAACCATTGACAAGTTTCACATGCTCGTAAGTAACTCCTTTTCCATTAAATTTGCCTAGCTTGGGCGGCTTCTCCATGAAATTTGATATCTTGCTTTCCAAAATCCTCACATCATGTGGATGCTTCAGCTACATCTTTCCCAACTGACTCTCTGCTTGAGCCAGCGAAGAAGTGTGTCTACCTCGGTCTCCTTGGGGCTCTAGATAGGAGTCTGATGCTTCTTGCTCCTATATTTATCTATTGAGTGAAGAGTTTCTTCTTTCTTTTCCTTGGAAGGATCTGGGACAACATAATGGATCCCCTTTGATGTGACCCCTTGGACGACGTAACACCCTTTTCTACCCCACAATTAAAAGGCACATTTATTCAAATCATCAGAGTAAAATGTTAAACTCAACAATAAATCACCTCAAAGGGCGTACATTTCTCAAAGCTCAAAATAAGTCAATGCTCCATGTATAACGGGTTTCCCCAAAAGATATCAAAATTTGCTCAAAGGCAGCGGAACTCACAAGGTGTATTCCAAAGTTTTCCTTATACGGAAAGGTAATCAAAATAACTCAATAAAACATAGCTCGACTCAAAGACCCCAACCCAATGTTACACTATTAGAGCAAGACCCTCTAAGTTGACCAAAGGCCAATAACTCAAAACTCCAAAAGTCCTCACCAGCATCCACGGCTAGACCTGATCATCTGCACGTTACCCACGTGGACGTAACATTTAAGCAGGCAGGGTGAGTAAAACGATTCATAATAGTCAATGTATAAAAATCAACATATAAAATGGCGTCATACTCATATTCAACATCATCATATTCATCAATAGGCCTCCAAGGCCACAACATCATAAATTATTCGAAGTCACTCATAAATGCAAATGCAACAAGACTCAATGTATGTGGTACCAATCATCATAGCGCGATGGACACTGGGCCATCAACCCTCCATAGATCCCCATCAATAGGATCGATTCTACTAGAGAACCGGAGCATATCAAAACACTTCACATCTGCACAATGGGATTGAAGCCAAAGTAATCGAGGTTCTGAACCGAAGTCTGAATGCACATGAATGCATGACGCACACATCACAAATCACCCTCATAATAACATCATAGGTGCATCATCATTCATCATAATCATCATCATCAAATTCATATTAGCATAGTTCATCATAATAATCACCATCATACATCATGTCATCATAGCTCATCATAATAATTATCATCATACATCATGTCACATAGAATTCACAGTCATACTTATGTTAATTCATCATATTATCACATATTAATCATAGAGAATTCATAATTATACTCTTGGAAATAATCATATAATCGCATATTAATCACATGGAATTCCCAGTTATACTCATGCTAATTCATCACAGAAATCACAGAATCAAACATCAAGGCATCAGTGCACGCAATCAACATTCGCGAAACTCTGCTACGTTCGCTGGCATGTTCGCTAGGCGAGTCTGGGGAGAGTTTCTTTGTTGTGTGAAGGATTCTTCACTAGGCGAGTCTGGGAACAACATTGTTCGTTGTGCGAAGCATTCTTCGCTAGGCGAACATTGCGATGACAGCAAATTCTGCTATGCACCAGAACTTAATTCAACCCAAAAGTCCACACGATTCACTTCCCCAATGCCCCCAAAAACATCCCTAAATCATCCCTATGGTCTTACGGCGATAAAGGCAGAAAACCTTCGGTTCATTAGGCCAATCCCGTATCATATTCATGCCCTAAATCACAAATTCCTTACAATTACCCTGCAGGCATCAGAGTTACTCACTATCTAATATTCCTATCTTTTAAGGGTTAGACAAATAACAAATCATGGTTTTTGCCATGAATGCCTAACTTTCCTTTTTCCCCAATGAATTCCACTATTAGATTCATAATAATAGGTTTAGGCCACAAAGGCCAAAGATCACTAATTCTCATATTCGTCCTCAAAACCCTTAAACCTTAAATCGACCTTAAATACATTGAAAGTTATACATGGAAAATCATGAAGGTAATACTCCCCATACCTTAATTGTCGATCAAAGCCCTCTCAAATCTTTCAGGGAACCTTTAGAAGCTTTTGCCTCAAATCTTCCTCCTCAGAGCTCTGGCCTCAATTCTTCTCACAGTCTAACAAATGAATCCTAATCCCATCACAATTTCCTTTTTGTTAAACCTAGTCTTGAGCCTCAAAATTGGGCTTTCCAATATTAACCTCACTAACTCCTATTCAGTTGTCCAATTTCCCTTATTTCACTTATATTTATTTTAATTAATAATAATACTAATATATTCATATTATATACTGTTAATTAAATAAATGACCCAAAAAAGCATAATTCTCAATAACTCCACAAAACCACCAAAAATCACCGAAATGCGAACATTCTTATTTAAATAAATTAAATTAAATATTTCAATTAAAATTTGGGGTGTTACAGACGACATTTCCACGATGAGAAGCGTTGGGAAGGCTTTTTTCAAGGTGTTGTAGTCTTCCTTCGAGTGCGTTTGAATTTTTCTATCGACCGGTGTTATACACGTTGTTCAATACTTTGTTAAAACCTTGCACTATGTGGTTTTGCTTGTAACACCGGGAGGCTAGGCAAGGCTTTTGGTAGCGAAATGGAAGGCAGAACATGAGGATTGATCAGAGAAACCTGAGAATATCTGGCTATGTATGGATGCAATTGAATTTTTGCTCCAATATTTGCAATGGCTTCTGCAAGAGGGAGATGTGGTTTATTGATCATTGCTAGAGCAACAACGACCGTCTTATTTGCAGTGACGACTTCATGCATTGCGGCAGATCAAGTAGCTCTAGATCCAACCATCACTAGAAGTCGTAGAAACTAGAGATTTGGAAATTTGAGGAACCAAAATTGTGATGATGCTTAAATGAATTTAAATGCGATGGATCTTTGAACTTGATTTAAAGTTTTCTTGGTTCAGTGATCTGATGAGGTAACGAGTTGATGAATTGGAGAGCAAAAGTGAATTACAGAAATCGTATGAATCATGAATGAGTGTTGAAGTGCATCTTGAGTGAAAATATTGTACAATAGAGAAATTCATGGTGATTTTTCCAATTAATTTCTCTTTATTTTCATTAATTCCTCTTTATTTTAGAGACTTTTTCTTCTATTCATTTCTATTTATTTCCATTTTCCAATAGTTTAGTTTAATGATTTTTTAATTTGGATTTGATATCAGTATAAAGTATTTTAAAGAACATCTCATTTCTATTTTAAAATCTGTATTTTATTAAAATAGAATTAATTTGTTTTTTTATTTTATTATTAATTTAAACTTCATTTATTTTCAAATTTTGTATTTATTTAATTATTTATTAATATTTATTTAGGTTACATAAATATATATAATAAAAAGAAAATGACATATAAAATAGATGTGATAGGTGACGGGGGGGACATATCACACCGATTGTGCCACCTATTTTATTTTAAATGATACATCAACCATTTTTTAAAATTCAAAACTAAATAGGAGATTAAAACTATTTAAAAATAAAATAGCGGGATTGATTTCGTGAAGAGACTAAAATAGTAATTTAGTCTTTTTTTTAAAAGAAAAAAAATTAAAAGTTATATTTTAAATATAATTTTACAATTTATTTTTATTTTTTTTACTACAAAAATCAAAACTCGCTAACATTCCATGGAATAATATATATATATATATATATATATATATATATATATATATATATATATATATATATATATATATATATATATATATATATATATATATATATATATATATATATATATATATATATATATATATATATATATATATATATATATATATATATATATATATATATATATATATATATATATATATATATATATTTTGTTTTGGATATTAAATCATTGAAAAAACTTGAAATTTTTTTAAAAATGGTCCCAATAAATTGGGAACCAAGGACCATACACTTTCACATGCAAAGGCAGCTTACCACTAGGCCAACATCTTTTTGCTTGACGACACCATTGAGATAATTATGTCTTAAACTCAAAACCTCTAAATCTTTCAACCCTTCAAAACCAGATAAAGGACCATTAAATCTATTAGAATCCAACCAAACCTCATTCAAAGAAGTCATTTATTGCAAAACCTCAACTGACCCACTAAGCTTAATGTCACTCTTGTGACCATTCAACCACAAAGACTCAACCTATCAATAAAAAACACACTTTGACATTGTTAGCAGGAAAAAATACAGGAACTTACCCTTAATATTATAATTGTTAGTAGAAAAGTTTTGAACTGAAGAAGCATCTTTAAGAGATACAAGATGCTTCTACGTTGCTTCAATTTCTAGATGTTAGGATAATTGATGCTTATGCGTTGCTTTGATTTGTCGTTTCGAAGCGAAAGGAATCAGTGATGTTGAGGAAGGCATTTGTTTTTTAATTTGAATTTTTGATTTTCCAAATTTTTTGTTTTAGCCAGGGCTATTGCAAAATGTTGTTATATTTTTGAAAATTTAATGGTTCAAAACATTTGAGAATTTTATTTTTATTTTTGTAAGAAACTATCTGAGTAGTTTCATTAAAAAGATATGAATATTGGCAAGTTAAAGTAGTTGGCCTAATGAGAAGGTGTCTCTGCCAGAAGAAGGCTTTAGTCCTAGGTTCAAAATCTATTGGCATCATTTTTCATGTTTTTTTACAATACTTTATTATCCAAAAGAAGAAATATAAAATTTACCCAAACAATGTTAGTGATTTTTAATTTATTCCTCGTAATAAAAAATGTTTGTGTAAAATATTTTAAAAATATATATTTTTAAATTTTTTAAAATAAATAATCCACTAGAATTTTAAAAAAATTAAAAGAAAAGCCACCTGGATAAGACACGTCGACAAACATGAAAATATCATACCATTTTGTCAATTGTTGGACCAAAGACACCATCTTTTCATTACTAGAGGGGATAAAAAAATGTTACAGGAGATAAACCGAATCTCAGTAACATTATAAGGGATGATATATATTTAACCCTATAATTAATAATTTCATGTTTTTACATCTACATTTTAGAGAATTTTTTAACTTATTTAACATGTTAATCTTATTCAAAAAGTACCGCTAAATAGAGGATTCTAAGAAACAAACAACAACAACTAAACATTTTAGGATGAAAATTTCTTTACATTGATACATTAAACCTTTTACTCTCAACAACAACAACAACATTAAATATTCACAACTATAAATAATACATTATATGAAAAACCTTTCACCTCGACCAACAAATAACTGAGGTATATGTTATGGGAGCACCATGATATTTTCTTTTAAATATATAAAACATATACTCTCGGTTTTGAAAAAAACTGAGAAAATAGATCTACTAGGGACCTCACTTCGAATCCTGGTTACTGCATTTTTTGTCTTTAATTTATTTTTCAATTAGCTTAGGGACCAAGTATTACGTTTTCTCATTTGGCGCCTTTCCCCTTTACCTTTATTTATTTATTTTGAATTATGAAATTAATTTTTTAAAATGTCCTTATTTTTTTTATTTACCCTTGGTTATTGATCGGTGGTTTTTACACGTCATTTTACCATTTGTTTCTGTTAATCATTTGTTTTATCTTGTCGCATTTTATGTGTTTTTATTGCATTTTACGCGTTGGTTTGGTGTTTTCATTGTTTCTAGGTTCAAGTAAACAATAAAGGAGAAGCAGAGCGAAAACCAGGGAAAATGGCAAGATTTCAGAAGAGTTTTGGTGTAGAACCAGCAGCCTGACACGGACGCCCATGTCGTGTGACACCGCCCGTGTCAGGGCTACTGAAAGTAAAAATCTTTAGCAGTCTGCACGAAAACGATCATAACTGGAGTTCCGGGAATCCGTTTGAGGCGTTCTAAAAATCGCCGGAAAGCTAAGAGAGAGAGAGAGAGCTACGACTTTCGTGTTGGAGTCGAAGTCAGATTCGGAGCAAATTTTTCCAGATTTTCGTTTGAACTTGCAGCATTAGTTTTATTAAGTTTTGCTGTGCAATCTCGGAGGGCAGTTTAGACATCTCACATTGTAATTGATATTCTGCTATATGAGGCACACCGTGAATTGAAAAAAGGAGACTTTTGAAAGAGAAAAGAAATTTGACGAGAAAGATTGGAGCGTTCAAGGATTTGGGAATGGAAGGTCCTCATGATCGGAAGCGATTGAAGATCAAAGCAACCAATTCTCTTGTAATGTTGAATTTTATTGTTGAGTTTATTCTTATTATTATGAGTAGCTAAACCCTACAATGCTATTGTAATGTTGAATTTAAATGCCTTTTTATTTTAAGTTCGGTAAAAATCACGTCGAATTCGGCCCTACGAAGACCGTAAAAAAATTTCTTGTGATTGGTATGTGTGTAAGGTAGTCAAGAAAGTATTTAGAGTTCAAGGGAAGAGGAGTTTGAACAAAGGAACTTGGGAAAGTTTGGAAATTGAGGTATCACTTGAACACCCTAGGTTCTCCGGAGTAAGGAAACGAGTCTAACGTGTAGATTTGTGCCATAGTACTTGGATTTGAAAAGTATACCCCGATTAGTTCATTGTGATAGTCCGGCATGAAAAAATATTGTTGTATATATTGATTTTGAGAATGACTTGTGGCACCAAAAAAAAAGGGAGTTGAATAATGACGGTAAAGACAACCTGTCCTTCTAAGTTGGGTAACCCTCACCCGGTTATTTAGCCTAACGGCAGTTGAATCTCTATAGTCGTCCTAAAGTGGACTAGTAAACGCCGGTGAGCGAGAAAAAAAGAATAAAGGTGCCACAGAAAAAGTCTCGAGCAAAAGTGTACATGCCTTAATCTGATTATCCAAATGAAAGGGGTAGAAAATCGAAGAAAAGACTTAAGCCCAAAGCATAGTTGGAGAGGTGGCCGAAAGGGGGACTTAGGTCCGTAAGTTTATTGCAGTGTGTGTTTATGTAATACCTTCGTTAACGGATGAGTACCGGGAGAGCTAGTTTGCGCCGATCAGAACAAAGACTCACATATGAGTATCGACACGCCTTGCATCCTGAAGTCCTTCACTTGATGTCCTGTTTGACTTGAAAATTATTTATCCAAGCTCTTTGCTTGAGGTCAAGCAATGGTTTAAGTTTGGGGGAGTTTGATCGGTGGTTTTTACACGTCATTTTACCATTTGTTTTTGTTACTCATTTGTTTTATCTTATCGCATTTTATGTGTTTTTATTGCATTTTACGCGTTGGTTTGGTGTTTTCATTGTTTCTAGGTTCAGGTAAACAATAAAGGAGAAGCAGAGCGAAAACCAGGGAAAATGACAAGATTTTAGAAGAGTTTTGATGTAGAACCAGCAGCCTGACACGGGCGCCCGTGTCGTGTGACACTGCCCGTGTCAGGGCTACTGAAAGTAAAAATCTTTAGCAGTCTGCACGAAAACAATCATAACTGGAGTTCCGGGAATCCGTTTGAGGCGTTCTAAAAATCGCTGGAAAGCTAAGAGAGAGAGAGAGCAACGACTTTCGTGTTGGAGTCGAAGTCAGATTCGGAGCAAATTCTTCCATATTTTCGTTTGAACTTGCAACATTAGTTTTATTAAGTTTTGTTGTGCAATCTCGGAGGGCAGTTTAGACATCTCACATTGTAATTGTAATTCTGATATATGAGGCACATCGTGAAATGAAAAAAAGAGACTTTTGAAATAGAAAAGAAATTTGACGAGAAAGATTGGAGCGTTCAAGAATTTGGGAACGGAAGGTCCTCATGAGCGGAAGAGATTGAAGATCAAAGCAACCAATTCTCTTGTAATGTTGAATTTTATTGTTGAGTTTATTCTTATTATTATGAGTAGCTAAACCCTCAAATGCTAGGGGGGTGTCCTTGAATTGACTCTGTAATAACCTTTGGTTTCTTGAATTATCTATTTCACTGCTTTCTAATCATCGTTGTTATCGTATAATGTTTTATCGCTTTTCTTATTTGGCAAATGGGAATATGATTTACGGTTAACCTTAGGTTTGGAAAAACAAGTGTTAACGCGTGTATACGATAATACTATATTAGATATTACCTAGGAATGGGGATACCCTATAGTAACCGTAATGTTTTAG
Source organism: Lathyrus sativus (assembly GCA_963859935.3). Lineage (NCBI taxonomy): Eukaryota > Viridiplantae > Streptophyta > Magnoliopsida > Fabales > Fabaceae > Lathyrus > Lathyrus sativus. The sequence continues at coordinate 577,008,368 of OZ012737.1, forward strand.
ATAAAATATATTGCTTGGTATTGTTCCTATACTACCAAGGAATTGGGGCATAGGGAGAATACCAAAGGGTTTTCTGCTAAGGAATTAGAGTCAACTAATCTTTAAAACTGGTAACGATTGAATTGAGCAGTGATTTCTAAAAATTAAGGACTAAGGTTATTACAAGGTTTTTTCATACACCCTACCCTAGCATGCTTCTCATAACTCTCCAAAACCTTTATTTTACAGCTTTTGCCTTCTGGCCTTTATAATTTTAAAGAACCAAACCAAAACCTTTATGAATTTTTGTTCAATTGCATTATTATAGAACTTGTATTTACACGCAGTCCTCAGAGATCGATATTCGGGGAATTTTCCCTCATTACTACATCGGTACAATTAGTACACTTGCTAATTTACCGGTCAGTCACTTTTTTCAACTGAAGGGTAATCAAATTTGCATAAATTTCCCAGAATATGGCGCTTTTCTGTTTTTTAATTTTAAATTAATATATCCCATCAGTTATCCCCTATAACCGATGTGAAAATTCTTTTGCAAGAATACTTCACAAAACTAGACTCTAACTTTTCATTTACCTATCAACACTCCTATTTTCATCGCCATCATCTTAACAAATCCTAGGCGATTTTCATCTTCATCAACACTCAGACTACAACATCAATTCTAACACGAAAAGTAGTTGTTCTGCCCCACAACATAATATTGACACCATACCACCTCAATCAGATAACATATTAAGACTATGAAAGATGGTAGAGGAGATGATAGATATCTTCGAGATGACATTAAAACATGAACCAGAACAAGCTTATATACTTCATAAGAGTTTTGTTTTGGTAATTTTGAAGGGAGATGACTAGTTGGACATAATTGTTAGACGGCAACGACTTGTCTTGAGGGGGTGAATAGACACCGAAGCCAAAATCACCAAATAAAATTTGGATTTTAAAGTTATTTGAAAAAGAGTGCACGCGGAAGGTTTTGATGTTGATCGACAAAATTCGTTTACACGAACCTAGTTATTGGAACTTGGATATGCAAAGCCAATTATGGAATGACAAACACATTAATGGAATTTAACCTTTAATCGAGAATCACGTTATTACTCGTTTAAACTAATTACTTAGTAAAGCTATTTCCAATGATAATAAGCAGAAAATATTGAACTAAGCAACTTATCAAACACTTGGTGTGCAAACGAATTTTCATAATTTCCTTTGTGTTGTTGTTGATATGAAAACCACTTGTAATTAAAAGTGATTATAAGCTAATCAAAAACCAAGTTAAAACAGAAAGATCACAGAAAAATTATTATGATTCGATCGATTAATCAATGCTATTTGACAAATTGTGTAATGAAAAATAAAGCGAGTAAAAAGATAATAGAGAGATCGGCGCAAGGATTTGTTCACGCAGTTCCCCACTTTCGTCCTTGCGTGTAGGTACGTCTGTGCCTAATTTCCAATGTGGAATTAAGATACTTTCTTATTATGCAAAAAGTCGATTTACAAGAAAAGTGTTCAAGAGCAACAATACAAACACTACCGATATAATACCCTAATTTTTACCCCTAAGATCCCACATGTCATTTGCATTTTATACCACAAGCAGGATCACAAGCTTTGATTCTCTTGCCTTCCTCTGTAGGTTTTTTTAGTGAGATCATTGGGAACCCTTGTTTCCTTGTTTGCTTGATGTTTGTTTATGCTTATGTTTACTAACCCTTAATTAAAATACCAAAAATATGTTTGTTTTTCCTTTAATAACTTTTTCAGGAAGGATTTGGAATCAAGAACACCAATCAACATTTCGTCAGCTCGAATGAAATTCATCTGGAAAAAAGTCAAAGTTGATATGCAAATAATTAAAAATCATTTGATAAAGAGTTTCCCAGATTTGATTGCTTATTATTCAAGAGATTCCAAGGTTCATGTGTTTATTTTCATGCCTTCTTTGACAAGTCAAAATTTGAGCCATAGCCAAGACAACACATTAAAAGGCAAATTTTCACAATTTTTGTTGTGTTAATCGATTAACACTATATGGTTAATCGATTAACCAGTGCGTTTTTTGTGAAAATGAGCCAAATTCAAACTCTGCAGTATTTTGGCACCAAAATTCACTTATTTCATCATGAGAATATTCTAGATCACTTCATTTTAATTCCCTTACCTCATCATAATTAATTGCCACCATACACCTTCACTAATCACCATTTGATCTTGATTTTGCCTCCAAATTCAATTTCCAAGCCTAATTTTGGTTCCAAACCAAATTCCTAACCACCAAAATTTCCAAGCCTAAAATTTATAAATAGAGGCCTTATTTCATTCATTCTTCAAGCTCTTGAGAGCCAAATTCACCTTGCTAAAATTTCTCCCAATTTCCTTCAACTATCAAATTCACCAAAGCTCTTTATTCCTTTGAAAGTTAGTAAGTTCTTCATTGGAACTTACTAATCTTTGAGCTAAAACCTTCATCCAATCACTTTTTCATCATCAATTTATGTAGATAAAGGCTTTGGAGTGTGGTTTTTTAAGTTGATTTGAATCTTTTTCAGATTTGAAGTAGTAAACCGTTATTCCACCATTGTTGTGCTTGATCAATTTTCCACAATGTGATCTATTGTTGATTCTTGTTGCTTGATCTTTGGATCTTGCAAATTGTATTTTATTGGTGTTACTTGCTGTTGTTTTACTTGGATTTTCATGCTAGTTCTCATTCGTGATCATGAGGTGTTTAAAGAAATGATTGGATCATGAATGCTAAATTTGTTCAAACTTTTTTGTTGTTCTATCAGGGATAATCAATTAACCAAATGTAGTTCAATTTGGTTAATAGGTTACCCAGTAGCAGAATTGTGTTTTTGGTTATGTTTGAAGGTGAGAAAATACTTAGAAGGGGGGGGGGGGGGGGGGGTGAATAAGGGTTTTCAAATAATTATGGCAATAAAAACACAATGATTTTTATCCTGGTTCGTTGAACTCAACTAATTCAGTCCACCCTATCAAGAGTGATTTGCCTTTCTCCACAAGGACTTAATCCACTATAATCAAACAGATTACAATGTCAACCACTAAGAACAACTGTCTTAGTCTTCTCAAGAACTACTGACCACAACTTGGTCTTCTTAAGGAACTTTTACAATCAAATGTAAACTAAACAAGTGTTAAAAATGCTTCTAAGAAAGCTATATCACAACTGTGATTTATACACTTAAGATTAAGAACGTATGAAACTATTCAACAAAGAAATATAATTTGTATGAGAGCATTGAGAGAGTTTTCAATGAATTTTTCAAAATACGTCAATTGTAGAAAGTTGTTGAAGGCTTGCTTTTATAGACAAAGAAGTCCAAGACGTTGCAAGCTTGAAGACCGTGTACTACAAAGTAGTTGTAGCCTTTTGTCTTCATATGACTTGACCTTTCCTAGGAGTAGAACGTTCAGAGAAATCCTTTTTGCCTGAGTTCTTGTGTCTAGCATAAAAGAGGAAAGAGTCATTTGGAATATGTCAACAGATATAACCTTGAATAATCTTCTTCAACAAGCTTCTATTTCACAACAATTATCATCAGAGTCTTGAGTGAACAGAGTCTTGATGTCATCAGAGTTTGCTGTATCAGAGTGTTGCAGCAAGTGTGCTTCAATGTGAGTAATAATCAGAGCAGAGTTTAGAGATCAGATCCTCAGTACTTGCAGCGAACAGTACTATCAGAGTCTTCTGAAAAACAGTGTTTGAAACTCTTCATACAAAGTCTTCAGTCTATGCTTCAGATGCTTTTGTAGCTTCTGCTTCAGATTTTTCTATAGGCAGCACTCAGAGTCTTCTAATGAGATGCTTCTGACGCTCAGAGCCTTGCGTAGTTCAATGTTCAAATTCATTTTTTCTTTCAGAGGAATATTAAATTTAATATCTGTGACAAAAATACTTGAACAAGTTTAGAGTATATAATTTCTTAATATAAAATTTCATTAGTGTTATCATCAAAACATAGAGATATAACTAAGAACCAATCTGTGTTCTAACACTGTTTTTGGACTGTTTTGGTTCTTTCCTCTTCTTCTTCCATTTTCTTTTGATTTTTGCCTTGGTTTACACTTTTAAATGTTCTAACCCTCTTTAAATTCAATGGACTTAGGGTGTAGATAAAGTTGGATAAACATTCACTAATTCAAATCTATCTTTAAAGTGAATCGTTCAATTCATTTTAGGTGATTTGAATAAATGATATGTTTAGTGCTTTAATCCACCAAGATGAGTGGTTGAATTTAAAGATGGAATGATTTTAGAATTGTGATTCATTTGGCTTTCCTCTTCCCTTTTCTTATTTTAGTTTTTATCGATGAAAATCTTCAAAATCATTGGAACTTATTTTAAGTTCTTGATGAAGATGAGATTGTTACCTCTGTTCTTTTAGTGTAGTATTGCTTTCGGAGAGAGATCTACATATCACTTCTCTAGCATGCATTAGCAATAAAATTTTTATTGACCAACCTTAGATAGTTGTGACTTCTACATAAGCCCGATTATAATTGCTTAACATAATAATAAATTGTCCCGAAATCGGAAAACTGTTGCTTTTGTAAGCGAATTATTAGTCTCTTATTTGTCCATGGTGTAGTTTGAAATAGTTTAGATTTCTCTTGCTACCCATGGGGGTTAGTTGGCATACTCGTTGATTTTATCCAAGTTGGAGCCCTCCCCATGGTAATGTATGAGACCATGTTTTCATTCTCATGGATGTTTAGTCGAGTGTTTCCGAAAAACAACAAAACTTGTTCTCTTGTTTTAGATCATTATTTCTTTATATTCTATATCAATTGTGCTATGTATATGCTTCTTTCTCGCTCCCTATCTCTTTTATTTTTTATGCTTTATGTTATCATATCATATCATATTATTTGTTTATGTTTCCGTTATTTTTACTTTATTCACTTGGACCATTTGTTTATGTTTATGCTTTCTTTTTCTTTTATCCATTTGGACCAAAAACATTAATAAAGGCTTAAACCCCTAAAAAACTTATTCTCTTAATGGTGAACTATGGTTACTATCCTTTGCATTAGATATGGAATTTTGGACTTAGAACTAGAATCTTAGCATATGCTTGGAAGTTTGTGATGGTAAACTTTAGATGTTTGGGTACTTGAAGTTCTCTTTTGAAGACCTATCTTGATAAAGGCCTAATCTAAAGGAAAGGATGCTTATATTGTGAAGATTAATTATGTGGTTAGACCGTTCTTATCCTTAGCTTTTATTTTTATGCAATAGGATAGTCCCTTCTTCTCCACCCTTTCTTTAATTTTCAAAATCTTCTCCCTTTTTCAAAACCTTCTTATTTTCAAAATCAAACCGCTTTCATAATAAAACCTTGACTTTGGTCAAGTGATTTTCAAAATTTATTTTCTATAATAAATGTCAATCAATGTTAATCATACTTTGACCAATTTTCAAAAAGAATTAAAAAAAGATCAAACTCACCAACTCTTTTTGTGCCTTTGTGCACTTTTTTTTTTAAAACGTTTTCATAAGTTTAGACATGAGTCATCTCTTTAAGCGAAATTATTTGCTTAGAAATGACGACTTGTCTTTACATTTAAAATCCATCATAAAAAACCATTTTTTGTTATTTGTACCACGAACTACGGGGTTTTGATCCTATATTGCACTTTGTGAGTACATAGGAATGAGGTGATAAGTCTCTCCAAACACAAAAATCTTAAAAAATATTTCTCTTCTCATCTCCCCAATCTCATTTCAAACAAACATTTTCAACCCAAAAATCGTAGATATTTCAAAGGGTTCCTATAGAGTACTATAGACATTTTGGGTGCTAACACCATCTCTTAGCGTAACTAACCCGCTTACCCATTTCTCTGTTTGTTCTTGTTTTAGAACTCTTTAGGTTTTTTCACTCTTTTTTCTATCCTTTTTGATAAAATAAAAGTGCGGCGACGACTCTTGCATTTTTTTAGTTAAGTTAATCAATAGCTTACACTCACAAATTTCCCTGCTATAACTGGTTCTAATGTTGATTCAACCCATTTTCTTCTTTTAATCTTGAGTAAGACCAAGAAAACAATGAATGCCAATTGACTTGTCGATATTGCTACTCCTTTGCGTGCTTTATATCCAAAGCTTTCGTGCACGATCAATTGCACCGATTGTTCCACAAGACTTCAATTCAATTCATTATTTTCCGTTACTTCCTTTGGATTCTTTATCTCCAAAGGGTTCTTTGCATACTTTATCTCTAAAGGCTTTCAAAACGTCGTAATCCTCTCTTGAACGTCTTGCATGAAAACCCCTCAAATCTTCACACGATATTGGAGGACAAACCCGCGGTTTTTCCGGATGAAGACCCCTACAAATCTCAACCTAATATCTCGGCTACACAAGAACCCAATTGGACCTTATCAGGCCTTCGCCTAGTTGGTACCCCAATAAAAGATTATTATGTGTGATGTTTCAGTGTGTAGACATAGGATGGAGGTTGAAGATGATGAGTAAAATGAAGCCTAATTTTATGGTATCACCAGTTTGGAATGAAGCATGAATGATGTATTTATAATTTTGGAAGATTGGTGGCAAAGAGGTAATTTTTAGAATAAAAAAAATTACAAAACTGACCCACTTAAATAGCATGTGCCGACCAAAACGATGGATGTGCCGGCATATAATGTCACAAATACCAATATGTGTTGACTTGAATAGACCTATGTGTTGACCCAAATCAAACAGAGGTTACGACCTTATTTAGGACAGTAGGTGTGCCATCCTGAAGTGCGTATGTGCCAACATATAATGTTGAAACTTCCAGTAAGTGTCGATGCGAAGGGACCTATATGCTGACCCAAATGAAACAGAACCTACAACCTTATTTAAAACACTAGATGTGTCGGCCTAAAGCACGTATGTGCCGACACATTACATTGAAACTTTTAGTATGTGCTGACCGAGACGACCATGTGTCGACCCAACCAAGTCAGAGCCTACAGGCTTTAATATTGAGTTACATATACTGGCCTGAAATGTGTATGTGCCGATACATGCAGTGCATTTTTATGTAGAAAACTGTTTTTCATGATTCCTAAGACCTCTTATGCAAGGGAGCCACACATACTTAGAGTTGATGTTTAATATACCAAAATACGAAGTAGTTTCAATGTTTTGACATCATGCGAAACATCTCATGGTGAAGTTGCACTCACATACTCCCCCTTTTTGATAATGGTAAAACTTGCGACGATTCATTCAATGTTGTTATTGAAGGTTACCTCTGACGTTGTGCTTCCTAACTTCATCTCGCATATGCTTCTCCTCCTTTGAAAAAATCAAAAAGAAAGATAGTTAATCGTGAGAAGTATCATATTCCAAATACAGATTCAAATATATCATTCAGAGGCAATTTTGCATAGAAGAGCAACGATCACATATCCCCGCATATATATAATGATGCAAAATTGATAAATAACCAGAGTTACACAAAGTAGAATTAAATAAATAGCAATGCAAGAGCAAACTCATCAAGTTGCTACAATTGTGTCATGCATATCAAACAAAATATAAAGGAACTCCCAATGTCGCACACACATGTGCCTAGCATAGCAACAAGATCATGTCACTACTCAATCCAAGATGAAAAATATGTTCAAAACATGAGACACACAACAACAATAACAATTTGTGAAATTAGCAAGCTTAAATACAGTAAACAAAACGAGCCATGTGCTTATACACATAGAGCACACTTATACAAGTGTGAAAGAGTTAATACATGAAGTCACTATAAGTATATACATTGAGAACACACAATGGTTATCAATCAAAACTTTTAGAAATGAACATTCATGGTCTTCATCATTTGAGAGAAATTTAAGCATTTTTAACCAACCAATAACATGCTTTAAGAAAATTTTTAATTTTAAGGAGAAATTGAAACAATACTACCTCACTCTTGATGGGATGAACGATGCATTCACATGATGTTAAAAACTATAAAAAAAATGTTAGAGCAATAATATAAAGTGTAAGCCACAAGATAGAAATTTAAACGACATTGGAGATATCGATGATCCCCAATTCTACACGAATGTTGAAAAAAGATTTTGTTGCAAGAGGTTTTGTGAAAATATCATCAAGTTGATTTTTACTATCAACATGCTAAAAAACAACGTCCCCCTTTTCAAGACGATCGCGAAGAAAGTGATGAAGAATCTTGATATGTTAAGTGCGAAAATATAGTACCGGATTCTTGGTTAGATTGGTTGCATTAGTGTTGTCGCACATGATAGGAATATATGAAAGTTTGATGTAAAAATCTAGAAATTGTTGCTTAAGCCACAAAATACGGGTGTAACAACTACCAGGGGCCACATATTCTGCTTCGGAAGTTGACAAAGCTACGGATACTTGCTTTTTACTATGCCAACTAACCAAAGATTTTGAAAACATGTGATAAGTGCCACTAGTGCTTTTCCTATCCAAATTATAATTGGCAAAGTCAAAATTGAAATAACCAACCAAACTACAATCACTTCCCTTGGAATACCTCAACTCAAACTTAGAAGTACCAATAAGGTATCTAAGAATAACTGCTTTAAAGTGTGATTCCTTGGGAGCCGATTGATACCGAGCACACATGCCAATGCTAAACATAATATCGACCCTAGACGTTGTAAGATATAGAAGTGATATGATCATTCCTCTATACTTCTTCACATCAACATCCTTACATTTTTCATATCTATCTAAGCATCCGTTTGTTGCCATAGGTGTGTCAATATCCTTTGCACCGTCCATTCCGAATATTTTTAGTAATTTGAGACAATACTTGGTTTGACAAATGAATGTTCCATTCGAGAGTTGTTTAACTAGAAGTACAATGAAGTAGTTTAGCTCCCCTATAAGACTCATTTCAAACTCTCCCCCTTTTATGATGTCACCGGTAAATGTTGTCAATAAGATGATCCTTGGAGGTTCTCCACTCCAATGAAAAACCATCATCTTCTTGTTGACATCAATCAACATTCTTTTCTTGGCTATCATTTTCCTCCTTCTCAACATCCACTGCTTTAGGTTGATCAGCACCTTTGTCGGTGTCTTTGAACATGTCTTTTGTAGATGCACTTACATAAAGAAAAGAAATACCTTTCCCAACACTATTTGTAGATGCACTTACATGAACAAACTCCTCAACACTAAGTAATCTCTTATTATAAACTCTATATGCTTTACTTGATTGTAAGTATCCAAGAAAGATATCTTCATCAGCTTTTGCGTCAAATTTTCCAAGGTTATCTTTTCCATTATTCAAAATAAAACACTTGCATCCAAGTACATGAAGGTGTGACAAATTTGGTTTTCTACCCTTTAATAATTCATATAGGGTTTTGTCAAGAATAGGACGAATAAGTATTTTATTCAACACATAACATGTCATGCTCACGGCATCGGCCCAAAAGTATTTTGGTAGACCATAACCATTGAGCACTGTTCTTGCCAACTCCCCTAAAACACGAATTTTGCGCTCCACAACTCCATTTTGTTGTGGAGTTCGGGGAGCCGAAATGTTATGTTCAATACCAAGTTTGTCACAATATTTTTCAAAAATATGATTTTCAAACTCACCTCCATGATCACTGCAGATGGTAACTATTTTGGAATTCAATTTATTTTGAGATAACTTGGCAAAACGTACAAAAGCTGAGAACGTTTCATCTTTGCTACGTAAGAAAAAAGTCCAGCAAAATCTTGAGTAATCATCTACAATTACCAAACCATAATAATTGCCACCTAGGCTTTTGGTTCGTGAAGGTCCAAATAAATACATGTGAAGGACCTCAAGGGGTCTCGGTGTAGAAATGATGTTTTTAGAGTTAAACGAGATCCTCGATTGTTTTATGTAACACCCCAAATTCTTTGAATATTTATTTAATTTATTTAAATATGAATATTCGCATTTTTGGTGATTTTTGGTGGTTGGTGTGAACAATGTGACTTATGGATTTTGAGTTATTTATTTAAATAATTTTATATAATATGAATATATTATAATTATTATTAATTTAAATAAACATGTGTGAATTAAGGGCAAAGTGACATTTGAGGAGGAGTTAGTGAGGGTGAAGTTGGAAAGCCCGATTTTAAGGTCCAAAGTTAGGTTTAACAAAAAGGAATTTTGAGGGAATTAGGATTCGTTCTTGTTAGACCATGAAAAGGAAGAAATAGAGGTCCGAGCTCTAAGGAAGAGGATTGAGGAAAAAGCTTCACAAGGTTTCCAAGAACCAAGGAGAAAGGCTTAGAGTCGGCAATTAAGGTATGTGGAGTATTGCCTTCATTGTTTTCAATATGTGATTCAATGTGTTTAAAGCTGATTTAAGGGTTTAGGGATTTGAGTATTGAATTGTGGTTTCCTTTCTGATGGTGAGTTCAATGAGTTTGAGGGATTTGAACTGATGGTCTGATAGGTTTGAGGCTGAGTTGAGAATAAGGGAAATTAGGCCTTCGTGGCTAAAATCTGTTGATGAGGTTTTAACTGTATAGGATAATTGATTGTGAGAACTTTAATGACTGTGGGGTATTTGTAAGAAATTATGAGAATTAGAGGCGTAAATATGATACAGGATTGGCCTAATAAGTCATAGGTTTTGTGCCTTTATCACCGTAATACTTTAGGAATGATTTAGGGATGTTTTTATGGCATTGGGAAAGGAAATCGTAGAGGTTTTTGGACTGGTTTTAGTGCTGGTGCGTAACAGCGATATGTTGTAATCGCGAGATCGCACAGCGAAGAATGCTTCACAACGAACTTGCTAGCGAAAGTAGCAGAGTTTCGCGAATTCTGATCTTGTGCAGTGATGTCTTGATGTTTTGATGTTGTGATTTCTTTGATGAATTACCATGAGTATGACTATGATTCTTCTGAGATTTGGTGCTGGTGCGTAACAGCGATTTGATGTAATCACGAGTTCACACAACAAATGAATGATTCACATAATGAACACTCACCCCTGACTCACACGACGAACTTGCCAGCGAATGCAGCAGAGTTTCGTGAATTATGTTCTGGTTCAACGATGTCTTGATGTTTGATGCTGTGATTTTCCTGATAAGTTACCATGAGTATAACTGAAATTCCTATGTGATTAAATGAATATATGATGAATTACTATGAGTATAACTGTGATTCCTATGTGATTAAATGAATGTATGATGAATTACTATGAGTATAAATGTGATTCCTATGTGATTCATACATGACCGTATGATGAATACCCATGAGTATAATTGTGATTCTTATGAGATTAATACATGATTGCATGATGAATCCCCATGAGGGACTGTGATGATTTGTGACGTTGATTCCATGAGGTTTTGATGATTCTATGGTGACATGATTATTATGTTAATTTTGATGAATGATGATGCACCTAATGAGTTATTATGAGGATGATATTGACGTGTGCATCATGCATTCATATGCATTCTAGACTTCAGTCTAGGACTTTGATTCTTGTGGATTCAGTTCCATTGTACGAATGTGAGGTATTTTGTCGGGTTCCAGTTCTCGTGTAGAATTGATCCTACTGTTGTGGATCTATGGAGGGTTGATGGCCCAGTGTCCATCAAATTTTGTTGATTGGTACCACATGCACGAGTCTTGTTGCATTTGCATTTATGTGACCATTTGGTGTAATTTGTAATGTTGTGGCCTTTGATGTTCCTTGATGATTATGATGATGTTGAATATGAAAATGACGCTATTTTATATATTGATTCTTATATTGATTATTATGAATCGTTTTACTCACCCTGCCTATTTGAATGTTGCCTCAACGTAGGTAACATGCAGATGACCAGGTTTAGCCGTGGATGCCGTCAAGGTCTTTTTGAAATTTTTGGGTCGTTGGCCATTGTGGTTGACTCAGAGGGTCTTGCTCTGATAGTGTAACATCGGGTTGGGGTCTTTGAGTTAAATAATTTTTTTATTGATTATTGTTATTTTGATTATGTTGCTGCGTAAGGAAAACTTTGGGTTTTGCCTTTTTGAGTTTCGCTGCCTTTTGAGTAATATTTTGAGTAATTTTGGGAAAGTCCATTGTTTACGGAGCATTGAATTTGATTTGAATTTATTGAGAAATGTACGCCCTTTTGAGATGATTTTATTGTGTTCAATATTTTACTCTGATAAATTCGATTATTTTGCCACAATAGTCGTGGGGTAGAAAAAGGGTGTTACACTAGTGGTATCAGAGCAGGTCTGTCTGTCCGACCAAGTTGTCTAATGTTATTTGTTCACTAGTAAGCGACATGTGTGTGAGAACACTACTGGTACACATTTATTTTCTAACCTTTGTCTGCAGAAGTGGGAATGAAACAAGTGGGGGAAAAGCTTGTGCTTCTCTAGGATGCTTCAAGTGTGGAGTGGTGGCTCAGTGTGTCGATGAACGCTCTTATAGTTTGGCAAAGATGGTTTATGCCCCATCATAATTTTTGAATGTCTATCAAAAAATTGAGGAACTGATCACCCTTAATCTCTTGTTGATAGTAGATGGAGTCATGTTCGATGGGATAGACGTGTCTTGCAAGTTTAGATGGCGCGTGCAGTGAATTGTTTTGAGTTAAGCTAAGTGCTTACAGATTATTTTGGTGAATCAGTGCAGGATGGTGCAGAGATGTTTATTTTGATGGAAACTTTAAGTGTTAATGAAAGTGGGGAAGTTGGTGGTTTGCCAATTATTTGTGATTATTCAGAAGCTTTTCCTGATGAGATAAGTGATTTACCGCCGGAACGTGAAGTGGAGTTTACGATCGACCTAGTTCCTGGAACTAGTTTGGTAGCGATGGCTCCATATCGTATGTCCACACCGGAATTAAATAAGATGAAGAGTCAACTTGATGATTTGCTTGAGGAGAGATTCATTTGTCCGAGTGTGTCACCGTGGGGTGCACCAATTTTCTTAGTTATGAAGAAAGAAGGTTGTGTGAGGCTTTGTATGGATTATAGACAATTGAACAAGATGACTATCAAGAATAAGTGTCCATTTCTAAGGATTAATGATTTGATGGATCAGTTGGTTGTTGCAAGTGTGTTCAGTAAGATAGATTTGAGATCTGGGTGTCATCAGATTCGTGTGAAGGTTGAAGATATTCAGAAGACTGCTTTTAAGATAAGGTATGGGCATTATGAGTATTTCGTGATGCCATTGGTGTGACTATTGCACCATGTGGAGTATATGAACAGGATTTTCTATCCTTATTTGGACAAGTTTTTGGTTGTGTTTATTAATGATATTTTGATATATTCAAAGAGTAAAGAAGATCATGCTGAGCATTTGAAAACTATGTTATCAGCGTTGAAAGAGAAGCAGTTGTATGCAAAACTATCAAAGTGTGAGTTTTGGTTGAAGGAAGTGAGTTTCCTTGGTCATGTTATCTCGAGTAGAGTTATTGTCGTTGATATGTCGAAGGTTGAAGCTGTATCACAATGGGAAGCTCCAAAAACTATTTTTGAGATTAGAAGTTTTCTTGGGTTGACAGATTATTATCGAAAATTCATTGAAGGATTTTTCCAAGTTATCTTTTCCATTGACGCAGTGGACTAGAAAGGTTCAAGCCTTTGTTTTGGATGCAAAGTGTGAAGAATGTTCGAAGAGCTTTTGAGAAGGCTGACAGCAGCTCATGTTTTGATTTTTCCCGAATTCGGCAGAACCATTATTGTATATTGTGATGCTTTATTGATGGGATGGAGAGGTGTCTTAATGCAACATCATCAAGTTTTAGCTTATGCTTCAAGGCAACTTAAAGTGCATGAGAGGAATTATCTAGCGCGTGATTTAGAGTTGGTTGTTATTGCGTTTGTGTCGAAGCTTTGGAGGCATTATTTGTTTGATTCGAGATTTGAGATGTTTAATGATCATAAGATTTTGAAGTATTTATTTGATCAGAAAGAATTGAATACGAGTCAAGGGAGATGGTTGGAACTTCTGAAATACTATGATTTTGGTTTGAATTACCATCCGGGCAAAGCAAATGTGGTAGCTGATACATTGATTTGAAAATCTTTACATATACCGATGATGATGGTAAAGGAGTTAGAACTGATTGAGCAATTTCGTGATATGAGTTTGGTTTGCGAAGAGACTTCTTATGAAATTAAGCTTGGTATGTTGAAGCCTACTAGTGGTATTCTTGATGAGATTCGAGAAGGTAAGAAATCTGATTTGAGTTGGTAGGTGGGTTGAATTTGATGAATCAAAGTGGAAGAGCTGATTTTTGGATTAATGAAAATGGTATTATGAGATGTCGTGATAGAGTTTGTGTTCCAGATATTGTTGAGTTGGAAAAGAGTATTCTTGAGGAAGGACATCGAAGTAGATTGAGCATCCATCCCGGTGCTACGAAGAGGTACCAGGATTTGAGGAAATTGTTTTGGTGGCTAGGGATGAAGAAAGAAATTGCAGAGTTTGAGTATGCTTGTTTGACTTATCAGAAGTCGAAGATTAAACATTAAAGACTGCTAGGTCTTATGCAACCGTTGAACATTCCAGAGTGGAAATGGGATAACACTTCTATGGATTTTGTGATAGGTCTACCGAAGACTTTGAAGGGATATGATTCGATTTGGGTGATTGTGGATAGATTGACTAGATCAACTCATTTCTTACCAATGAGGATTAATCATTCTATGCAGAAGCTAGCTGAGATATATTTTGAGGAAATTGTGAAGTTGCATGAGATTCCATTGATTATTGTGTCAGATGGAGATCCGAGATTCTGGAAGAATTGCGAGATGCTTTGGGTACCATGTTGAGATTGAGTTCTGCCTATCATCTACAGACGAATGGACACATAGAGAGAACTATCCAGTCTTTAGAGGATTTGTTGAGAGTTTGTGTATTGGATCAAGGTGGATCATGGGATAGTCATTTGTCATTGATTGAGTTTACCTACAACAACAATTATCATTCTAGTATTGGAATGGCACCATATGAGGCTTTGTATGGAAGGAAGTGTAGGACTCCATTATATTGGTATGAGTCAGGCGAGTGGAAAATAAGATGTATTAGAAGATTTAATCTAATTATAGCCATTGTGAATACTTCAATAACTATATTTCTTTAGCTATAAAAGGAGTAGAAGATTGGAAGATCAACTCAAGAAATAACGCTAGAACTACAATGGGATACATACACACTACATTCAGCTGAAGAGAGGCTAATCTGTTTAAGTGTTGTTATTCTTATATAGTTTAAGAATTATTTTTGTAAAAGTGTGTTGTATAATATTTGAGCACCTCTGATTGTTAATCAAGTGTTATTGTAAGTTATTCCTTTTCTAAACAGTCAGTTTAGGTAAAAGTCTCTTGTTGTAGGCTTGAGCAGTAAAGTCTTGGACAGAGGGTGTACAGAGAAGTCTTAGGTAGAGTGTCTAAGCAAGGAAGTCTTGAACCAGGTGGATTTAAGCAAGGGAAGTTTTAGGATATGAGGATTTGAGCATAAAAGTCTTGATCAGATGTTGATTGAGCAAGAAGTTTTAGACTATAGGTCTGAGTAGGGAAAGTCTTGTACTTGTGAGTATAAGCAGTTGTAATCAAGTTGATTATATCAGAAATCTCTTGCGCAAAAAGGGGACTGAAGGGCTCTCAGTTGGAGAGGAACCAGGATAACTATTGTGTGTTCTTTGCTATTTTTATTTACTTCTGTTATATTTTTTGCTGCAATTATAATCAAGTTCCGAACTTTGGTTTAGAATCTGAACTCAGATTCAGAAGTAAAAAGAATTTTGTAAACATAATTCAGCCCCCCTTTTTTGTGTATTTTTCTCACCTTCACTCTAGTGTTTTGACCCATCCAATGTTTTAATCATGACTTTTGATCTATATATCCAAATGATGCCTCATTTAAAGCAAAAGAAAGGTAACACAATCCGCTTTATTTTAAAAATAGTTCCAGTACCTGGAGTTGATTCAAATGTTGTGTGATTCTATTGGTTGAGGTGTGGTTTGTGTGTTGTAGTATGGAACATACATAAATGTGATGTTGTTGCTTGCTATATTATTATTATTATGTTGTTGTTGTTGTTGAATATTTATAGCATGTGTGTGGTGTGTGGTGGCCAGTATTAGCGAAATACATTGATTAAAGTGAATGTCATTATACATGGTATGGTTGTTGGATGCCTTGTATGAATTATGCATCATGGTGTTTAGATGATGCTCCGTTTTTGGTAAGCCTCAATCGTATGGTGGGGATTGGCGCGAGTAGCTAATTCTTACGGTGATGGGATTAGTGAAGCGTTACCAATGGTGATGGTAATGATTTTGGTGTGCTCTGATCCTAAGTGGGGATCAGAGCGAGTGAACCTGAGAGTTAATAATTTGTTACCACATGCATTAAGTCGTGTTATTGAGTCTCATTGCATTGCATAATTTTTGTATCATGATCATTGGATTGTTTGGAGTGTGAATTGCAGATTGGATGATTTATGCATATGTTGTTGGCGTGCTTACATATTATTATGCATTTTCTTATATGATTGTGATTTGTCACCCCTTCTGTTTGAATGATGCCTTTACATGGATACTATGCAGATAATCCGTAGTAGAGGCTTGGATGTGAGTGGAAGAGATTGCTCTTCTTATTTATTTTTTTGAGTCGGCGTCTGCTCTGATATGTAACACTGGTAAGTGGAACGCTTATTTGTATATAATTTTTACTTTGTGGAGATTACTATGTATATCTCCGAAGTTTGATATATTTTATGACAATGTTTTGACTAGTTAAACTATGTTGATGATTTCCACTACCAAAACAATTTTGGAGTTCAAATTATTATTACTATTATCATGTTAGTGAAATGTTATGTGTTACATATCTGATTGAATGATTTATTTGGTGTTAGTAGCATCCTAGTTATTAACTGGTCTAAATTTACTATGATTTTATTAATAAATTACGCAGGGAGAAATAGGGTGTTACATAGTGGTATCAAAGAAGGTTTGTCTGTCTCGTCAAGTTGTTGAGTCAGTGTGGTGGACAGTTGAATACTATCGATGTGGTTTTCTAAACATTAAAGTTGTTGTTATTGTGGAACTGAAAAATGGCTAGAAGAAACAACGATGTGATTGATGCTGCTTTGTAGGTTGTGGCTCAGGCTGTGCAGAGCCAGCCTAATGATAGGGGAAACGATGAGTTCCGTCATCTGGGGAAGTTTCAGAGGAATAACCCGCCTACTTTTAATGGTAGGTATAATCTTAATGGAGCGCAAGCTTGGCTCAAAGAGATTAAAAGGATCATATTTGTGATGGATTTCTCCGAAGTGCAGAAGGTACAATTTGGTACTCATAAGATGGCTGATGAGGCTGATGATTGGTGGATCAACACTCGTCAAGTGTTGGAAACTGCAGGTGAAGTTGTCACTTAGGATATTTTCCGTAGGGAGTTTCCTAGGAACTATTTTTCTGAAGATGTTCGTGAGAAGAAAGAGATTGAGTTCCTGGAGCTGAAGCAGGGGAGTCTATCTGTTACTGAATATGTTTCCAAGTTTGTGGAACGTGTGAAGTTCTATCCTCATAACAATGAGGCAATTGTTGAGTTCTCAGAGTGTGTTAAGTTTGAGAATGGTTTTCATCCTAAAATCAAGCAGGTGATTGAGTATCAACAGATATGTAGGTTTTTGTTGGTGAACAATTGTAGGATTTATGAGGATGATTGTAAGGCTCGGTCAACTCACTAAAAGAGTCTGAGCGAGAAGAGAGGGAATCACAATCTGAACCGTGGGAAGCCTTACAATGCTCCGGCTGAGAAGGGTAAACAAATAGTTGTTGATGGTAAGAGGCAAAGTGGGTGAGGTGATCCTGCTCCTCTAAAATGCTTTAGGTGTGGTGAATTGGGTCATCGTACCAACGAATGCAAGCGTGATGTGAAGAAGTGTTTCTTGTAACACCCATTTTAATTATTTAGTCTTTTGGTGTTATTTTATTTTGGTGTGTCCTTTATGTGGGAGTGTGTCTGAGAGCGTTGCTGGGTGTCCTTAATTTATAGGAATTATTTAATAAAATAGAGTTTAATAATAATATAATATAATTAATAATGATGATAATCTAATAATTAGTATATTATTATTATTATTTGCATTATTATTATTAGTATTATTATTATTAGATTAATAAAATGAAATAAGGATTAAAAAGGGGTATTAGAAGAGTTTGGGGAAAAAAGGGGAGATTAGAACACGATAAAAACCAGTTTTAGAGAGAAGAGCAAAGAGGAAGAAAAAGGAGGAAGAGAAGAAGGCTAGGGCTAACGATTCTTCAGGTTCTTGATCAATCGGAGCATTAATCGAGGTAAGGGGGGAGAAACTGATTGGGATTGGTGTTTACATGAAATTGGGTAGAGGGGATTCCTTAACCCCGTAGGGATTTTGATGAACATGTTTGTTATGTTGATATGTCTTTGATTGTTGTTCATTATGATGAATTTCATGTGCATGTTGATGTGTTTATAATTATTGCTGCCATTGATGAATGGGTGCACATATGGTGTGATTTTGGTAAGGTTCTGAGTAACCTTTGTAGTTCTGTTGATGGACATAGGTGTGGGTTCTGGAGATAAATTAATAGAATAATGACTAGAGTAGTGTGTACTGGTTATAGTAATGATAGGACGGGAGATGGAAGTAGAGCGATAGGCTTGGAATTGAGCAGAGATGACATTGTTGGACAGTGAGGGTTTTGAGAGATCGCAGACGCTTGCTAGCACCTTCGCTAGGCGAGCTAGTAGCAAGCATTCGCTAGCAGGTTCGCTAGGCGAGTAGGGTAGCGAACCCTTCCAGTAGCTACTGTCTGCCTTCGCTAGAGAGTTCGCTAGGCAAGCAGCTAGCGAGCGTTCGCTAAGCGAACGAGCCAGCGAGCGTGACAGAAAAGTGACGTTGTGCTGTTTTGCCTTGTGACCTTATTTTGTAGTATCCCTTGAGTTGTGACCAGTATAGATATGGTGATTAGTGGTGAAGAGTGTATACTTGACATTAAAAGGTGAAATTATGTAGTGATTGAAGTTAATTTAAATAAGTAGATTGGGGTGTGAGAAATGTATGGGGTATGGTGTGGGGATCAGGGGGATCGTCTGACTTTAACTAAAATAATTAATTGATGAACAATACGTATGTATGATGTATGGTGATGTGATCAGGGGATCGTGTGCACCTTATGTGCTTGAGTTCATTTGTTGTGCATTTGGTGTTATGCATATCATGGTGTTTGGTGGGACGAATCATTACTCAGAAGGAGTGTATGTGATTCATCCGTACTCCCTTGTGGAGAATGGTGGGGACAAATCATGGCCAACGACGGATGTATGTGATCTTTCCAGGGTTCGATTGAATGAACCAATGAGTCGGTACCGCATGCATGGTGTTGAGTTGCATAATTGCATTATGGTGTGTTGTGTTGATGTTGGACAGTAGGTCGTGTTTGATGAATGTTGGGTGATGAATTATATGATTACTACCTTTATTTCATGTACTGTATTACCAATAATTTTGATCATGTTTTCTCACCCCTTTGTTGTTGTTGTGGTCTGTGCTTCTTCGAAAGTACAGATAATCCAGGTACTTAGCTAGCTTGGATAGAGGCGTGCGAGTCGAGTCTTAGGATGCTCTAATACGTAGCACGGTACTTGGGCGTTTTTTTTATTTAGTTGAACTTTTTTTATTTTCCTGTGACATATCATGTGTTGGTGAATTTTATTAATGAATATTTTCATGTATTGGCGGATGGCCGAGGTTGATGAACCAATGGATACTTTCCGCTACTTTATTTTGAAAACCTTCTAATGAAGAGTATGTCGAGTTATGTGATGTGATATCCCACTTTAGTGGAGAACTCTGATGTTTATTTGAATTAATCGTATTTTGTTTTAATTCGGGAAAGTGGGGTGTTACAATTGGTATCAGAGCAGGTCGGTCTGTCCGGCCAGTGTAGTTGTTAAGTATGTCCTTAGGATAGAGTTTGTGTACCTTTTAACCTGGTGTTGTTATTGTTGAGCAATATGGCAAGAAGGAATGATGTTGCTTTGGCTGCAGCTATGCAAGCAATGTCGCAGGTGGTTGCTAATTAGAACCAAGCTACGGGTGCGTAATTTGGGGATTTGGCACAGTTTCAGAGTAACAAGCCAGCGACGTTTGAAGAGGGAATTTTGGATCCTGAAGCTGTGCAGAAGTGGCTGAAGGCGATTGAGAAAATTTTCAGGACAATGGGTTGTAGTGATGAGAAAAAGGTAAGGTTTGGTACTCACATGCTGGAAGGTGAAGCTGAGGCTTGGTGGGACAATAGTCGCCAGAGATGGGTGACTGCAGGAACTGCGATCACTTGGGATATAGTTCGAAAGGGTTTTCTGGAGAAGTACTTTTTGGAAGACATACGAAGTGCTAAGGAGGTAGAGTTCCTAGAGCTGAAGCAAGGTAATCTGACCGTAGCAGAGTATGCTGCGAAATTTGAAGCGCTGGTGCAGTACTGTCCTCATTACAATACTGAAGATGTGATGATCTCTAAGTGTTTGAAATTTGAGAATGGGATGCGTCCGGAAGTTAAGTTGGGGATTGCTTGTCAGAAGATCAGGAATTATCCTGAGCTGGTAAGCAGAAGCAGGATTTATGATAATGATAACTGGGTCAGGATTGCACATTATAAGGCTGTGAATGATCGTAAAGGTAAACAGAGATTTGGTGGTACTCTTTACAGTGTTCCTGCTGATAAGGGAAAACATAAGGTTGCTTTTGATAAAAAGCCTAGAGAAGGGAAAACATCTGCTGATTTGAAATGTTTCCGGTGTGGTGGCGCGGGTCATCATGCTAATGAGTCTCCTAATGAGGTGAAGAAGTGTTTCAAGTGTGGTAAGCCAGGCCATGTGATAACGGAGATCAGAGTCACTATGCCTACCTGTTATAACTGTGGTGAGAAAGGTCATATCAGTACGCATTGCGAGAAGCCGAAGAAGTCTCAGGCATCTCAGGCCAGTGGTAAAGTGTTTGCTGTAGTGGGAACGCAAGATGCCAGTGAAGAGCGTTCTATCAAAGGTACTTGTTTCATCAATAATATTCCTTTGACTGCTATTGTTGATACGGGTGCAACCCACTCGTTCATTTCTATTGATTGTGTGAAGAGGTTAGGATTAGTGTCGTCTACTCTTGATCGACGGATGACTATTGAAACTCCTTCTATTGGTTCAGTGACTACTTCTTTAGTGTGTTTGAAGTGTCCACTGACTATTTTAGGTAGAGACTTTGGAGTAGACCTGATTTGTCTACCACTTGGTAATTTGGATGTTATTCTCGGTATGAACTGGTTGGAGTTCAACCGAGTCTACATTGATTGTTTTCGGAAGGTGTTGTTGTTTCTTACTCCAGAAGAGGAAGCATTGGCGGATTCCTTGTCTAATAAGGAATTGAGGACCCTGTTGGAGGACGAAGCTAAGATGTTTGCTTTATTTGCGTCATTGTCTGTTGACAGCAAGACATCAGTGAAAGAGTTGGCGGTGGTGAATGAATTTCCCGAAGTGTTTCCTGATGACATTACGAAATTACCTCCAACGATAGAACTTGAATTTAGCATTGATCTTGTTCCTGGTACGAGGCCTATATCTATGGCGCCGTACAGGATGTCGGCGGTGGAATTGACTGAATTGAAATCTCAGATTGGAGAATTGTTGGATAGAAAGTTTATCAGACCGAGTGTGTCGTCGTGGGGAGCTCCAGTGCTGTTGGTAAAGAAGAAGGATGGTAGTATGCGTCTGTGCATCGATTACCGTCAGTTGAATAAAGTGACCATTAAGAATAAATATCCTCTTTCAAGGATTGACGATTTGATGGATCAATTGGTGGGAGCTCGTGCCTTTAGCAAAATTTACTTGAGGTCGGGTTACCATCATATCAGAGTGAAAGAAGGTGATATTCAGAAGACGACATTTAGAACTCGATATGGACATTACGAATATGCTGTAATTCCTTTTGGAGTGTCTAATGCGTCAGGAGTGTTTATGGAGTATATGAAATGAATTTCCCATTCTTATTTGGATCTGTTCATTATTGTGTTTATTGATGACATACTGATTTATTCTAAGTCTGAAGAAGAACACGCAGGACATTTAAGAATTGCTTTGCAGGTGCTGAAAGATAATAAGTTGTTTGCTAAACTATCAAAGTGTGAGTTCTGGTTGAAGACAGTGAGTTTCTTAGGGCATGTAATATCCGGTGATGGTATATCGGTGGACCCATCGAAAGTGAGTGCAGTGTTGCAGTGGGAACCGCCGAAGACAGCGACGGAAATTAAAAGCTTTTTTGGGTTTGACAGGATATTACCGAAGGTTTATTGAAGGGTTTTCTAATTTGGCATTTCCATTGACTCAGTTGACGAGAAAGAATCAAGTTTTCTTGTGGGATGCTGCTTGTGAAGAAAGCTTTGAGGAACTGAAAAATAAATTGACTACGGCACCGGTGTTAGTGTTGCCGACTCCCAGTGAACCTTTTATGGTGTACTGTGATGCGTCTAAGATGGGATTAGACGGAGTTCTTATGCAATATGGTAAGGTGGTAGCGTATGCTTCACGACAACTGAGGGTGCATGAAAGGAATTACCCTACTCATGACCTCGAGTTGGCTGCGGTAGTTTTCGTGTTGAAGATCTGGAGGCACTATTTGTATGGTTCGAGGTTTGAGGTATTCAGTGACCATAAGAGCCTGAAATATCTGTTTGATCAGAAAGAGCTAAATATGAGACAGAGAAGATGGTTGGAATTCTTGAAAGATTATGATTTCAACTTAAGCTATCATCCAGGAAAGGCGAATGTAGTAGCAGATGCCTTGAGCAGGAAAGCAATTCATATGTCGGCTTTAATGGTGAAAGAGATGGAACTAATTGAGCAGTTCAGAGATCTGAGCATGGTTTGTGAGACTACGGCCGATGGTGTGATATTGGGCAAGTTGCAGGTGAATAATGATTTCTTGGATTTGATTAAGGAAAGCCAAAATCTAGATGTGAAGTTAGTAGATTTGATGCCTGGAGTAGAGAGCGACCCCGATAGTGATTTTAAGTTGGATAGTGCAGGTGTGTTGAGATTCAGAGGCAGGATTTGTGTGCCGGATAATGAAGAACTGAAGAAGTCAATTCTGAGTGAAGGACATCGTAGTAGTCTGGGTATCCATCCGAGAGCTATGAAGATGTACCATGATATAAGGAAGTTATTTTGGTGGTCCGGTATGAAAAGAGATATAGCTCGATTTGTTTACGCCTGTTTGACATGTCAGAAGTCAAAGGTAGAGCATCAGAGACCTTCTGGATTTATGCAACCGTTGGAAGTTCCGATGTGGAAATGGGATTGCATCACTATGGATTTTGTTATGGGATTTCCGAACACGGCGAGAGGATTTGATGCTATTTGGGTGATTGTGAATTGACTTACAAAGTCTACACATTTTGTGCCGATTAATATCAGTTTTCCGTTGGTGAAGCTGGCAGAGATTTATACTTGGGTAATTGTGAAGCTACATGGTGTTTCGTCGAGTATCGTGTCGGATAGAGATCTGAGGTTTACTTCAGAATTTTGGAGGAGTTTACAGGAAGCTTTGGGTACTAAGTTGAAGTTGAGTTCAACTTACCATCCGCAAACCGATGGTCAGTCAGAGAGGACTATTCAGTCGCTGGAGGATTTTCTAAGAGCTTGTGTGTTGGAAAAGGGTGGTGTGTGGGATACTCATTTACCGTTGATCGAGTTCACGTATAATAATAGTTACCATTCTAGCATCGGAATGGCACCGTTTGAGGATTTATATGGTAGGAGATGCAGAACTCCTCTATGTTGGTATGAAACAGGTGAGAATGTGGTCTTAGGACCAGAAATAGTGCAGCAGACTACTGAGACCATTCAGATGATTCGTGAGAAAATGAAAGCGTCTCAGAGTAGGCAGAAAAGTTATCATGATAACCGAAGAAAAGAACTGGAATTCAGTGAAGGTGATCACGTGTTCCTAAGAGTTAACCCAGTGACCGACATGGGTCGTGCATTGAAATCCAAGAAACTGGATCCTAAATTTATTGGACCGTATCATATTTTGCAAAGAATTGATGATGTAACTTATCGAGTGGTGTTACCGCCTGAGCTTTCAAATCTACATGACGTGTTTCATGTGTCGCAACTTTGAAAGTATGTCTCGGACCCATCTCATGTGATTCTGAGAGATGAAGTTCAAGTCCGGGAGAATCTTACTGTTGAGACGATGCCGTTGAGGATCGTAGATCGTAAAATGAAACAACTCCGAGGGAAGGAGATATCCTTGGTGAAAGTAGCTTGGGGTGGTGCTGCAGGAGGCAGTGTGACCTGGGAATTGGAAAGCTGGGTGCGGGAAGCGTATCCGAAATTGTTTCCATCAGGTAATTTTCGAGGACGAAAATAAAGTGGGGGAGAGTTGTAACACCCATTTTAATTATTTAGTCTTTTGGTGTTATTTTATTTTGGTGTGTCCTTTGTGTGGGAGTGTGTCTAAGAGCGTTGCTAGGTGTCCTAAATTTATAGGAATTATTTAATAAAATATAGAGTTTAATAATAATATAATATATAATTAATAATGATGATAATCTAATGATTAGTATATTATTATTATTATTATTATTTTCATTATTATTATTATTATTATTATTATTATTAGTATTATTATTATTATTATTAGATTAATAAAATGAAATAAGGATTAAAAAGGGGTATTAGAAGAGTTTGGGGAAAAAAGGGGAGATTAGAACACGATAAAAACCAGTTTTAGAGAGAAGAGCAAAGAGGAAGAAAAAGGAGGAAGAGAAGAAGGATAGGGCTAACGATTCTTCAGGTTTTTGGTCAATCGGAGCATTAATCGAGGTAAGGGGGAGAAACTGATTGGGATTGGTGTTTAGATGAAATTGGGTAGAGGGGATTCCTTAACCCCGTAGGGATTTTGATGAACATGTTTGTTATGTTGATATGTCTTTTATTGTTGTTGATTATGATGAATTTCGTATGCATGTTGATGTGTTTATGATTGTTGCTGCCATTGATGAATGGGTGCACATATGGTGTAATTTTAGTGAGGTTCTGAGTAACCTCTGTAGTTCTGTTGATGGAAATAGGTGTGGGTTCTAGAGATAAATTGATAGAATAATGACTAGAGTAGTGTGTACTGGTTGTATTAATGATAGGACGGGAGATGGAAGTAGAGTGATAGGCTTGGAATTAAGCAAGATGACATTGTTGGACAGTGAGGGTTTTGAGAGATCATAGACGCTCACTAGCACCTTCGCTAGGCGAGCTAGTAGCGAGCTTTTGCTAGCAGGTTCGCTAGGTGAGTGGGGTAGAGAACCCTTCTACTAGCTATTGTCTGCCTTCACTAGGGAGTTCGCTAGACGAGCAGCTAGCGAGCGTTCGCTAGGGCTTCGCTAAGCGAACGAGCCAGCGAGCGTGACAGAAAAGTGACGTTGTGCTGTTTTGCCTTGTGACCTCGTTTTGTAGTATCCCTTGAGTTGTGACCAGTATAGATATGGTGATTAGTGGTGAAGAGTGTATACTTGACATTAAAAGGTGATATTATGTAGTGATTGAAGTTAATTGAAATAAGTAGATTGGGGTGTGAGAAATGTATGGGGTATGGTGTGGGGATCAGGGGGATCGTGTGACTTTAATTAAAATAATTAATTGATGAACAATACGTATGTATGATGTATGGTGATGTGATCAGGGGATCGTGTGCACCTTGTGTGTTTGAGTTCATTTGTTGTCCATTTGGTGTTATGCATATCATGGTATTTGGTGGGACAAATCATTGCTCAGGAGAAGTGTATGTGATTCATCCGTACTCCCTTGTGGAGAATAGTGGGGACAGATCATGGCCAAGGGTGGGTGTATGTGATCTATCCGGGGTTCGATTGAATGAACCAATGAGTCGGTACCACATGCATGGTGTTGAGTTGCATAATTGCATTATGGTGTGTTGTGTTGATGTTGGACAGTAGGTCGTGTTTGATGAATGTTGGGTGATGAATTATATGATTACTACCTTTATTTCATGTATTGTATTACCGATAATTTTAATCATGTTTTCTCACCCCTTTTTTGTTGTTGTTTTGGTCTGTGCTTCTTCGAAAGTACAGATAATCCAGGTACTTAGCTAGCTTGAATAGAGGTGTGCGAGTCGAGTCTTAGGATGCTCTGATACGTAGCATGGGAGTTGGGCCTTTTTGTTGATTTAGTTGAACTTGTTTTACTTTCCTATGACGTATCATGTGTTGGTGAATTTTATTAATGAATATTTTCATGTATTGGCGGATGGCCGAGGTTGATGAACCAATGGATACTTTCCGCTGCTTTATTTTTGAAAACCTTCTAATGAAGAGTATGTCGAGTTATGTGATGTGATATCCCACTTTAGTGGAGAACTCTGACGTTTATTTGAATTAATCGTATTTTATTTTAATTCGGGAAAGTGGGGTGTTACATTTCTGGTGTGAGAATATGCATGAATGGGGAAAGAGCCGTTTGGATAATGACAGAGAATATGCCAACGGATCTTTATTTGAACAACATCTTCTTCAACATTTTGGAACGTCTTGCATCAGAACTTCTGATGATGTTCCAAGATCTTCAGATCAGAGTTAACTCACTCAGAGTTTCTCTATCAGAGTTTGCAGCAAAGTGCTTTAAGCGTGAAATCCTTATCAGAGCATACTTGATTATCAAAGCTTATGTACTTACAGCGTTAAGTACATCCAGAGTCTTCTGAAGCTTTACGTATGTTCTTTACTCATATTCTTCTCAGCTTCGCTCAAAGTCATTGTAGCAGATCAGAGTCTTCTGATGAGTTGCTTCTGACGCTCAGAGCTTTTTCGTTCTGTAGTGTTCAGAGGCGTTCTTGCTTCCAGAATAATATTAATTTTGATATTTGAAAGAAATAAACACTTGAACAAAATTAGAGTATATAAATTCTCTATACAAAATTTCATTAATGTTATCATCAAAACAATGAGATATATTGAACATCAATCTGTGTTCTAACAATCTCCCCCTTTTTGATGATTACAAAAACTATGGGAAATTTTGTTTAAATAGAAAAGAAATATTACCCCCCTAAGAATATTAATTTCCCCCTAAAATGAATACTTCTGAAAAGATTAAATACTTCCCTTTCAGCTTCTGTATTCTTTTCAAGATCAGAGGAAACTTGTAGATTCTCAGACTTTAGTTCAGAGTTAATTCTTAGGATTTATCATATGAGAATTATTTGCTCTGAAACACTCAAAAATATGATTAGATAAAAAAATATCATGTATGAGTTGCCTTTGGTAACTGTTTATGTGAATTATCAAAATTACCATTTTCTCCCCCTTTTTGTCATATCAAAAAGAAAATCTTTTAAGAAAAAACTTTAAGACAGAAAAAAAATAACAGAGGAAAAACAATAAAGCATAAGATAGATTAAGCCAGAAAAACATAACATTCAGATGCATTTAATAAAAATAATCCAGAACAGAAACAATCAGATAACACAAAAGTGCACAAAACAACAAAGAAAACTAAGAATGACGAGAATTCAAAATCCTCAGAAGATTTGTTATCTCAGATGTGGATTCGTCTTGTTTCGCCATCCATGTCTTGATTTCTTCAGTTGTCTTTTCCTGCTTAACCATCCAAGATTTTATCTCAGTGTTGCTAGCCTTGAGGTCAGCAAGCTGAGCATGCAGATCTTCATCTTCTTTCTTCAATTCAGATGACTCAGGAGCAGATGCAGAAGCAAAGGCATCGTGAACAACCAAAGATGCAGAAGCATTCTGGACAATCATGTTAGAAGGTTGAGCAGAGTCAAGAGTCTCAGAAGAACCAGAAGCAGAAATTTCTGGAGCTACTTCTTCAGATCTAACCACTTCAGCAGTCTCAGAAGGAAGACACACATCCTTTGCAGGTGTGTTTTCCAGAAGCAGGTTTGGATTTCTGCTAACACTCAGAAGAGTGAGTCAGACGGCTTCAGAAAATCTGACCTTTGCATCATCAGAACAAATCTCTTGAAGATTTGAAGCAACAAAATTGAATCTATTTTTGAATCTCTTCCAGATAGCTTTAGAATCATCAGGATTCATACTTGAAAGACATTCCTTTTTGACAGAAGATAACCACATGTGTATTTCTTTTTAAAAACCAGCAAATAAAGTACCAACATCCAGCCTAGGTTTGGGTTTTAGGTAGGCTTCTAATGAAGGTGTTTTGATAGGTGCAGAAGTTGAAGGTATGGAAAAAGAAGGGATAAAGATAACAGGTGGGTATGAAGAAGAAGGAGTGAGGACAAATGAAGGTTTAACAATCTGAGGTTCAAATGGGGTTGGTTCATATGGGAAAGTTTCATTATCAGGGTCAAATGGGATGGAAACAAAAGGTTTGAGAAGAGATGAAATGACATATGATCTATCAGAATCAGTGGAATTAGATGAATCAGAAGAATTAGAAGATTCAGAAGATTCAGATGATCCAGAGGGAACTGGATAGACAGTCATGAGAGGTTGAAGATCAAGAACCATTGGTTCAGGATCAGAAGGGATGGTTTCAGGTTGTTGTGGTTCAGAAGTTTGTTTTTCAGATGGGGGAATTTCAGAAGATTGGTTTACAGAGGGTGTTGGTTCAGAAGTTTGAGGAACAGAAGTTGGGGTTTTATCAGGGGTAGTTTTCTGATGGATATTAAAGGAAGGTGTGGATGGTACAAAATATTGTGGTTCAGATGGTTGTGGTTGTTGATGTTCAAAAGTTGTATTTGGTTTAGGTGTAGAAGGAAGTAGTTGAGATTTTTCTGGTTCAGATGGAATTTGTTCAGAGTCGTGAGGAGGAGAAGGTGAGGGAATATGTACATAAGGAGGAGGTTCAGATGTTAGTACTTCTCTTACTGTTTCTAAAACAGAAGATAGACTGGTAGCAGGGTTACCTTTCTGTTTCTTGACACACTTTGGCTTTGCAGAAGATGCTTCGCCAGAAGCTTTCCTCTTGGGCTTAGAAGATTCTTCTTCAGAGACTTTTCTTTTCTTCCTCTGTCTCTCCCCATGGAAATCAAATCCAGGTTCATCTGCTCTTTGAATCAGATGTTCTGGAGTAGGAGTTCCATCTGCTAAGCATTCTGCTATGTAAGCCAGAATAATTTCCTTGGTTTCGTTAGCATAGAAGAGAGGGAAATCATCTAACGGGATCCTTCTCTTGCTAACTTCTTCTGTGTTGATCTGACCTGGTGCAGAAGTAAGTTCTTCTACAATCCTCATCCTCTGCATACTTTTGCCATTCAGAGGTTTTCTAACAACTGAAGCTAACTCTTCTTTCATACCAGCTTCTGTCAGATGACCAACTAAGCCATTCTCAGTCAGAATATCTGAGATTAGTCGTCCCATAGGTATCCAGTTTCTCATCTTTTGGTGCTTGGTTCTGACTTCTTCTCTAGATTGTTTCACATGAGTCTACAGATGAGTGAAAATTAGGTAAGGCAGATCCACCTTGATACCTTTACCCAGACAATACATGAAGTACATCTGATCAGAGTTGATGTAATCAGAAGAATTTGTTGATTTCCTGTGATGGATGCAGCCTAAGAAGATCTTAGCCCAGATCTTGTATTGAACTTTCAGATCCTTTATCTTGCTTGAGGTTTCCCCAGAAGTAAACACTTCACTGTATACCTCATCCATATCCACACAATTTGCTGGTAGATGAGTAACACCATCTGATTCTTGATATTCTATCAGCTTGTGAATCAGATCTTCAGTGATAATGATTTCTTTACCCAGAACTAAAGACATAATGAATTTGGGGAAAACACTTGCATTAATCCAAAAATCTTTGACCAAGCAAGGGTAAACTGGACCAACCAGTCTGTCAAAATACTTTGTCCATCCTTATGATGACACAGTTGGACGTAAATCAAATCCATTTTCAGCAATGCTTTCAAAATCAATCAAGAATTCACATAGAACTTCCAGTTGATCAACGGGTGTGAGGAGAGTTCTTTCTAGTTCTTGGAACGGAGTAGGACCCTTTGCATAAGATGAAACAACATCCATTGTTGATTCAAACTGTTGAGAGGTTGAGGATGAAGTTTCCATTGTTGAAGAGGTGAGATAACGAATTCTTATTTGGGTTTTAGGTTTGGAGGAGATGAAGAAACAATGGAGCAAACAGATAACAACTTCTTCGTTTCTGGATGATCCGGCAGAGTGAGTAACCCTTCGACGAGTAAATCCCTTTGCACAATGGTGTACCGAAGACCTTCGACCGAATCTTCCCATGCTCCTTTGCCGAAACAATCTTCTAACTTCCGCTTCTTGGACTCAAACGTCAGTCTGCGCCCCTTGAGCTGGCCTTCAGCGGCATATCTGCGAGCGGTTTCTTCTTCAAACCTCTTCTCACTATCCTTCACCTGGGCTTCCAGCTTGGAGATCTGTAGCATCAGCTTATCCTCCCGCTCTTTCCTGGTGGCCAGGGAAGCCTTCCAGTGCTGGTTGAACTTGGATATCCTCTGATACGCTTCGTCCAAGTGCTGCTTCTTCGTAGCCAGTACGTCATTGACAGCTTTGAAGTCTTGACCCATGCGTTCACGCTCGGCTATCTGCTTAGTCAGGTCTATCCCCAGCCGGTTCACCAGCTCTGTTTTCCTTTTGAAAGAATGAACGGCTTCGCTCCTCTCGCTTCGGAGCTGAGCCAATTCTTTCTCCAGTTCCTCATTTGCCCGCTTCAATTCATCTCGCTCAGCTAACACCTGATTATGCTGCTGAATGGGCACAGTAGTAGGCTCTTCAATCATTGGAGGGCTTTCTGGCTTGGCAGGAAGAAACAGCATCCCTATAGCATCTGCTCTGGCTTTGACCCAAGTCACATACGGAGGGTAGGCTTGATTGTTGCTTCTCCCCAGCAATGGTTTTCCCTTCTTACTGATGCCATTCCAGGCGCGCTGAAGCTTGGATAACAGATCCCCTTCCAGAAGACCAGTGAGGTACAGAGATTCCTGTACCTCTTCATCCTTCGGCGGAGCTCTCAAAGCATACGCGAGCTGTCGGACCAGAAAAGACAAATTGTAGTTTATACAGCCTTTCCTGCCTATCAAAGGCACATTTGGAAACCCGCTGCAGCTGAAGATAATCTCGGTACCCAACCTATCTCTGTCAAACCAGTCAATATCCTCTGCAGATAAACTCATCAGACGCTCGGGCCACTCAGCTGTGGCTGCAGACGAAGCAAAGGGACCCCTCTTGGGCAGATGACTATTAAGCCATTTATAAAGCAAGGGTACACAGCATGAGACATTCTTGCCCCTCCTGTTCTCGTTTTTGTAGTGGATGGAATGGTAGACATCTCTTATCAAGGTAGGGACTGGATTCCCTGAAGCAAAGATATGAAATGCATCGAAGTCTACAAAATCGGGCATATTGGGGAACAGGATGATGCCATATATGCACAGCGCGAGGATGGCGTTGAACGCGACCCAACATCCGTCCTTGGCGCACTGTTGAGCCTTTCCTACTAAGAACTGCAAGGAGAAACCAGGAACCTTGTTCCAACTAGTCAATACCAACTCGGAGGCATCCAGATGAAGTGACAGAGCTAGACCAGCCAGATCAGGCTCAACATCCATATGAACAAAAGGCATCTGCCTCTTGATAGGCACACCTAAAAAATCATCATATTCCTCTAGCGTAGGGGCGAGAACAAAATCCTGGAAAGTGAAACATCTCAACGGAGGGTCGTAGAACTGCAGCAGAGCGTGCAACCCATTCAACTTGAACGCAAAAGGTTTACGAACCAAACTGAGCAATTTGCCGTAAGATTTTCTGAACTCATCCCTCACAGAATCATCTGCCAAAGCTATCAAACCAGTCAGCCGAACCACATCAGGGGCAGGGAACTTGTAAGCCACGGTCTTCCTCGGAGAACCCATAACAATATAATAGGCGGCAAGAAATCCTGGATCGGGGAAAACAGTACCTGCAACACAGACACACGTTAATGAAATGCAAATGAGTATGCAAAGCAATGTAAAATGAAATCATGCAGCAGGAGATCAAGGCAACTGTGCTGTGGAGATTCTGTATCAACAAAACCATGATGCTGCTCTGTCAAGAACAACCACTATATCTGATAATAAGAAAACCCGGGTATCAGACCATAAATCTGCTCTATCAAGAACAACCATCTGATAGGGCCATATACATAGGACCATAATTATGCTCTATCAAGAACAAACGTCTGATAATAAGGACCTCTGATACAGGACCAAGAAACTCTACTCTGTCAAGAACAAACAACTGATGACCAAAACTCTGCTCTATCAAGAACAAACATCTGATAATGAGATCATCAGACCCCATTCATAAACCTGCTCTGTCAAGAACAAATACACATCTGATGATAAGATCCTTTAATCAGAACCTGCTCTATCAAGAACAACTACTCATCTGATGATAAGATCCTCTGATCCCAATCAAAAACCTGTTCTGTCAAGAACAAACACACATCTGGTGATAAGATCCTCTGATCCCAATCAAAAACCTGTTCTGTCAAGAACAAACATACATCTGGTGATAAGATCCTCTGATCCCAATCAAAAACCTGTTCTGTCAAGAACAAACATACATCTGGTGATAAGATCCTCTGATCCCAATCAAAAACCTGCTCTGTCAAGAACAAACATACATCTGCTGATGAGATCTTCAGACCCCAATCATAAATCTGCTCTGTCAAGAACAATCATATATCTGCAGATGAGAACCTCAGATCCCAACAAGACTGATCCACTATCAAGAAAACCAGGTGGTCTGAAGGTCAAAGTTTCCTGCAATAAACCCAACCCTGCTCACAGGTATGGACCTAAACTGACTCAAGTTCGGCATCCTATGTGTTCATCAGCGTCACAGACATTCAAGAGGGGTGATACGATACCCAGAAGGTGTGGCATCACCAGCTCATGAAGCGGCCTCACTCGGCTGAATCACAAATGATCGGTCCCCAGAGTCGACAATCCTCCAAACCAACAACCGTCTCAACCCAAAAGGTTGAAAGAGAAGCCAACCGGGAGAACCTCGTCTGAGCGTGGATTTCATGAGACACTAGTGCCTGCAAAGCAAGCATGCGCCCACTAATTTCCACAACTAATGCTATGTTCACTCAAGCATGGGTCTGGCTTCTCACTCATCAGAATGCCCCTCCCACAACAGCACAGATAATCATATCATACTGAAAATAAAATGCGGGAAATAAAAATGCGATAAATAAACACAACCTAACAAGTAATCATACAAGCGCTAGGATTGACTCTCGCAGGGGACGTCGGATCCCCAAACTGACTCGCATACGGGACGTTGGATCCCAGGAAACTATCAAGTCCCCAGCAGAGTCGCCAGCTGTCGCTTCTGCGAAAATAAGGTTCCGGCAAAACAGAAGAGTCGCCACCTTTTGTTATTTATCCCTCAGAACGGGAAAGGAAACGATCGGAAAAACCTGACGAAAAAGGGTAAGACAAGGTCGTCGCAACCGTTGTCTGGGTTCGGGAGTCGGTTACGCAAGGGGAAGGTATTAGCACCCCTCACGTCCGACGTACTCGACGGGATCCACGCTTGTTGTGTTTACTGGACGAGTTGGTTTATCTATCTACCTATCAAGGCTGGCTTAAAACAGAAAGGAAAAATGACTCGGCAAAGCGTCGCACTTTATGCCTACGTATTCTCATCAAAGAATGAGAAATCAGAGTCAATGTAGTTCGGCCTACGACGGGTTACGGGGAAGGTGGCTCGCCAATACATCAGTATTGTGCTTACGTACTCTCAACAGATATGAGAGATCAGAGCTTACGTAGTTCGGGATACTACGGATTACGGGGATTCAGATTCATCTATTTTATCGAGTAGGGTTAAACAGCAGTTCTAGCAGTTAGGGACAAAGCCTGTTTGTGGTGGCGCTGGAGTTTAACGACACTCTTTTCTTCAGAAAAGCTTTCCTTTGAATTATGGGCCCACGGGGCAAAAAGGTTTGACGTTTGTTTTCTGTCTTTTACGAAGGAAGTGTTTTTTATTGTGTTTGCAATTTCAATCGCACTAAAGACTATGACCTGAGAGTGAATGCGTCGCATGTCACCCAAAGGGTGCCATACTAGACATCCAGACTGTTGAAAAGAAGCTCTCCAACAATCCTTTCTCAGATAGCTTAAGGCTCGTAACGTACGAAAGAAATCATTCATGATTACTGTATCTTAAGATGTTTTGAGATGAGAAGAGAGAACAGACTCAACTAAAGGGAGACTATCAAGTCCTACTGCTGTCATGCCAAGGATTCATCCTATAGTTGAGGTTTCAAACAGGGAACTCCTAGAAGTTATCATGCATAGGTTTCAACCTAAAGTTCTATCATCATTTCCTTATCAAAGGAAGTGAGAGTCCTAAGGGATCATGTCAATGATACACAGAAACAGGTAAAGCATCAGCTTAAACAGCAAACAGTAATACAGTAAACGACTGTAAAATGCATGCAATGCAAGTGAGGGAGGAAATGTGTGTGGGGTATCAGCCTCCACAAGCTCATCTCAACCTCAAGCCAGAATGAATAACAGTAATCATACAGAAAGATAAACATGCTATCAAGCAAAATACAGTAAACTGCAATCATACAGAGGAAATGAAATATGCTATCAAGCAGAATAAACCACATGGGCAAGGGAGCTGGGCTCTACCGAATACCCGCAAGCAAAGCCATACAGTAACAATACAAGCAGAGGGAGCAACTCAACCTATAGTGCAATCATGCTCCTAGATTAAAGCTAGTCTAGATATGGACTTATTCTAGTGCATCAAGCAAGTCAAACAAGGCACATCAGCAATACAGAGAAGAAAACAGACAAGAAAGAAGATCAACAACTCTCTCAAGCTTCAGCTCTCCTGACAACAATCTAGTCTTCAGACTTCAATCACTCTTGACAAATATCAATTTGCTTCTCCAGGTTTCAACCCTTCAACATAAGTTTCAACTTATCTTCTTCTTCAAGCTTCAGCTCCTTAATCAGTCTTTAATCATTTAGAAGTTTCAACTTCATCCTTCAATCTTTAAGCCTCAGCTCTTCATTCAGTCTTTACTGGATCTTCATTGGGTCTTCAGGTATCAACTTGTTCTTCTTGCTTTTCAACTGCAATGGCAATGCTCAAGGAATCATCCTCTTCCATACTCTTCAATGAAGTCTTCATCTTCACACTCAAGCCCAACATCTCTCAAGATACTCAAATCAGAAGAAATCACCTAACTGGATAAGCTAGGATATTAAACTGCTTATTGACCACCAAAGGTGACCTATAAGGGTTTAACATCAAAAGAATGGTTCCCTCAAAGGTTCTATTTCCTAGGTACCATCACTTATCCCTCCAAAGGAGGGAGGTGAATACCATGGAAGGACCTTGAATCATGGGGAAGAATGGAGGTGAAGTATACCATCCATGTTTAAGAAAGAACTTAACTAAGTCTAAGCTCTACTAAATTCCTAACCCTAAAACAACAACAAAATAAACAAGTCTTCAAGCTCTCAAGCTCCTTATTCAATCTCCAAGTCTTCTACTATGCTCCTCCATGCTCCACAAAGCAAGACCAAGCCCACCAAGCCAAACAAACCCACAAAGCAAGGCAAACAAAATACAAGCCCACAAGGGCAATACAAACAATAATCAACTACAAAAATCAATTAAAAGTAGTATACTATTATATTAAAATATAATATAATTTCTAGGGGATCCCATATACCTACCCTTAATACCCTATATGTCCCAATATCTATCTTGACCTAGAAATCCAAAATTCTAGTGTTATTGTGGACCTATGTTAAGGATTGACCTAAATCTACACAACCTAAAGTCATCTAATCAAAACTAATCAAAAATTAATCAAAAAATTATGGAATAAATCCAGAGGGGAGCTAAAGTCCTAATCTAACTATCCTAAAAAGAATGGCCCAAAAATATGAAGGGAGCTAGCTAAACAAAATTCTACAAATCTATGCATCAACATAAAAGGAATTAAAAAGCTATTAAAAGAGAAAATACACAAAAAATATTAAAAATGCGTGAAATGCAAATATTTTGATTTTATAATTTTCTAGACATTAACATGAAATAGGAGAAAAAAATCCCCATGCAAAAATCATTAATTTTCTATTTAATATGATTTTTCAAAGATTAAAGAAAATGGAGAAAAAGAAAATAAAATGTGAAAACATTGGTGCAGTTAGCAATAATATGCAGTACAATATCCAGATGGGCCCTAAATGGGGGTGCAAACAATAAATGCGCTAGGCCCAATTTTAATCAGAAAATCAATTCAAAAATATAAAGAAAAAGGAAAATACTCGGTGCAGAAAGCAAGGAAAATCAGTTCAATATTCAGATGGGCCAAGACTTGGGGTGTGGCTAGCAAGTATCAACTTAAGCCCAAGACCACAGTTTTAATGAAACGCCGCGTTTAGGGTATCTTCAGAACTCCCCCTTCAAATGCGAAATTAAATCACAGCCTTTAGATCCAAGTCCAGTCAATGAGTCTTTCTCCATCCAACGGCCAGCACATCATCTTCTTCCTTCAGCCAGGGTTTGAATGAAGAAGCCATGGAAACAGAGCTTCCAAGCTCAAGCTTCTCCTAACTCGTGCTCCCTCCAAACTCAACCAAAATCCATGGTTCAAAACCCTAATCTACTCTAAATTCATCCCTGATCACAACCATGGCCTTAGAATTCAAAGAATCATCCTCAATCTCTAAACCCGATAGTGAATCCAAACTATGCTCAAATCTCAACTCTAACCATTCTTGAAATTAAAGTGATCAATCTCTTCCTCATGCTACACTGGTCAATTCTTGCTATCGTACCAAGATTATCTCTCAAGATTCAACAAGTTATGGTGGTAAACAGAAATGGTGTCACTATCTTGGACTTCACCAAATGATCTCAAACTTTCCAGAATTCATCTCCTACTTGTCTCTAACCATTCTAACCTAACAAATCTAACTAATTATGCTTAAATTAAGGTGTAGAAGAAAAGTTGCAAACCTGTCAAATCTTGAATATCAGATAGGTCAAATCTTCAGTTCAACCTCTCAAACTCTTCAGAAACACTCCTTGATTGATGTTAAAGCCTCTGTTTGCAAAAGATTTGATCCAAGAAGCTTGAATCTCCAAATCCGATTGTGACTTGCAGCTCCCAAAATCCAAATGCTAACTCCTCAATTCTTCATGATCTTGCCCTCAATTTGGTATGCACACATTCAGTATGATCAATGGAAGGTGTTATGATTGAAAGAATCAATGGAAATGGTGTGGAATGTAGAGATTGATTTCAACTTGCAATGGAAGAAATTGAAATGGCTATCTCACTCTCCTCTCTAATCTCTCACCAACCTTGCATCTGAGCAAGTTCTAATCCATATATAGGATGGTTCTAAACCATCCAGAACTTTCTGGAATCATCCAATGAGAATTTGAGATTCTCATGTCATGAGTTTTTGATTTCAACTCATCTCACATGCCATCTTGTGCTATACCTCTTGCAGCAACTTGTTCTGACTTGAAAATCTCCTTAGATGAGATGTATGAGGTGTTAGGATACTTAGCTAGCTTGTACATTGCTTTTCCTTGTGTTTTGCATATGTACCTTAATATGCAAGCAACCATTCTCCAAAGCAAGTCCATGATCTAAACCTCAAATCAAAAATGTGGCTGAACAATTGTTTCTAAAATGCTTTCTAGAGTCAAAATGACCTATTACATGCCATGGTTTGGATGTTTAGCTTGAAAGTTTCAATTTCCAACTTTGACTTATTTAACTTATGCCTCCATTTTAGGTCATTTTTATCATTTTGAGTTACAAACCTTTTCAACATCTCATGACCTCCTTACTAGCCTTAAAACATAATTTTAAGCAAGTTTGATGTTGAATATTTTTCCATTTGAAGCTTGGAAATAGGAGTTATGGCCTTATGCTTGAAGTGACCTATAATCTCCAAATGACCAAAATGCCCTTGACTTGTCAAAGCCATAACTTGAGTTCTACAAATCCTATCAAGTACTTCTAGTACTCTCTAGAAATCTAAGAAGATAAGGAACAACATTCATGTTGACCAAAAGTTCATAGGAATCATCCTTCTTGGGCAAACGTTTGATGCAAGTTGGGTGACTTTCAAGGCCCCAGATTCACATACCTCAGATGACCTGTAACTTGTCAAAGTCATAACTTGAGATCTACAAATCCTATCAAGGACTTCTAGTACTCAAATTAAAGATAAGAGCAAGCTATATAACATTCATGTTGGGGGTAAGATGAGATGACAATCACATCTTGAGCTAAACTGCCCTGAAGATAGGGGTCAAACTAGGGGATTTTACACTGTCAAGCCTTAGAAACCCTAGCTTGAAACTTCTCAAACTCCTCAATCATGATGAGTTGATCTTGGAATCATCCTTACAGCATCTCAATGCATCAATCCATGATCACATGGCTCTTGGATTAGGTCTCAAGCCTCTCCAAATCATCAGTTGACCTAGGGTTGACCCAGTCAAACCCTAATTATACCACTCATGGCTAAGTCTTCTTAATCTTGCACAATGACCTCTCTAGGCTTCATGATGGCTTTCAGGACATCTCATAAGCTTTCTCAAGGCTTCAAGTCCATCCTCATAGCTTCAGAATCATCTGAGGAGCTCCCCCAACTCTCAAGTTAGGAGGCACACAACCTTGGTTTCAACCAATCTCTCTGAGGATCTCTTAACTCCTCTGACAAAGATATCAACCCTTGAAAACTTGAATAGCCCTCTTGGCTAGCTTCAAAGTCTTGTGGTGCTCTTGATTGGTAATCATACCTCTTGATCTCCTACATACATGTCAATGAAATGCAAATGATAATGCTAATGAACACAAGCTAGGTAAATAAATGTTGGTCAAATTTTGGGGTGCAACACCTACTATCTAACAACTATTCAACAACTAGTGTGCAAGAACAATCCTCTTGCAAGCACTAACCCTTGTGTCCAACAATCCTGGATCACAAGTCACAATAGAAATAATTTTGTAATTTTTGTTTTGAGAGTGATATAATAATATCAATACAATTATTGATCTTCTCCTTTTGATCAAAATTCACTTTTCAATATCAATACAAGTGTTCAAAAAAATTCTGGATATAAAATGGTATGAACACTTTTTGAAATATTTGAAAATATTTGAAAAGTAGTGAATTTGATTGAATGATTATTTCGAAAATTATTGGAGGTTTTTTTCAATTTGAAATATTCAGAATTTATATGAGTCAAAACACCATTTCAAAAAGGTATAAATGTGTATGAATCAAATAATGAAAAGGTATAACAATCAAACAAGATTTGAATTTTAAAAGAAACAATTTTTCAAAATTCGTTCAGTGTTAATCGGTTAACCATATGGGTTAATCGGTTAACACTTGAACGTTAGCCATGAGAATTTAAAAAATGAGACCGTTAACCAATTAACCCATATGGTTAATCGGTTAACACTGTTAAAACGCAGAAAAATACTTGAGTTTAAAGTGTTATACCAAATCCAAATTATTTTAAAAACCATGCATATGCAATATGTTGATATGATAAATTATTTGAACACTTGTATATCAATTAAAGGAGAGAATTTTGATATACCGAAGCCTTGTCCAAGTCTTGAAAGTTGTATGATCATTTGCACATGAAGCTTGATTTGCATGACAACATTCCATAGTCTTGATCTTGATCAATTTTGAAAGCTTGTCTTTTTGCAAACATGGAATGAGCTTAAGTCTTGTTGACATCATCAAAACCTTGAGATTGAAATATGCTTCTACATTCTCCCCCTTTTTGATGTTTCGTTCCGTTCTTGGTTTGCTTCTCCCCCTATG
This sequence comes from Lathyrus sativus, assembly GCA_963859935.3. Taxonomy (NCBI): domain Eukaryota; kingdom Viridiplantae; phylum Streptophyta; class Magnoliopsida; order Fabales; family Fabaceae; genus Lathyrus; species Lathyrus sativus. The sequence continues at coordinate 577,048,329 of OZ012737.1, forward strand.
TCCAGCAACTCCCCCTATCTAAACAAAGGCAAAAATTCTGCGCAGAGAGATATTAGAAAGCCAAGCTCTTTTCCCCCTTTGTCATTAGGAAAAAGGAAGGAGCTTTCAAACCAAACTAAGCAATATCGACATTCATGACAACATATAATCAAGCACGGCATAATAGATTGAAATAAAAAAGCAGCACATAGAAAAATGCAGCAAACATTGTACAGTTACAAAAGAAATTAACAACTTAATGACTTAAACATAATCCGGAAAGAAAAGCAATAAAAACAACAGCAACACATATTTTCTAAACATCTTCATCGGACATATCCTCATCTTCTGCTTCCTCTTCTTCACTACCTTCATCTTCTTCATCCTCTTCTTCAACAATGCTGATGTTGGAATGCTGAGAGGTAAGGATAAGGTTGCAAAGTGAAGCAATGGTCTGAGAGGTTTCTCGGTGACAATTCATAGTTTCTCGATGTTGGGTCATCATATTGGTGTAGAGAAACTCGTTTGTGATACCTCCTTCAGGAATGGGATAGGCTTGGTTGGAAGCTGATCCTTCGCCCGCATACTTATATGTGTCGTCAACATCTTTAATAATTCCAGTGTTCTTCACAATGGTGATTTCATTGATCTCATTGGTTGTCGGTTTCATTTTGGTAGATGGTTCTCGGTTACGGTCCAATTCTGTCAACTCAAGGATTCTAGAAACCAACCTTGCATATGGAAATCTTGTCGAGAGAGAGATGTTGTTGAAGATGGTACATGATCGTAAGAATCCAGTTCACCATGATTTTGTTCTTGATTGCGAATAAGAGTTGTATTTCTAAATCGTTGATCTGAGCATGATTTAAATCCTTTGGAATCAGAACATAGCAAATCACATAATGCAGCATCCGGTCAGAAACCGTCAGATTCTTCGCATAACATAACATGCGAGCAGTCTGTTGGTTTGCTACAACCATCTCCTTCGGGAACCTGCAGATTTGATAGTAATATTCCATCTTGTCATAGTTGGACCACGACCCTTCCACGTGGTTAACCCCTTTCCTGAGAAAATAACCTGAGGATGGTATTTTTAATTTCGCAGTAATATCTGACAAATTCTCTTTCAAGAGACAGTCTCGAACAAAGGTTTCCATAAAATTCTCATCGTCGGTATTCAAGTACACAGATAACTTATTCAGAAAAGTTTTGACCAAATCATGATAGCAATTCCTAGAATCAGATACAAACTTATCTATCTTTTGAAATTTGAGCTAAGCAGGAAAATCAAAAGATGAAGCCGGAAAAGCTTTAAGGTTTACGTACTTTACCGGTAGAATATAACGGACCTGAACCTTGAAATCCATATGGCACTTCTTGATCGTTTCCATAAGAATGATGTCTTCCTCAGAGGCAGAGTCATATTCTGGTATCTTTCCCTTGCCTTTGTGAGATGAAGCCATGGATGAAGTTGAGAGATGCTGAGGGTTCTGGGTTCTTTTGAAGTTTTAGAGTTTGAGGAGATGAGAGAGTATGGTAAAGTGAAGGCAATATATATGGAGAGATATTTGAGTGGGTTTTAAAGTTGGGTTGGAAGTCCAAAGCTGTAGTCAAAGAAGAAGAAGAAGAGTTCCAAGGATATTGATTTGGATATTTAAGAAAATATTGACCACACTTAAAGAACATGTTTACCACGCTCAATTTTCCAAAATTTGAATTAATTTTTCATTTCTGATTTTTGAAAATATTAATAGTGTTAATCGGTTAACACATTAAAAAATTAATTCAGAATTGAAAAATTAATAGTGTTAATCGGTTAACCCTATAGGTTAATCGGTTAACACACGCGAATTTTGGAAAAATTCTTAAAACAGAATGCACACAGATGAAAGACATATATTATGCATACATAGACCAGAGAAAAGATCAGATATCAACTTCATCAAGAATCCCAAGTTCTCGTCGAATTTTGAAGAACGGTTCTTTGGCCAATGGTTTGGTGAAGATGTCAGCGAGTTGATTGTGTGTATCGACGAAAGTAACATCTTCATCTCCATTAAGTACGTGATCTCGAAGGAAGTGATGTCAGATATCTATATGCTTTGTCCTTGAATGCATGACCGGTTTCTTTGTAATATTGATGGCACTTGTATTATCATATAGAAGAGGAATGCAACCGATATCTACACCGTAATCGAGGAGTTGTTGCTTGAGCCACAGAATTTGTGCACAGCAACTTCCTGATGCAATATATTCCGCTTCGGCTGTACTGAGTGCCACACACGCTTGCTTCCTGCATGCCAACGACACTAGTGCATTCCCGAGAATGTGACACGTACCACTTGTGCTTTTTCTATCGGTCTTACATCCTGCATAATCAGCGTCAGAATAACCAATTAAAGAACAAGTACTACCTTTTGGATACCATAATCCGATGTTCGTTGTCCCTTTGAGATACTTCATAATCCTTTTTACGGCGGTGAGATGTGATTCCTTCAGACTTGCTTGAAAGCGAGCATACAAACAAACGCTAAACATAATGTCAGGACGGCTTGCCGTCAAATATAATAATGAGCCGATCATACCTCGATACTTTGTGATATCAATTGGAGTACTGAATTCATCTTGATCAACGTACGTTCCGGATCCCATAGGAGTGGACATCACCTTGCAACTATCCATATCGAATTTCTTCAACAATTCCTTGCAATACTTGGATTGGTTGAGGAAGATGCCATCCTTTGTTTGCTTGATTTGTAGTCCAAGAAAACTATTCAATTTTCCCATCATGGACATCTCGAATTCTCCTTGCATCATAAGTGAAAATTCTTCGCAAAGATCTTCAAAATCTGAATTTTGGAATTCTCCACCATGGTCGCTTCTTATGGGGGCTATGGTGAGTGACTTCTCGTTTTGAATTTGCTTTGCATACTTCTTAAATGCTTTGAAAGCATCATTTTTCTGCACTAAAAACAATGTCCATGTGTACCGAGAGAAATCATCAACAATAACTAAAGCATAAATGCTACCTCCGATGCTTTTCGTTCTTGATGGACCAATAAGATCCATGTGCAACAATTGAAGTGGCCTTGATGTAGAAACCACTTGCTTGGATTTGAAAGTTGTCTTGGTCTGTTTCCCCTTTTGACATGCGTTGCATAACTTATCCTTGATGAATTTTATCTTCGGAAGACCAACAACTAGATCATGCTTTATCAACTTTTTTAAATGCTCCATGTGAATGTGAGCAAATCTTTTATGCCATAGCCATGCCTCGTTGTTGTTCGCCATAAGACATTTTACCTTCAAGGATGAGTCATCAAAAGAGATCATAAAAATATTATTAAATCTTTTACCTTTTAGCAAGATTTCATGGGTGACTTCATGTTCTATCAAACATTCATCCTTTGTGAACTTGATTCGGAACCTTTTGTCACACAATTGACTTATGCTAAGTAGGTTGTGTTTAAGGTCTTCCACATAAAGAACGTCTTCGAAGATTGTACATGGAGGTGCACCAACGGTTCCAACTCCAAGAATTTTTCCTTTATTATAATCATCGTAAGTAACGTATCCTTTGGCCTTTAATGATAGACTTGAAAAAATTTGTTTATATCTCTCATCATATGCTTCGAACAACCGCTATCAAGATACCATTGATTAGAAGTTGTCTTCAAGCATACCTACAACACAAAATCAAGTATTGTTAGGTACCCAAATTGCTTTGGGTCCTTGATAGTTAGTACCCTTTTCAACCCACACATAATGCCCTTTAGCAACACCATTGTTGCGTACATAGCAAGCATTAGGTGTATGGCCTTTGATTCCACAATAAAAACAAGTAGGTTGAAAATGACTTCTATATCTAGGAACATAATTCTTTTTCTTCACAATTCTTTTCTTTTTATGACTTTGATGCATAGTCTTAGAAGTGTTTGCCTTTTCTTTAACAACTTGTTCACTTGCTTTCACAAAAATGGTTTTATTTGTGCTAGGTTTGGAAAAATTAGAATATCATAATCCACTTTTATCATTAGGATATCTTTGGTGCCTAAGTATTTCCTCCAAGCCAATTTGACCTTTTTCGTATCTTTCTAAAACTCTTTTAAGTTGAACAATTTGAAAAGATAAGGATTCACAATTTTTGCATACAAGACTTTGTTTTTCATCCATCAATTTTTGTTTTTCATTTTCAATATTTTTTTATAAAAGCAGTATTTTGTTCTTCTAAAGATGAAATTCTTTTCTTTTGGGATGAGATTCTTTTATACAAAGTCTTGCATTCTTTTAGAAGTTCATCTATGACTTCTTGTGCATCATTATCATAAATAGAAAAATCGTTACTAACCTCATCAATGTCTTCATCGGAATGATGTGATGTCATAAGAGCCATATTTGCACACTCATCGCTTTCCGATTCCGATGATGAACTTATCTCATTCTCGTCCCAAGCAACATAAGCCTTTTATTTTTGAAATCCTTCTTGCCTTTGAATCCTCCTTTCTTTGCAAGTTTCGGGCAATCCGGCTTTATGTGACCTTGCTTCCCACATTCGTAACATGTGACTTCTTGATTCGATGTGGAAGCATCCTTTTTCCTAAAATGTCTATTCTTTTTAGGAAAATAGGAATTTTTATTATTATTAAAAAACTTACCAAGCTTCTTTACAAGAAGCATGAAATTTTCATCCTCAGAAGTCTCGTCGTCTTTGTCATCTTTTGTGTCAATCTTCAAGGCAATTCCTTTGGACTTCTTTTCTTGACTTCCGTGCTTCTCGAGCCTTCCAAGTTCCAATTCGTGCTCTTGAAGTTTGCCAAATAAGGATGCGGATGTCATTGTTGAGAGACTCTTCTTTTTCGAAATAACAGTCACTTTTGGTTGCCATTCTCTTGTTAAGGATCTTAGGACTTTCAAGTTGAGATCATCATTGGTGAAGGTCTTCCCGAGAGCAATCAAGTGATTTGTTAGATGAACGAATCTCTTTTGTAAGGTAACAATAGATTCATCGGGATGCATACGGAACATCTCATATTCTTGACTTAACGTGTTGAGTCTTGATCTTTTTACTTCGGCGGTTCCTTCATGCGTTTCCACCAAGGTGTCCCAAATTTCTTTTGCCGATCTACACTGTGATACACGGAAGAACTCGTCCATACTAAGAGCGCTTTGGAGTATGTTGATTGCTTTCTTTTCATTAAGAATCTTTTTCTTATCGTCTTCATCATACGTGTTTTTCAACTTTGCGGTTCCAACGCTATTGACCACATTTACTGGATTGTGTGGTCCTTCTTCGATTGCTTCCCATATACCTTATCCTTGGGCTTCAAGATGTGACTTCATTATGATTTTCCAGAAATTGAAATATTCTCCAGAGAACAGTGGTGGTTTGTTACTACTTCCACCGTCTTTGAAAACCAGTTTGGGGCTAGCGGAAGCCATACTGAATCGTTAGGAACATGTTACCTTAACCTGCTCTGATGCCAATTGTAAGTTCAGAGTATGCCTAAGAGGGGGGTGAATTAGGCTTTAGAAACTTTTTCCGTTTTTTCAAGATTCTTGAATTTTACTTGGTTATGTTCTTGATGATCAAAACAGTAAAAAGCAGAATGAAAAAGGACACAGAGATTTATAGTGGTTCCCTTCACAATCCGAAGGTACTCCACCCCCCTTTCCATATGAAAGAGAGTTTTCACTATAGTTTTAGATTGTACAACCTATCACACCATCAACCGGTGAGGCCTACTATCTACCAACTATTGAACAACTAGTGTGCAAGAACAATCCTTTTGCAAGCACTAACCCTTGTGTCCAACAATCCTGGATCACAAGTCACAATAGAAATAATTCTGTAATTTTTGATTTGAGGGTGATATAATAATATCAATACAATGATTGATCTTCTCCTTTTTATCAAAATTCACTTTTCAATATCAATACAAGTGTTCAAAAAAATTCTGGATATGAAATGGTATGAACAGTATGAACACTTTTTGAAATATTTGAAAATATTTGAAAAGTAGTGAATTTGATTGAATGATTATTTTGAAAATTATTGGAGGTTTTTTTCAATTTGAAATATTCAGAATTTATATGAGTCAAAACACCATTTCAAAAAGGTATAAATGTGTATGAATCAAATAATGAAAAGGTATAACAATCAAACAAGATTTGAATTTTAAAAGAAACAATTTTTCAAAATTCGTTCAGTGTTAATCGGTTAACCATATGGGTTAATCAGTTAACACTTGAACGTTAGCCCTGAGAATTTAAAAAATGAGACCGTTAATCGATTAACCCATATGGTTAATCGGTTAACACTGTTAAAATTCAGAAAAATACTTGAGTTTAAAGTGTTATACCAGATCCAAATTATTTTAAAAACCATGCATATGCAATATGTTGATATGATAAATTATTTGAACACTTGTATATCAATTAAAGGAGAGAATTTTGATATACCACCAAAGCCTTGTCCAAGTCTTGAAAGTTGTATGATCATTTGCACATGAAGCTTGATTTGCATAACAACATTCCATAGTCTTGATCTTGATCAATTTTGAAAGCTTGTATTTTTGCAAACATGGAATGAGCTTAAGTTTTGTTGACATCATCAAAACCTTGAGATTGAAATATGCTTCTACAATCACAAATAAAACAAATCCGGCTGCAAAACAAAAAAGTTTTCACGACCCACATGTCGCATCACTGCGAAGAAGGGGCCGACAAGGACAGAAGAGTTGCCACCGTTCGTTATTTATCCCAAAAGAGGGAAAGGAAACGATTAGAGAAAACCTACGAAAAAGAGAAATCAGAGCAAACAATGTTCGGGCTGACACGACCACAGGTTGGTTCAAGTGTTTTAACTGAGTAGGGTTAAACCTTTGTTTCTAGCAGTTAGGTGTATTGCTGCTCGACCATTGGAGACTTAGGCGTTACCTGTTTGCGGTAGAACCAAGTGTTAACACACTCTTTTTGAAAATGATTTTTCAAACAATCCCAAAGGATAAAAAGGTTTGATGTTTTGTTTTATGTTTTTTATGAAGAAGTGAATTGAATTAGATTTGTAATTCATGTTGCACTAAAGACTATGACTTGAGAGCGAATGCGTCACATATCGCCGAAAGGGCATACGCTAAACACTTTAGACAGTTGAGAGGAAGCCCCTCAACTATGATTCCCCAAGTACTTAAGGCTCGTAGTGTACAACACTTATTATCGTTTATTAGATGTCTTGAAGAAGTTTTGAGATGAGAAGAGAAGACACAAACTCTAAGGGGAAATTAATCAACCCCATGGCAAGAGACCAAGAAAACACAAGATAAATCAATCAAAAATGAAATGCAAGAAAGAGATGAAATTAACTTAAACAAGTCAAGGAATAAGGTAAAAATGGTATGCAATGCTCAAATAATGCAACACAAACAAGAGATGAAGCAAAATGACTTAAACAAGTCAAAGAACAAGTGAGATGAAATGGGAGAAGTCACAACTCCTACAACCATTCATACATCAATCACTTACACCAAAAGGTAAACAACAATGCACAAACAAAGATCATAATCAAAGTGTAGATGGGAAAAAGTAGCTTGGGTAGAAAGAACATGAAATATATCTCAACCATACTCAACACATTGATCATTCAAAAGAGAGGAGCAAACAAGTGCTCAAAGATGATCCATCATTCAAGACAAACTCAAAGTATGCACATGGACACCAAATTATCTTGAATGATAATCCAAACTCAAGGGACAGAAGTGAAACCACAAGAGAAAGATGCTAAAACCAAATTTAAACCAAGGCACAAGCAATTTACAAGTCAAGGCAAGAGAAAGAACCAAAGGTCCATTCATAATCAACACTTAAAACCAAGTGGAATGCCTTAACTTTAAAGTGACTTGCAACACAAACTACGCAAGTGTATGACCTAAGAAATAAAAACCAGCACCTTAATCATGTCATAAATGAGTATCAAGACTCATAGGGTTCATATGGGATCAATCAAAGTCATTTCCCAAAGGAACTAGGTCAACTAGTTTGTATGAACTTCATCTAGGGTGACTTGACTTGCAAGATTCACCAAAAATAGAAGAAATGTTCAATAAATCTCAAATAAAATGCACAAAGCAACTAAGCTCATTGGCAAACAGAAGCCAAAGTTTCAAAACCAAATTCAACTCAAGGCATTACCAAATGATTTGATCAACTAGGGTGTTCCACCTTATTGACTTATAATCAAGGGTCAAACAAAGTCAAAGCAAAGTTAAACAAAAAGTGATCAAACATTGACCAAAATCAGCCTCAGAGGTACCTCAACCCATCCTCAAAATGGAGAGGAAACCTCATTCATAGGTGATATCAAATGGTAACTCAAATGTGTATGATCATCCAAAGGCAACATTAAAAACTTCTCCAATTGAAAAATTCAAATTAAACTGCAAAACAAAATAAAATCAGAATTAAAAATTATAGAAAATGAATTAAGGTTTTAAAATGATGGGAAATATTTTTTATGGAATTTTTGGACAATTGGAGCTATTTTTAATAATTGCAAATCAAAATAGGAAATAAAATAAAATAAAATAAATGGAAATGAAATAAGGGGTGAAATAGCAAAAACAACAACAACTATACACATGCAAAACACCAATGGGCTCAAAATGAGGGGGCGTGAAAAGCAAATCAAGCCCAATTGACCCAGACCTGACTAAACACATGAAATGCACCGTTTCATTAAACGGACGTGGAGTCAAAGTGCCAAATGGATCCAGTCAAGCCAATCACATACAAACACACGCGCAGGTCAACATTTCAAACCAAGCCACATCAGATCTGCCTGGAAATGAACCAGACGCCGGAGCTAGGGCTCCGATCGTCTTCTCCGGTGAGCTCACCGGAGCTTAGGTGAAAAACCACCACCAACAGAAACAAAAATGGTACCAAACGAAAGGTCTTGCTACAAGGATTCCAAATCCATAGATCAATCATCACAAAAGCTCAAGATCAAGGAGAATCAAAGACTTAAAGTTTGAGTGCACCAACTGAAAACCTCATCAAACATGAACAATAATGGATCAAACATAGACTACTCAATGTAGGGCTTCAAATGCAACCAGTATGAGCCTAAATCATGGTCTAGAATGAGAGAATTAAGAGATGGAAACTTACTGAACGGAGCAACTCCGATGATTCTTCAGATGCGTGTAAGCTTCACTCTCTTGCTTCAGTTTCACTCCAAATGCCCACAGGAAGAAGAATCAGGCTTCAATTTCAATTGATTTGCAGAGAAAAATGGAATTCGAAGTTGGAAAGTCCTTGAGAAATTTGAATTTGATTCTGCTCTCTCTAGCTCCAATTGCGCATTCTGAGCTTCTAGGGCAAGCTCTTGGCTTATATATGATGGATTTGAATGTGTCATGCAGGCCCTTGAAGCCTCAATTGTGAGATTTGAAAAATTTCCCAAATAAGAAATGTCACACCCACATTTTCACCTTTAGCCATTTATACCATACATTTCGTCATATCATACATCGTTCTATTGCATATCGAGCATGTGGGTTCACAAGGTAAGGATTGGGTCGGTTCTTGGTTTTTCATTCCAAATAAGATAATTTGCCAATCATTGGACTACATGGAAGATAAGGCACATCATCAAATATACTCCATTGGTTCAAGTATGAATCCAATTTGAGGGGGTTACCAAGAGAATTGAGACAATGCAGAGCAAGAACCCTAATTAGAGTTTCCTGATTAAAAAGTCAACTGCAACTTTGAATTTTGACTTAAAATGTGTTACAAAGCTTGAATCATGGTCCATAAGTTTCATATGATCCAAAGAAGTCTACATAAGAAGTTTCAAGGCCTCAGGGAACCTAGAACAACAGCAGTCGATCCGATAGTTATCGATCGGTCGTTTCGTTGACCAAAAAGTCAACTCTTCAGCCATAAGGAATTTGACCTCAAGGTGTGAAGAAAAAATGTTCCTAATAAAATATTACACATGTCCATGAAGTTTCATGACCATTGGATCCAGGATTCGGGAGTAATCAGAAAAGTCAGGAATTAGGGTTTTGAAAGGGGCAGGACCATAACTTCCTAACCACACATCCAATTGAGGTGGTTCAAAGCTTGTTGGAAAATACTTTACAAGTCCTACAAAATTATTACAGTGGTCCATTTGAAAAAAATGCATAGATTTGGAGTTATGGTCAAAATCATCACAAGAGGAAGAAAACACTTAGAAAATTTCCAAGTTTTTGGTCTTGTTAGGCATGTTTTTAGCCAACTTTGAGGGGATTTTTGACCTAGTTCCACTTGGAATCTGAAGATCAAGTAAACATGAAAGTTGTAGAGCTCCATGAGGGATTTCTAAAAAGTACTAGAACTCCTCCATATCCCTTGTGAGTTGAGAGTTATGAATCCAGCAAGTTGGGGTTTCAACACTTGAATGCACCATTTCAACTTTTCCACAAATTCACTTTTCAGCCACTTGAATCATTTTCAACCATTGGATCATATCTTGATCTGATAATTAGAGAGGTTGATGGTTTAAAATGCAGAAGAAAGAATGATTTAGTAGGCATTGCAAGTGGGCCAAGCAAGTGGCATTATTTTAATAAAAAAACTAGGAAAGAGAAACTTTTGTGAAGAAAAGCTTGCAGCTGCAATCCCCTACACTCTAGCCTCACTTCAATCACCTCATATCCTTAATTTCACTTGAGTTTTTCCTTGCATTGAGCCAAATAACTGATATGCACAGGTGCCACATAATCTTGGATGGATTTTCTTCCAAAACTTCCCTCCAAAGGAAAAAAAAAACAAATCTGCCCCAAACTCTTCTCTTAGCCTATAAATAGAGGATTCATCACATTGTATTATACACACCAGAGCTATCCAAAAAACTTAGTAACACATAGCTCTCATTCTTACTCTCCTTGCTTAAAAGGGAAAAAAGTCACAAAACCACCAAAAATTGCCTCTTTACATTTTTCACACCAGTCCTTGTTCCAAACACTAAACCACCATAAAAACCATATACACACCCTTAAAATGACCATTTGAAGCAGTTTCCATCATCACATTCATCAAAAAATCCATAGATCAAAAAGTCAAACTTCATACCACCATAGTTTGACTTTTGTGCACCTTTCATACCAAATTACTACCTAGATCCATTCCCACCATTTTAACACTCAAAACACATCATGTCCATGATACTCTAGCTATCCATAGTTACAAACACCAGCTGGAAGCTTGTTTATTCAAATTGTCCCAAAAAGCTACTTGTTGCTTCAAAGGGAAGAAAGCTCAAAGTTCACCAAAGGAAGAGGAGGTACATTGTTCTTGCTGCTAGCTTGCTCAAGGAGGTCTACAAGAGGTATGTAACCCTAAGCCTCTTCATTATGCATCATATGTTATGCTTTGTGGTTGGTGAGATTGATTAAACATTGTTATGATAAATGGTGTTTATGCTGTCCAAATCTAGTTAGAGGTGGTATCTGTCAAAAATGTGCATTTTTGTTGTAATGCCATCAGTGGTATGCTTGTTATTACTTTTGTAAAATTAATGTGTTGATTACATGGAAGTTTATGTATTGACATTGTTAGGCCAAAGGTATGTCCATTTAGTATCCAAACTGTTTTGAAACTGTCAACAAGAGAAGATTTAGGTTAGGGGCTTTAATATTGAACATTGTTATGCTTGACATGTATCACTGGTGAGGTTTGAATTTGGATCTGTGTAGCTTATGTGGTTTGCACTATGAACTGTCACTTGATCTGTTTGGTTAAGCACTATTGTTGAACATTTTCACATTAGGAGTCTTTGATATTTAGGTTTCATTGCTATTAATTTCTGCTCATCTTGGTTTGTCCAAATATTTGCCACTTGAATGTGTATTTGGGGTTGTCATCTAAAACAATTTTGATTAAGTTTGACAGTGCATGAACAAACTGTTGCTATCATACGTTAGTTGGGAGCAGGCCTTTGTTTTTGAGTTTAACTGGTATGTTTGGTTCAGTATGGAGACTGTTGTTGCCAAGCAATGCACTCATAGCTGCCTATGTTTAGTTTGGTTCTTAAACTGGGTTTGTCAACCCAAGGTTGTCTTCTATCAAGATGGGGTCCCTATGTTTAGGTGTTGTGCTTGAGCTTGTTGGTTAGGAGTAGGTAGCTAGGTTTGTGATCTTGTGGTTTTTGGTATGTAAAACTTTGAGAGCAGTTTCTTTGCTGCTATGACTGTTTGGATTGAACTAGAGTGTTGAGCAATACCAACTGTCCTAAATCTTGCATTAGGGTTGTCATTGATTTTTTCACATGTCCTTATCATTGGTATCTTGGAAGTGAGTTTATCAACTCTTAGATGCTGGCTGTGTAATCTTGCTGCTCATGCTGGGGTTTTGGTTTGTGTTTTTGTTTTAACAAATTGAGAGTTGTCATCTATTTTTTTTGGTTGTTGGATTTAGTGTGTGAAATTGGTGAACAAGACGTTGCTGTCATGAGAGGGGAGGTTTGTTTTAAAAAAAAAACTGCTAGAGTCCACTGACAGGTTGAGGTTTCCAGCCTTATTGACATAGGTGCTTTGTCCTTTAACCTGGCTGTTAAGTTTTGTGTATGCTTGAGACCTGAGTTTTTCAATTCAGGTATAGTTTCCATGTTTGTTTGATTAGGTGTTTAGGTTATACTGTCATTTTTGTATATGAGGGTTTTAGGACTTTAAACTGGCTGTGAAAGCATGATTTAGTTTATGGTGTTAGACACTGTCATGGTTATGCTTGCTGTAAAAAAAAATTCTCATGCTAAGACTTGCTGGTGAGATGGAAGCTGCTCCATCATGTAGGTTTTGAGTGAGTTGGACATTATGCTACCAAAACTGTTTTTGAAGATTGAGTTTTTCAACTCATGCTTGTTGCCAAAATTTGCTCCTCATACTAAAAACTGGTTTGTGATTTCAGCAACTATCATGGAAGTAGGTAATAGACTAGTCGTTAGATGATTTGAACATTGTCATGTTCTTTAGCTCATAATTAGGCTGTTGGAACTGTTTTGGTTTAAGTTTTCTCAACTTGTGCCATTTGCATTACTTTGAAATATATGGTACATTAAGCTTTGACTTTGTTATGTGGAGCTCATGATCATTGCTGTTTAAAAACCTTTTGCTCATAACTAAAAATGCCTTTAAAAGTAGTGACTGTCATGAAGGTAATGTGATGCCAAACTGTGTTGCTATTTCTGTTTTCAAACCAAACCATTTTGAACTATGTATTTGTGTTGAAAAGCTTCTAATCATGTTGAGTGAGTTTGCTGTTAGAATTTTGTGTGCTTGCTGTCTATATGGTTTGAGAAGTTTGTCAACCTAGAATTCTTATCAGAATTCCTTTTGGCCTGTTAGAGATCATATAGGCTCATGGCATGTTTGTCTAAGCAATTTGTTTGTTTTGGTAACTGTCATGTAGGGGGTTTAGATTGATGATTAAGTTATTATTGTCATGAGTGTTTTGGACTGGCTGTTTGTAATCAGCCTGATGTATATGTTAGGATTATTGTGTGATTCAAGTTGCTAGGCATCAGCAGAGGTGTTTTAGGAGGGCTAGGTAAGGCTAGAATAGGGGGACTCTTTAGTATTCCTTGCTTAGGTAAATTTGTAACAGAGGGGGCTGCCACTGTTTGATTGATCAAACTCAGGCCAAATTTTGATTTGGATGACCAAGTGTTGTTGAGTCTGAATTGGTTTGGTGCTGTCAAGAATCTTTGCCATGAATGTATACTAAAATTTGAGAATTTCAGTTCTATACCATTGCTTTCCACCCAAAACTGTTTTGAACCTGAGTTTATCGACTCATGCTTGTAGCTGTCATTTTGTTCCATGATAGAAAATGAGTTGTTCCATTGAAACTCAACATGAATCTTGCACTTCAAGCATGAGCAGACCTGTGTTGGTCTTGGACTCACCTTCTTTTGTTTGCTTTGTCTTGGCTTATGTCCAACTCATGCTCATTGATGCAACTCACATACCAACTTTTTGTTTTGATGCTTTTAGAACAAACTTCATTGATGGAAATCTTTCCTTTACATATTTGGAACTTGCTCAAACCATTTTTTTTGCCTTCAATTGCATCTGTTTCAACTCTGAAGTTTCAAAATGCATCTCAAAAATTCATACTTGTATTTCCTTTTGAATTTTATTGTGTGGGCAGTATTTAGAAAAATGGTTGATACCATTTCATTTCTCTTGAAAAAATAAGCAAGTTTGACTTTTGTTTCATTAAAATTGATCAAGATTTGAAGAAGTTATGTTGAAATCGTTTCCATGTTTTTTCACTTGTTCTTGCCTTGAATAACTTGCCCAGAACACGCGCCTTTTGGTATATATGCACTTGGGATGGCATGATACAATGGATGTATCGCCACCCCAGTGGTTAATGCCTTGCCTTAAGAACCTTACCATGCGCGTGTTACCAGGTTCGATCCTCAGTGAAGACAATTTTTGGTTTTTTTTCATGATTTTCAATTATTGTTAATATTTTTCTTTCTCTTCTCATTTCATATTCACACGCTTCAAATGGTTGAGCTGGCTATATTTTGAGCCTATGACCCCAAGGTCTTGGGTTCAAGCCTTGGGGGAGACATTTCCTTTCTTTTTAATATTTGGTTTTATTTAATTTTATTTTAATTTCAATTAATCAAAACTCCTTTGTTTTTATTCTTTTTTGGGTGATTATTTTTTCTAAATTCTCATATTAATGTGTATTTTCACATAGTGCTCAAAGAATTCTAAAATTCTTATTTTAGAAACACTTGGCATTAGGAGGAAATTGCGATTCGTTTTAGGTTTTATCGAGCCATTTTCAACCTTCTAAGACGGTTGTCTTGTGCATCGCCATCGACCTTGTTCGCATCACTTCAAATATTTTTACCAATAATAAAACCCTTGATCCAACATCAAGAGGTACTTTTTTTTTTATAAAAATCCAAAATATAATAAATATGTGATTAGGGTTATACACCATGGACTTTAAGGTGGTGGAGAAGGAATGAGAATGGAACCCTCCTACACTCGTTCCGAATGTTTTGAACACAAGGCGCTCAACTTGGTTATTCGAAACATTCATCTTTATCCAAAGTCTTTTGTGTAATCCTAATCAAGAATGATCCTAGCGAGCACACTTTTCTTTCTTTCCCACCTTTAGTCATCCATACCTTTTAACCCAAGGACATGTTACGTCCGTTCTACCGCAAACAGGTAACGCCTAAGTCTCCAACGAGCGAGAAGCAATAAACCTAACTGCTAGAATGTGCACATTAGCATCGTCTACGAAACATTCTGTTTTCACCGTAGTCCCATGAACTACGAATGCTCTAATTCTTCACTTCCTACAAGTGAATATACGTAGGCACAAGGGCCCCAATCCTTGGCGAGCACTCTAATAAAAAACCAACCCCTCTTCTCTTTTAAGAAAGAAAACTTTTAGAACAAAACACCCATTCACGCAAAACAACCTAGAAGGTTCCCATCGAGTACGATGGATGCGAGGGGGTGCTAATACCTTCCCCTCGCATAACCGACTCCCGAACCCTAAAACTTGGTTACGATGACCATGCTCTTTTCCTAAAGGTTTTGGCGCTATTTCCCTTTCCCTCCTTGGGATAAAGAAAATCCGGTGGTAACTCTGTGTCATTTTTCGCGTAGCGACAATCATGTTTTGTCCTTGTTTTGTTTTATCAGATATCAATGTTCTTAGCATCTCTTAGTGCATCTGAGATCTGCATGCCAGAATTTCAGGTTGATATCCTTGAGTGGTAAGACAAATTCCTACACTCGGACTTGAGTTAACTTATTATAGGAAGGTGATATATTCGACGAGGCTTATATGGAGTGAGTCCCGACCAAGCTAACTTGAGAATCACCACTGAGTTGAGGCCCTCTCGAAATAGTACTGTTGAACGAGTAAGTCGTGAAAACATTCACTATTTTCGACCTTGGAGCCTGTGATACTGAGGACCGTAGTTACCTTTAACCCCACTTTGGCCTTTATTAGGACGTAGTGCTATGACTATGAGAGAGTATTCCCGAAGTAGTTGCTACGCGATACTACACTCAAAAGAGGTTTTCTTAAGAATATTATTAACCACCGAGTTAGTCGGGAAATTGATAATATCCAAAAGATGGACTAATGATTTTGGGCACCTTTTAGAACCTTGTTCTGCAGGTACAATTAACCTTTAGTCCACACCCTTTGGGAATGGGTATACCCTTTGTTCCATGCTCGTTGTAAACCTAGGTTTCCTATTTGTTTATCTTTGTCTTTGTGTGCTTGCCTGTGTTTGTGCATCCATAAAGCATCATACTGCATTGGGGTTCCATAGAATTCAACGTTATTTATAAACATTACAGAACCAATATGGATTATAGAAAAATATTTTGAATTATTCTTTCAAGAGTCCTAACTTGGATGACCTAAGGAAGATTGGGAGCTTACATTGAAGGATCAAGAAAACTCAAAGACATGTACAAGAAACTTTCATTATCATTGAAGATCCAAGTGAACGGAAAATCTCTTACTTAATTTTAGCAAGAAAATAAATGAGATGGAGGATTTATTTTCCTCTATCAGAATATTCCTTAGAAGCTGATCCTGGACAAACTTATATTCAAGAAAGTCCAGCCAGAGGAGCAGATCAAGAAGCATGATACAAGAATTCCTTAGGACTTTATTAGCTTTTATTTAGCTATTACGTCAGGACTCTTTTAAGAATAGCCACTTGTAATCCTTTATCAAAAAAATAATAATAAATGATTTTTCTCCGGTATTCTTTGACGTTTATAAATACTTAAGTTTCATGAAACCTTTCATTCATTTTCATTTGCATCAGCATAGCGTCCTTTGCATTCCAGGGGGTCTCACTCTTGCTTCATCTTCACAGACAAGCTGAATCACCGGTACAACACTCGAGCCAGTCGACTTCAAAAGATGGATCAATTGGAACAAGTGAACATAATGCTCCGTGATGAGGTTACTGTTCTGAAGGAAAGCTTGGAAAGATTGAATGGGTTGGTTGAAGCTCTGTATAATCAGTCTGCACTCAACAATCAAGACATCCAGAGGATTGTTATCTCCGAAGTTGTATCCGCATCGATCCCAGTGGTGCCCACTACTGCTGAGCCTACCTACAGCATGCCGCCAGGTTTTCCGTAGGGGATGCCTCCTTATTTCACTCTGGTCGGTTATCATCCACCTGTTTCTAAGGTTCCTGCTATGACCATTGTTCAAGCCGTTCCTGCAACTACTGTTGTGATGACTGCGGCACCTCCGCATGTGAATGCTACCCCGTATGTTCTAGACGAGCCAATTTTTCATGGGTCACCAAGAGAAACTGTTGGATTTGAAGAAAGAATGGACGGATTTCAAGATAAGTTCTCTGAAATTCAGAAGGAATTGAAAGCTCTTCATGGGAAAGAATTGTTTGGTGAAAGTGCTTCTGTTTTGTGCCTGGTTTCGAATGTTAAGGTCCCACTGAAGTTTAAGGTCCCTGATTTTGAGAAGTACAAGGGGAGTACTTATCCACAAAGTCATCTTATTATGTATGCTCGGAAGATGTCCGCGTAAATCGATAACGACCAGTTGCTAATTCATTACTTCCAAGACAGTCTAACAGGCGCTGCACTTAAGTGGTAAATGGGGTTAGACAGTGCAAAGATTCGAACCTTCAATGATCTGGGTGGAGCCTTCATTAAGTAATACAAGTATAATGTGGACATGGCTCCTGACCGTGATCAGTTGAGGGCCATGGCTCAGAAAGACAAAGAGAATTTCAAAGAGTATGCTCAACATTGGCGCGAGTTAGCCGCCCAACTCACGCCACTGTTAGAAGAAAAGTAATTGACCAAGATCTTTCTGAAGACTCTCAATTCATTCTTTTATGAGAAGATGGTAGCAAGCACGCCCAGTGACTTCACCGAAATGGTAAACATGGGTATGCGTTTGGAAGAGGGGGTCCGTGAAGGAAGGCTAGTTAAGGAAGGAAGTACCTCTAACAATGCTAAAAAGTATGGGAGTAGTTTTGTGAAGAAGAAAGAGCATGGTGTAAGTGTTGTACATCAGGGACGATCCAAGAGAGGGTATTCACCGTCATAACAAGTTGATGCAGTAACACGAGTACACAATGCTCCATCTTATCAACCATAGTTTGCGCAACCGTATCAGCAATCTCAGTCTCCCAGGGTTCCACAATCACAACATCAGTAAAATCAACAATCACCTCAACAGAACCGACCACAATTCAACAATCAGGGTCACGTACACAGAAGAATAAACTTTGATCCCATCGCTATGACTTACGCTGAACTGTTCCCAGTTTTGATCCACAAAGGTCACATCCAGATGAAAGATCCACCTGAGGTACCTAAGAAACTTCCGTACTGGTACAAAGCTGACAGGTTTTGCCCATATCACCAAGGTGCTCCAGGTCATGACATTGAGAACTTTTATGGTTTGAAGGCAGACGTTCAAAGATTGGTTAAGTGTGGAATCTTATCCTTCATGGACTCCAATCCTAACGTGCAAGAAAATCCTTTACCCCATCATGGTTCGTCTTCCGTGAACATGATCCAAGGTTATTTGGGAAGAAGTGATCAGAAGGTTCCAAGTGAAAGGGCTAAGGAAGTGATTGTCGTAGTGCCTCACTTTAAAGAAGTAGAGCATATTGAAATAACTTATGATAGTAGAAGACCAGTTGTTACGCCTTTGGTGATTAATGTTCCTGGACCCACCCCTTACACCTCTAGAAAGGCGGTCCCTTATAGATATAACGCCACGATGATGGAAACGGAAAGGAGGTACCTTTGCCTACTTTGCCTTCAGTTGTTAATATCGCGGACGTTAGTAGAGTAACAAGAAGCGGTCCAGTTTATCCTTCGGTACTTTTGAAAGATAAAGAGCAATCAATTTCAAAGGTTCCAATTATGGAACAATATGGTGGATCTGATTTTTCCAAGCCAGACGAATTTCTAAAGTTGATGAAGAGAAGTGAATGCAAGGTTGTAGATCAGCTGTTACAAACTCCATCTAAGATTTCTGCGTTGCAGTTACTCATGAGTTCTAAAGCCCATAGAGAAGCACTCCATAAGGTATTAGAGCAAGCATATGTTGAACAAGACGTGACTATGGAGCAGTTTGATAACATTGTCAGTAATATTACTTCATGCAACTATCTTGGATTTAATTAAGACGATCTTCCAGAGGAGGGAATAAAACATAATATGGCCTTGCATATTTTTGTGAATAGCGGGAATGATTCTTTGTCTAGTGTGTTGGTTGACACTGGATCTTCTCTAAACGTGATGCCCAGGACTACTCTGTCTAAGTTGTCGTATCAGGGACCGCCGATGAGGCCAAGTTATGTTATTGTCAAAGCTTTTGATGGATCTCAAAAAATGGTAATCGGTGAGGTGGATCTACCAATGACCATTGGCTTGCAAATCTTTACGATCACGTTTCAGGTCATGGAAATTCGCGCCGCCTATAGCTGTTTATTAGGGAGGTCGTGGATACATGAGATTGGGGCAGTTACTTCTGCTCTACATTAGAAGTTGAAGTATACTTTTGAAGGCAAGACGATTACAGTTTGTGGGGAACGAGCTTTAGTGGTGAGTCACTTATCATCGTTTTCGTATGTTGAAGCTGAAGAAGAAGTTGGTACACAGTTTCAGGCTTTATCTATTATGGATAATAACGCTCAGAAGTCTAAGGTACCCATTTCATCCTTTAGGGACGCACAATAGGTTGTAAACGGTGGCTCTCAAGAAGGTTGGGGCAAGATGTTGTTTCTACCAGAGAACAAAAACAAAGAAGGTCTCAGTTTTTCTACCGGTTATACTCAACAGGTTATCATAGATCAAGAGTTTCCACCAATCAAAGAGGTATTCCACAGCGGAGGGACCATCCATCCTCGTCATATCAATGCAATGTCTGAAGAAGAATTTGAAGGCTACACAACAGAAGATTCTGCAAGCCTCTCCATTCCATACAAAGATTGAATAAAATCTTGAGAAGGGCTCATCAGAGTGTTTTTTTTGTTTTCTTATGTGTTTTTTATTTCTTTGATTAAAAGCATAATTGGCTTGTAAGAACTTGTTATTTTCAATAATTAATGCAATAAAATGTTTGTCTTGAAGAAATCCATTTGTATTCACTTGTAAAAATATTCTTCATAATTTATAATGACCGACTTTATCCAATTTTTGGAGGATGTCGAAGTAAAACGCAGGATCTCTCATTGTATGCTTTGAATAAAAACCATACTGATGATGTAAGGCATTGTTTCAAACCTCCTAAAACACCAGAAATATTTAACCTTTTTGAGCCTTGATGAAGGATTTGTTTTTTTTTCCCAAATCAAAACCTCGTTTTTAACCTGGGGTAGGGTAAGAAAAAAAAAAGAATGAGCATCTTTCAATAAAATTTGGTGGGCACAAATATACATTGACCCTTATTCCTTTGTTTTACAAATCATAAACTAAGCCCAGATACAACCCTCGAAAGTCCTAATGGAGGTAAGGTTTAGTTCGAAAGCATACATGATGAGATAACGTTTCCTGACTCCTATGAGCTATACTCAACTTTGGTGTTGGCCTTATAAAATAAATCTACATCCTAATTAGTGATTTTGTCATTAGTTATTGTGATATATTTTTCAAAAAAAAATTCAATACAAACATGCGTGTTGCATTAACAGTTTCAAAATTAATATTTATGACTTGCTAAACTTCGCTTGATATCTTAGAAAGCTTACATGCGAACACCGGTGTTGATTTTTGTTATATGGGAATTTGAAGACTCTGCTGAGCTGGGCTAGTTATTTTCGAAAGGTCTGTTTCTCTACAAGTTTGACTTTGCCTAAAGCAAGTTCGAAGACTCAATTATACATAGTACCGTCAATCAGGGGCAGTTAAGTCGAGATTCGATGAATCTCTCCAAGAGTTTGAAAATAGTGGGGCATTTGGATGCCATGTTTTCTGTAAAATCCTCTCGAGGTGGCCTTTTCTCATGAACCGTGTGACTTGGGGCATTTGAGGATCGAAGGTGTTCGTGACAATTTTGTGATGAATATTTTCCATGCGAGAAATCTCCAGTTGGTGACCCAGGAATTCCCAGTGAGCTGATTAGCTTCACCTCTTCAACCAATTGGACTTTATTTCACTTCTCAGTAGATCTCTTTACAACGCCGATCTTCCCCAGCAAAGTGGATGTTTATTTCATCTCCATTGAAGTTTCGACTCCAACATATTCATCAGTTTTGTTAACCCAGGTTTCCCCTTTGAAGTGGATATTTATTTTATCCCCTATGAAACTCCAGTTCGGGTATCTCCGTCTACAACTCCAACATGAATCTCTTCAGGGAAGTGGATATTTATTTTATCCATGAAGTTTCTCCAATTAAGAGATGAATCCGTTTCCAGTAGATCTTTATTCTCATCTTCAACATGATTACCAAGGTTATTTTGGCAAATTCTTTAGTAAGATCAAGATGTTATATCCCCAGGCAGAATATTTTATATTCCCTTGAGAAGTTTTAAAGCCTTAAAGCAGGATTGTGATCCCATATATGGTTCTCCACCTATCCACAATGATGCTTCTGTCTTTGAAGATTGGTCTGATATTTGTTCCCCAGAAGGAATTCGAAAGCAAGCTTACATTCTCCAGGCGATGTTTGATCTGTGAAGATTTGGTTTGAGTGCCTTTCGTCCAAGATGTTTATTTCATCTATGTTGTTAGCATACGCATAATATATAGATAGATAGCATGGCATATGCACTCTTGCATCTTTGTGTTTGTTGATCTGTCACTTTGGTCGTGTTTATCCCCAAGTGACTCGGTGTGTCTTCTCCTTCCAAGTAGAGTTGTCTCCCTAGGCAGAAAGAGCACAATATTTCTATTTCTCCATGGAGTTCTCGTGAAAGACGGTTGTTTTAGTACATTCCCATTTGAGTTCATACCTCAATGGTTTGGGTCTTACATGACAGTTTCTCTTCAGTTATTTCCTGAATTGAACTTCGGTCCCTGGAAATCACCGCAGATATCTCCAAATTTTGAATCTGGATTAAGTGTGCATTTATTTTGCACTTGGCTCCCCAAGAGAATCTTTGTGAAGATCACTATTGAAGATGAGTACTTCTCCAGCATTGTTACAAGATCTTCCCAACAATCTATATCTAGATTACAAGCAATCTCTTTATTTGAGCAACTCGTTTTGATCAGGTTTTCAAAGCGGCAAATGACAGTCTCCTCAAGACAGTTTATCCATCCTTATCAAGATTATCAACTTATCAAATGGCATCTCTTCGGAAAATCCGTTAGAGAAGTTCGTCGAAGACTTTACATATATTTTCTCTTTATTTGAGAATTTCTTCAGTTCAAGAGCTCCAATACATTTTACAGCTACATCAAAGATACTCCTCAGGAATGTATTCTCTAGACAGACTGTTACACAAGTTTATTTCCATCAAATGGAATCTCTCCCGAGAAGTTTGGCGAGGCTTATTACAATTGATCTCTCTTTATTCGAGAAGACATATTTACAAATCAACCGGCTTACATATCTTTTAAAGATCCTCGTTGAAGCTTTACAATCTCCAGTAAAATTTCATTGCCCTGTGAAGATACTTTCTTAAGTATTCATCATTCCAGGAAGAAACCGAGACCCGTTCATGGCATATAACCTTGAAGCGTGGGGAGGTTCTTTTGGTTATTACCTTTGCTTAGGCTATCATACGTCTGATAGTAGGTAATTTACCGTATCTTTTGGGTTGTTACTTTTGCTTAGGCTATCATACGTTTGATAGTAAGTAACACATCTTTCTTTTGGACAGATACCTTTGCTTAGGCTACCATGTTCGGTAGTAAGTTATCTTTCCTTTTGTGTTTACCTTTGCTTAAGCTATCATATGTTTTGATAGTAGGTAATACACCTTTCTTTGGTCAGCCGCCTTTTCTTAGGCTGCCATATGTTTGGTAGTAGGTGATCCCTCTTTTCAAGTTCGTTACCTTTTCTTAGGCTATCATATGTTTTGATAGTAGGTAACGCACCTTGTTTTAGCTATTACCTTTGCTTAGGCTATCATATGTTTGATAGTAGGTAATATACCGTCTCATTTTGGACATATACCTTTGCTTAGGCTACCAGGATTGGTAGTAGGTCATCTTTCCTCTTCATGTTGCCTTTGCTTAGGCTATCATTTGATTGATAGTAGGTAACATGTGTTTCTTTGTTTCAACCAGATACCTTTGCTTAGGTTACTAAGATTGGTAGTAGGTCATCTTCCCTCCGCATTACCTTTGCTTAGGCTATCATGTGTTTGATAGTAGGTAACGTGAGTTCTTTATTTCAACCGGATACCTTTGCTTAGGCTGCCCCGCGTTGGTGGTAGGTTATCCTTCACTTTCAAGTTTCTCGCTCATCTGGTTAAGCTACCGTACTCTTGGTGGTATTATACTATATCTTCATTCTTTGGAGATTCCCCAGTGTTGCCTTTTTCCTTTCGCCGTGGAGTCTCGTTTTCGTGGAGTCTGCTTTTCTTTCGTTGTTCATATGTTTCTCGTGGGTGGTGTCTTGTTTCTCCCCTGTGGCATCATGTCTCCATAAGACCGTCTGTCTTGCATTTTCATACCATTGCATGTCATATGCATCTGGTGGTATCTTAGGGCCAAAAATTTGTGCGATGTTTGTATTTAAGTCCCTCCTATTGCATTGAGACGAAGATTTCAATCTTCATATCTCCGGATAGAAGAAACTTAAATAGGGGCATCTGTCACACCTTAATTTTTGACCTTAAGATCTCACCTCCTTATGTGTTTTTTACGTTTTATCTTTTTGCTCTTGTATATGTGTTTATCAGGACTAACGAGTGTTTGCATGATCATTTTGGATTTTTAGACATCTCTGACAGGTTTTATGTAGCCTTCTAGTGCAAGATAATATGGATTCAAAATTCGAGGATCGTTCATATGTGTTTGAAACCCGACAGTTGCAATCTAATCAAATGGTATTCGGTTTGCGATGGCAAAGTTTAACTCGTTTTACTTGGGTTTTATTTTGATCAAGAGTTTAAATTTACAAGTCCAAGAAAACATTAAACTTTCGGATTATAAGCAGGGATGGTTTTGTTCATAAAAAGGGGTTATCACTTTTAGCAAGAAGTTTTAAAGTGGAATTCATCGCTTTGTTTCCGAGAGCGTTCAAAGTCAGATGATGATGCTTATACTTTCAAATTCGGCATATGATACCGCAAGAGGTGTAGGTGATGTGGCATCGAGTTTTGAGCTCCAAAACTCAAGGTTGTTGTTTAAGTTTGAATTAATTCCAAAACTCAAGTTTACGAGTGTAATTATACTAAAGGAGGTTACAACTCGCCAAGTTGAAAATCAAGACAAAAGCCATTGCAAGTTTTAAAGAGGATATCATTACAAGATTGAGAACTTTTACATTATCAAGGAATTCATTCATTAATTACAAGAACTTCAAGATTCAAGTTACCGTTATTACAAGAGTTTCATACAAAAATAGTACCAAGATTGCAAGTGGTGTAGTTGCATTACATTACTTTAAAATAGAGAGAGGAACTTTATAATGCTCAAGGCATTTGGTCCGATTCAAGCTATTACTGAGAAGCCTATAAGAACAAACCATTGCCTATTATCTTAATGTTACACTACAACACATCCATTTTATCATCATGATCATCGTGTCTCATGTGCCTGTGGACTTATCACCTCTCAAAGTCGGCAGGTAGCACAAACATATCACGACGGCACTATAAACCTTCATGCCAAGGTTTCCTTTCACATAATTTGCCACCAAGTCACGCTTCAGCCATCATCGCTTCCAAGCTTTAGATCTTCAACCAGCATCAAGCACATACATCTCACACTATATAGAGGTCTTACACATGAGTCATGATCTATAAATGAATCTAAGCACAAGCACTGCCTAGAACTTAAACAGAATCAGAACATGGCTCATGGAGTGAAAAATAGCAAATCAAAACCAACATCCAATCTTCATAACAGTTTCAAACTTGTAAGAGCAAACACAAACCAAGTTCAAACATGACTTATGGATTCTAGGCAGCTCTAAACTAATGCACCTCAAACATGATCGTGGTGCAAAAAGAATGAGTATATTGAGTAGAGGTTACTTACCTCTTGAAGACTTCCAATGCAATCTTTAATGCCAAACTGTCTTGTTGAATGAGAATGGCTTGAATGGTTACTTCACACCTCAAATGCATAGTCCAAGCAGCTTCAACTCCTTCCAAGCAAGTCTTGGTGCAAAAACAAGTTTTTTACACTTGAAGCAACAAATGGATCCTTTGTGACAGATCTACCAAATGATGATATAGTTGGTTTTTGATGATGCAGAAAGTTAATGTACTTTATATCCAAGGTGTTTGAAGTGTCATGAGGGTTAGAGAAGATCTGAACAGAGAGTTTTCTTATTTTATGAAAAAAGTCAAGGTCCTTAATGTTGAGGGTTGACTTTTTGAAATGCAAAGTTTTTGGTTGGTTCAATGATTGGAACACCTTCAAAACATACTTTATGGTTTGTATGGAGTGTTGATGGAGTGTTTCAAAGGTTAGAAATGAATTTAGTGTGAAATCTGTCCAAGACAGATTTTGGTACTTTCGGTGATTTTGCTTCAATTGCAAGAAAGAGCAAGGCAAGGGCGAATAACTTGTTTCTTCTTGATTTGAGGCTTGTTATGTTGTGTTTGATGCATAGAGGATTGCTCTATTTATAGAGGAGACAAGGGAGCCAAGGGTTTGGACAAATTTTAAATAAAATGTGAAATGTCTTGCTTTTGGAGGGAAGGAAAGGTAAATCTTCTTGTGATCTTCTTCTGCAGAGTTTGAGCTTGTTTCCAATGCATCTTAGCATAAAAACAGGATGTAATTAAGCTTTAGGAAGTGACTAGAGGTATGGCAAGAGAAGAATCTTCATGCTGCAACAAATTTTCCTCCAAAAGCAATCTCTTTCCTCTTGTACTTTTGTACTTTCTTGGATCTTAATAATGATCTTAACCAAACCCTTGGCTTTGCTCATGGATTCTTCTGTCATTTTCACTTATCACCCCTCTAGACATCTGATCAAGGGTTAAACAAATAGTTAAAAACCAATTGGCTGGTTTGTGTATTGATTCATGTCAAGTTGAAGTTGCTCATTTCAAGTTCTTGGACCCAAACTTCCCTCCTTCGAAACTCTTAGCTTAAAAATGATATGGAGGAGTTCTTATACTTTTTGAAAAGCCCTAATCATGCTCTACAACTTTAATGTTTTAAGCTTTTTCAAATTCCAAGTGGAACTAGGTCAAAAATCCTCTTGAACTTGGCTGAAAACATAACTTAAAAGTGTCGAAATCATGAAATTTCACTAAGTGTTTTTTCCTCTTGACTTGTTTTTGATCATAACTCAAAATCTATTCATTTTTTAAACATAAGTCACTTTTGAACTTTTGTAAGATTTCTCAAGACCTTTCAAACAAGCTTTGAACCACTCCATTTGGATGTGTGTTTAGGAAGTTATGGTCTTGCCCCTTTCAAAAATCTTAATTTCCCGACTTTTCAATTACTTCTCAATTCTTGATCCAATGATCACCAAACTTCATGATTAGATATGATATAACATTGGAAACATAATTGTCTTCAATTTTGGGTCAAAACCCTGTTGGTGTTCTGGGTTCCCTGAGGTCTTGAAACTTCTTGAGGGGACTTCAATAAATCATATAAGCTTCATGGATCATAATTCCACCATTGGAATACCAATTAAATCGAAAGTCAGACCACAATTGACTTTTCCTGATTAGAAACCTTAATCGGGGGTCCTGGACTGCACTACTCTTCTCCCTTAGGTGACAACCTCAAATTGGATTCATGCTTTATCCAATATAGTGTTCTTGATGATGTAGAAATTTGTTGTATGGAGAACCAATCCAAAACCTTGACTGATCAAACCAAAGAAACCCTGATTCCTGACTGTATGAAACCCTAATTCATCTGTATCTTGACAAAGACAAACATGAAATAGGTTAAGGTTAGATAAACAAATAATGATGCTCTTAGAATGATAATGGAATCTAGAGGTCAAAATTTAGAGTATAACAAGTAACACTTGTTCATTCAATGTTAGAAAGAATTTTTGTTTGTTTTCTTCATGTAAAAACACTAGTGTATTTAATATATTACATTGCATTTTAGTAAAGGTGACCCGAAAAAAGCTCAGCAACATAAAACAATCTTGTATTCATCTTCTTTTACACAACCACATTTCCACCATTTTCAAAACAATCTTGTATTCATCTTCTTTTACACAACCACATTTCCACCATTTTCTCTCTTTTCCTTCCATTTTATACCATCATTATCTGCTCCGGTTAGAAGAAACAAACCTTGCAACATACTCCCCTCAAACAACATTTTCATACACAACACGTCATCTTTACCGCACAATATAAATATATTATCCACTTGTTTATCCAATCTCTTATTTCTTTCTCTTAATTTATTTTTCATATATTTTTTCCAGCTTTTAGCTACACTATATATATATATATATATATATATATATATATATATATATATATATATATATATATATATATATATATATATATATATATATATATATATATATATATATATATATATATATATATATATATATATATATATATATATATATATATATATACTTCTATTAGTTTATATATATATATATATATATATATATATATATATACTTCTATTAGTTTATATATATATATATATATATATATATATATATATATATATATATATATATAAATTAATAGAAGTATATATATATATATATATATATATATATATATATATATATATATATATATATATATATATATATATATATATATATAAACTAATAGAAGTATATATATATATATATATATATATATATATATATATATATATATATATATATAAATATATATATATATATATATATATATATATATATATATATATATATATATATATATATATATATATATATATATATATATATATATATATATATATATTTATATATATATATATATATATATATATATATATATATATATATATATATATATATATATATATATATATATAAACTAATAGAAGTATATATATATATATATATATATATATATATATATATATATATATATATATATATATATATATATATATATATATATATATATATATATATATATATATATATATATATATATATATATATATATATATATATATATATATATATATATATATATATATATATACTTTAGTTTTTTTTTAGTTTTATATACTCTTTTTTTTAGGTTATAAATATAAGTTTTGTTTTTCTTTAGTTACTGTATATACTGTTATTTTACTAAATTTAATATTACTTTAGTTTTATGCCAGTTTTATATATACACCAGTTTATGTTTTAAATTTTATAAACATATTATCAGTTCTTGTGTTTTGTAGCTATGTATATGTATGCTTTTTGTTTTAGTTTTATAGTTTTATGTATTTTACGTCTTTAAATTTTATAGTAAATAGATATACTTCATGTTTTTGATATATATATATATATATATATATATATATATATATATATATATATATATATATATATATATATATATATATATATATATATATATATATATATATATATATATATATATATATATATATATATATATATATATATATATATATATATATATATATATATATATATATATATATATATATATATATATATATATATATATATATATATACAAAAATTGATTTTTTGTGAGTTATATATATTTTTTAATATGTTAATATTATGTAGAAATGTAGATTTATTGTAGATCATTGGTGCGTGTCGCGTTTAGTTTTCTATTTTTCAATTATTTTGAGTTAATCTAAAATAAAATTATGACACAACTGTAATAATAATGTGCTGGATTTGTTGTTATTTGACTTATTATTGAGTTGCAATCTCGGAGCTAAAATTCAATTTAACTCTCGAGAACCGCTTGGATGCATAGATTTTGTTACTCGGTTTCTTATAGAGTGATTCATACATGAGTCCACTCTAAGTTAGCTTTAGATCTAAATTTAGTTGCCTTTAATTTCGATTTCTTTCTTGAGTCCTGTGGCTTACTCATTTTCAAAATCAAATCAGACACAAAGTTAAAACTCTTTTCTTAATAATCACGATAGAAAAGGACTGTTGGAATCTAGCATTCTAGCAGAACCCACAGATGATTGTTCTCGAGTCTCGCACTTTGGGATAGCCGGTCGTTAACTAGTCTTATAACATTTAATATAACGTGGATAAATAAGGGTCGTTAAGATCTAGCATCTTGGCATAACTCTGTGAACAATTAATTATCATCGCATGTTCGTTGTCCATCAAACAATTTTCTTACCAACTTGGATGAATAAGAGCCGTTAAGATCTAACATTTTGTAATAACTCTTTGAACAATTGATATCATCAAGAGTTCATTGTACATCAGATAATTTTCATTATCAACTTAAATGAATAAGGGTTGTTGGAATCTAGCATTCTAGCATAACGTTGGAATGATCAGTCCCAAGCCTGGCGCATTAGGGTAGCTGTTCATTCTCCTCTTCCGTCTTAAAACATTTTCATAACAACTTGGATGAATTGGAATCGTCAAGATCTATCGTCTTGGCACAACTCTTTGAACAATTGATTATCATCAAGTGTTCGTTGTCCAATAAACATTTTCATGACAACTTGGATGAATTTGAGCCGTCAAGATCTAACATCTTGACACAACTCTTTGAATAATTGATTATCAAATGTTCGTCATTCATTTAATATACCTCAACCATCAAACTTTATTTCTCTCGTCGTCATGCGATTAAAACTTTTTCTCAAAAGAACGATGTTTAATTCCTTTTAATGTGCCTATAAACTAAATGCTTAAGCCTCTGCCGAGAGGAGAAAAGCTAATGTTTCGCCCTTAGATCGCGACCTAAACATTTGTTTGATATAACAAACAAACTTTGTAGTACCAGAACTACGAACACTATGATTTCCCATTTATCAATGAGAATACATAGGCACAAGGACCCTAACCCTTGGCGAGCCACATTTTTGTTTTCCCCGTAGTCTCCAAACTATGATTGCTCTGATTCCATCCTTGTAAGGATACGTAGGCACGAGATAGCGATGTCTTGGCGAGCATTCTAATAGTAAAACCTCTTTAGATTCCTTTTCTTTTAATAAAAATTTAAAAAATTTCTCTCTCTCTCTCTCTCTCTCTCTCTCTCTCTCAACAATAAACTCCCTTTTCCATTAAAATAAGTAGAAGATTAGAAACTAACTTAAGCTAACATACATTCAACACTAACTAAGTGGTTCCTGTTGAGTACAACTGACGTGAGGGAGTGCTAATACCTTTTCCTTGCGTAACCGACTACCGAACTCAAATATTGGTTGCGATGACCATATCTTTATCTTTTCATTTAGGGGTTTTATTCAATATTTTCCATTTCCCTCTATGGGAATAAATAATGATCGGTGGCGACTTTGTTAAGTCCATCCCGCGGGTGTACATTTGTATTTCCCGAGGTCGTTCTCATTTTTAGAGGTACGACAAATGAAGACTCTACTGGAGATGAAAAATCTAAGTGAGTCAAGCCTAATTTAGTTAGGTTTTCGTGTGTGTTGTATTTGTTTGCTTATCTTTCTTCCTTGATTATATGTTTTATTCCTTTTACTTTATTGTTTTTTCATATATGTTTCTATATGCTTCATGTGTGGGCTTTTGGGATCTGATATCTTGAATAAAGCTCTACACCCGAGATTCGGAAAAAACAGAGAGAAAAAATAAAGTTAGAATTGGTAGTTAGTAGTGTTAGACTACGAGGGTAAGCTCCTTGTAGCAACTAACATGAAGGCTCCTCTAGAGTAGATCTATTTATAGATCTAATTATAAAACAGCTAGTCTGTTGCATGACGCTGATTCATGAAGGGTCCATGACTCGAGGTACCCCATTTAGAACCAGTGATATTTTGGTGGTTGTGTAATATTGGACTTCAAGGACATTTCCTTACTCTAACCAATATGAAAACCCCGCTCATAAGAGACCTTTTCGTCACTCTTGTCATAAAGCTGCTAGCGTGTTGCATGACATTGATACGACTAAGGTCCATGACTCTGGGAACCTTGTCCATAAATCCTAGAAATTATCTTGTGAATGGGTTTATGGATAGATAATCAAGAACTATTTGTTATAGGGAGACCTACGTAATAGGATGTTTTAATTTACTCGTGTTATCCCAGATCTTAACCATGCCTACATTTCATTTTCTTGCTGCATCATGTGTTTCATATCCTTTGCATCCTTTGCATGATTCATTGCATGCGTCTATTTGTCAAGAAACTTATATTCGGTTGTCTTTATCTTCTAGTGTCACATGTCAGTCGTCAAGCTGATTCCTTGACACCGATACAAGACTAGAGCTAATTATAGACAAAGGATGTTAGAGCAAGAAGTGCATAATGCAGAGATCTGAATGGAGATCAATGATTTGAAATCAGGCATGACTAAGCTCACTGAGATGATCAAGGTCCGGATTGCTAGAGGGAGACCACCTCAAAGGACTATTATCCAAGAAGTTACAAGCAATAATCCTCAGCCTGTTTAGGTGCCACCTTTAACTTGGCCAGAGTTTGGTTTACCTCATAACTACTCTCTACCTATTGCATCTACCACTATGATTAGTCAAACTGGCAGCCCATTTTTTCAAGCTCTTGTTCTCACCAACCCCAGACTTGTGGTCCACACTATTACCCTAACTGTTCAACCTCCTTTCTTTGACTACAATGCTGTCGGTGCTCAACGTGAAGACCGCGAAGATTCTGTTGAACCTGAAGTTATCCGTGAATCATTTTAGATCATTGATAAAAGACCCAAAGTCGTTGAGGGTACTGACTTCTTTAATGTGGATGCAAACAACACGTGCTTAGTTTATGGCCTTGTTATGCCTTCTAAATTCAAAACTCCCATGTTTGTGAAATATAAGGGCCAGTCTTGCCCAAGATCTTATCTAGTCATGTACTTTCGAAGGATGGCTGCTTATACCAACAATCAGAAGTTGCACATCCATTGCTTTCAAGATAGTTTAAGTCACACTTTACTCAAATGGTCTATGAACCTTGAACATAATAGTGTCAAGTGCTTCCAAGATCTTGCGATTGCTTTCCTGAAGAAGTACAAGTACAATATTGACATGGCTCCTGACAGCTGTCAACTCTAGAATATGTCTCAGAACGAGAAAAAGTATTTCAAGGAATATGTCAGTAGTGGAGAGAGTTAGATTCTCAAGTTGAACCCCCTCTAGCAGAAAAGAAGCTCACTGGAATGTTCATGGACACCCTGTATCCATTCTATTGGGAAAAGATTATTGGTAGCGTCTCTTCCAGCTTCATAGATTTGGTGACTTTTGGCCAAAGGCTGGAGGAAGGACTCAAGAATGGTAAAGTATCCAAAGCTGTTGAATCTTCCAGCGGTGGAAAGAAGTCATATAGTAATTTCCAAAAGAAGAGAGAAGATCATACTAATGCTGTCATGATTGAAACAAGAAAGGATGGCGAAAATGAAATACCCGTAATTGATGTTGGTATGCTTTCCATTCAAAATTATGATGACGATGTAAGGCATTGTTTTAATACCCTAAACACTGGAGAAATAAGGAAGTCATTCCCTTGTCAACCAATTCGAGCCTAGAAGTTGGAGTTTCTTTCTGTACAAAAACCTACAAACTTAACCTTGGGACGGGTAGTTCTCAGTTTAACTTAGTTATACATTCAAATAAATGAGCTTCATGCAAGACACCTTTCAACTTTTTTAAATCAAGTGAACAAATGTTGTACAAGTTGTTCCCAAAGTGATAAATAAAGAAGGATCATTAAGAAGTCCTTACTCAAAGAATGAGTCGGGCCCCTTTCAAGACAAAAGCTAAGAAAGATGGGAAGCTCGTGACTGTGCCTTATACAAAAAGGTTTGTATGACAACCAAAAAGAAGTTGACCTTAAATCCTCACTATTAAGGTCTTAAATGGCAAACAATTTGGTAAGAAAGTAGTGACTGCCATTTCAAAAGGCCTTTGACTTCTGAACCATCATTACTATCATTGGTGCAGTTTCCAACCCATGGGAACCTGAGCATATAATCTAAGTTAATTGAGCGTAGGACTAAAGGTCATCACGAAGATTGGGGGGGGGGGGGCACAAATAAACTTTGAGCCTTTATCCTTTGTTTTATAAATCGTGAATCAGGTCACGTTTCAACCCTCAAAAGACTTAACTAAAGCAAGGTTATTTTGAAACCATACTACCATAACAAGGTTGTGTAAACTGACTCCAAAAGATATTTGTAAATTAATTATTTTGGCATTACACCTTTGCTTTATACTTTTAGTATCTTGAACCGCCGCGTTCTAACATGTAACTCTTATACTTTGCATCTTTCAAAAATAATTTTTATTCCAAAAGTTGTATAAACTTTGCATTTCCATGTTGTATGAACACTTTTGTTTTCAAACTGGCTTTCCTCTCAAGGAATTTTCAAACAATTGAGAAACTTGGTCAGGTGATCCGATCAGAGGAAAGTTCCTTTCACAATCTTGTCGAGAATCAGTTCAAGATTTTCTCAGGGCAAGTCTTTCTCATAATTGGTTTATCTAGAAGATCTTTCAAGACTCAGGCTGGGGCAAGCTTTCCAAGCGCACAATAAAGCAGTCATCTTTAGAATCAAACAAGCAGAAACAATTATTAGCTCATCTAGGACAATCAGCTAATTTGGAGCAGTTTACTTGAAGAATCCCCAAACAGCTCTCCATCATTCCTTCAAGGATCATCAACTTAATACCGTTTACTAATATGGCAAAGATATGCTCAACAACAACATCTTTAGTCCCTAAGCAGAATGGTAGTGATCTCCATATCAAGGAATCAATCTTCTAGTCTTGTGTTCTCCCCATAGAGTCGAGCCATGTCTTCAACATCTATATTTGCATTTGCATTTGATCATATATCATAGAAAATTCATATACATATGCATAGCAAAAGTGTTTTTATCCTTATTTGTGTTCACCATAAGTCATGTTGCTATCAGCATCTTACCTTGTGGTCAAAGTCCAACTTACTTGACACCTACCAAACAGATATTGTCGTGTCTATCTGACGTTCTTCCAAATATGAGTTTTCTTTTCCGATTGTTTTTTCTTGATATGGTTGTTCCTCTTTTGCATCCAGTACCATTCTTGGATGTCACATTTCTATATCTCTCTGATGTTTTCCCAGATTGAATCTTTTATTCTGATGTTCTTCCAGAACCTATCTAATGTTTTTCTAGATATTCCTTTGTTATTCTCTTTGATGATTTTCTAGATTGAATCTTTTGTTCTGATGTTTTCCAGAACCTGTCTGATGTTTTTCCAGATATTCTCTTTGATTCTGATGCTTTTCCAGAATCTATCCGAGGTTTTATTAGATATGTTTTGTCTCTCTGATCTTTTTCCAGATTGAGACTTTTGTTTTGATGTTTTTCCAGAACCTATCTAATATTTTTCCATATATTTCCATTGTGATTCTGACATCCTTCCAGAATTCATTTTACTCCCAAGTGAGTTTCTAGATATATACCTTTGTAATTCTGATGCATTTTCAGAGTTTCTCTTCTTTTACCGTCTACTGTTTTTCCAGATGTGTCTTTTATTATGATGTTTTTCCAGAACTCCTTTGCGTCTATATGATGTTCTTTCAAGTACGACTTTGCTTCTGATGTTTTTCCAGAACCGCTTTGTGTCTATCTGATGTTCTTCCAGATATGACTTTGCTTTTGATGTTCTTCCAGAACCTATCTGATGTTCTTCCAGATATGTCTTCAAAACCTTTTCCCGTGCATTTAATGTTTTTCTAAATGTTAGGGATGTATCTTCAAAATCATTGTCTTCATTTAATCCTCTTCTAGATGTCTTCAATTTATTTCTGACTTTGGTTAACAACTGTTGAATGTCTTCAAGCCTGTTTCCATTCTTCATCCAATGCGTTCTTGGATGTATTCCAGAGTTATTCGATGTTTTCCCGAATATCTCTGATGTGTTTCAGAGTTTATTCAACGTTCTTCTGAATATCTTTGATGTTTTTCCAAGTTCATTCAATGCTTTTCTGGATGTCTCTGATGTTTGTCTATTTTTCAGAGTTTATTCAATGCTTTTCTGAATGGCTCTGATGTTTGTTTCAATGTCCCTAATGTTTCCCAGATTTCCCCTCACCTCATTCAATGATCTTCTGAATGTTGTGACTCTTTTCCATCCAATTCCGTTCATGGATGATGACTGTTGATTCTCAGTAGGGCTTATTCAATGTTATTCTGAATGTCTCTAGCGGATGCCTACTTATGTTCTAAAGTTTCATTCAATGTTCTTCTGAATGTCTTTGATGGTTAATTTTGTTATTTTCCAGAGTTTTGTTCAATACATTTCTGACAAACCACTGATGACCGTAACCCTTTCCCAAGTAAGTTGCTTCTGTTTTCTGGATGTTCATGTTATTCCAGAGTAAAGTTCATTGCTTTCTTGGAAGTCCCTATTGTATCTTCAGATTTGGTCTCATCCACATCTAATGCTTTTCTAGATGTTTCTGATTCGTTTTCCAGATTGTGTTATCTTCATTAAGGATTTGTCCCTCTTTTTCCAAGTATTACTGGATACTCTTTGTCACCTTGCCAAATGTCCATAATATCTTGTACTCCTCAATTGTGTCTCTTTGAGAGGTTTCCCCGTGAAGTTGTCAGTCTTTCCCTAGTGGAGTTACAATGTCTTCCCAGTATATATTCATCCCCTATGACATCTTTCTTCATGGAATCTTCGTCTTGAATTTCGTATAGTATCATATCATAAGCATATTTTGGTATCTTAGGGCCAAAAGTTGAGCATGTTTGTATTTAAGTCTCTCCTATCTCGTCGAGACGAAGATTTCAATCTTCATATCTCCAGATCGAAGAAACTTAAATAGGGGAATTTGTCATACCCTAATTTTTTACTCTAAGATCTCACGATTTTTTGCACCATCTTTATAGTTTATCATGTCTCATATTTCGCACAATATCCAATTTATCGGCCATAATAAACTTGTTGAAATTAGATCTGAATCGGTCAAATCAAAAGTCAACTGTGCGTAAAATCAGTAGACGAAAAAATTTAAAATTAAGCCTGCAAATGC
This sequence comes from Lathyrus sativus, assembly GCA_963859935.3. Lineage (NCBI taxonomy): Eukaryota > Viridiplantae > Streptophyta > Magnoliopsida > Fabales > Fabaceae > Lathyrus > Lathyrus sativus. Next base: position 577,084,630 of record OZ012737.1, read on the forward strand.
CAGTGATATTAATCTACGTTTCACGTAGTTTAACCTAGCGTACTCATTTAAAATTTTCGACCACTTTTCGGTCGCATTTTTGGACAGTTTAAGTTTTTTAACCGGGTAAAATTTATTTCGAAATTTGACGAAACGCTATTATTTTCCAATACGTATATTTCGTACGGATCATTTTGGTGTATTCAGTTTAATTTTTCAAGAATTTCGATACCAAACTCTTTATTCATTTTTAAACAATTTTATCTTAATTTTTAGATAATAATTATTTATTTTAATTAGATTTAATTAGTTTAAGTTTTTTATTAATAGGTTTTAATTTTTAATTTAGTTTTTATTTTTTGTAATATACAAAATTTGTTTTTATCTCTTTTGAGTAACATTTATTCATTAAGTGTTAGAAAGGAATTTTGTTTGTTTTTTTCATGTAAAAACACTGGTGTATTTAATATATTACATTGCATTTCAGTAAAGGAGACCCGAAAAAAACTCAGCAATATAAAACAATCTTGTATTCATCTTCTACTACATAAACACATTTTCACCATTTTCTCTTTTTTCCTTCCATTTTATACCATCATTATCTTCTCCAACTAGACGAAACAAACCTTGCAACATACTTCCCTCAAACCACATTTTCATACACAGTACGTCATCTTTACCACACAATATAAATATATTATCCACTTGTTTATGCAATCCCTTATTTCTTTCTTTTAATTTTTTTCATACATTTTATTCCAGCTTTTAGTTACACTCTATATATATCTATACTTCTATTAGTTCTTACATATATATATATACATTTGTCTTTTTTTTCTTTCGGTTTTTGATATTAATTAGTTATATATATGTATATGCCTTTTTTTGTTTATATATATATAACATGAAGTATATATATTTACTATAAAATTTAAAGACGTAAAATACATAAAACTATAAAACTAAAACAAAAAGCATACATATACATAGCTACAAAACATAAAAACTGATAGTATGTATATAAAATTTGAAACATAAACGGGTGTATATATAAAACTAGCATAAAATTAAAGGAATATTAAATTTAGTAAAGTAACTAAAGAAAAACAACAGTTATATAACTTAAAAAAAGGAGTATAAAAAACTAAAGTGTATATATATAAGCTCAAAGTCAACCCACTTCCAAGACATTTTTCACATAGAATCAAGCTTCTTCTAACTTTCAAGTGAACATGAAAGTTATTTCTCATGGTCTTAGATTTCCAAAAAGTCCTATAAGTCCTCATTCTCATGTATATAACTCAAGTTATGGTCTTCACAAGGCAAGGGTATTTTTTAAAACTTCATTATAGGTCATTCTCTTCAAAGACCATTTTCATGAACTTCAAGGCCTCTAATCCAATTTTGTCCAACATGAAACTTATGTCCAATGGCCTTAACATCATCTTGAATCCAAAATACATGAGACTTGATGATTTATGGTATCATTTGAAGCATGATAAGCTTGAAAAAGTGATTTTTGGACATGATTTGGATACCTTCCATTACAAGTCAAAAAATGGCTTGGTTTTTGATTTTTGGAGACAACATCATCACCATATTTTGGTCTTGCATACCATTACCTCATTTGTGCCAACATGAGACCAAACTTAGTACAACTTATTTTTCAATTCACCAAACCAATACAGTTCATTTCCACACACCCCAAGTGTCATTTGCTGACCCAATGACAAATGGAAGGGAACCATACCCGTGTGCATAAGTGAAATGAAGTTTTTGGCCAATTTTTGGAATCACTTGAAATAAGCATTATGGCCCTGCATGGTTGTCACAAATACACCATATATACGTTCATAAACTTGCCCTAATCATCAGAGAGTGTGGTTGCTGCGTGAGAGAGAAGAGAGCACATCAAAAATTCATCAAAATTTCCATTCTTCGAATCTTACATTTCTTTGGTTTTTGCTTCCATTTTTGTTTCAAACCATCATCACCAAAGTGCAAGGAAGGATTTGGAAGCTTGAAACAGAAGCCTGCAAGCATTTTGAAGGGTCAACGGAACCACTCTGTTTGGTAATTTTCTCAACCTTTGAACGTCCATTCTAGGTACTTAAATAGGACCATTCTGGGTGCATCTTGTAGATGTTCTTGATTGGATGCATTTTGTGGTAAAACATTGTTATGTGTGTAGATGTTTTAATTGATGTCATGGCATACTTGTGTAATGTTTTGCAGGATATGTTTGGTTAGCTAATGCAGAGTTTATGGGATGTCAAGTTGAATGTTATGACATCGATATCTGCCAGCATGGGCGCTATTTTTTTTCTGTTATGTTTTCTTATTTATCTCAAGCTATATTTTAGGAAACTTTATATTCAGTGCAGATCATGAAAGGAAACGCATATGGCCTATTTTTTAGCACCTTGAATTGTGGAGATTGGGTTAACTTAGTTAAACCTAATTTATGCTACTTAGGCCGAAGGCCCATGCGTTGCATATAAAAAGAAGAGTGGCAATCCTTACTGAAGACAAAGAGATTTGTTGGAGTGAAGAATTCTGTTTGTGTGGTTGTATCTTCACGTGTGTTTTTGTCTTAGGTTTTCTTATGAGCCAAGCAATTATCACCTAGATGATTGTATTGGACTAGTGTGGTTTTTTGAGTTGTATTTTGGTTGTGTCACTCTAAGCTGTTAAGCACGAGTGCTATGTCTCTTGATTGAAGCTTTTAAGCAAGATCAAGATTTGTTTAAAGTGTGTCTTCCTTTTGAATCTATTCATTATTTGATTGATATCACTACTGTGATTGAGGGGGAATGAGTAGGAACTCAGGTCTAGAGTTAGATTGAAATTGCATTGGGTAGGTCTTAAGTGAAGAGTGTAAACTGGTAGTATAGCTCTGAATTAACACCGTTGATAGTGGATTTCCTCCCTGGCTTGGTAGCCCCCAGGGTAGGTGTGAGTTGCACCGAACTGGGTAAACAATTTTTTGTGTTCTTTACTGCTTTCATTACTTGTTCACTGCTAAGTTTAATAATCTGTTCAGAAGCAGATGTCATAACATCCGATATAACATCGACTGTCTGTTACTAGAATTTCAATTGTCATCAGAGCAGACACCCTGTCTGTTATTTTCTGGGTGAGATCTAGGGACAATAATTTCTGGTACTATAGACAAGGATGTAGGATTTGCGAATAGACCACCCATTCTATATGGATCTAACTATGACTACTAGAAACCTCGTATGATAGCCTTTTTGAAATCTCTGGATAGCAAGGCCTGGAGAGCAACTAACTCAGGATGGGAACATCCAGTGAAGACAGAGAAAGACAGATCAACTGTGCAAATACCTGAAGAAGAGTGGAGTAAAGAGCAAGAAGCTTTGGCTCTTGGAAATTCTAAGGCCTTGAACGCTCTATTCAATGGGATAGATAAGAATATCTTCAAACTTGTGCATCACTGTTAACTGGCCAAAGAGGTTTGGGATACTCTCAAAACAACTCATGAAGGTACCTCCAAGGTCAAGATGTCTAGACTGCAAATGCTGACTACTAAGTTTGAGAATCTAAGGATGAAAGAGGATGAGACCATTCATGATTTCTACATGAATATTCTTGAGATTTCCAATACCTCAGGAGCCTTAGGAGATAAAATGTCTGAAGAAAAATTTGTAGGAAAGATTCTCAGATCATTGCCCAAGAGAATTGTCATAAAGGTACTGCTATCGAAGAGGCTCAAGATATCAGCAACATGAAGGTTGATGATCTCTTTGGATCCCTCCAAACCTTTGAGATGGGAATGTGTGAAAATACTGAAAAGAAGAACAAAAGCATAGCTTTTGTATCAAATACTGAAGAGGACTCAGCTGAAGGCAATGGTGGAAGTGAGGAAAATCTATCAGAAGCTATAGCTATGCTTGGAAGACAATTCAACAGATTTATAAAAAGAATAGATCAGAAGACTAAACCTAATGTCAAGAACATCCCCTCTGACACCAGCAGAAGAGTTAAATATGAAGAAAAGTCCAACCAAGGTAAAGGAATTCAGTGCCATGGATATGAAGGCTATGGTCACATTAGAGCTGAATGTCCCACTTACCTCAAGAAGCAAAAGAAATGTTTATATGTCACCTGGTCTGATGGAGATACTGAGAGTGGATCAGAAGAAGAATCTGAAAAACATGTCACTGCACTAACTAGTGTATGTGTATCTGATGATGATTCTAGTGAAGATGAGCTGACTTTTGATGAACTTGCAGCCTCATATAAAAAGTTATGTATCAGAAGTGCAGAAGTGTGCCAACAAGGGGAGAAGCAAAAGAAACTCATAAAGAAGTTGGAGGCTGAGAAGAAAGAGCATCTTGCAACCATAGACTCACTCAACAGTGAGGTCAGTTTGTTGAATTCCAAACTTGATCAGATGTCAAAGTCTATCAGGATGTTAAACAATGGAACTGACACTCTAGAAGAAATTCTACAAGTTGGTCAGAAAGCAAGAGACATGTCTGGAATAGGGTTTGTTGGTGAACAGGGACCCACCTTGGGGTTCAAAAGGTCAAAACCTGAAGATCATATGTCAAACCAGATGTCAAGACCGATGTCTCAACATCATCGGAACAGAAGCATGAACCAGACAAAGAGAAAGTTTCAAAGGTGGAGGTGTCACTACTATGGAAGATTTGGACACATAAAGGCTTTTTGCTTTAGGCTGTATGGATTTCCCAGCCATACTCACCAAGTCAAACCCAAACAGGATACTCTTAACAAGAAACAACAATGGGTTGCTAAGGATGTTGCTCTAATAGCTCATACCTCTCTAAGGGTATCAGCCAAAGAAGACTAATATTTTGATAGTGGTTGCTCACAACATATGACTGGAATAAAGAACTTATTGGTGGACATCAAACCTCATTCCACTAGTTATGTGACCTTTGGTGGTGGAGCTAAAGGGGAAATCAAAGGTGTTGGAAAACTAGACTGTCCTGGAGTTCTAGACCTAGATAATGTTTTGCTGGTGAAAGGACTGACTGCAAACCTTATTAGTATCAGTCAGTTATGTGATCAAGGATTCAATGTCAGATTCACTAAAGAAGAATGTGTTTCCACAAATGGAGAAAATGAGGAAGTCATGAAGGGATCTAGATCTAAATACAATTTCTACTTATGGGAGCCCAAAGTCTAAAATAACTCCACTGTTTGGTCTATGGCCAAAGGAGAAAAGGAGGTTAAACTGTGGCATCAAAAACTTGGACATCTTCATCTAAGAGGGATGAAAAAGATCATATCTAAGGAAGTAGTGAGAGGAATTCCGAAGCTAACAATTGATGAAGGAAAAGTCTATGGTGAATGTCAGGTTGGCAAGAAAATCAAGATGTCACATCCAAAGATTGGACATCTTACAACTTCCAAAATTCTGGAACTGTTGCACATGGACTTGATGGGACCAATGCAGGTAGAAAGTCTTGGTGGGAAGAAGTATGCTTATGTGGTTGTTGATGACTACACCAGATACACCTGGATAAGTTTCATCAGAGAAAAATCAGATGTGTTTGATGCTTTCAAAGATCTTTGTACAAGACTTCAAAGAGAAAAGGAAAGTGGTGTTGTCAGAATCATAAGTGATCATGGAAAGGAGTTTGAAAATTCCAAGTTTGCTGAATTCTGCTCATCTGAAGGAATCATCATGAATTCTCTTCTCCTATCACTCCTCAGCAAAATGGAGTAGTGGAAAGGAAAAATAGAACTATTCAAGAGTCTGCTAGAGTTATGATTCATGCAAAGAAACTACCTATGCACTTTTGGGATGAGGCAATGAACACAGCCTACTATGTTCACAACAGAGTTACCTTGAGGAAGGGAACCTCTTCCACTCTGTATGAAATATGGAAAGGAAGGAAACCTACTGTGAAGTATTTCCATGTTTTTGGAAGCAAATGCTACATTCTGACAGATCGTGAACAAAGAAGAAAAATGGATCCCAAAAGTGATGAAGGCATATTCCTGGGATACTCTACAAATAACAGAGCATATAGAGTATTCAACTCCATAACAAAAGTCTTGATGGAATCCATTAATGTTATTGTTAATGACCAGCATGAAGAAACCAATGTCACAGAGGATGTTGGAACATTCCTTGAAACTCATACTGATGTTGTTGTCAAAACTGAAGATCCTCATGTTGTACCTCCAGATTCTGAGTTAGAAGCTCTCAACAAAGGACCGTCTATCAGAATCCAGAAAGATCATCCCAAAGATCTTATCATAGGAGATCCCAACAGTGGTGTAATTACAAGATCTAGAGATATCATCTCAAGTTCATGTTTTGTATCCAAGATTGAACCAAAAAAATGTGAAGGAAGCTCTAACTGATGAATATTGGATCAATGCCATGCAAGATGAATTGGAACAGTTCAAAAGGAATGAAGTATGGGAATTGGTCCCAAGGCCTGAAGGAACAAACATCATTGGTACCAAGTGGATCTACAAGAACAAATCTGATGAAAAAGGAGTAATAACTAGAAATAAGGCTAGATTGGTGGCACAAGGTTATACTCAAGTTGAAGGGATTGATTTTGATGAAACTTTTGCACCTGTTGCAAGACTTGAGTCAATAAGGCTACTGTTAGGAGTTGCCTGTATTCTGAAGTTCAAGTTATTCCAGATGGATGTGAAAAGTGCTTTTCTAACTGGATACTTGAATGAGGAAGTATATGTGGAACAAACTAAAGGATTTGATGATCCTAACTTGCAAAATTATGTATACAAATTGAGGGAATCCCTTTATGGATTGAAGCAATCTCCTAGAGCTTGGTATGAGAGACTGACTGAGTTTCTCACTATTAATGGATACAAGAAAGGAGGGATAGACAAGACCCTCTTTGTGAAGGATGAAGGTGGAAAAATCATGATTGCTCAAATCAATGTGGATGACATAGTTTTTGGTGGGATGTTAGATAGGATGGTTAAACATTTTGTCAATCAAATGCAATCTGAGTTTGAAATGAGCCTTGTTGGAGAATTAACATACTTTCTTGGGCTGCAAGTCAAGCAAATGGAAGATTCCATTTTTCTCTCCCAAAGTAAATATGCAAAGAACATAGTCAAAAAATTTGGCATGGATAATGCTAGTCACAAAAGGACACCTACACCCACACATTTGAAGTTATCTAAAGATGAAGGTGGTACTAGTGTTGATCAAAGCCTGTATAGAAGCATGATTGGAAGCTTGTTATATCTAACAGCTAGTAGACCTGATATTACCTTTGCAGTTGGTGTGTGTGCAAGATATCAAGCAGATCCAAAGTGAGCAACATAAATCAAGTCAAGAGGATTCTCAAATATGTGAATGGAACTTGTGATTATAGTATGCTTTATTCTCATGGGTGTGACCCTATTATATTTGGGTATTGTGATGCTGTTTGGGTTGGGAGTGGTCATGACAGAAAAAGCACATCTGGTGGATGTTTCTTCTTAGGGAACAACCTCATATCATGGTTCAGCAAGAAGCAAAACTGTGTTTCTTATCCACTACTGAAGCTGAATACATAGGGGCTGGTAGCAGCTGTTCCCAACTGGTCTGGATGAAGCAAATGTTAACTGAATACAATATCACTCAGGATGTCATGACATTATACTGTGACAATCTTAGTTCCATCAATATTTCCAAGAACCCAATTCAGCATAGCAAAACCAAGCATATTGATATCAGACATCACTTCATAAGAGATCTTGTGGAAGACAAAGTGATTACCTGGAGCACGTGGCCACTGAACTACAACTTGCTGACATTTTTACAAAAGCTTTAGATGCTACTCAATTTGAGAATTTAAGAAGCAAGTTGGGAATTTGTCTCTATGAGGAAGTATAACAATTAATGTTATTTGGGAATTATATTTTGAACCGTTTAAATATTAATCATCTTCTGATTGGTCAAAATTTTAAGTTCCCTCTCCTTTTGTAATCATATCACTCTAGCCCCTATACACGGTACCTCTATTTCATTTGTTGTCCATACCACTCCTTCATCTTACATACTCTCCTCAACAACCACAAAAAACTCTCACTCACATTGTCGAAGCCATCCGAAATGTCTCAACAAACAGACTCTCTCTCTCCCAAGAAAATGTCCTCCACCTCTGATCCTGACTCTGTTCCAAGAACTGACCCTATCAAGCCTAATCAGGTTCTTGATATTGCACCTATATGAATGGTGACCCCAGAAGATTTAAATGTGAAGAAGCCACAAACTCCACATGCAAGAATACCTAAAGAATCAGTCTCGGGTAAGGCCTCTCACACTTCATCCTCTGTCCCTCATGACGATACCACTAGGGAAGGCTCTAGGTATGTTCATAATGCTATTGCAAACTTAGTTTCTAGGATCTTGAACATGATGTGCCTAGGATATCCATCCATCTTAACACTGAGGTTCCTGAACCTCACCTTAATCAAGAAACTGATGTTAATCAAGATGTCGAAACTATGAATGATGATAATGTTCAAACTGTTGAGAATGATGATAATGTTCAAACTGATGATAAGGATGATGATGCTCAAACTAGTAATGATGATGCTGTTTATGATGATGATGTACAAGCTGGTAACGATGATGTTATATAAGCTGATGATGATAATGTTCAGAATGATGATGCTAATGAAGATGGTAATTGATCGCAACTTTCTATGTCTAACTCAATTAACTGCAAGTGCACAGTCTATCGCGTAGTAATAATAGATATCGATCCCACAGGGACTCGTAATCAAACTAGTATTATCGGGTGTTACTATGTTTAGCTAGGTTGGTAATGTTTTAGGGGAATAATAATAAAATAAGTGTGTAAACTAAAGGGAACTAAAGCTTTTACTTAAGGTATGAATGCTTGAATCGGTATGTAATATGTTATTTCTTCAGGGATTCTATAGGTCACCGGTGTCTTTAGGTTTTCAAAAATAGTTTAAGGAGAAAATGATGGTTTAAAGACCTTTGTCTCACGATGGTTGTTGACGCTAGTCACAACTCTAAGGCGGAACGTATGATGTCGCTATCCCGTTCGGGTTAAAGTTACTTTTTGAAAACTATTAAGTTCTAATCCCTTTTAAAGCGCTGTCACTGTTTTTAAAATGAATGCCTAGTTTTTACTATCTAGTCTTAGCTTCAGTTGTCACTTGTTGGTTCGTACCTTTATGAATTTCCCACTGTCGTGGCAAAACTATTATAAATAATATCTCGCTGTCGCGACGAAGGTTTATTTAGAAAAGTCAATTTAAAAACTGAAGCCATAAATAAGTTTTTGAAAAGGTAGATATACACCGGTTAATTATTGAATCCCATCAGATTATTTACTACATACCGATTACTTAAGATTTAGCCAGACATGGAATTTAATTTAGCAAAACGTAAATAATGGCAGAAAATAATAATATGTATTACAATAGGAAATAACAATTCAATTTACGATTATAATAGAAACATGTAAACAATTTGATTTGGCTTTTGGGAAATCCTCCAAAATGGCGGCAGGATTTAGTCTTTATGCCAATTACTCGTACAGAATAGAAATGGGAAGGTAAAACAACAATTGCAAGGAAGGAAAGAAAAAGGAAATAAAACAACGATAAGAAAATTAGAAATTGAATAATTGCTCTGAAAGTAAATTGGCAGCACTTCGTCTCTTTAATGCGGCTCCCTTTTCTTGTACCAGCTACCTCCTTTTATAGATGGGATATTCAATGGTTTATTTCTTCGGGAAGTGGGAATAATATCAGAAAATATAGGAGTTAGTGGTCCACTCCGCTTTGGCATTTTCATCACTTGACAGCACGTGCAAAAAACTGCATTTTAACTCCATGACGGTCGTCATGGACCTGTGACGGTCGTCACACCCTTGTGACGGTCGTCATATCAGCAGAACTCGTTTTTGCTGCTTTTTGGCCTGATTTTCACCTGTAAATGCTTCTTTTCTTTATCTTGCTCCATTTGAGCATGGACTTTGAATACCTGCAAAATACTGGGCAAATAGTGTGGAAATATCCGAATTCGGAGTGAAAACGGTCGCCGATTAGTAGAAAAGTACATCATTATATATATATATGATTTCGCGCTATCAAACTCCCCTAAACTTGAATCTTTGCTTGTCCTCAAGTAAAGGTAGGAAAAATTTAAAGTTCGGCAAGCACGCGGCACGCTCTTCCTTTGATAAGATTTCTCGAACGCCAAGTTAAGAAGAGTTGGGGATCCAATGGAAACAAAGCGTATACGGCAACGACACTTGATTGTAAGTCTTCAAAGGCCTCTCTTTTATGCAAGCCAGTCTCAATCATGTTACTGCAGCTCGGCTTCAAGTTTCTAGCAGCAAATTTTACCTAGCTTCGTTCTGGCGCAGTCACATTAAGCCCGTTATCCATACATGTTCATGGCAAGAAAACCTATTGGTGATTTTTGATCTCTCTGCTAGTTTGATTTTTTTTTCTTTGCACATATGCTTATTCTGCTATAAATCCGCAAGAGTTTCGTACCGTTGGGCTAAAAGCTCGGGTGAGGAGCACCTAACTTAGAAGGGACATATCTCTATATTCATGCAATATGGCTTTTCTTTTCTTTCAAGATTATTGAATTCTTACTAGAGATCATACACTTATTTGCATCGGTTTCTTGCTTAGAAGTGTTTAGGATGGTGCTGACTGCTCGTATAAACTACTGGGGGCTCCGTTCGATTCGAAACTTGAGGCTTTGGTATGAGTAAGCAGTGAGACTGACTCGCATAAACCAGAGGTCTAAGGTGTCAGGGCGTAGAAGCTTTGTTAAAATTTTCTTCTCGGAAATTCCAACTTGGTAAAGTTTAGGCGTAACGCGTGATGCTTCGGAGAGGATAAAAGTTTCTTTGTATATGTCATATGAGGCGCGGGGAGTTCACGTAACGGAGATATATATATATATATATATATATATATATATATATATATATATATATATATATATATATATATATATATATATATATATATATATATATATATATATATATATATATATATATATATATATATATATATATATATATATATATATATATATATATATATATATATATATATATATATATATATATATATATATATATATATATATATATATATATATATATATATATATATATATATATATATATATATATATATATATATATATATATATATATATATATATATATATATATATATATATATATATATATATATATATATATATATATATATATATATATATATATATATATATATATATATATATATATATATATATATATATATATATATATATATATATATATATATAAGAGCTTATTTGCCGAAAATTAAAATTACTTTAAATTGAGAATTCGAAAGATAAAGTACAATAGGAAATGGGAAATAACATGGAAAAGGGAAATAACGGTCCGCTCCCACACTATCTTAATCAGTGTCCTCACTGATTTGAAAGAATGCGGAAGGGGGGAATACAAAGGAAATAAATAAAGAAAACAAAATGAGAAAAATGAAAAATACTACTAGTCCCTTCCTCGTCCTCGACCTCTGGCTGGGGCGTCGCGTGCCGCGAGGTTCAGAGCTCCGGTGTGGAAGATGTAATCACGGAGGCCGTCGACTCGCACAGTGAGGTGTGCCATCTCATCGGCCATGCCGGAATGGACATCCTGCATCATCTGCAAAGATTGCTGAATTTGACCGGTTTGCTCTCTCTGCCATGCTTCGAATTCTTCAGCCCTTCGGTTCTGCTATTCCATCATAAGCATCATCTGGTTCTGCTGTTCGATGCAGCAGAGGAGGGCCTCGGATGTGTCATCAGTGGCAAGACGGGGACGGCGGCGCGCGAAAGGGCCTTCGGCAGCAGGTGCTTGTGATGGCTCAGGCTGGTCGGCTCTGTCTAGCTCCTCCTGAACTTCGTCCCTGGGTTCTTGGATATTATCCTGTGTTGGGGCAGCAGGGGCAGTGGTATCGAAGAGCCAATTGGCTCTATCCTCCGGATGCATTCGGGTGCGTGAAGGCATGATGATGCTCTGGATAGTGCGTCCTCGCACTACTGGATGATATCTCTCATCTCGGCGGGCCTTGATGAGGTGGGAGGCGCGACAGTGGTCTGTGTCCAGGAAGACAGGGGGCATCTGGCGGAGTGTCTGGAGGCGGTCGCCAAGGCTGAGGCCTATGGCAATGGATGTGATGATGCCACCGAAATAGAAAGGTTTTGAGCCACGATTACAATTGGCTTGAATATGAGCCAAGAAGAACGTGGCGGTGTTAACAGGTTCCGAAGCGAACACGCAACAGAGGAAAAACAACTCCTTCGAGTTGACCTTGTGGTTACTATCACGAGCGAATATTGTGTTGCTCAACACGCGGTGGAAGTAGCGGATAGTTGGGTTGTGAATATGAGTGGCGTTCAGAGTGTCCCAACTTTCTGGAGTGGTTCCGGTCAGTCGGTTCCAGAGAGGGAAGGCCTCTTGGTAGAACTGATCAGATATACGGCGGTGAGCATCGTCGCTGTGAGATAACTGTAGAATGACGGTGATGCGGTCCTGGGGGACCTGATATTCAGTGCCGAACAGACGAAAGCAGACGGCGCCGGTAAGTTGGTTGGTATCGCCGGGTGATGTTGCGTATGCGAAGGAGCTGAGGAACTCCAGTGTGAGTTGCTCGTAGGTGGGTTGGGGATTTGTGCAGAGATGCCAGATGCCGGCTCTCTGTAACATCCAAGTGACGCCATCCAGAATCCCGAGTTCCGTCAGAGAATCCAGGTGAGCATACCGGGTCGGCTGTAGCGACCGCTGATGGAATACTAGGAAGTTGGTCTGCTGCCGTTCGCCGGCCTCGCCTTCTCGGAAAGTGATAGTGCTCAAAGCGGGTTTTGCACTGGTTTGTCTGGCCATTTTGGTGAGAGAAGTGCAGAGGTTTGAGAATAGGAAGTTTCTGAGGATGGTAAGGTATGGGAATGCAGAGGGTAATATATAAGGGTGAATTGGAAGTTGAAAATGGTGGAGGTTTAATGGGGGATTCAGAGGGTTTTTAGTGGGTTTTCAATGTGGGATAATGGGGAATCAGGGGAGAGGAAGTGGAGAGGTGCGCAACCTCTGTTTTGACAGAATTGGGGTTTTTTTTCTGCGTGACGACCGTCAGGGATGTGTGACGGTCGTAACACGCGTGACGACCGTCAGGGGAGTGTGACGATCGTCACAGCAGCAAATTCTGCAGAAATGCAGAATTTCGCTTGTGGGGCGTTTTAACAGTGGAAAATTTGATTTTTTGCATTATGGTAAACTGATTACAAAATAAGAAATAACAGGAAACATAATTAAGGGAGATACTGGAATGAAATAAAAATAACATTGAATCAAAAATGAGTTTAAAGTAATACATTATCCAAAAAGAAACAATTGCAAAATGAAATAATGTGAAATGCAGTAAACTTAAATTAAAGAGAAAACTAAAATATCACTCCGTTGGTTTCTTCAAGTTGTTGACCTGCTGAATAACGTCATTAAATTGGTCTCTAACTACGTCCATGTAAGTAACGAAATCCATGTGAAGCTGCGTTAATTCATCTTTGATAGTGGTTATTTCCAGCTTGAGGTCGTCGACAGTTCTTAGAACAGTGTCCAACTTGTCTGTGTTTTGTTCAGGCGTGGGGTCAGGAAAGTTATGGTAGTTATGAGGGGTCTCAGGATCTATCTCCACTTCGGACTCATAATCTTGGTGGTACAAATAGTCATGTGCTTCTGAGAGTTGATCACTGTCATACATGTAAGCCTGGGGTGTGGAGTGAGGTGATGGGGGTCCCATAGGCTCATCCAATTCATAAAGCCAATTATCTCTGTTATGGATACTGGTTAGCTCATGGTTGGGAAATGTGAAAAGGTGGACAGGTTGATCAGCTATGAGGTATTCGTAGGCTTCTGGTCCTAAGGTACCTAAGATACGTCTGTTGAAGCAGAACTGGATGTCCATTGATCTGAGGTTTCCGAAACGAACGGCTTTGTTCAGGTAATACCTCAGGCCAATTTCGTGGGCGATCATGGTGACTAGGCCTCCTATTAAAATGGGTGAGTGCGGTTCCTGATTGAGGCGTGTAAATGCCCTAATCATAAAGGGACAACATTTACAGGGCGACCTTGTGAAGCACAGAGAAGGATGAACAACTCGTCCTTTGAGATTGTTGTAATGTTTTCCTCCTTCCCAAAGAGGGTATGGGCTAAAATCCTATGGAAATAGCGGAAGGCTGGATTGTGTATCTCGTTGTTTTGCATGTCATTCGGTTCTGGGTGATAGTTACCGGTGATGGAACCCCAGAATTGGTCTAATTCGAGATCAATATCCTCTTCAGTGGTGGTAAACACAAAAGGTCCGCAAGGGAAGCCTAGGATGTTAGCTAACGTGGTACGGTTGTGTGTTTGGTCTATTCCAAACATTCTAAAGGTTATCATCTCTTTAGTGGATCCATAGCCATGTTCAGGTAAGTAACTTAAGGAGCTAAGGAATTCGAACGTCAGTTCGCGGAAGGTAGCAAATCGGGTCTTTAGAGCAGTTTGCTCCCAGTCTAATTGGTTAAATAAATATTGAATGCTATCCTGGATTCCTAGCTTATCCATGGTGGGTTTATCGTAGTACAGAGTCGAAGCAAAGCTTCTCTGAGTCAGTGCCTCAAATCTGGCCTTATGAGCTAGTCCTCTAAACACAACAGTCGTAACGTCGATGTCGGCCATACTCGTTAGTCGGATAAAAGCGGGAGAAAAGTAGAACGACTTTAAAATCCTGGAAAAATCACATTCACTCAGATCATATTTTTAAGAAGTAAAGGGTGATTAAAGGAAAAATAAAATAAATATTAGAAAATAAGAAAATAGAGATTTATAGAAATTATAAGTTAAAAGAAAAACATAGTTTTAATAAATTTAGAAGGGAAAATGGGAAAAATTGGGTTTCCTCCCAATCAGCGCTGTCTTTAACGTCAGAAGCCTAACGATAGCTTGGATATAAGCTATTCGGTAAGCTCGAGCAATTTCATATTGCTCACGTGGTCGCTGTGTTCATTTTGATTATAATGTTTCAAACGCTGTCCGTTTACTATAAACGGTGCGTTGATTTGATTTTTGATTTCAACAGCTCCACTCTTAAGGACTTTGGTAACCTCAAAAGGTCCAGACCATCTAGATTTTAATTTTCCAGGAAATAGTTTTAATCTGGAGTTGAATAGGAGCACGATGTCTCCCACACTGAATTGTTTCCGGATCGAACGTTTATCATGCCATTTCTTGGTTCTTTCTTTGTAGATGCGTGCATTCTCGTACGCGTCTAATCTGAGCTCTTCCAATTCATGAAGGTTCAAGATTCGTTTCTTTCCTGCCGCAGTGTAGTTTAAGTTTAGTGTCTTAATAGCCCATAAGGCTTTATGCTCTAATTCTACCGGCAGGTGACATGATTTTTCGTAAACTAGTTTAAATGGTGTGGTGCCTATTGGTGTCTTAAAGGCGGTCCTATAAGCCCATAAAGCTTCGTTCAGCTTTGAGGACCAATCTTTCCTAGAGGTTGCGGCAGTCTTTTCTAAAATTTACTTTATTTATCTGTTCGAAACCTCCACTTGTCCACTAGTTTGTGGATGATACGGTGTGGCTACGCGGTGTTTGACTCCGTATTTGGAGAGGAGTTTGTCAAAGATTCGCGATATGAAGTGCGAACCACCGTCACTAATGACGAGTCTGGGCACACCGAATCTAGGAAAGATTGTGTTTTTAAAGAGTTTAACGACTACTCGCGTGTCATTTGTTGGAGCGGCAACGACCTCTATCCATTTAGATACATAGTCGACAACGACGAGTATATATTTATTTCCAAAAGAAGATGGGAAAAGTCCCATGAAGTCGATTCCCCAGACGTCAAAGATTTCTACTTCTAACATTCCTCTCTGAGGCATTTCATCACATTGTGAGATGTTGCCAATGTGTTGGCACCGGTCGCATTTTAGTACAGTGATATGGACATCCTTCCAGAGATTGGGCCAAAATAGGCCAGATTGTAGAATTTTAGCGCACGTCTTTGAGGTGCTAGCATGACCACCATATGGTGTTGAATGGCATTGAGAGATGATGTCTTCTATTTCTTCCTCTGGGACACAGCGACGGTATAAGTTGTCGGCGCCTTATTTGAAGAGTAGAGGTTCGTCCCAGTAGTAATGCTTAAAGTCGTGGAAGAATTTCTTCTTTTGTTGATAAGTCAGGTCCGATGGAAGCACGCTTGTGGCCAAGTAATTTACGATGTCGGCAAACCACGACAGAGTGGCTTGGGCATAGACAGCTTCCACGGTTTTTTCCAGTTCTGGTTCTTCCGAAGTTGAGTTGTACATATCGCTTTCCAATTTGGCTATCAGACGTTCGTAGGGAAAATCGTCATTGATAGGCATCGGTTCTTGTTTGATGCCCTCTATACGGGATAAGTGATCTGCAACTACGTTCTCGGTCCCCTTCTTATCTTTAATTTCTAAGTCGAACTCTTGTAATAATAGGATCCATCTCAATAATCTGGGTTTGGCGTCCTTTTTTCTTATTAGGTATCTAATGGCAGCGTGATCTGTGTATATGATTATTTTGGCTCCTACCAAGTAAGAACGGAATTTGTCAAGAGCAAACACGACTACTAGAAGTTCCTTTTCCGTTGTGGCGTAGTTCATTTGGGAAGGGTCTAAAGTTCTACTGGCGTAATAGATAGCGTGAAACTTCTTGTCTTTCCTTTGTCCTAGAACTGCGCCTACAGCGTAATCACTCGCATCGCACATGATTTCGAATGGTAGTCGCCAATCTGGGGGTTGCATGATTGGTGCAGTGATAAGTGCTGACTTTAGAGTTTTGAATGCCTCTAAGCATTCTTTGTCGAAGATGAACTTGGCATATTTCATTAATAAACCTGTAAGAGGTTTTGTGATTTTCGAGAAATATTTTATGAATCTTCGGTAGAATCCAGCGTGTCCTAAGAAGCTTCGTATTTCTCGTATGGTTTTCGGAGGTTGGAGATCCTTTATGATCTCTATTTTGGCTTTGTCAACTTCAATCCCTTTTTCAGATATGACGTGCCCTAAAACGATGCCTTGTCGGACCATGAAATGACATTTTTCCCAATTAAGGACAAGGTTCACTTTAGCGCATCTTTTGAGTACCATTTCTAAATTTGACAGGCAGATTTCGAAGCTCTGTCTGCATACAGAGAAGTCATCCATGAACACTTCCATGATGTCATCTATGAAATCCGCAAAGATTTTCATCATGCATCTTTGAAAGGTAGCTGGAGCATTGCACAGTCCGAACGGCATTCGCCGATAAGCAAAAGTACCATAGGGACAGGTGAATGTTGTCTTTTCCTGGTCATCGGGGTGAATAGGAATTTGAAAGAATCCCGAATAACCATCTAGATAGCAGAAGTACGAATGTTTCGCTAGTCTTTCCAACATTTGGTCTATGAAAGGTAAAGGGAAGTGATCTTTCCGAGTTGCCTTGTTCAGTTTTCTGTAATCGATACACATCCTGTTTCTGGTCACAACTCTTTGGGTTATCGATTCGCCTTTCACATTCTTCACTACAGTAACACCTCATTTCTTGGGTACTACGTGTATTGGGCTGACCCATTGGCTGTCGGAGATCGGGTATATGATTCCCGCGTCTAGTAACTTTTTCACTTCGTCTTTGACTACAGTGCTTAGGATCGGGTTTATCCTCCTCTGATGTTCTCTTGAATTTTTGCAATCTTCCTCCAGCATGATACGGTGCATACAGATGGAGGGACTTATGCCTTTTAGATCGCTTATATTATAGCCTAACGCAGTTGGGTATTTCCTTAGGACTTCTAATAGTTGCTCAGTTTCTGATTGTCCTAAATTAGCGTTTACTATTACTGGTCTTTTGATAGCTCCGACTGTAGCTAGGAACGGTCTTCCTAGGATAATTGGGGTAACATAGTCCTCTTTGATGTCCATGATTATGAATTCGATTGGGATATAGAATTGGCCTATGCGTACTGGAACGTTTTCCAGTACACCGACGGGATATTTGACTGATCGGTCAGCCAATTGTACGAACATTTTAGTTGGTCTTAGTTCTCCCATATTCAGCTTTTTGCATATAGATAAAGGCATTACGCTTATACTGGCTCCTAGATCGCATAGAGCTTTGTCTATAACGAACTTTCCTATGACGCAAGGTATGGAGAAACTACCTGGGTCTTTTAGTTTAGGAGGCATGTTGTTTTGAATGATTGCGCTACATTCGGCAGTAAGTGTCACTGTCTCGTTATCCTCTATTTTCCTTTTATTAGACAAGATCTCTTTAAGAAACTTAGCGTATGACGGCATTTGAGTTATCGCTTTTGTGAAAGGAATAGTGATGTTTAGTTGTTTCAGAAGTTCAACAAATTTCTTAAATTGTCCTGAAGTTTTGGAGTTTAGTAATCTTTGAGGATAAGGGATAGGTGGTTTATATGGCGCTGGAGGCACGTATAAGTTTTCATCTTTGGCGGCCTTTTGCTCGTCACACTCCTTCTTTTCTGTTTCAGACTCCTTTTCGGTTGGTTGATCAGATTTTTGATGCATTACTAAATCTTCATTCCTAGGATCTGTTGGGCCTTCCAATTCTTTTCCACTTCTCAATATAACAGCGTTTGCGTGACCTTTCGGATTAGGTTCGAGCTGGCCTGGAAATGTTCCAGTTGGGGCAGCTGCAGAGGCTTGTTGTTGAGCCACTTGTGATATCTGCGTTTCGAGCATTTTATTGTGGGTGGCTAAAGCGTCTACTTTTCCGGTCAGCTGTTTAATCTGCTCGCTAGTGTGTATGTTTTGATTCAGGAATTCTTTGTTTGTTTGAGCTTGAGTAGCTATGAATTTTTCCATCATCAATTCGAGATTTGATTTCCTAGGGGCAGTCTGGGCAGCAGCGGCTGGTTTCTGATATCCTGGCGGAGCAGCTGGTGCTTGCAAGGCATTATCATTCTTGTAGGAAAAGTTTGGGTGGTTCCTCCATCCTGGGTTATAAGTATTTGCGTAAGGATTTCCTTGAGCGTAGTTTACTTGATCTGGTGGGATTCCGGCCAACAATGGGCACTCGGGCACATTATGAGTGGCGATTCCGCATAACTCGCAGTTTGGAGTTACAGCAGCTACGGTTGCAGTTGGGTTAACGATCAGACTGTCGATTTTCTATGCTAGAGCATCTACTTTAGCGTTGAACTTTTCAAGGCTGCTGATCTCGTACATCCCACCTTTCGCTACGGGTTTCTCTGCTGGAGTTCGTTCACCTCCCCATTGGCAGTGGTTCTGAGACATGTTTTCGATTAGTTGATAGGCTTCGTTGTATGGCTTATCCATAAGTGCACCGCCCGCGGCGGCGTCTACCGTTAATCTGGTGTTATACAGAAGCCCATTGTAGAAAGTATGGATCGTCACCCAGTCTTCTAGACCGTGGTGAGGACATGCTCTCATCATATCTTTGAACCATTCCCACGCTTCGTAGAGAGATTCAGTATCTTTTTGTCGAAATCCGTTGATTTGAGCTCTAAGCATAGCAGTTTTGCTTGGCGGAAAGTATCTCGCTAAGAAAACGTTCTTCAACTGTTCCCACGTCGTAACGGAGTTGGATGGTAAGGATTGTAACCATGTCCAAGCTCTATCTCTAAGAGAGAAAGGAAAAATACGAAGTCTTATTGCGTCTGGAGTTACTCCATTTGCCTTCACTGTGTTTGCGTATTGCACAAACTTCGTTAAGTGTTCGTTTGGATCCTCAGTTGCATTTCCTGAGAATTGATTTTGTTGTACGGCTGACAGCAATGACGGTGTTAGTTCGAAATCTGTTCAATTGATAGCTGGGGCAGCAATGCTACTTCGAGGTTCCATCTGAGAGGGTGTAGCGTAGTCCTTCAGCGGTTTGTTCTGAGGTCCTTCAGCCATCTTTGCTTCTTCAACAGGATGATGAGCTAGAAGATCAGGAATGTTGTGTCTTCGTTGATATTCGGTGATGCGCCTTCTTAAATGTAAGAAGCGCTCTAGTTTGGCGATTGTAGGTTGTAAGACGTTGCCTTGTGAGCGAGTACTTGGCATACAATCGAAGAACGAGTAGAGGGAGAGAGAATTGTTAACCTAGTCTATATTGTGTAACAAAAGATTACACTATTGACTAAACGGGTTCCCGACAACGGCGCCAAAAACTTGATCGCGACTTTCTATGTCTAACTCAATTAACTGCAAGTGCACAATCTATCGCGTAGAAATAATAGATATCGATCCCACAGGGACTCGTAATCAAACTAATATTATCGGGTGTTACTGTGTTTAGCTAGGTTGGTAATGCTTTAGGGGAATAATAACAAAATAAGTGCGTAAACTAAAGGGAACTAAAACTTTTACTTAAGGTATGAATGCTTGAATCGGTATGTAATATGTTATTTCTTCAGGGATTTTATAGGTCACCGGTGTCTTTAGGTTTTCAAAAATAGTTTAAGGAGAAAATGATGGTTTAAAGACCTTTGTCTCACGATGGTTGTTGACGCTAGTCGCAACTCTAAGGCGGAACGTATGCTGTCGCTATCCCGTTCGGGGTTAAAGTTACTTTTTGAAAACTATTAAGTTCTAATCCCTTTTAAAGCGTTGTCGCTGTTTTTAAAATGAATGCCTAGTTTTTACTATCTGGTCTTAGCCTCAGCTATCGCTTGTTGGTTCATACCTTTATGAATTTCCCACTGTCGTGGCAAAACTACTGTAAATAATTTCTCGCTGTCGCGACGAAAGTTTATTTAGAGAAAGTCAATTTAAAAACTGAAGCCATAAATAAGTTTTTGAAAAGGTAGATATACACCGATTAATTATTGAATCCCATCAGAGTATTTACTACATACCGATTACTTAAGATTTAGCCAGACATGGAATATAAATTAGCAAAACGTTAATAATGGCAGAAAATAATAATATGCATTACAATAGGAAATAACAATTCAATTTACGATTAGAATAGAAGCCTGTAAACAATTTGATTTGGCTTTTGGGAAATCCTCCAAAATGGTGGCAGGATTTAGTCTTTATGCCAATTACTCGTACAGAATAGAAATGGGAAGGTAAAACAACAATTGCAAGGAAGGAAAGAAAAAGGAAATAAAACAACGATAAGAAAATTAGAAATTGAATAATTACTCTGAAAGTAAATTGGCAGCACTTCGTCTCTTCAATGTGGCTCCCTTTTCTGGTACCAGCTACCTCCTTTTATAGATGGGATATTCAACGGTTTATTTCTTCGGGAAGTGGGAATGATATCAGAAAATATAGGAGTTAGTGGTCCACTCCTCTTTGGCATTTTCATCACTTGACAGCACGTGCAGAAAACTGCATTTTAACTCAATGACGGTCGTCATGGACCTGTGACGGTCGTCACACCCTTGTGACGGTCGTCATATCAGCAGAACTCGTTTTTGCTACTTTTTGGCCTGATTTTCACCTGGTTTTCACCTGTAAATGCTTCTTTTCTTTATCTTGCTCCATTTGAGCATGGACTTTGAATACCTGCAAAATACTGGGCAAATAGTGTGGAAATATCCGAATTCGGAGTGAAAACGGTCGCCGATTAGTAGAAAAGTACATTATATATATATGATTTCGCGCTATGAGTAATGTTGCTAAGAAAATCAATAACAATGATGACTACTTAGATAATAATCTGGTAGCATCTATCAACCCTAGCATAGCCAAAAGGCTCATGATTAGGAAAGGAAAGAAGGCTGCTACTCAAAGTCCTCCCAAGAAGAAAATTATGTCAAAAAGTACTTCTGTTGGCCCTATAAAATCTTGGAGCAAGGTGGTTCCAAAGAAAAGAAAGGCTAAAATAATTGCTGAATCTGACTCGGACTTTGATGTTGCTCATGATGTCACTTACATCCCTCCTAAGAAGAAGCCAACAACTAGCAAGCTTGCTGCTAGTGTGCCAGAGGTACCTATTGATAATATCTCTTTTCATTATCCTTCTAGTGTCAACAGGTGGAAGTATATTTACCAGAAGAGGTTGGCCTTGGAAAGGGAGTTGGCCTAGAATGTTCTTGAGTGTAAGGAAATCATGGATCTAATTCATGAAGCTGGGTTAATGAAGACTGTTACCCATTTTTCTAAGTGTTATGAAATACTGGTGAAGGAGTTCATTGTGAATCTATCAGAAGACTGTGCTGATAGAAAGTCAAAGGATTTTAGAAAAGTGTATGTGAGAGGAAAGTGTGTCACCTTCTCCTCAACTGTTATCAACAATTATCTAGGAAGATCTGATAAAGCTCAACTTGAGCTTGCTGCTTCTGACAACAAAGTCTGTCAAGCCATCACTGCCAACCAGGTCAAAAGCTGGCCCTTAAAGGGGAAACTGGTTTCTAGTAAGCTAAGTGTGAAGTATGCAATGTTGCATAAGATTGGAGTTGCAAACTGGGTGCCCGCAAACCACAAATCCACTATTGCTACTGTCCTGGGAAAATTCATATATGCTGTTGGAACCAAGACAAAGTTTGATTATGGCTCCTACATCTTTGATCAAACAATGAAGCATGCAGGAAGTTACAGTGTGAAAGGCCCTATTGCTTTCCCATATATTATATATGGTATCATATTGAACCAGTATCCTAATATTCTAAATGACAATGACTCTGTTTGCAAGAGAGAAAGTCCTCTGTCCTTTCACAACAAGTTGTTTCAAGGAACTCATGTTCCTGACATTGTCATGACTTCTGCTGAGACATCCAAGGGGAGCTCAAAAACAGGTAAAGCTGAAGTCATTGCTATGCTCAAGGAGACCTGCAAGGAGCTGGAGACAAGAAAGTTGACTCTTGAAAAGTTGATCAGCTCACTTGAGATGCATGAAGATGCTGAGCTTGTTGACAATGATGAGGATGATGAAGCTGAATCAGACAAAGAAGAAGCAACTACCAGTCCTGATGATGGCACTGCGGAAGAAAATGATGGTGATGGTGCTGGTGATGGCTCTGAGTCTAAGGAAGGGAATAACAATGAAGCTGAATCAGACAAAGAAGAAGCAACTACCAGTCCTGATGATGGCACTGCGGAAGAAAATGATGGTGATGGTGATGGCTCTAAGTCTGCTGACTAGAGCACTCATGGTCTGTACTTAATCTGAATTTCATAGTTGCTTTGGCAACATTTATGGCCAAACAGGGGGAGTAGGATCTCACCCCAGAACAATTTCTTATCCCACAACAAATCTGATGTGATCAACTATTCTGTTTTGATATGTTGTGTTCCTGTTATTGAAGTTGTGTGTGATGGTAGTATAGCTGTTTCTTATATGATAGTACAACAGGTGTCACACCCTAATTTTTTACTTTAAAATCCCACCTCCTCTGTGCGTTTATTGCGCCATCTTGGCTTTATATTTCATATTCATGTTTATTGCGACTGACCAGTTTGTGCAGGTATGTTAAGATTAGTGACATTGTTTCTATTAGATCTAAGCACCTCAAGCTGTCTATGGGTCTTTTCCGAAGGGCACAGTATCTTTATCAAGAGTTTCCCGACATGTTACAAGGCATTGTTGCTAAAAAGACCTGAGTTAAATACATTTTGGATTTTGCGATCTTCCGAGACAGTGCGATGATGTTTTGGTCTAGGCCAGTCGATTTTATTAAAGTGTCTCTCAAAATGGAAAGTGGAAGTTTGATTATGGTTGCTCGTTCGCTTTTAAATCAACATGCACATCAAAATTGGAAATTCATAATCAAGACTTTTTGGAGCAGAACCTTTTTATTCATTAATTAGAAACGGTTTGCATTTTATTACATGGATTGAGCTGCAAGACTACATTTTGAATTACAATTTACAAGATGCCGGGTTACATTATTTCTAAAGCTAAAGTCCTAAGGCTTCTAACTTCTTGGGTCTTCTGGCTCCGAATCTTCACCTTCATCAGACGCTGAACCTGCACAGTGAACAATCTATTTTCTGGCTCCGGATCTCCTCAGCCCTCAGAAAATCGTCATCACCGGGCCGAGACGAAAGGGTAACGACCGAAGTCGCCGCCAACTTCCAAAATCAGGGACAATCTATTTTCGGCAGTATCAAGGCAACTTCTGTTCTAATCAAATTTTAAAAGTCAATCTGCGGGTCAAAAGTCCAAGTCCAACATTATCAAAAGTCAACGGGTCAAAGAAAAAAAGAGTTTTTTGGCCAAAACAGGCGAAGCCCAACAGCAAGCACGTCACATCGCCTTCGTAAGAAGGGGGTGTCAACAACAACAAATCCCACAAGCCATAAATAATTAATTAAAAATTAATTAATTAAATTAATCCAACAAAATCCATCCGGCAACAGCAATGTCATGATTTCAAAAATCTCAAAAAAAGCAACATTCCAAATCTGTCTTGTCCAGCAATTACGGCAAGAATCAAAATCAGTTTCTTTTCCAAGATCCAACGACAATTTTGATACGAAAGAAGAAGAATCCGAAGATTTTACAAACCATTAAAACATTTCCAAAACCATTTTATCAAGATCAGTGACAAATCCAAATGCGACAGAAATGGCGACTTCACTAGGGATCCTTATATTTTATTATTGTGGGTTTCCCTAACTTGTTATATTTTGCTTGTTACTGTATATCTGCTTATTTGCTTATCTGCTTATATTTGTTAATTGCTTTTGGGTTGGTGCCCTTTGTGTGGTGAGATAAGTCCTACACCCGGACTTGAGTGAACTTATTATAGAAAGGTGATATATTCGACGAGGCTTATAGGGAGTTGAATCCCAACCAAGCTGACTTGAGAATCACCGCCCAGTTGAGGCCCTCTCAAAAACAGTACTATTGAATGAGTTAATCGTGAAAACATTCACTTTTTTTCGACCTTGGAGCCTGTGATACAGGGGATCGTAGTTACCTTTAACCCCACTTTGGCCTTTATTAGGACGTAGTGTGAGGACTATGAGGGAGTATTCCCAAAATAGTTTCTATGCAGTACTACACACAAAAGAGGTTCTCTTGAGAATATTATTAACCACCGAGTAGTCGGGAAATTGATAATATCCGAAAGATGGACTAATGATTTTGGGAACCTCTTAGAACCTTGTTCTGCAGGTACAATTAACCTTTAGTCCACACCCTTTAGGGATGGTTATACCTTTCACTCCATGCTCGTTTGCAAACCTAGGTTTCCTGTTTGTTTATCTTTGTGTATCTTTATGCTTACCTGTGTTTGTTGCATCCATAAAACATCATATTGCATTGGTTTCATGAAATTCGAGTTTATTTATGAACCTTACAGAACCAATATGGATTACAAAAAAAAAACATTTTGATATTTTCTTTTAAGAGTCCTAACTTAGATGACCTAAGGTAGTTGGGGGTTCACATTGAAGGTTAAAATAAATTCAAAGACAAGAGACTTTCATCATCATTGAAGATCCAAGTGAACAACAATTTTCTTCCTTACTTTCCGACAAGAAAAGAAAAGAGATGGAGGATTTATTTTCCTCTATCAGACTACTCTTTGAAAATTAATCATCCACGACCTTATATTCAAGAAGGTCCGACTAGAAGAGTAGATCAAAAAGCATGACACAAGACTTCCTTAGGACTTTATTTAGCTTTTATGTTAGGATTCTTTTAAGAATATTCACTTGTAATCCGTTATCAAAAAAATAATAAACGAGCTTTCTTTGGTACTTTGTGACGTTTATAAATGTTTGAGTTCCATGAAACCCTTTCATATGCATTCTGCATTTTTGCATAGCATCCTTCATTTAGCATTTTTGCATGTGCATGTGTCTCTTCTCCGCTGCGTGCTCATTCGGCCTTCTGTCTTTGTCTTGTCAGCTGACATCTCGACCATCTGACCAAGCTTGAGGTACTTACTGAAGGATAGTAAAGAGAATGAAGAATATGGACCCATGACTGGTTTCAGAGTTGTGACTAATCTGATATTTGATCTTCCCTCTGATGACATTGCTCAACAAGTGCATATTCCTACGCAACCTTATCCTGTGCAAGACAATCTAGTTGATCAAGTTAATAGAAGAGATTCCCAGTTTCCACGGTGTATACCAAATTCTCAGAATATTTGTACTGAGATGAAGGTGGACGATCCTAGGTTTATAGCAATTGAGAAAGGATTCCATGATCTTGAAGAATAATTGAGGGTGATGAATGAAGCTAACGCATCTGGTCTTGATGCTCATGACCTATGTTTAGTTCCAGGCGTAATTATTCCTCCAAAGTTCAAGATGCTTATCTTTGAAGTATACAAGGATGTTAGTTGTCCAAGATACCATTTGACGATGTTTTGTCGAAAGATGATTGCTTATATTGACAACGACAAACTGATGATTCACTGCTTTCAAGAAAGTTTATGTGGGGCATCCCTGATGTGGTACATGAAGCTACAAAGGAACTGTATTCAGTCTTGGAGAAACTTAGCTGATGCTTTCGTGAAGCAATACAATTATAATTTGGACATCTCTCTAGACAACGATCAACTAGTGATAATGAGTAAGAATGACAATGAATCCTTCAGGGAATACGCGCAACGATGGAAAGAGTTGGCAGCCCAAGTTCATCCACCACTTCAAGATAAAGAATTAAGCAAGATGTTTCTAAGAACACTTCCAGACTCTTATTATGATTGGATGGTAGGCGTTGTGCCGTTAGATTTCTCCAAAATTGTGGACGTTGGAGTAAACATTGAGAATACGCTCAAAAGTGGAAGAATCCGAAATGACTTGAATAACCAAGCTAATGAAGAAAAGTCAGTCAGTGATTCCCTAGAGGAAGGAAATGTTGATATTAATGCAATTTAGGATTCCTCTCAAATCCCGCCTGATCCAGTTCCAATATCTTATCCTCAACATCGATACACAACGCCTACTCAGCGCAAGCAATGACTACCTCATAAATGAAGTTTGACTTCTCCAGATCAACATCAGAATCGGAGGGTTCGTAGACAGTTTCAGAATCAGAAGATACCTCTGAGTATTCCGAGAGAAGAAACTCGCCGGTCTAATCTTATCCCAATGACTTATAGTCAACTATGGTCTTATTTTACTAGAAACTCGATGATGACGCCTAGAAGGACCAGGATCATGAAATCTCGTCCACCTTGGTTCAACTCGAACACCAGCTGTGAGTTTCATGATGGAATAATGGGGCATTCGATTGAAGAATGCAAATTTTTCCAAGAGAAAGTTCAAGAAATGATAAATGATGAAGTGCTAACCTTCAAAGGAGGAAGCCCAGTCTTAAATGGAATACCATTGTGCGGACATATGTGAAAACTCCATCATACCGTTCATTTTTTTCGCTTATATGTATTTCATTTCTTTGATTAAAAGCATAACTCACATGTAAGAACTTGTTATTTTGAACGTTAATGCAATAAAATGTTTGTCTTGAAGAATTCCATTCGTATTCACTCGTAAAACATTTTTCATAATTTATGATGCCAAATTTACCCAATTTTTTTCTCACTTTGATGAAGAATTGGAAGGAGAATGACGAAATAAAACGAAAGATCCCTTATTGTATGCTTTCGAATAAAGCCCTACTGATGATGCAAGGCATTGTTTCAAACCTCCTTAACACCAGAGATATAAGGAAGTTAAATCCTCTTTAACCCCTTTCAAGATTCATTTTTTTAACCTCGGACAGGGCAATTTTCAATCAGCTTGATTGAGGACCTAAATTTTCAAAAAGAGATTGAACATCATTTCAAAGATGGATGGGTAAAAATAATCTTTGACCCTTCATTCCTATATTTTACAAATCGTAAACTATTCCCACATGGGGAGTTTGTATATGCTCTTGATTGGTTGCATTTTATGGTAAAACATTGTTATGTGTGTAGATGTCTTGACTGATGTCATGGCATACTTGTGTTGTGTTTTGCAGGATATGTTTGGTTAGCTAATGTAGAGTTTATTGAATGTCAAGCTGAATGTTGTGACATCGGTATCTGCCAGCATGGGCGCTGTTTTGTTTTCTGTTATGTTTTCTTATTTATCTCAGGCTATATTTTAGGAAACTTTCTATTCAGTGCTGATCATGAAAGAAAACTCATATGGCCTATTTTTTAGCACCTTGAATTGTGGAGATTGGATTAACTTAGTTAAACCTAATTTATGCTACTTAGGCCCAAGGCCCATGCGTTGCATATAAAAAGAAGAGTGGCAATCCTTACCGAAGACAGAGAGATTTGTTGGAGTGAAGAATTTTGTTTGTGTGGTTGTATCTTCACGTGTGTTTTTGTCTTAGGTTTTCGTGTGAGCCAAGCAATTATCACCTAGATGACTGTATTGGACTAGTGTGGTTTTTTGAGTTGTATTTTGGTTGTGTCACTCTAAGCTGTTAAGCACGAGTGCTATGTCTCTTGATTGAAGCTTTTAAGCAAGATCAAGATTTGTTTGAAGTGTGTCTTCCTTTTGAATCTGTTCGTTATTTGATTGATATCACTGCTGTGATTGAGGGGGAGTAAGTAGGAACTCAGGTCCAGAGTTAGATTGAAATTGCATTGGGTAGGTCTTAAGTGTAGAGTGTAAACTGGTAGTTTAGCTCTGAATTAACACTGCTGATAGTGGATTTCCTCCCTGGCTTGGTAGCCCCTATAGTAGGTGTGAGTTGCACCGAACTGGGTAAACAATTTCCTGTGTTCTTTATTGCTTTCGTTACTTGTTTACTGCTAATTTTAATAATCTGTTCAGAAGTAGATGTCATAACATCCGATATAACATCGACTGTCTGTTACTAGAATTTCACATCTGAAGCCCTACGTAATGTAGGCCATGTTTGAATTGTTTTGATGGATGTTTGCTTAAGTTTCAGAATGTGTAGCATGAGATTCGTGGCCTGTTTTCTCTTTGTTCGTGAACCTTTTTAAAAAATGGAGAGTGGATTCATGTTCTACACATTTAGAGCTTTCGTTTGGTACCAGAATCTGGCATTTTTATAGAGTTTTCATGGCTGAGCTCCGGCGAGCTGGCCGGAGAAGACGATCGGAGCCCTAGCTCCGGCGCCTAGTTCATTTTCTGGTGAGAACTAACTTAGCTGGATGGACCATTTGACCTCTTGATGTGTCAGGTCGTGTATGGCTTTGACCATGTCCAGGTGTTGCGTTGAATACACGTATTTCAATGAAACACAAAGTTTCATTAAAACTCTGATTTCATGTGTTATTGGGCTTTGCAGATTATTATCACCACCCCCTGTTTCAGAGGCCCAAGCGAGTTTGTGAAGGAATCAATTTATTTGGCTTTTTGCTTGTGCACCCCTCTGCCTTGTTCTTCCTTTTTTATTTCTTTTATTTTAACATTTCTATTTAATTGTTTTAAAATTAGTTTTACTCATTATAAAAATCCCCAAAAATCATCTTTTGACATTTTAACATGTTAATTAATTTTTCATCATTTTTATTTTACTTTTCCATTTATTTTAATATTTTTAATGCAATTTAAGATTTACGTGGTTTTATGGTTCATACCTAGTTTTGAAATGATCATTTGAACATCCATTAAATATCCCCTATGACCAATTCTTCTCCCTCACTTGGGTGATGGATTGAGGCATTTGTGAGGGTTGATTTAAGTTGTCAATGATCATTCTTCAATAGTTTTCCTTTGACTTTTTTGTGGACCCTCGACACACACTCGATAAAGTGGAACACCTTGCCTTCTTGGATTATTTGGTGGTGCTTTGAGTTGAATTTGATCATGAGGTTTGGCTTGATGTTTTATGATTGATCAAGCTTGCTTTGGTTATTTATTTGGCTTTTATTGGGGTCTCCTTCTATTTTTGGTGGATTTTTCAAATTCAAGTCATCTTTTGCCATGCTTACACATGCTAGTCTTGACCTAATCTTTGGGATATGATCATAAGTGATCCCTTAAGCACCTCTTGAGCATACTTACATATTTCTTATATGCTTGAGGTGCTGCCTTTCTTGTTTTAAGGTCATTTGAATGTGTAACTTGTACCACAAGTTATCTTTGAATCATGTATTTCCACTTGTTTGAAGTGTGAGATTGTGTTTGAACTTTGGTTCTTCATTTGTACATGATCATGCTTGTGCTTGCCTCTTGTTTTGGGCTTGAATTAGAATCATTCCACTTGTGTTTCACTTCTGCCCTTGTTGGTTTAACACTTTTTCATGATGATTTGGTGTTGATGTTTACACTTTGAGTTTGTCATGAACATTTGTGATCCTTTGCCTTGTTGTTTTGCATTTGTTTTGCTTTATCTCTTGTTATTGTTTGGTTGAGTTGATTAGGATGTGGTTGTTACCCCACATTCTTTCCTCCTTCTTTTCTTTGTGTGTGCTTCTAAGGATAGCACCATTCTTCTTTGATGATTGATGGTAATTGGTTGTAGGAGTTTACTTCTCCCATTTCATCTCATCCTTATTGACTTGTTTAAGTCACCTCTTGTGTTTGAGTCTCCTTTGTCTTTGAGTCTTGTTGCATAATTTCATACTTGCATTTGTATTTGCATTTGTGATTGAATTTCATCTTGCATTGACTTGTTTAAGTCTTCTTCATCTCTTTTCATCTGTGATTGAATTACAATGTGTTTACTTGTGCTTCTTGCCATGATCCCTTAGGATTCCTAGTCCTTCTGTTTAAGATGGGAGTAGGAGAGACAGTAGGCTTTCAATCCTTTGCATGATAACATTAGGTAGTATCCCTTGTCATCCCAACTTTAGGACCATCTTGCATGATAACATCAGGGTTGATCAGTTCCCCTTAGAGCCTTGTGTCTTCTCTTCTCATCTCAGAATCTCTTAAGACACTTAATAAAGGAAAACAATTGTTGTACGCTATGAGCCTTAAGTACATGAGGAATGATGAATGATGGGCCTCCTCTCACATTGTCTAGAGTGTTTAGCATGTGCCCTTCAGGCGATATGCGACGTATTTGCTCTCAAGTCATAGTCTTTAGTGCAAAATGAGTTTCAAATCTAAATCAATTCACTTCTTCTCAAAAAAAACACAAACAAATAAAATCAAACCTTTTTATCCTTCGGGATTGTTTGCAAATAATTTTTAGAAAGAGTGTGTTAAGTTTTTGTTCTACCGCAAACAGGCATCGTCCCTAACTGCTAGAACGAATATTTAACCCTACCCAATAAAACACTTGAACCAACCAGTGACTGTGTCAGCTCAAACTACGTTTGCTCTGATTTCTCGTACTAGACGAGGATACGTAGGCATAAGATGACGACGTCTTGGAGATCAACCTTCCCCCCATCACTCGTAGTTTCCCAAACTACGTTGACTTTAACTTTCCCATTGCACAAGGGAATACGTAGGCATAGGGCGGCGATGTCCGATCGAGTATGTTCTCTTCGTTCACCCCCGTTTAGCAGTAGCATTAGATAGTTTTCACCCATAGATTAAACAACAAGAAAGTCATACCGAGTCATAAACGAGTCTGAGTCGGTGGCATTTGTAATGTGAAACCTGTAATGATGATGATTTAATGCTTAAATGATATGCAAACAAACAAACACAAACCACATTGCCATTTTATTGTTAGAATAAAAAGAAGAAAAACAAGGATCACAAAAATTTGGATGCAAAGACGCCTTTTTGATTAATTATAAAATGATTGTTCAAACATAAATGATAAGGCCCTACAAATAAAGACCACTATGCTCCGGACAGAAAATAGGGCAGTACATAATCAAAACAAAGGTAGTTACTCTTCATAAGTCACTGGGATAACTTCTTCGATGGTCTAATTGTTCAAACTATGGCCAGGAATACATGGTCGGATCCATGCATCCATATCACAGTCGCTGTCTCCTTCCTCGTCAGACACGACATTGATTCGCTCAAATATTACCCCACCACTGGTGAATTGGACTGGTCCCTTGTAGCGCAGAGCTCTCTGTGAAGAAGATGAAAACGGGCTGTACCCCAGTCCAAACTTGTCTTGTTTGTTAGGGACGCTCACAACTTGCCCCCACTCCTGGGATGACCTAGACTTCACCGCGGCTTGTGCTTCCTTGAAAGACGACATAGAAACTTCTGACACTCTGGCCTTAATTGGCTCCTTCTTCTTGATCTGGACGATTTCAAAAGCTTGGTATAGCGTTTCATGAATCTCCCCGTCTACCTCCACATACTTAAACGAGGAAAGATGGCTCACCATGATATCCTCCTCACCACAAACGGTGACAATGTTATCATCCACCATGTACTTCAGTTTCTGGTGTAGAGTTTACATCACAGCTCCCGCCGAATGAATCCAAGGTCGTCCTAACAGACAGCTATATGCCGGCTGGATATCCATTATGTAGAAAACGACATTGAAAACTTATGGACCACCCTGGATTAGAAGAGTCACTTCTCTAAAAACGGACCTTTTTGTCCCATCAAAAGCTCGTACGACCAAATCACTTGGGGTACAGATTACTCCCTGTGTGTCCAACTTCATCAGAGCTTTCTTGGGCAACACGTTAAGTGAAGACCTAGTGTCTACCAGCACATGCGACAACACAGCCCCTCTGCATTCAATGGAGATATAAAGAGCGTGATTATGGTCTCTTCCTTTGGGGGTCAAATCAAGATCAGTAAATCCTAGCCCATTCCCAACGTTAATGTGTGCCATGACTCCTTCAAGCTGATTCAAGGAGATTTCCTGCGGTACATAAGCGTTATTCAGAATCCTCAGTAAGGCATTCTGATGTGCCTCAGAGCATAATAACAGTGATAAGATGGAAATCTTCAACATAGTTTGTTGCAAATGGTATACAATCTTATAGACACTTTTTCGGATTAGACGCATACATTTTTCTGCATCTTTCAACAAAGTTTCTTTTTCACCATGCTGGGAACTTTCTCCAACTACAACCTTCCCTTTACCCTTATCTGTTCTTTCAACATTCGTTTCTGGTGGTGCAAACACCCTCCCACTTCTGGTTACTCCACCGGTTCCTACCAAATTATCAACAAAATCAAACGGCGAACTCTTCAGCTCCTGCTTTTGACCATTGCAGAAGACCTCAACCCCATAGTTCCATGGGATCGCCTTGGTAATTTCATAAGGTATTGGTCCCGCCTTAGTAATTATGATAGTGGGTGGCCTCGGAGGCGCATAAATGTTGATTGTTTTGTAAGGAATGGAGATGGTGGCCACCTCATCCTTCTCTCCACTGATTACCCTTTCGTTGCTCTTCCCACCGATCCTGTCAAACTGTAGTATACCTTCATCCATCATACGCTGTACATGACTTTTCAGACTTTTACATCCCTCGGGATACGCTACACAATCTTCACAATCTCTTCCACAACTATGGAACACTCCACCCTCTAACAACTTGCTCTTCACAAAACTCAAAGTTATTTTTAGCTCTTCCACGTCGGACACCAGATTCAAACCTTCTTCCTCAACAATAGCGTTCACCCCAGCCGCTCCATGGTTAGGCATGGGATTCTGGACAACATTGGGCACATCATGCATGAAATTGATAGCTTTACTATTGATAAGGTCTTGTACCTTGTGCTTGAAAGCTTTACAATTATTAATGTGATGACCGGGCGCACCTGAGTGGAAGTCGCACCGGGAATTAGCATCATATCCTGGAGGCGGTGGGCTAGTCAAAGGTGCTAACGTCCTTTTCTGGACCAACTGCAGCTGCATCAAATGTTATAGTAATTGTGTGTAAGGCATCGGTGGTACGTCAAATTGCCTATTCATCATCCGCCCACGGTCTTAGAACCATCACGGTGCATAGTTTTGTTGTTGTTGTTGTTGTTGTTGTGGACGTGGTTGCTGTTGTTGAGGTGGTACTGTTGGGATAGCAATACTCGCCACTTGAGGTTGTTGTTGATAGTATTGTTGATGTTGACGCTGATTTTGGTTCCTATTTCGGTTCTTGAAATTCGACACCGCATTTGTTTCATTTTCTCTTTTCTTGGTACCAAAGTTCTTCTTACCTCCCCCAGATGAGGGCCCTTCTCCTGCCTGTATCATCCCCAACTTTATGCCATTTTCAACTCTTTCGCCTGTAATGATCAAATCTGAGAAACTTCCAGACATATTGCCTATCAATTTCTCATAGTAAACTCCGGGCAATGTAGCCACAAACATGTCAATAAGTTCTCTCTCCACCATGGGAGGTTGAACCCCCGCGGCAAGTTCACGCCATCTCTGGGCGTACTCCTTGAATCCTTCATTGTTCCGTTGCGAAAGGTTTTGCAACTGTACACAGTTTGGTGCCAAATCACTGTTATATTGATAGTGTTTGACAAAAACGTCTACCAAATCTCTCCAACTTCTGATATTAACCGGCTCTAAACCCATATACCATTCTAAGTACGGACCTGACAGGCTATCTTGGAAAAAATGCATAAGTAACTTCTCATCATCGAAGTATACTGTCATTTTTCTGTAATAAGAGAGAAGATGCACCCTAGGACAAGTCGTCTTCTTATACTTATCGAAATTTAGAACCTTGAACTTCGGAGGGATCCTCAGTCCTGGAATCAATCCAAAATTTGACATGTCTAGACCCATAGAATTCTAGTTCTCAAGGCTCTTCATCTATTCCTCTATCACCCTGAACCTTCTGTCCACGTCAGACTGTAGACCTGCACCAAGGTCTCTTATGGAGAAGACGTCATCCTACTCATCTTGTTCCCACTGGGGACCTTCGTTACCATGCACTGCACACGTCGCTCCTGGAATTTGAACTCCATTCTGGTTTCCTCTTCCCGGAGGGACAACCACTGTCGGGATAACATCTGCGCACGGAGTACCCACATCAGTCGGAGGAGGAACAACAGCAGTTCCACCGTGAAAGACCCCACTTCCGTCGACCCTTGCAATCAGAGGTTAGACCAGCGTCCTCAATTGTTCTTGTCCATTGGTGACCCCTTGCATCAGGTCCATAAACTGTGCCATACGATCACGAAACTCCTGTAGCTCGTTCTGAGTCTGATCCATAGCTTTTAGTTGATTTCCCCGTGTAGAATAGCGATGGAATGCTTGGTCTTCAATCCTGAAACAAACTAGTGGAGAACCATGTAACACCCATTTTAATTATTTAGTCATTTTATTATTATTTTAAATATTATGTGTTGGTGTGCCCTTTGGTGGGGGTGTATTTGGTGATGTTTGGTGGGTGTCCCTAATGTGGGAGGATTATTGGTGGTGTTTTGGTGAATATAATAATATAGTGTATAATATTAATATTGGTGGGAATATTATTATTATTATTATATTTATTATAGTTACTATTGTTATTAATATTATTATTATTTTGGTGAGATAATAATATTATTACTATTATTATTATTATTTTATTAAGTTATCATTATTATTATTAAGTTATTATTATTATTGGGATTAGAGAATTAAAATAGAGAATGTGAGGGGTTAGTAGTTTTTACGATACATTGTGAGAAGTTAGTGAAAGTGGAAAAAGAACGATAGAAAGGAGTGAAGTGAGAAGAACGGAAAAGGGAGCGAAGAACGAAGGAACGGGGGAAAATCAGAATTGGCCAAACCTTGGAGGGTTCTTTCATCGATCAACCGATTAACAAGGTAAGGGGGAGAAATTTGATTGGGAATGGTATATACATGTATAGGGTAGTGGGGAGTCCTTGACCCCGTAGGAGATTGATCGATATATGATTTTCTGTATTATATGTGGTGATTGTTGTTGATTGTTGATGGTTGGATATTAAACGTTGATGAATTGTTGTTTTTGGCCAATTTGGCATATAGGTGATTTTACGGTTTTTAGGGAAATTCTGTAGGGATTTTGATGTATCAATAAAGTGTCTAGGTGATGATTTTGGGATTGGGATTAGGAATCATTTAGGCTGAATTACGTGTAATGTTGGTACTGATGTTAAGAGGTGAATTGGAAGTAGGAAGTTTAACCCATTTGGCTTAGAAAGCACTCTGCAGAACTGTGAGAAATTGGTGAAATCGCAGCATTCGTTGGGCTTCGCCTGGCGAGCTGAGGCGAGTGGCAGCGAATAATTCAGAATTAAGTCCCATACCTAAAGGGTAGGAACTTCGCCTGGCAAGTGTGGCCAGCGAAGGTTCGCCTGGCGAATGAAAGTTCGCCTGGCGAGTGCACGATAGTGAAATGAGGGCTTCGCCAGCAGGTTCGCCTGGCGAATGCCAGCGAACGTAGCAGAACCAGAATGTGATTTTTGTGATGTTTTAGCCTTGAGCTTGGGCTTGTGTGATCCCTTTGGCCTTGATGCACCGTAAGAATGATGAGTGTGGGAACTAACTTGTGTACTTGGTGATAGTGCATGTTTCCCGTAATAATGACTAGTGGACAATTAGTTGATATATATGTATGTAGCGATCAGTAGGATCGTGTATCCCCGAGTAGTGGGATGTGTTTGTATCTTGGTGATAGAATATGGACTTGTTTACTATCTGGTTGATTTATATGGTGTTGGTGTGTGTTATATCTGTACATATATGCATTGATGTATGATGATATGATCAGGAGGATCGTGTGCACGTTGAGTGCCTAAATATATTAGTTATGCATTGGTGTGTGCATATCATGGTGTTTTGGTGGGATGAATCATGTCTCAGGAGGAGCGTAAGTGATTCATCCGTACTCCTTTGTGGAGAATGGTGGGGGATAGATCATGTCTCAGGAGGAGCGTAAGTGATCTATCCAGGTCGTATTGAATGAACCAGCGAGTCGGTACCGCATGCATGGTGTTGAGTTGCATTTTCGCATTATAATATGTTATATTGTAATTTGAACAGTAGGTTCGTCATATGGTGTTGTTAGGGGTGAATCTTGGTGTGTTGGTGTGTTGTACTACCTTATTTACATGTATTACATTACCATTATATTTTTGATCATGTTTTCTCACCCCTTTGTTGTTGTTGTGGTCTGTGCTTCTTCGGAAGTACAGATAATCCAAGTGCTTAGCTAGCTTGGATATTGGTGTGATTGTCGAGTCTAGGATGCTCTGATACGTAGCACGGGACTTGGGCGTTTTTATTTGTTTTATGTTGAGCTTATATTTTATTTCCCTGTGAACGTATCAAACTTTTATTGAATTTTATTATTTAACATTCCGCTGTATTTGGAGAAAAACCTTTTTATAAGGAAATGTTGTTTTATGTGATATCCCACTTGGGAGAATTGGAACTCTGATTTTGTTTATTTATAATGTTTATTAATTTAGATGATTTTGGGAAGTGGGGTGTTACAATTGGTATCAGAGCAGGTCGGTCCGTCCGACCAGTGTTGTTGAGTCGAGTTGAGTCTGTCCTTTATGGTGTAGTTGGATATCTTTTAACCTGGTGTTGTTCCTTTTGAGAAGTATGGCAGGAAGGAACGATGCTGCATTGGCTGCTGCTATGCAAGCAATGGCGCAGGCAGTTGCTAATCAGAATCAAACTGCAGACGCCCAATTCAGGAGTTTGGCGCAGTTTCGGAGCAACAAGCCGCCAACATTTGAAGGAGGAATTCTGGACCCTGAAGTTGCTCAGAAGTGGCTGAAGGCAATTGAAAAGATCTTCAGGACTATGGAATGTAGCGATGAACAAAAGGTGAGGTTTGGTACTCACATGCTGGAGGGTGAGGCTGAAGCCTGGTGGGACAATAGTCGCCAAAGGTTGGAAGCTGCTGGAACTACCATTACTTGGGAGGTGGTTCGGAAAGGTTTTCTGGAGAAGTATTTCCCGGAAGATATCCGAAGCGCTAAGGAAATTGAATTCTTAGAGCTGAAACAGGGTAGCATGACTGTAGCAGAATATGCTGCCAAGTTTGAGGAGCTGGTGCAGTATTGTCCCCACTATAATGTTGAAGGGGCAATGACCTCTAAGTGCTTAAAGTTTGAGAATGGACTGCGTCCAGAGATTAAGTTGGCGATTGCTTATCAGAAGATCAGGAGCTATCCTGAGCTGGTAGGCAGGAGCAGAATCTATGATAATGATAACCGAGCAAGGATTGCGCACTACAAAGCTGTTAATGACCGTAAGGGTAAGCAGAGGTTTAGTGGTACTCCTTATAGTGTTGCTGCTGATAAGGGAAAGCGTAAAGCTGTTGTTGATAAGAAGCCTAGAGATGGGAGAGCATCTGCTGAAGGGAAATGTTTTCGGTGCGGTGGTATGGGACACCGTGCTAATGATTGTCCTAATGAGGCCAAGAAATGTTTTAAGTGTGGGAAACCAGGTCATGTGATAGCTGATTGCAGAGCAACTATGCCGACCTGTTATAACTGTGGTGAGAAGGGTCATATCAGTACACATTGTGAGAAGCCGAAGAAGCCTCAAACATCTCCGGCTAGTGGGAAAGTGTTTGCCTTAGCAGGGACTCAAGCTGCCAGTGATGAGCGTGTTATCAAAGGTACTTGTATTATCAATAATATTCCTTTGATTGCTATTATTGATACGGGTGCAACACACTCGTTTATTTCTGTGGATTGTTTGGGGAGAATAGGATTGGTGCCGTCTACTCTGGAGAGACGAATGACTATTGAGACACCCTCTATAGGTTCAGTGACTACTTCGTTGGTATGCCTGAAGTGTCCGCTGACTATTTTCGGTAGAGAATTTGGAGTGGATCTGATTTGTCTACCACTTGGTAAGTTGGATGTTATTCTGGGTATGAACTGGTTAGAGTTTAACCAAGTCTACATCGATTGTTTTCGGAAGGAATTGTTGTTCCTGACCCCTGAAGAGGAAGTTGTGGCAAGTTCTTTGTATAATAAAGAATTGAGGGCCTTGTTGGAAGATGAAACTAGAGTGTTTGCTTTGTTTGCAACTTCATCGATGGATAACAAAGTGCCAATGCAGGAATTAGCAGTGGTGAATGAATTTCCAGAAGTGTTTCCTGACGACATTACGGAATTGCCTCCGACGCGAGAAGTAGAATTTGGTATTGATCTTGTTCCTGGTACGAGACCCATTTCTATGGCGCCGTACAGGATGTCTGCAGTGGAATTGGCTGAGTTGAAGTCTCAGATTGGAGAATTGTTGGATAGAAAGTTTATTAGACCAAGTGTATCGCCGTGGGGAGCTCCAGTGTTGTTGGTGAAGAAGAAGGATGGTAGTATGCGTCTGTGCATCGATTACCGTCAATTGAATAAAGTGACTATTAAGAATAAGTATCCTTTACCTAGGATTGATGATTTGATGGACCAGCTGGTGGGAGCTCGTGTATTTAGTAAGATCGACTTAAGATCGGGTTATCATCAGATGAGAGTAAAAGAAGGTGATATTCAGAAGAATGCCTTTAGGACTCGATATGGACATTACGAATATGCTGTAATGCCGTTTGGAGTGACTAATGCACCGGGAGTATTTATGGAGTATATGAACAAAATTTTCCATTCTTACTTGGATCAGTTCATTGTAGTGTTTATTGATGATATATTAATTTATTCTAAATCTGATGAAGAGCATGCAGGACATCTGAGAACTGCCTTGCAAGTGTTGAAGGAAAATAAATTATTTGCTAAACTGTCAAAGTGTGACTTTTGGTTGAAGAAAGTAAGTTTCTTGGGGCATGTAATATCTGAAGATGGAATAGCGGTGGATCCGTCAAAAGTAAGTGCATTATTGCAGTGGGAACCGCCGAAGACAGCGACAGAGATTAGAAGCTTTTTGGGGTTAGCTGGTTATTACCGCAGGTTTATTGAAGGGTTCTCTAATTTGGCGTTGCCATTAACTCAGTTGACGAGAAAGAACCAAGTTTTTGTATGGGATGCTGCTTGTGAAGAAAGTTTTGAAGAGTTGAAAAAGAGATTGACTACGACACCGGTGTTAGTGTTACCGACTCCGAGTGAACCGTTTGTGGTGTACTGTGATGCGTCTAAGATGGGATTAGGCGGGGTTCTGATGCAGAATGGTAAAGTAGTAGCATATGCATCGCGACAATTGAGAGTGCATGAGCGAAATTATCCGACTCATGATCTTGAATTAGCTGCGGTTGTTTTTGTGTTGAAAATTTGGAGACACTATTTATATGGTTCAAGATTTGAAGTGTTTAGTGATCATAAGAGTCTGAGATACCTGTTTGATCAGAAAGAGCTGAATATGAGGCAGAGAAGATGGTTGGAATTTTTTGAAGGATTATGACTTCAGTTTGAGTTATCATCCAGGAAAGGCCAATGTAGTGGCAGATGCTTTGAGTAGGAAAGCAATTCATATGGCAACCCTGATGGTGAAAGAAATTGAGTTAATTGAACAGTTTAGGGATTTGAACATGGTTTGTGAGACTACTGCAGATAGTGTAATGTTGGGTATGTTGCAGGTAAATAATGACTTCTTGGATATGATTAGAGAGAATCAGAAGTTGGATGTAAAATTGGTAGATTTGATGCCTGGAGTAGGGAGTGACTCCGATAGTGACTTTAAATTGGATAGTACAGGTGTGTTGAGATTTAGAGGCAGGATTTGTGTACCAGATGATGAAGAATTGAAAAAGTCAATTTTGAGCGAAGGACATCGTAGTAGCCTGAGTATTCATCCGGGAGCTACGAAAATGTATCATGATTTGAAGAAATTATTTTGGTGGTCTGGTATGAAAAGAGACATAGGTCAATTTGTGTATGCCTGTTTGACATGTCAGAAGTCGAAGGTGGAACACCAGAGACCTTCTGGATTTATGCAACCATTAGAGATTCCGGTTTGGAAATGGGATTGCATTACTATGGATTTTGTGACAGGTTTGCCGAATACGGCGAGAGGTTTTGATGCTATATGGGTGATTGTGGATCGATTGACGAAGTCTTCACACTTTGTGCCGCTCAATATTAGTTTTCCGTTAACGAAGCTGGCGGATATTTACATTCGGGTAATTGTGAAGTTGCATGGTGTTTCGTCCAGTATTGTGTCGGATAGAGATCCACGGTTTACTTCGGAATTTTAGAAGAGCTTGCAGGAAGCTTTGGGAACTAAGTTGAAATTGAGTTCAGCTTATCATCCGCAAACTGATGGTCAGTCGGAGAGGACTATTCAGTCGCTTGAAGATTTGTTGAGAGCTTGTGTGTTAGAAAAGGGTGGTGCGTGGGATACTCATTTACCATTGATTGAGTTCACGTACAATAACAATTACCATTCTAGTATCGAAATGGCACCGTTTGAAGCTTTGTATGGGAGGAGGTGTAGGACTCCTCTATGTTGGTATGAAACTGGTGAGAATATGGTGCTTGGGCCAGAAATTGTACAGCAGACTACTGAGACAATTCAAATGATTCGTGAGAAATTGAAAGTGTCTCAGAGTAGGCAGAAAAGCTATCATGATAATCGGAGGAAAGAGTTGGAATTCTGTGTAGGTGATCACGTATTCCTAAGAGTTAACCCGATGACTGGTGTGGGTCGTGCATTGAAGTCCAAGAAGCTGGATCCTAAGTTCATTGGACCTTATGAGATTTTGCAGAGAATTGGTGATGTGGCTTATAGGGTGGCGTTGCCGCCTGAGTTGTCAAACTTACATGATGTGTTTCATGTGTCGCAATTGCGAAAGTATGTTTCTGATCCATCTCATGTGATTCAGAGAGATGATATTTAGATTCAGGAGAATCTTACTATTGAGACGATGCCGTTGAGGATCGAGGACCGTAAGATGAAACAGCTCCGAGGGAAGGAAATACCTTTGGTGAAGGTAGCGTGGGGAGATGCTGTAGGAGGCAGTGTGACCTGGGAGTTGGAAAACAGGATGCGAGAAGCGTATCCGGAGCTATTTCCATCAGGTAATTTTCGAGGACGAAAATAATTAAAGTGGGGGAGAGTTGTAACACCCATTTTAATTATTTAGTCATTTTATTATTATTTTAAATATTATGTGTTGGTGTGCCCTTTGGTGGGGGTGTATTTGGTGATGTTTGGTGGGTGTCCCTAATGTGCGAGGATTA
Source organism: Lathyrus sativus (assembly GCA_963859935.3). Classification (NCBI taxonomy): domain Eukaryota; kingdom Viridiplantae; phylum Streptophyta; class Magnoliopsida; order Fabales; family Fabaceae; genus Lathyrus; species Lathyrus sativus. Next base: position 577,126,493 of record OZ012737.1, read on the forward strand.
TTGGTGGTGTTTTGGTGAATATAATAATATAGTGTATAATATTAATATTGGTGGGAATATTATTATTATTATTATATTTATTATAGTTACTATTGTTATTAATATTATTATTATTTTGGTGAGATAATAATATTATTACTATTATTATTATTATTTTATTAAGTTATTATTATTATTATTAAGTTATTATTATTATTGGGATTAGAGAATTAAAATAGAGAATGTGAGGGGTTAGTAGTTTTTACGATACATTGTGAGAAGTTAGAGAAAGTGGAAAAAGAACGATAGAAAGGAGAGAAGTGAGAAGAACGGAAAAGGGAGCGAAGAACGAAGGAACGGGGGAAAATCAGAATTGGCCAAACCTTGGAGGGTTCTTTCATCGATCAACCGATTAACAAGGTAAGGGGGGAGAAATTTGATTGGGAATGGTATATACATGTATAGGGTAGTGGGGAGTCCTTGACCCCGTAGGAGATTGATCGATATATGATTTTCTGTATTATATGTGGTGATTGTTGTTGATTGTTGATGGTTGGATATTAAACGTTGATGAATTGTTGTTTTTGGCCAATTTGGCATATAGGTGATTTTACGGTTTTTAGGGAAATTCTGTAGGGATTTTGATGTATCAATAAAGTGTTTAGGTGATGATTTTGGGATTGGGATTAGGAATCATTTAGGCTGAATTACGTGTAATGTTGGTACTGATGTTAAGAGGTGAATTGGAAGTAGGAAGTTTAACCCATTTGGCTTAGAAAGCACTCTGCAGAACTGTGAGAAATTGGTGAAATCGCAGCATTCGCTGGGCTTCGCCTGGCGAGTGTTGGCGAAGCTTCGCCTGGCGAGCTGAGGCGAGTGGCAGCGAATAATTCAGAATTAAGTCCCAGACCTAAAGGGTAGGAACTTCGCCTGGCAAGTGTGGCCAGAGAAGGTTCGCCTGGCGAATGAAGGTTCGCCTGGCGAGTGCACGATAGTGAAATGAGGGCTTCGCCAGCAGGTTCGCCTGGCGAATGCCAGCGAACGTAGCAGAACCAGAATGTGATTTTTGTGATGTTTTGGCCTTGAGCTTGGGCTTGTGTGATCCCTTTGGCCTTGATGCACCGTAAGAATGATGAGTGTGGGAACTAACTTGTGTACTTGGTGATAGTGCATGTTTCCCGTAATAATGACTAGTGGACAATTAGTTGATATATATGTATGTAGCGATCAGTAGGATCGTGTATCCCCGAGTAGTGGGATGTGTTTGTATCTTGGTGATAGAATATGGACTTGTTTACTATCTGGTTGATTTATATGGTGTTGGTGTGTGTTATATCTGTACATATATGCATTGATGTATGATGATATGATCAGGAGGATCGTGTGCACGTTGAGTGCCTAAATATATTAGTTATGCATTGGTGTGTGCATATCATGGTGTTTTGGTGGGATGAATCATGTCTCAGGAGGAGCGTAAGTGATTCATCCGTACTCCTTTGTGGAGAATGGTGGGGGATAGATCATGTCTCAGGAGGAGCGTAAGTGATCTATCGAGGTTCGATTGAATGAACCAGCGAGTCGGTACCGCATGCATGGTGTTGAGTTGCATTTTTGCATTATAATATGTTATATTGTAATTTGAACAGTAGGTTCGTCATATGGTGTTGTTAGGGGTGAATCTTAGTGTGTTGGTGTGTTGTACTACCTTATTTACATGTATTACATTACCATTATATTTTTGATCATGTTTTCTCACCCCTTTGTTGTTGTTGTGGTCTGTGCTTCTTCGGAAGTACAGATAATCCAGGTGCTTAGCTAGCTTGGATATTGGTGTGATTGTAGAGTCTAGGATGCTCTGATACGTAGCACGGGACTTGGGCGTTTTTATTTGTTTTATGTTGAGCTTATATTTTATTTCCCTGTGAACGTATCAAACTTTTATTGAATTTTATTATTTAACATTCCGCTGTATTTGGAGAAAAACCTTTTTATAAGGAAACGTTGTTTTATGTGATATCCCACTTGGGAGAATTGGAACTCTGATTTTGTTTATTTATAATGTTTATTAATTTAGATGATTTTGGGAAGTGGGGTGTTACAAACCACAGGAAGAAGTAAGGTCAACAGAATCGGTACACATGCAATGCAATATGAAAAAAATGATGCAAAATGCAGACATGCAAATATGTTTCAGGGAAATTCCCCCCTTCATTCTAGTTCCACGGGCATGATAGGAGGATGAAAAACCAATAGACATAACCAGAAAAATCATCTCATAAATAAAGTGAGGTGCAAAGTATCAATACACATCATAGAGGATATACAAAAGAGTCAATACGACCTGATCCAACAATCCTGGTGATGGTCGGAATACAACATAACAACAAATAAAAGATAAAATGCATCAGGTACGACATCGAGTCTGGAAATCTTCTAATAAATCCTTCATGTCCGGATGACCAGGCCTGGCAATCAATCCTTGGATGAGCAAATTCCTGTTGCTGACGGTGGCTTGCAAATCTTGAACGTAGTCTTCCCAAGCATCCTGCCCAAAGGCGAATTCAAGACGGGGATTCTTCAAGTCTACTCTCAACTTGTATTCTTCCAATGTTGCAAGAGCTTCGCGGAGTTTACGGTTGCTTTCATATTGGCGCAAGGAATCTCCTGGAGTTTTCTCAATTCTGACTCGAAGATGAGTTTTCAAACTATCAATCTGCTGACGAATTTTATCTTCTCTCTCTTTGTTGTTAGTTAGGATAACATTCCATTGGGTGTTGAACTTTGATATCTCTAAATGTGATTTCTCTAACTCCTTCTTCTTACCTTTGAGAATATCACTGACACTCTTCAAATCTCGGCCTACTCATTCTTGGGTACTAATTTCTTCAGTCAGTTCTCTGCCCATCTTGTTCACTGTCTCTATCTACATCTGTAAGTTCAGAGTATGCCTAAGAGGGGGGGGGGGGTGAATTAGGCTTAAGGAAGTTTTTCAGGTTTTTCGATATACTTGAATTTTACTTGGTTATGATCTTGATGATGAAAGCAGTAAAAGCATAATGAAAATGGACACAGAGATTTATAGTGGTTCCCTTCACAATCCGAAGGTACTCCACTCTCCTTTCCACATGAAAGAGAGTTTTCACTATAGTTTTAGAATGTACAACCTATCACACCATCAACCGGTGAGGCCTAGTATCTAACAACTATTTCAACAACTTAGTGTGCAAGAACAATCCCCTTGCAAGCACTAACCCTTGTGTCCAACAATCCTGGATCACAAGTCACAAAGAAATAATTCTTGTAATTTTGTAATTTGAGAGTGATATAATAATAATATCAATACAAAGATTGATCTTCTCCTTTTGATCAAAATTCACTTTTCAATATCAATACAAGTGTTCAAAAATTCTGGATATGAAATGGTATGAACAATATGAACACTTTTTGAAAATATTTGAAAATATTTGAAAAGTAGTGAATTTGATTTAATGATTATTTTGAAAATTATTGGAGGTGTTTTTCAATTTGAAATTTTCAGAATTTATATGAGTCAAAACACCATTTCAAAAAGGTATAATTGAGTATGAATCAAATAATGAAAAGGTATAACATTCAAACAAAATTTGAATTTAAAAAGAAACGATTTTTCAAAATTCGTTCAGTGTTAATCGGTTAACCATATAGGTTAATCGGTTAACACTTGAACGTTAGCCCTGAGAATTCAAAGTTTGAGGCCGTTAACCGATTAACCCATATGGTTAATCAGTTAACACTGTTAAAACTCAGAAAAATACTAAGTTAAAAAGTGTTATACCAATTCAAATGATTTTTAAAACATGCAAATGCAAAATGTTGATATGTTAAATTATTTGAACACTTGTATATCAATTAAAGGAGTGAATATTGATATACCAAAGCTTGAGTCCAAATCTTGACAGTTGAATGATCATTTGCACAAGATGCTTGATTTGCTTGACAATATTCCATAGTCTTGATCTTGATTAATTTTAAAAGCTTTGACTTTTTGCAACCATGGAATGAGCTTAGGTCTTTGTTGACATCATCAAAACCTTGAGATTGAAGTGTGCTTCTACAGCATCTTGGATAAGTGTGTGGCCTGATTCTTCTCACTCCTGAGCTGGATAATCTCCTTGTCCAATTCTTCATTCACCTTGCGTAGTCCTTCCTTTTCGGCCCAAAACTGATTGTATTTCTATACATCAACTGTCGTAGGTTCTTCCGCTACTAAAGGATACAAAGGTTCCCGGACTGGAAATGGTATCAAAAGTCTCTCAACTCTCTCCTGGATCCATTCTATGTATGTTCCATAAGTTTTAGAATTTCTTTTTCCCAAAGAATATTTTCCTTCGCGGCGAATTTTACCCCAAGCTTTTTCCAATCCGGTTAAGGTCTCATTGTCAATTAAACCAGTGAAATACAGAGATTCCTGTATTTCTTCTTCCCTCGGAGGTTCTCTTAGAGCATAACCAAGTTGTCTGATGGCGAGAGAAGGGTTGTAGTTAATTCCATCTTTCCTCCCAACCAAAGGAACATTGGGGAAATTACTACAACTGTAAATAAACTCCACGCCCAAGAGATCTCTACTGAACCACACAATGTTCTCAGAAGTTAAACCCATCAGCCTTTCTGACCAATCAGCAGTGCCAGAGATATCAACAAAAGGACCAGACTTAGGCAGATGCGAAATAAACCATCTTATAGTGGAAAGAATAATACACATCTCCTAGAAGCGTTGGCACAAGATTCTTGGAGGCGAAGATATGGAAGGCATCCAAGTCAACAAAATCTGGAATATTCAGGAACAATACTATGCCATAGATGCAAAGAGCTAAGATAGCATTGAAGACAGTCCAACATCCTTCTTTCGCAAAATGTTGAGCTCTACCACCAAAAAAGGCAGTGGGAAACCAGGCATTCCATTCCTCCAAATCATCTTCCCCTCCAACTCAGAGGCATCCACATGAAGAGAGTTTGCAAGCTTTGTCAAGTTGGGCTCTGCTTCTGAATGATAGAAGGGCATCTGTTCTAGAACTGGAACTCCTAGCAGTATGGCAAATTCTTCCAAGGTAGGCATCAACATATATCCAGGGAAAGTGAAACATCTCAATTGAGGGTCATAGAATTAAAGCAAGGTGTGAAGACCTTCTAACTCAAACATTGAGGCTTTGCAGACATAACTCAGAAGCCTCCCATAATCTCTATTGAAATTTCCCATCACACTGTGATCAGCTGCAGAGATCAAACTGAGTAAAGACCCTATATCTGGTGTTGGAAACTTATACACAACCGTCTTCTGTAAACAGACCTCCATGTCAGTAGTGGATTGGTTTACTAGAATCAAGAGAAGAATGTGCACCTGAAACACAAATACATGTCAATGTTAAAACGCAAATGAGTATGCAAGTGCAACAGGGGATCAAGATTGTTGTGCTACTGACTGAGATGAACCAGCGCTTCGCTTTGGCGAGAAATAACACAACACTGACATAAGGACCTCACTGTATCAGGGATCAAAGGCTCACACTGACGACAAAACCAGAATACCGAGTAGGTTGAAGGTCAAGGTTTCCTGTATAACCCAATCCCTCTCATAGGTATGGACCTAATCTGATAAGGTTCGGCATCCTATGCGGTCGTCAGCGTCACAGACTTTCGAGAAACGATGATACGTTCACCATTTCTGGTTTGGCATCATAGTCAAACAAAGCGGCCTCACTTAGCTAACTCCAAAATGATCGGTCTCCAGAGTCGACAGTTTCCAGATCCAACATCCCCGTCCTGACCAATGCACATTATGAGATGTCTTCAAAGGAAACCTCGTCTGAACGTGAATTTCATGAGGACTAGTGCATGCTGCCACACAGGTTCATCACTACTTTCCACTTCTAATGCTAAGGTTATACTCAAGCCTGAGTTTTGGCTTATTACATAGAGGAACAATCTCACCCCATAGCACAACAATAATGCTGAAAATAAAAATGCAAAATGAAATAAAAGTATAAATGTAACACATATACACATACATACATACCCAAGTACAAGCAAACAAACGCTAGGATTGACTCGCATAGAGGATTGGGATTTCTCCCCAGTAGAGTCGTCAGCTGTCGCATCGCTGCGAAGAGGGGCCGACAAGGACAGAAGAGTCGCCACCGTTCGTTATTTACCCCAAAGAGAGGGAAAGGAGACGATCAGAGAAAACCTACGAAAAAGGGAGAAGACAGGTCATCGCAACCAAATCTTGGGTTCGGGAGTCGATTACGCAAGGGGAAGGTATGAGCACCCTGTCACACCCTCATTTTCGCCTTTAGCCTTTATACCCTACATTCGCCATATCATACATCATTTTATTGCATATCGAGCATGTGGATACGGATTGGGCCGATTTGTCATTTTCCATTTCAAATGAGATAACTTGTCTATCTTGGACTACATGGAAGAAAAGGTTCATCACCTAAGGTTTGATCTAAATTGGAAGGATTACTCCTCTAGATTTCTTCAAGGAGAAGTTACTTGAAAAAATATTAGGATATTCAAGATATATTCTTAATGAACATGAAATTCAAGGCCTAAACTCAAGATTGCTTCATCCAAAATTTTGTTTCAAATTCTTGATCAAGTGGAGTTCAAATTTGCAAAGCATGAGTCAAGATCACAAGTCCATAATTCAAGACTTCATCCATTTTAAGCTTAATGGTTCTAAGGAAATCCATCATGAATTCAAGATTAAAGGCAAGAATATTACAAAGAGAAGTTTTATGACATTACAAGAATGTCATTTGTTGCAAGATTTCCAACTCTAAGTAATGTTTAGAAATTAATTTATTTCTAATACTTCATTCAAGTCTCTAGTCAAATTCATGTCATGGTAATGCCACACCAAGTCTAAATTATGCTTACAAACATCCAAGAAACATGAAAGGATTAAATCAACATTGGAATGTTTTAGGACCAAGATTATGCATGTTCAATCATGGCAAAACAGCCCCATGCAAGAGGAGGAAAATTGCCTCATGTCACAAAATCTACATGTCACAAAATCAATAGAATAGCATATGATAATGCATCTAAATATCAGATTTTGAAAATGCTGTCAAAAGGTAGTAGCTTTGACCAAGAGGAGCTGTCCAAGCACAAGCCAACAAAATGGGTGCAAGGCACAAAGTGCTGCAGAAAAACAGCATAGGCAAAGTGCAACAGCAAAAATGCAGCATAGCTCTTGCATGGAAATGGAAAGAAAGAGAGTGGCATGAGAAAAGGTGGTAAGAGACACCACTCCATGAAAAAATCTGATGGTTGGGGGGAAGAGAAAACCCTAGGAGCTGAGATAAGAGGAGGGGGCTGTAAAGAAGAGGATTCATTCATTCAACATCCATTCTACACACATTTGCAAAACCAGAAAATAGAGAGAGCAAACAAAACCCTAAAAAACCAGAAAAATAGGAAGCTTTGCAAACCAGAAAAAAGAGAGTGATATAGAACCAAGAGGATCATAGAGAAACAAAACCTTCACAACATAGAGTGAAGAGGAGTGAGGTACATTCAACCAAGACCAAGGAGGACTTGCAAGAAGGATAAAAAGCTCTTGGGTATCCATTTCCTCCAACCTTTCTCCCTTTATTTTTTTGCTCTTACATTCATTTTGTTTACTCTTTTATGTATTGTTGTATTGTATGTATCATGTAAGGTTCCAAAAGGACCAAGAAAGCATTCTCAAGAAACCACAAAAACAAAAGAAAAACATAGAAAAAGTTAGATTTTTTCACTCTGGTAGCCTGACACGGGCCGTGTCACACAACACGGCCACCCGTGTCGCCCAACATGGGTCGTGTCACACAACACGGCCACCTGTGTTGCACCTCTGTTTGAGGTTTCAACATCCAAAAACCCCAGGCCTCACAACACGGGCCGTGTCACACAACACGGCTACCCGTGTTGCATCTCTGTTTGCCCTAAAAATCATTTTTCTCCCAGACCTTATGACACGGGCCGTGTCACACAACACGGCCACCCGTGTCACACCTCTGTCACGCCCTAAAAACCCACATTGCAGGTACCCTATGACACGGGCCGTGTCACACAACACGGCCACCCGTGTTACACCAGCGTTTTTATTGCATGGCTCGATTTTTTTAGCCGACTAATCCCATATGTTTGTATGATTTTAGTATGAATGTTGCTATTGTCCTTGGTGACTTTTGATTTCAAAATCCATTTTCAAAAACAAACTCTCGATTTTATCGAGCCGTTTTCAACCCTTGTAAGTCGGCCGCCTTATGCGTCCGCCATCGACCTTATTCGTATCACCTCAAATACTTTTACAAACAATAAACCTTGATCCAACGTCAAGTGGTTCTCTTTTCTCATAAAAAATCCAAAACACAATAACATAAACGATTAGAATTATGCACCACGAACTTTAAAGTGGTGGAAAAGGAATGAGAGTGGAGCCCTCCTACACTCGTTCCGAATGTTTTGGATACAAGGCGCTCGACTTGGTTATTCGAAACGTTCATTTCTATCCAAAGTCTTTTGTGTATAATCCTAATCAAGAACAATTTCACTTAAGAAACTTAAAAATAACATCAACTCATCAAACCTATTTTCGCCTTAGGGCATCAATCCAAAAACCATTTTTCAAGGTATAAAATCAACCAACAAACAACTATTTCGTAAGCCTCCAAAGTACGGAGCTCTGATTCTTCACTTCTTTTAAGTGAGGATATGTAGGCACAAGGGCCACAATCCTTAGCGAGGTTTAAAATAAATAAACCAACCCCTCTTTTCCTCAAGCAAGCAAACTCTTAATAAAAACACCCATTCACGCTAAATAACCTAGGAGGTTCCCATCGAGTACGATGGATGCGAGGGGATGCTAATACCTTCCCCTTGCATAACTGACTCCCAAACCCTAAGACTTGGTTGCGATGACCACGCTCCTTTTCCCAAAGGTTTTATCGCTATTTCCCTTTCCCTTTGTGGGATAAATAAAATCCGGTGGCGACTCTGTGTCATTTTTTGCGTAGCGACACACCCCTCACGTCCGTTGTACTCAACGGGATCCACGCTTGTTGTCTAGTTTATGGGTGAAAAACAAACTATCTAAGGTTGTTACTGCTAAATGGAAAGAACTGACTCGATAGAACATTTCCACCCTATGCCTACGTATTCCCTCGTGCAATGGGAAAGTCAGAGTCAATGTAGTTCAGGAAACTACAGGTGAAGGGGAGGGAACGTTGCTCGCCAAGACATTGTCGTCTTGTGCCTACGTATTCTCATATGGTATGAGAAATCAGAGCAAACGTAGTTTGGGCTAACACGACCACAGGTTGGTTCAAGTGTTTTAACTGAGTAGGGTTAAACCTTCGTTCTAGCAGTTAGGTGTATTGCCGCTCGACCATTGGAGACTTAGGCATTACCTGTTTGCGGTAGAACTAAGAGTTAACACACTCTTTTTGAAAATGGTTTTCAATTAATCCTGAAGGATAAAAAGGTTTGATGTTTTTGTTTTTGTTTTTTTTAAGCAAGAAGTGAATTGAGTTAAGTTTGTAACTCATGTTGCACTAAAGGCTATGACTTGAGAGCGAATGCGCCGCATATCGCCCAAAGGGCATACGCTAAACACTCTAGATAGTTGAGAGGAGGCCCCCCAAACATCATTCCTCAAGTACGTAAGGCTCGTAGCGTACATCACAAGTTATCCTTTATTAAGTGTTTTGAAGTGTTTAGGAGATGAGAAGAGAAAACACAAACTAAGGGGAAACTGAACCCTAATGTTATCATACACAATGCTCATAAAGTTGGGATTAAGAGGGAAGAAACTATCCTAATGTTATCATGCAAAGGATTGAACACCTAATGTATCTCCTACTCCCATCTTAAACAGAGGGACTAGGAATCCTAATGGGATCATGGCAAAAGCCAAGTAAACACAAGATAATTCACTCACAGATGAATTAGAAAATGAAAATAAGTTGACTTAAAAAAGTTAAAGAACAATGCAAACATGAGATGTGAAGTGCAAATATGAAATGCAATACAAAATGATGCAACCAAGATAAAGCCAAAAGTTCAAACAAAAGGACTTAAACAAATCAAAAAGAGTGAGATGAAATGGGAGAAGTTACAACTCCTACAACCATTCAAACATCAATCACTATAACCAAAGTTAAACTCAAAGCACAACCAAAAGGCCATGGTCAAAAGGGAGGTGGGATAAATAGGCTTGGGCAGCAAGCATCATACAAAACATCTCAACCAAACCACTCAAGTTGACCATGTAAAAAAAGAAGCAAAACAAGGCAAGAAGCAAAGCATCATTCAAGGCAAACTCAAAGTATGAATGTGAATACCAAATCACCTTGAATGATGATCAAACCTCAAAGGGAAGAAGTGAAACACAATGTAAATGATTCAAATTCAAACACCAAACAAGAAAAAAGGCGCAAATATGATCGTATGAAGTGAAGGAAACAAAGTCCTAACACAATCTCAACACTTGAAACAAGTGGAGAAACATGATTCAAAAGTAACTTGTGAAACAAGTTAAACAAATGTATGACCTAAACAATGGAAAACCAGCACCTTGATCAAGTTATAAACAAGCAACAACACTTAAAAGATGCACATGGGATCATTAGAAATCATTTCCCAAAGAAAACTAGGTCAAATTACCTTGTATGAACACCTTCAAAAGTGATTTGACTTGCAAGGTTCACTAAAAATGGAAGGAATGTTCAATAAATGTCAATTAAAATGCACAAAGTAGCTAGAACCAAAGGCAAACAGAAGCCAAAGTTTCAAAATGAAACTCACCTCAAGGCATCACCAAACAATTCCATTGTTAAGGGTGCTTTACCTTATTAAGGGTTTATCGAGGGACATGAAAAACCAATTCAAAATCAATCATAAAATAATCAAACATGAACCAAAATCATCCTCAAGAGTGCCTCAATCCTTTACCTAGGTGAGGGAGAGGCCATGGTCATTGGAGATTTGAATTGGATGTTCAAAAGATCAAGACATTACAAGGTGCACACCATAAAACACCTTTACTTGCAAAATAAAAATAAAAATGCAAAATAAAACAAAAATAGAAAATAAAAGTCTGGAAAATTAAATAAAGTCTTGAAATAACTAAAAATAATTTTTGTGGAATTTTGGAGCATTAGAACTATTTTTAATAAAATAAAATGAAACTAGAAATAAAATAAACAAAATAAACCAAAGACCCAAAAGGGGAGGGTATGATCAGTAAAAGAGGAAAGAACTGAAATCAGTTAAAGTGCAAATGGGCCACATGCGCGGTGTGCGAATAACAAGCGAAATAAGGCTCAGTCCCAAGTTCAGACATATGTGGCAGCTCATTAATTGACGTGGCATTGGCGTCTAAGAATGATTGGCTCATAATGCAATAGCATATAACATTTGAAATAAAGGCGCCAAGGCCATGTAAGACCGTCTCTAACCTTCAGACATCGAAACCCTAGTTCCGGTCGTCTTCTCCGGTGACCAGCCACCGGAGCCAGGTCCAACATGCCCGGAAATGGGGGAAAATGGTACCCCCGCTCCAAATTTCATGAGGATTCCAAATACAAGCTCATTTTTTAAAAACAAGACCAATTTTATGGTGAATCGAAGGCAATCATTTGTGGCATCCAAAACTGAAATCTCATGAAACTTAACCAAAACAACATGAAAACATTGCCTACATGAGTAGGACTTCAGATGTACTCAGTATGCTCCTATTTAGTGCCTAAAATGGAAGGAAAAAGTTCAAGAAAGTACCTAGTGGAGTATGTCCACTGCTTCTTCTACACTTGCTGAAACACCACCAAAGGCTGCAGAATAACTCCTTATGACTTGAGAGAGCTGAAGCTATGCTTAAATGGCCTTGCAAATCCTCAAACCTTCTAAGAAATTTTGAGCAGTTGAGGATCAATGTGCTCACAGTTGGTTTCTTTTGCCAACTGAGGATAAAGGATATTATAGTGAAGATGGTTTGAGAGAAATCTTGTTGAATGGCTCAATGGTTTGTATGTTTCGAAGGAAAAACCAAAGGAAGCAAGAAATGGCAAGCTCTGAAATTTCACACAAAATGAGGCTTTGCCCTATATGGTTTCTCTTTTAGTTTATATATGGAGTGAAAATGAAAATGGAATGTTTTAGTGTGGTAAAATCTTAATGGAGCAGATGTTACAAATCACATGATTTTTGGTTCAATGGTGTAGGATGGATCACACATGAGCTGCTTGGCAAATGTGGTTGTTTGCTTTTGGTGGAGAGAAGAGCAGAAGTGATGTGTAATGCTCAGAGTTAGTGGCTGCTTGTCCTTTCCTCCTTTGCAAGAAATTCAAAATGGCTCCATTGTGGTACATGACATGTTGGTCTCACTTTGGTAATGTTTGGAGTGTTCAAATTTGCTATTTCATGCGCATGAATTGGACAATGCAAGAATGTTGTATGGCTTATTGGAAAAACATGCCAAATGACCTATGAATCATGCCTTGAAATATTGTTCAAACCACCATCTTTGAACCATTGTAACTTGATGCACAAAGCTCCTCTTGATTGGAATTTGGGCTCGAATGGAAGCTCACATGGCAAGGAACAACTTTAATGTTGGTAAAAGTTGATTTGCAACTTGGAGGATCATTAAATTTGAGCTTGAAAGTCATGACACAAAATCTTCCATGTAATAACTTAGAAAAAATTCTAAGTTATGAGTTTTGGTCCACTTGAAACCCTAACTTTGGACATTCATATCTTGAGCTTCAAACATCACATGAGAGACTTCTAGTAATGGATGGAAATATTGGAATAAGATCTACAACTTTCATGTGGGACAAAATTCCATTTGACAATAAGAACTTGATGCAAATTGGCTTGGAAAGATGGTCCAAAAATCTGTCCAAACTTGCTAATTTTGAGATCATTGAAAACCCTAACTTTGAATCATCATAACTTGAGCTTCAAGCATCACATGATGATGAATTGGTACTCAAAAGAAAGATCAAAATATGAGGAACAAGTTTTATGTTGGACAAAAGCTCATTTGAAACCTTGATCATGAAGAAAAATGGCTGGTTTACACATGAAACTTTCCATAAATGAAAAGTTTCTAAGACCCTAATTTTCCCAAAATGGCAAATTTCACATTTCTTGATTTTTTATGATGCCTTTGACATTTCTTGGTCAAATTTTACCCATTGATCATATTGAACTTGAGGAACATGATTTTGACCTTAAAAAGTCAGGAGTTGACTTTTTCCCCAAATCTCCTAATTTGCAATTGACTGACCAATTGAAGCTCTTCTTGTTGAAATTGAAGACCAATCTTCTACTTCCAAACACCTTGGAACATATGGAGGATCATGGAAAAACTTTTTGCTCCAAATACAAGTCTTCACTGATTATATTGAAACCCTAATTTTATGCCCTTTGCCTAGGCTTTTTGCAGATAAATTGAATGACCATTCCCATTCCATAATAGTCTCTAAAGTTCTCAACAAACCTCTTGAAAAAATCCTCTGATGCTTCTCAGACAAGGAGCTATAGCACACCTCTCCTCTCAAGGAGCTTTCACAACCTCATAATGATACCACACAATTAATGACCTCTACTAATGCCTTTGTTTGAGCTTGAAGCCAATAAGACTTTCTTCTTGGATGGCACACAAACAATCTTGATCCCCTGTAAGAACAATGTTATGAAAATGCAAGATGCTAAAATGAAATGAGACATAAGCCAAGCAAGAGAGAAGAGGTTGGTCAAATTTTGGGGTAAACCACATTGTCATGTGTACTCATCTCCCCCTTGGGTTTTGTTAAAGTCAATCTCCAATTAGGTCTTTCAACATAGACTTAGAGAGTTTTTTAACTCTATATAAATGTCATTGTTATGAACACTTATTCCCATTTGAACCTTGACCATAGTCATAATTTTTTCACACCTAGTAAGGTGAACTACGGTTGCTTTGGTTCCATCCTAGTTAGGATACATAGGCACAGGATGCAACGTCTTGGCGAGCATACTTTATATATACCCTAGGCCTTTACCTTAGAACCTTTTTCCTTAGCAAGAAAACCTCAGCATAACACAAATACTAACAAGAGATTCCTTTAGAGTACTACAGATACTTAGGATGCTAACACTTTCCCTAGGTTAAACCAACCCCCGAACCTTAAGTCTATAGCTTCGTTATTAAATAGCGCAGTTAGGGTTTTCTATAATAGTTACCCGTTCCTTTGGATAAATCAAATCTCGATGGTGAATTTCATATATTTTTTGTTCATGTTTTTTTTATTCATGTTTTTTGATAGCTTGATATCTGATTCTCACCGCAACAGGTTTCTTTACTAAGCTTTCAGCAAACAGAAGTGCCATTTAGGTATCCTAAACTGTACCTATTCCAAACTTCTTATATATGGACAAAGGCATGAGACTCACACTTTCTCCCAAATTAATAAGTTCCTTCTTGAATTTTCTATCCACAATTGTTTATAGAATGGTGGCAAAACCCCTACCTTCCTTTTTATACTAGAATATTCATACCCTGCAAAATAGCACTTCATGTTTCAGCTAAAAGTATAGGTTTAGTGTCAATGGTGCAATTCTTGGAGATATTATCTTTCCTAAAATTTGCATACACTGGCATTTGCTCAAGTTCCTCAGAGAATGGAATATTGGTTTCAATAGTTTTAAACATCTCTAAGAACTTATAAAAAAATTCATGTTGATCCTTCTTCTTGTTTTTTTGAAGGATATGGGAGTTTGAAGCTTGGATTTGGCTCTTTTGTTTTTTCCTCTCAACCAATTTTTGTGTGACTTCTTCTTCAGTAATTTTCTTGTTATGCTTTATTTCTAGATCAACTTCCAGAAATGATCTTCTTCCACTGATTTGTCTTAAGGAACCTCGATAGACATACCACTTCTTGTCATCACCGCATTCACATTATTATGCTCTTTTTAATTTGTCACAGTTGCACTAAGAAGGTACCCTTATGCTTGAGAACCTGTGATTTGTAGGGCTCTCTGACCTATATTAATTTGTAAATACTTAATAGAATTCATAGTGTTCCTTTAATTTATTCTTCTTCGTGGAATTGGGAGTTTTGAGCATCCATATTTTCAATGGATAATTCAAAATCTGCCTTCTTAGGAACTTGTTGCTGATATGGGTGTTGGAACTAATTCTGCAAGGTTTCCTTAGCTATATACGGTTGTTGCTTCTAATACTAAATAAGAACTTATTTTTGAACATTCCCTTGTTGATCTTTCCAAGAGAAGTTGTATGGTTCTTCTAACTTGGATTATAAGTGTTAGATAGTGGTTTTTATGTTTTAGAATATTTACTTCTTCAATTTGTTACACAGTTGCAACACAAAGCATAGTAAAATGAGGTCTCCCACATATTTCACAACTAACAGCTTGAATCAAATGCCTTGAGTATTTTTTCAACTTCTGTATCAACTTGGTCTTCAATTTTCATACTTTGAGCAACTATTTTCCAAATTAATCACTCTCTCAAGTTTGCTTACACTCCTATCTTACAACTCTAAGTGTTCATTTGCAACAATGGCTTATATTACTTCTTTCTACCATTGGATGTTGTAAACTTATATGAGACATCAACATCAGTATCAATAAGTTGTTTAGTCTTCAACTTGAGGCCATTAATAAACATTTGCATCTATTCAGTCTAATATGAGTTGTGAGTAGGACAAGCAAACAATAACCTCTTGAATCTCTTTTACGCATCACCCAGTGATTAACCCTTCTTTGGCTTAAAATTCATGATTTCATATCTATGTGTGTATCATTGTCATGTGTACTCATATCCCCCTTGTCTTTTGTTAAAGTCAATCTCTAATTAGGTCTTTCAACTTAGACATTGAGAGTTTGTTAACTCCATATAAGTGTCATTGTTATGAACGCTTATTCCCATTTGAACCTTGCCATAGTCAGGAGTTCTTCACACCTAGTAAGGTGAGATACGTTTTCTCTGATACCATCCTAGTTAGGATACGTAGGCACGAGATGTGATGTCTTGGTGAGCATATTTTGTATATACCCTAGGCCTTTACCTTATCACCTTTTTCCCTAGCAAGCAAACCTTAGCATAACACAATTACTAACAAGATGTTCCTGTAGATTACTACAGAGACTTAGGATGATAACACTTTCCATAGGTATAACCAACCCCCGAAATTTAGGTCTCTTCCTTCGTTGTTACATAGCGCCCTTTGGATTTTCTACAATAGTTACCCTTTCCTTTGGATAAATCAAAGCTTGGTGGTGAATTTCATAGATTTTGATTTAAGTTTTTTGATAGCTTGGTATCCGATTCTCACCGCAACAGGTTTCTTTACTAAGTGTTCAACAAACTGAAGTGCCATTCAGGTATCCTAAATTGTACCTACTCCAAACTTCTTATATATGGACAAAGGCATGAGACTCACACTAGCTCCCAAATCAATAAGTTCCTCCTTGAAGTTTTTATTATGCTTTATTTCTAGATCAACTTCCAAAAATGATCTTCTTCCATTGATTTGTCTTCAAGAACCTCGATAGACATACCACTTCTTGTCATCACCCCACTCAAATTGTTATGCTCTTTTTGATTTGTCAAGTTGCACTAAGAAGGGACCCTTATGCTTGAGAACTTGTTATTTTTTGTGCTCTCTGACCTATATTAATTTGTAAATACTTAATAGAATTTATAGTGTTCCATTGATTTATTCTTCTTCATGGAATTGGGAGTTTAAAGAGGCCATAGTTTCAATGGATAATTTAAAATCAGCCTTCTTAGGAACTTGTTGCTGATATGGCTATTGGAACTAAGTATGTTATGTTTTCTTAGTTATATACTGTTGTTGCTTCTAATACAAAATAAGACCTTATTTTTGAACATTCCCTTGTTGATCTTTCCAAGAGAAGTTGGATGGTTCTTCTAACTTGGATTGTAAGTATTAGATAGGGTTTTTTGAGTTTCAGAATATTTACTTCTTCAATTTCTTGCACAGTTGCAACACAAAGCATGGTAAAATGAGGTCCCCCACAGATTTCACAACTAACAGCTTGAATCAATTGCCTTAGGTCTTTTTTCAACTTCTGCATCAACTTGGTCTTCAATTTTTATACTTTGAGCAACTATTTTCAAAATAATCACTC
This sequence comes from Lathyrus sativus, assembly GCA_963859935.3. Lineage (NCBI taxonomy): Eukaryota > Viridiplantae > Streptophyta > Magnoliopsida > Fabales > Fabaceae > Lathyrus > Lathyrus sativus. The sequence goes on from OZ012737.1 coordinate 577,143,665, forward strand.
TCTTAGGTTTGCTTACACTCCTATCATACAACTCTAAGTGTTCATTTGCAACAATGGCTTCTATTACTTTTTTCTACCGTTGGATGTTGTAAAGTTATATGAGACACCAACATCAATATCAATCAGTTTTTTAGTCTTAAAACTGAGTCCATTAACAAACATTTACATTTATTCAGTCTAATATGAGTTGTGAGCAGGACAAGCAACCAATAACCTCTTGAATCTTTTACACGCATGACCCATTGATTAACCCTCCTTTTGCTTAAAATTCATTATTTCATATCTATGTGTGTACCATTGTCATGTGTACTCATCTCCCCCTTCGGATTTGTTAAAGTAAATCTCCAATTTGGTCTTTCAACTTAGACTTAGAGAGTTTGTTAACTCTATATAAGTGTCATTGTTATGAACACTTAATCCAATTTTAATCTTGACCATAGTCTGGAGTTCTTCACACCTAGTAAGGTGAACTACGGTTGCTCTGATTCCATCCAAGTTAGGATACATAGGCACGAGATGCAACGTCTTGGCGAGCATACTTTGTATATACCCTAGGCCTTTACCTTAGCACATTTTTCCTTAGCAAGCAAACCATAGCATAACAAAAATACTAACAAGAGGTTCCTGTAGAGTACTACAGATACTTAGGATGCTAACACCTTCCCTAGGTTAAACCAACCCCCGAACCTTAGGTCTCTAGCTTCATTGTTACATAATGCACTTAGGGTTTTCTACAATAGTTACCCTTTCCTTTTGAAAAATCAAAGCTCGGTGGTGAATTTCATAGATTTTTTATTCATGTTTTTTGATAGCTTGATATCTGATTCTCACTGCAACAGGTTTCTTTACTAAGTGTTCAACAAACTGAAGTGCCATTTAGTTATCCTAAATCGTACCTATTCCAAACTTCTTATATATGGACAAAGGCATGAGACTCACACTAGCTCCCAAATTAAAAAGTTCCTTCTTGAACTTTCTATCCGCAATTGTTTATAGATTGGTGACAAAATCCCTATATTCCTTTTTATACTGCAATATTCATACCCTGAAAAATAGCACTTCATGTTTCAGCCAAAAGTATAGGTTTACTGTTGGATGTTGTAAAGTTATATGAGACATCAACATGAGTATCAATCAGTTGTTTAGTCTTCAACTTGAGGCCATTAACAAACATTTGCATCTATTCATTCTAATATGAATTATGAGTAGGACAAGCAACCAATAACCTCTTGAATCTCTTATACGTATCACCCAGTCATTAACCCTCCGTTTGCTTAAAATTCATGATTTCATATCAATGTGTGTACCATTGTCATGTGTACTCATCTCCCCCTGGTCTTTTGTTAAAGTCAATCTCTAATTAGGTTTTTCAACTTAGACATTGAGAGTTTGTTTAATTTATATAAGTGTCATTGTTATGAACACTTATTGCCATTTGAACCTTGACCATAGTCAGGAGTTCTTCACACCTAGTACGGTGAACTACAGTTGTCCTGGTTCCATCCTAGTTAGGATACGTAGGCACGAGATGCGACGTCTTGGCGAGCATACTTTATATATACCCTAGGTCTTTACCTTAGCACCTCTTTCCTTAGCAAGCAAACCTTAGCATAACACAAATACTAACAAGAGGTTCCTGTAGGGTACTAAAGATACTTAGGATGCTAACATATTCCCTAGGTATAACGAACCCCGAACCTTAGATCTCTAGCATCGTTGTTACATAGTGCACTTAGGGTTTTCTTCGATCTTTACCCTTTCCTTTGGATAAATCGATACTCGGTAGTGAATTTCATAGATTTGTGATTCAAGTTAATTAATAGCTTGATATCTGATTCTAGCCACAAAAGGTCTCTTTACTAAGTGTTTAGCAAACTGAAGTGCCATTCAGGTATCCTGAACTTTACCTATTCTTAAGTTCTTATAGATTGACAAAGGCATGAGACTCACACTAGCTCCCAAATAAAAAAGTTCCTTCTTGATATTCCTATCCCTAATTATGCATGGAGAGGTGACAAAATCCTTATCTTTCTTTTTTACAGGAATATTCATACCCCGTAAAATAGCACTTCAAGTTTGAACCAAAAGTATAGGTTTAGTGTCAATGGTGTGTTTCTTGGAGATAATATCTTTTAAGAAATTGGCATACACCGGAATTTTCTTATGTGCCTCATAGAAAGGAATATTGATTTCAATCTTTTTAATCATCTCTAAGAACTTCTAAAAAAAATTCATGCAGATCCTTCTTCATGTTTCTTGAAGGATATGGGAGTTTGATGCTTGGTTTTGGCTCTTTTGGTTTTTCATTCTCAACCACTCTTTGTGTGACTTATTCTTCAATAATTTTATTATTTCTTCTTCTTGTAATTGGGAGTTTTGAGTGGCCATCTTTTCAATGGATAATTCCAAATTTGCCTTCTTAGGAACTTGTTGCTGATATTGCCGTTGGAACTAATTCTTCTAATTTTGCTTAGGTCGATACTGTTGTTGCATCTAATACTAAATAAGACCTTATTTTTGAACATTCCCTTGTTGATATTTCCAATAGAATTTGGATGGATCTTCTAACTTGGATTATAAGTATTAGATAGGGTTATTGTGTTTCAGAAAATTCAGCTCTTCAATTTGGTGCACAATTGCAACACAAAGCATGGAAAAATGAGGTCCCCCACAGATTTCACAACTAACTGCTTGAATAAATTGAACTTGAGCTACCTGTTGCGTACCTATATGCATTGCATTGAGTCTTTTTTCAACTTCTCCATCAACTTGGTCTTCAATTTTTATACTTTGAGCAACAAGTTTCAAATTATTCACTCTCTCTGATTTGCTTACACTCCTATCACACAACTCTAAATGTTCATTTGCAACAATGGCTTCTATTACTTCTTGCTACTATTGGATGTTGTAAATTTTTTTGAGACACCAACTTCAATATCAATCAGTTGTATAGTCTTCAACTTGAGGCCATTAAGAATCATTCGCATCTATTCACTCTAATCTAACTTTTGAGTAGGACAAGCAACCAGTAACCTCCGAATCTCTTGTACGCATCACCTGATGATTAGCTCTCATTCTGCTTAAAATTCATGATTTCATATCTATGTGTGTACCATTGTCATGTGTACTCATCTCCCTCTTGGCTTTTGTTAAAGTCAGTCTCCAATTAGGTCTTTCAAATTAGACTTAGAGAGTATGTTTACTCTATATAAGTGTCATTATTATGAACACTTATTCCCCTTTGAACCTTGACCATAGTCAGGAGTTCTTCACACCTAGTACGGTGAACTACAGTTGTCCTGGTTCCATCCTATTTAGGATACGTAGGCACGAGATGCGACGTCTTGGCGAGTACTTTGTATATACCCTAGGTCTTTACCTTAGCACCTATTTCCTTAGCAAGCAAACCTTAGCATAACACAAATACTATCAAGAGGTTCCTGTAGAGTACTAAAGATACTTAGGATGCTAACACCTTCCCTAGGTATAAACAACCCCGAACCCTAGATCTCTAGCATCGTTGTTACATAACGCACTTAGGGTTTTCTTCGATCTTTACCCTTTCCTTTGGATAAATCAATACTCGGTAATGAATTTCATAGATTTGTGATTCAAGTTAATTAATAGTTTAATATCTGATTCTAGCCACAAGAAGTCTCTTTACAAAGTGTTCAGCAAACTAAAGTGCCATTCAGGTATCCTGAACTGTACCTGTTCTTAACTTCTTATAGATTGACAAAGGCATGAGACTCACACTAGCTCCCATATCAAAAAGTTCCTTCTTGATATTTCTATCCCTAGTTATGCATGGAAAGGTGACAAAACCTTTATCTTTCTTTTTTACAGGAATATTCATACCCTGCAAAATAGCACTTCAAGTTTCAGCCAAAAGTATCGGTTTAGTGTTAATGGTGTGTTTCTTGGAGATAATATCTTTTACGAAATTAGCATACACTGGAATTTTCTCATGTGCATGCCTCATAGAAAGGAATATTGATCTCAATCTTTTTAATCATCTCTAAAAACTTCTAAAAAAAATTCATGCAGATCCTTCTTCATGTTTCTTGAAGGATATGGGAGTTTGATGCTTGGTTTTGGCTCTTTTGGTTTTTCATTCTAAACCACTTTTTGTGTGACTTCTTCTTCAGTAACTTTATTCTCTCTTCTTCTTGGAATTGGGAGTTTTGAGAGGCCATGTTTTCAATGGATAATTCCAAATTTTCCGTCTTAGGAACTTGTTGTTGATATCGCTGTTGGAACTAATTCTGCTAATTTTGCTTAGGTCGATACTGTTGTTGCATCTAATACTAAATAAGACCTTATTTTCAAACATTCCCTTGTTGATCTTTCCAAGAGAATTTAGATGGTTATTCTAACTTGGATTATAAGTATTAGATACAAGTTTTTATGTTTTAGAAAATTCAGTTCTCAATGGATAATTCCAAATCTACTTACCTAGGAACTTTTTGCTGATACCGCTGTTGGAATTAATTCTGGTAATTTTGCTTAGGTCGATATTGTTTTTTCTTATAATACTAAATAAGCCTTATTTTTGAACATTCCCTCTTTGATCTTTCCAAGAGAAGTTGGATGGTTCTTCTAACATGGATTATAAGTATTAGATAGTGGTTTTTGTGTTTCAGAAAATTCACTTCTTCAATTTGTTGCATAGGTGCAACGCAAAGCATGGAAAAATGAGGTCCCCTTTAGATTTCACAAGTAACATCTTGAAACAATTGAACTTGAGCTACTTGATGAGTACCTATATTCAACTTCTACATCTCTCTTATTTGCTTACACTCCTATCATACAACTCTAAGTGTTCATTTGCAACAATGGCTTCTATTACTTATTGCTACCGTTGGATGTTGTAAAGTTATATAAGACACCAACATTAGTATCAATCAGTTGTTTAGTCTTCAACCTGAGGCCATAAACAAACATTTGCATCTATTCAATCAAATTTAAGTTTTGAGTAGAACAAGCAACCAATAACCTCTTGAATCTCTTATACGTATCACCCAATGGTTAATCCTCCTTCTGCTTAAAACTCATGATTTCATATCTATGTGTGTACCATTTTATGTGTACTCATCTCCCCTTTGGCCTATGTTAAAGTCAATTTCCAATTAGGTCTTTCAAATTAGACTTAGAGAGTTTGTTAACTCTATATAAGTTTCATTGGGATGAACACTTATTCCCCTTTGAACCTTGACCATAGTCCGAAGTTCTTCACACTTAGTAAGGTGAACTAGGGTTGCTCTGATTCCATCCTTTTAGGATACGTAGGCACGAGATGCGACATCTTGGTGAGCATACTTTTTATACACCCTAGGTCTTTACCTCAACATCTTTTTTCTTAGCAAGCAAACCTTAGCATAACATAGGGTTTTCTTCAATATTTACCCTTTCCTTTGGATAAGTCAAAGCTCGGTGGTGAATTTCATAGATTTGTGATTCAAGTAAATTAAGCCCTTCTTGTTTGTATTTGTGTTTGTTATATGTTTGTTTTCTCGTATACCTATATATTTGTAAATATCTATGCATATATACCTGTTAGGCTTGGGTTTTCTGTATGCAAGGTTGTTACCTTGAGTGGTGAGATAAGTTCTAACTCGGACTTGAATGTAAACTTCTGATAACCATGCTCAGTCGAGGCACCTGTGGGATTACTGATGTCTAATGCGATTAGTCGTATTGTCATTACTTTTTCCAACTTGGGAGTCCATGGAGCTGAGGACCTTTAGTTACCCTTCGTCTCTCTATGCCTTTTAAAACGTAGTGTAGTGATTATCCATGTGTAGACCTTTGATGGTTGTCATGCGATACAACACTCAAACGAGTTTATCTTGAGAATATTATTGGCCCGCACGAGTAGTCGTGTAAGCGATAATATCCGAAAGATTTATCAATGACTCTGGGAACTTGTTAGAACTTTGTTGTGTAAGAACATACCCATAGTACATTCCTTTTAGGATGGGTAGTGTTGCACCCCAAATTTTGACCCCTTAGATCCTCCTCATCATTGTAGGATCATATTTATTTGATTAACTAACCTTAACCCATTTCCAGTTTATCTTTGTCAAGATGCAGATGAATTAGGGTTCCGTACCGTCAAAATCGAGATTTTAGTGGTCTAATCAATCAATGTTTTGGATTGATTCAACCTCAATTAGGTCTCCACATCATAAAATATACACCATTGGGTCAAGTATGAATCCAATTTGAGATGATCACCCGGGAATTGAGAACATCGCAGTTCAAGATGCCCGATTAGGGTTTTCGATCAGGAAAAGTCAACTGTAGTTTGAGTTTTGGTTTAAAGAGTGTTTCAAGGGTGTGATAAAGGTCCATTAAGCCCCTATGGCTTATTAAATTCCATACAAATAGTTTCAAGTCCTCAGAATGTCCGGATCATCGACAGTTAACTCGGTAGTCACCGATTGATCGAACGGTTGACCGAAAAGTCAACTATTCAACAATAAGGAATTTGACTTCAAGATGTGTTTCAAAAATGTTCCTTATGTAATATTACACCTCCCCATAAAATTTCATGACCATTGGATCAAGGGTTAAGAAGTAATTGCAAAAATCGGGAATTAGGGTTTCAAAAGGGGCAAGACCATAACTCCTCAACCACACATCCAAATGAAGTGGTTCAAAGCTGATTGGAAAGCTCTTGACAAATCCTAAAAATGACTCAAAGTGGTCCATGATAAAAAAAAGCATAGATTTGGAGTTATGACAAGATTTATTTTAAGAAGGGAAATAACTTAGAAAAATTCTAAGTTATTTAGCACTTTTAAGTGATTTTTTCAGCAACTTGGAAGGGTTTTTCAACCTAGTTCCATCTAGAATTTTGAAATCCCCAAAACATGAAAGTTATAGATCTACTTAAGGGATTTCTAAATTATGGTAGAACTCCTCAATAGCATGTGTGAGCAGAAAGTTATGGACTATGGAAGTTAGGGCTGCCCACACTTGAAACCACAATCCAACACTTCTCAAAAATCAGATTTCACAACTTGAGACATCCTCAACCCTTGGATCATGATTCAATATGATATTTAGATATGTGGAGGAAGGAAAACTCAGAAAAATGAGATGTTTGGAGAGAGAGGCAAGTTGCAAGCATTGTATATTAAAATATTCAAATGTGTAAGAAGGAGAGAGAAACGTTTCACTCCAAAACTGTTGCAGCTGCTCACCCTACACTCTAAGCTCACCTCAGTCACTTCATGTCCATCTCCACTTGAGTTTTCTGATCTCCTTTGAACCATGGAACTGATAGGAAGAGATTTGGCAAGATTCATTTGAAAACCTCATGAAACTCCCTCCAAAAGTGGCAAAATACCAAGCTGCCCTCACTCTTGTTTTCACTATAAATAGAGGCCTCTTCATTGATGTTAGAGACACCAGAGCAATCTCCAAAACCAAGAGAAACAATAGCTCTCAAATCCCTTTCATTTCCTCAAGAATCTCATTTTCAAAACATCCATTTTTCACTAAAAAGTTGTCTTGAGCAAAACTCTGCTCAAGCTCTGTTCTACCATTTCCAAGTCCCTCAAAACCATCTACACAATCCATAAACATTGTGTAGAAGGTGTCCATACATTCAAACCACTCAAAAATCTCATTTTTACAAAAGTCAACCTTCACACCTTAGTAGTTTGACTTTCTTGCACTTTGAAAGCCAAAACCTTACTTGAGGCATTTCCTACCATTCTAACACTCCCAACACCTCATATACATCATATCTCAACTGTCCAAGCTCTAAAAAACTAGCTGGAAATCACACAACTCCAACTGTCTTGAAAAGTGGTTTGTTGCTTCAAGAGGAAGCAAGCTTCAATTCTTTGCTAAGGAAGAAAGTCTCTGGGTTTCTCAGCTTCTTAGCTTGCTAAAGACTTGTCTACAAGAGGTATGTGACATTCAAACTCTTTCTTAATCATACATTATCATGTTTTATCATTTTGAGGTGATTTTGTGAAAATGTAGTCTTGCTGCCCCATTTTAGTTCTTTGTCAAGAACTCTTGTTTCATGGTCATGATATTTGTTTTTGTTAATGTATTTTCATTTGTAAATGATATGTTTATGATGTGTTGCCAAGTTTGTTCTTAGATGTCATGCTTGACTTGTTTTTGAAGTTTTGGTCTATATTGTAGTTTTAGGGATCCAACATTTGAAATATTGATGAGCTTGCCCTAGGTACTTTAGCTTTGGTTCATTAGTGAGATTTGGATAACTTGTAAGTTATTCATAGGATCCCCCTGCCCTTGATCATGTTTGAATCAAATGTGGCTCTTGTTTTCACACTTATGCTATTTTTATGTCATTCTAGCTTTATCACTACCATGAGTTGTGTGTTGGATTGTTGTGCCTACCATGATTGTATCTCCATTGTTCTAAACCATTGATTTATGTCTACATGATCTTGATCATGATGTTTGTTTTGGTCGAAATATTGAGAACATGAGATTTGAACTTTGAGGCTTGTTGTGAGATTCTTTGTTGGTTTTGCTGTCAAAATTGGATAGACATACCATTTCTGGTTTGGAGCATTTTTGTTTGATTTTAAGATTGGAGAATAATTTGCTAATATGTTTTGAAGATGTTTGTTATGCCTAGATGTTCAAATCTCCATTATGTGTTCAAACTGCTTTGTCATTCCTTCACTTGCATTTCAAACCTCATTGATACTACCACCTGCCATATTCTGTTTCAACTGCATTCTACATGATCTATGTGCATAGAATCACTGCCTTACTTATTTGAAACTTGTGTGTGCTATCAAAACTTCCCAACTGTCATAAATGTACCTGCTGCATATTTAAGTTGTTGTTTTTGTATGTCATGAGCTTCAAAATGCTACATTCTGTTTGTTGATGTTTTAATCCATTTCTTAAGCTTAGTCTCATCTTTTAGCACATTTAGGGCATGTGTATAACTTATGTTTCAACATAAAACTCATTGCCTCCAAAATGCACCTGCTGATACATAAACTTGCCAAGACAGTTTTTCACATTTCCTACCACAACATGCTTTTTTGATCCAACTGTCATATGCTCATTCTTGGAGTTGAAACTCATTCCTTATCATATTAATGATGTGTGCACCTGGTTTATTTGATCTGTTCTTGCCTACTTTCTCATTTCACCCTCAAACTGCATTTTTAAGCTAAAACACACCATGGCCATGTACCAAATTCTTCCCTGCTTGCAATATGTTGATTTTCTGAGTTGAGACTCATTTGTCTTTACATTTTTAACATGTGTGTGCTATCCCTTTGACATGAGACCATTGATTCACAGTTAGACTAATTTGTACCATCTGCTGTCAAACAGCTTTGAAAATCAATTGCACACACTTCACTTCTCTTGTTTGATTGTCTTAGGGCTGCTCATCTAGCATTAAATCTTTGGTAGTGTTTTAAAATTGGTGTGTACATGAATCAATAAACTTTGTGTATTTTACATTTTTGTCATGACAGCCTACCTCACATTGTTTGATATCATTGAAGCTTGGTAGCCATTTTTTGGTTCTGTGCATTTCATGAACATCTCAAGTGCTAGCATCATTCCTTAATGTATCTAAAACTGGTGTGTGGCCTTTTCCTAACCTCAAACTGTTCCAATTCAGTTTTGATTCTAATGTTGCAAATTTATGAGTGTTTGAGCAGTTTGACTTATGATTTTCAATTTCATGATGTTTGTGAACAATTTTGAAGTGTGGACACACTTCATATGATGTTTTGAGGATGTATGCAAGGTCTATTCATTTTAATTATGCTTGTTACTTGAATTGGTCTCAACATTGCAATTTTTCTCCATCCACTTGTTAGGGCATAACAGTCATGTTTTGTGTTTGAGTTTGGTATGGTAACTGGTATATGCTTGCTCTTCATTGCATTTCCAATATGTTGGTGATTGCCTCTTGATTTCCTTTTCTTGTTTGATCAAATTTTGATGTACACATCCATGTTGACCTGTTGTTCCAACTTTATTCAAAATGATGTCATGATACACTCTATTTCTTTACCTGAACATTGTTGAATTGATCTGTTTAGCTTGGGAGCATCACCATTAACATAATTAGGATCCATAGGCCATATGCACAAACTAAATATTCTTCATCTGCCAATATGCTGCCTTGACAGTTGCTACATTTTCATGCTTCATTTTGCAATTCATGTGCCAAATCCATTTTTGCTGGTTTTTGTTTGAGCCTTAAGTATCCTACACCTCTGTAGTGACATATGAAACTTGTATGCAGTGCCTTTTACATGAATTTGAACTCATAGCTGTTGGTAGTTTTCAAATTGCGACCCAATCACCAAACTTGCATCTTGCATCGTGTTTTTATTTCAAGGCATCATTTCAAAATTTCAACTGCAACATCTTAATGCTCATGAAAAAACAATCAAGTTTGAATAAAATTTCATCAAAAATGATTAAGAATTGACAAAGTTTGATCCTTCACGTTTTGGCTTGTTTAGCTTGTTTCATCTTGCCCAGAAAATCCATGAAGATATGCCATATATATTTATGGGGTGGCTAAATACACGGATGCATAGCCACCCCAGTGTTAGAAACCTTACTCTCTCATGCGCCTTTCACTTGCCAAACCAGGGTTCGATCCTTGGGATCAACCCTTTTTGTTGTTTTATTTTCCATTTATGATTGAATTTCATTTTCTTCTTCACTTCCATGCTCATAACCAGCACGCGTGTGTGCCTTGGTGGTTGTTGTGTGTGTTTGTAAACACAAGGGCTTGGGTTCAACTCCCAGCATGGCCCTTTCTCCCTCTTTTTTATTCATTTGTGTTATTTTATTGTCATAAATCATTTCAAACTTCAAATATTCGTAACTTATTCATCGTTTATTATTTTCAACCTGTTCTTTTTGCAAATTGCTCGTTGTGATGTCTAGTTTCATTAAATGGTTTGTAATCTCATAGTTTCTTGATTTTACAATGCTTTTTGCCTACTTGTTAGTAGATCCGTTTTTAGGTTGTTACCGTGCGTTTCGATTAAATTTCCTTCATACCGTGTTTATTTTATTTTGTGAGATTTATTGGTATTTGATTTCTTTATGTTTGTTAACATGTTAAGATTTCATTTCTTGTTGGTTGATACCATGAATTACTGTTTTCTTCCTAAAACCTTGAGTTTAACTGCTGTGATCAGTCCTTGCGTTTTTTATTGTCATCAATGCCTAATTGTTGTTACATTTGAAATTATAACATGATCATTTTAAGTTGAGACTTATTTGTATGGTTGTCCCCATATTTGTTAATATGTATCCCTTGGGTTGTTACTTTTCTCTTTGTGAAAATATGCCATTCTTGGTTGTAACCATCTATATCCATTTATCTCCTTACATGGTTGTAACATTATTTGACGTAGGCATGATGCCTATAAGTATACACGTCATCCTGTAAGCCCTATTGAAGCCTCATCTTTGTTAAGATCCCCTTCCATCTTTATTAAGATGTACCCCATTCTTTGTCAAGATATGTCTGTGGTTTTCACCCTTTGTGTTTAGTCTTGTAAGAACTTCCCATTTCATGATATTTATTATCTTGATACTTTCTTTGGTTATGACCGTCTATCTTTATTGAAATCATTGCCTGATATTGTAATATTTTAAATGCTTGCTTTGGTTGTAACCATTCATCCTGATTGAAATCCCTGCTTATTGTAACATGCTTGATTATTGCTTGGTTGTAACCATATGCCTATTTATATTCATCATATGAATGTTTATGCTTTCTTAAGTTTATTTCCCCAAAGTGAGGGAACTTTCTAGTTCTCATCCCAGTTGCCTTCTCTCTCCCTTCCAAAGGAAAGTCTCTCTATTGACCTTTGGGTCATAGGTAGCTCATTAACTCATAGGTCTGGATAGAACCTTTTCCCTTTTTGGTCTGGATAGAACCAATAAGATTTAAATCATAGGTCTGGATAGAACCTTCTTCCCTCTTTTGGTCTGGAAAGAACCAATTGACCCTTATTCTGTAGTTCGAGCCCGAACTACAACTGCTCTGATTTCTCATTGGACAATGAGAATACGTAGGCACAAGATGCGATATCTTGACGAGCAACCTTCCCCCTTTCTCCCACCTTTTGGTCTGGATAGAACCAATTGGTCTCACAACGTAGAACTTTAGGATAGAGTTTGTAAACTCTATGTAAGAATCATAGTAATGATTACTTACTTCCCCCTCGAGTGTTATAACATAGATCTAGAGAGTTTTGTTAAACTCTATACAAGCATTGTTATGTGTGTTTCCCCATGAACCTTGATCATAATCAAGTGTTCTTCAACCCTAGTAAGGTGAACTACGATTGCTCTGATTCTATCCTAGTTAGGATACGTAGGCAGAGGACGCGACGTCTTTGTGAGCAAACTTAGAAACTATCTTTAGGTTTTAACCTATGCCTTTACCCAATCCCAAACCTTAGCAAACGTTTACCAACTTAACATGCAAACAAACAAAAGGTTCCTGTAGAGTACTACAGATGTTTAGGATGTGAAATACCTACCCTATGCATAACCAACCCCCGATCCCCGAATCTCTTAGCGTTGTTGTAACATCGCACAAAAGGTTTTTCTTTCCTTAGACCTTTCCTTTGTATAAATTAAAGTCCGGTTGTTTAAGAATTAAAGATTCAAGTTAATCAATAGCTTGGTATAACGATTCTCACCGTAACAATTGTCCTGGAAAAAATGCATAAGCAGTTTCTCATCATCAGGATAGGCGGACATCTTGCGGTAGTAAGAACGAAGATGAACCCTCGGACAGGTTGTCCCCTTATACTTATCAAAGTCCGGGACTTTGAACTCTAGAGGAACCTTCAAATCTGGAATCAGCCCCAAATTTTCCATATCGAACCCCATAGAATTCTGATTCTCATAACTCTTCATCTTTTCCTCGAGCAGCTTAAACCTCTTATCTGCGTCAGATGGCAGACCAGCACCCACATCTCTCATAGAGAACACATCTTGATCATCCTCCATGTACAACGCATGTAGGTCCTGGAATATGAGCTCCAGTCTGATTCCCTCTGCCCAGAGGGATAACAATTGTTGGGATGGCAGTGTTAGCATGAGGGGTGACATTGTCAGTAGTAGTAGGTATAGTAGTAGTTCCTCCATGAAGCACGCCACTTCCGTCAACCCTAGAAATTAATGGTTACACCAAAGTTCTCAGTTGTTCTTGGCCATTGGCGATCCCTTGCATCATATCCATGAACTGGGCCATCCTGTCACGGAATTCCTGAAGCTCAAACTGAATCTAATCCATAATCTTGCGTTGATTTCCCCTGGCAGCGTAGTGATGAGTTGCTTGGTTGTCAATCCTGAAACAAGCTGAACAAACCACAGAGATAAGGTTAACGGTTCCGAAGCACCTGCGATACAAAATGAGAAATGATGCAATATGCAGACATGTAAATATGCATGAGGAAAAATTTCCCCTCGATTCTAGTTCCGTGAGAACAACAAGAAAATGGGAAGCCAACAGATAAGCATAGAAAACTCCTCATAAATAAAATGAGAGCCAAGAGTCAATGTACAACACAACATTGAATACAACGGAATCAATATGACCTCAGCCAACAGATTTGGTGATGGTCAAGATACATCATAACAACAAACTACAAAGGGAGAAAAACATTAAATACGATGACGAGCCTTGAAATCCTCCAAAAACTCTCTCGTATCTGAATGATCTGGTCTGGCTACCAACCCCTAGATGAGCAACTCTCTCTAGCTAATGATGCTCTGTAAGCTTTGAACATAATCCTCCCAAGTTCCTTCACCGAATGCTTCCTCAAGCTTAGATCTCTTCACATCTGCTCTTGCCTTATAGTCCTCCAGGGTTGCAAAAGCTTCATTCAGCCTGCAGTTACATTGGCGTCGGCGCGAGGATTCAGCTATAACCTTCTCATCTCTCACCTGGATCTGAGCCTTCAACTTAGCAATCTGTTATCGCAGTCCGTCTTATCGCTCTTTGTTGTTAGTTATAATGGCATTCCATTGGTCATTAAACTTGGAGATCTCTACATATGTCATGTTCAGCTCTTTCTTCTTGGAACTAAGAATATCACTGACGCTCTTCAGATCTAAGCCCACACGCTCTCGAGCGCGAATCTCTGCAGTTAGCTCTCTACCCAGTTTATTCACCACCTCTATCTGCTTCTTAGATGAAAAAGTGGCTTGATTTCTCTCGCTTCTGAGCTGAAGAATTTCCTTTTCCAACTCCTCGTTTACCTTGCATATCTCTTCCTTCTCGACCCATAGTTGGTTGTATCTCTGAATATCAACTGTTGTTGGTTCTTCAATCATCAAAGGATACGAAGGTTCTCGGACAGGAAATGGCAACAACAATCTCTCAACTCTCTCCTGAATCCAAACCACATAAGGCTCATAGGATCTGCTATTGCTCTTTCCCAAAGAAGACTTCCCCTCTCGATGAATCTTACTTCAAGCCTTCTCTACTCTAATCAAGGTCTCACTATCAATCAAACCAGTGAAATACAGAGATTCCTGTATTTCTTCTTCCTTCGGAGGTTCCCTTAGAGCGCAACCAAATTGCCTCACTACAAGAGCTGGATTATAGTTAATACCAACCTTTCTTCCGATCAAAGGGACATTAGGAAAACTACCACAGCTAAAGACGATCTCTGTACCCAAATGGTCTCTGTCAAACCAAACAATGTTCTTAGATGTTAACGCCATGAGCCTCTCTGACCAATTAGCGGTGTCTGAGATGTCTACAAAAGGACCAGACTTAGGAAGATGACTCACAAACCATCTGTACAAAAGAGGTACACAACAAGAGACATTCTTCCCCTCCTATTCTTATTCTTGTAATGCACAGAATGATACACATCTCCTAAGAGTGTGGGCACAGGATTCTTTGAGACAAAGATATGGAAAGCATCCGAGTCCACAAAATCTGGAATGTTCGGGAATAAGATTATGCCGTATATGTACAGAGCCAATATAGCATTAAAGACAATCTAGCAACCGTCTTTCGCAAAATGTTGAGCTTTACCAACCAAGAAAGGCAATGGGAAACCAGGCATTCCATTCCTTTTAATCAACTTCCCTTCCAACCCAGAAGCATCTAAATGAAGAGAATTAGCAAACCTAGTCAAATCAGGCTCTGCTTCAGAGTGATAGAAAGGCATCTGATCCAGAATAGGAACTCCTAACAGCATAGAAAACTCTTCCAAAGTAGGCATCAGCACATAACCATGGAAAGTGAAACATCTCAACTGTGGGTCATAGAACTGAAGCAAGGTGTGAAGACCTTCCAACTCAAACACTTAAGCTTTACAGACACATCCCAAAAATCAAACCGAGCAGGGACCCTATATCTGGTGTGGGAAACTTGTACACGACAGTCTTCTTCAAACCAAGTTCTCTCTGTCAGAAGTGGAATAAGCTCACTAGAATCGAGAGGAAAATATACACCTGCAACATAAATACATGTCAATGTAAAATGCAAATGAAAATGCAAATGCAACAGGGGATTAAGATTGTTGTGTTGTTGACTGAGATGAACAACGCTTCGCTTCGGCAAGATAATAACACAGCACTGACATAAGGACCCATTGTATTAAGGACCAAAAGCTTACACTGACGAGAAAACCAGGTAGGTTGAAGGTCAAGGTTTCCTGCATAACCCTCCCCACTCACAGGTATGAACCTATCTCTGATAAGGCCTAACATCCTATGCGGTCATCAGCGTCACATACTTTCGAGAAACGATGATACGTTTACCATTTCTGGTTTGGCATCATAGTCTAACGAAGCAACCTCACTTAGCTGACTCCCAAATAAACGGTCTCCAGAGTCGACAGTTTTTAGATCCAACATCCCTATCCTGACCAATGCACAGGATGCAATGTCTTCAAAGAAGGGAAAGGAAACAATCAGAGAAAACCTACGAGAAAGGGGGAAAGGAAACAATCAGAAAAAACCTACGAAAAAGAGAAAAGACAGGTCATCGCAACCAAATCTTGGGTTCGGGAGTCGGTTACGCAAGGGAAAGGTATGAGCACCCCTCACGCCCGTCGTACTCGGTGGGATCCATACTTGTTGTCTATCCAAAAGGGTGTTACTCTATAAGGCTGGCTCACAAGGACAAAAGAAAAGAAAAGAGACTCGACAGAGCATCACCGCTCTATTCCTACGTATTCCGTCGTGCAATGTGAAAAACAGAGTCAACGTAGTTCAAAAAACTACGGGTGAAAGGTGGGGAAGGTTGCTCGCCAAGACATCGTCGTCTTGTGCCTACGTATCCCCGTCTAGTACGAGAAATCAGAGCAAATGTAGTTTGGGCTTCCACGACCACATGTTGGTTCAAGTGTTTTAACCGAGTAAGGTTAAACCTTCTTTCTAGCAGTTAGGTGTATTGCTGCTCGACAATTGGAGACTTAGGCGTTACCTGTTTGCGGTAGAACCAAGAGTTAACAACACTCTTTTGTGAAAATGATTTTCAATTAATCCCGAAGGATAAAAAGGTTTGATGTTTGTTTTTTAGTCTTTTATGAAGATGAAGTGAATTAAATTGTGTTTGTAATTCATGTTGCACTAAAGACTATGACTTAGGAGCGAATGCGTCGCATATCGCCCAAAGGGCATACACTAAACACTCTAGACAATTGAGAGGAGGCCCCCCAATCATCATTTCCCAAATGCTTACGACTCGTAGCGTACAACACTCATTATCCTTTATTACATGTCTTGAAGAAGTTTTGAGATGAGAAGAGAGAAGACACAACTAAGGGGAAACTAACTCAACCCTAATGTTATCATGCAATGTGCTCCTAAGATTGAGATTAAGAGGGGAAAAGACTATCCTAATGTTATCATGCCTTGATTGAACACTTAATGTCTCTCCTACTCCCACCTTAAACAAATGGGACTAGGAATCCTAAGGGATCATGGCAAAGAAAATCAAGTAAACACAAGATAAATCAATCACAAATGAAAAGGAAGAAAGGGATGCAAACATGAAATGCAACACAAAGAAAAGAGGGAGGAAAAATGTGTGGGCCAACAACCACCACAAGCACATCTCAACCAAAAAATTCTTCAAACTCAAGCAAATGTAAAGGATCCTCACTTGAACAACATATACAAGAGTATGCATTCGAGTGGAACAACGCGTGTCGGACAATCAAGATTAATTAAACACGAACAGCAACACATGTCCAAAAACAACTCACTCCAAATGCATCATACTGATCCATGAAGATTCAAAGTGAGTGGCTACCAAAACAAGCTTATAAATAAACAAAAATAGCATTCTGGTTCAGTGTTAATCGGTTAACAGTATGGTTTAACCTATTAACCACCTTAAAATTTTTGAAAATGCGCACTGGTTAATCGACTAACCAGTTTGTACTGCAACTGGTTAACCGAGAATTGCTTTGGTTAATGTTGATTCAACTTCAATTGAGCAGATCCAAGCTAGAAATCCAGAGGTTCTTCAAGATCCTAGTGAGTTCTTGTAGTAACAATGAAGATCCACCAAAATAAAGCCAAAACAATCCAAATAAGCTCTTCTAGATCCACTTCAAAATTCAGATCCACACTAGCACGAAAATTGAATGGAGAATTGGAGATAGTATGGATGAAGGTTGGAGGTTTAGCTCTAGAACTCAATGATTCCAATTAAGAATCAAGGAATTCAAGTGAAAAGAGATTTAATGGATGTTTTGGAGATGGAGAAGTGGAGAGCAAAATTCAAAAGTGAGAGTGAATTCTGAAAAATGAAATGGAATTATGAGGATTGATTGTGTGAGGTTTGGAGCAAATCATTTAAATATGCGTTAGGTTAGGAGTAGAATGGTGGTTTGGAGTGTGGTTATGAAAATTGGAATGGGATTAGGAGTGGGAAATTGGAGGGAATTTGAATTAATTTGAAAACTAATCAAAATTCAAAGTGGTTCTAGATCCTTCCTCTGGTGAAAATCAACTTCACAAGTGATCAAAATGGACCCCAAAGTGGCTGCCTTTTGAAAATTCACGTGCAGAGGCAAAATTTGCCTTGGTTAATCAGTTAACCATTTGGGTTAATAGAATAACACCTTTAAAAATTCCAATTTGACCTGATTTTTCCTTGGTTAACCATATTGGTTAATCGGTTAACACCTTAAAATTTTGAATTTTGGCGCCTTTTCGAGGGAAAAGTGCACATTGGTCCGTTTTCTTCCGTTCTGAGCTCTGTTAAGCCTTTGAAACTTTTTTTCAAATATCAAAACTATGAGAATGCCTGAGATAGCTTGAATGTTGCCTCCTGAGCTACAAATTATCCTACAAAGTAAAAATGAAATTGACCGCTCGATCGCCGGGCAAAATAAATGTCGAAGCTTCTGATGCTCGCTGTTTAGACTCTTGCACTAAGAGCGAACTCTGAGCCACAGAAAAAACTTTGGTCCCTTGTCTCAAGAGAAAATTCTATGCTATGCAAAATGAAAAAAAAACATAAGCCAAGTACAAGAAACGGTTGGTCAAATTTTGGAGTACAACAGTATCCAAGTACCCAGAATAGGTGGCCAACATCGTGCCCGTACCAAAGAAGGATGGCAAAGTTAGAATGTGTGTAGACTACAGAGATCTGAACAAAGCCAGTCGAAAAGACGACTTCCCTCTACCGTATATTGACACCTTGGTTGATAACACCGCTAGATTCTCCGTTTTCTCTTTCATGGATGGTTTCTCAAGATACACTCAGATAAGGATGGATCCCGAGGACATGGAAAAGACCATGTTCATCACACCCTGGGGTATTTATTGTTATAAAGTCATGCCTTTTGGTTTGAGGAACACAGGAGCAACTTACTAGAGAGCTATGGTCACATTATTTCTTGACATGATGCATGGATAAATTGAGGTGTATGTTGATGATATGATAGCCAAATCTCAAAGTGAATAAGACCATTTAGATCACCTGTTGAAGCTATTTAGAAGGCTCAGGAAATACCAGTTGAGGCTGAACCCTGCAAAGTGTACTTTTAGAGTAAGATCTGGAAAATTACTCGGCTTTATTATTAGTTAACAAGGGATTGAAGTAGATCCTGACAAGGTTCGAGCTATCCAACAAATGTCGGCCCCACAAACCGAAAACCAAGTCAGAGGTTTCCTTGGGAGACTAAACTATATCTCCAGATTCATCTCCAACATGACTCCAACTTGTGAACAGATCTTCAAGTTGTTACGAAAGGATCAGACTATTGTTTGGAATGAAGACTGTCAGCAAACCTTCAACAAAATCAAAGGTTATCTCGAAGAACCACCAATCTTGATTCCTCCTGTACCTGCAAAACCTTTTTTCATGTACATGACAGTGCTTGAGGGATCAATGGGTTATGTATCGGGTCAGCATGATGAGTCTGGACAAAAGGAACATGCCATCTACTATCTTAGCAAGAAGTTCACCGATTGTGAAAGTCATTACTCACTTTTGGAGATGACTTGTTATGCTTTAGCCTGGGCTGCCAGACATATGAGGCAATACATGATATGTCATACCATTTTTTTGATTTTCAAGATGGATCCAATAAAGTATATTTTTAAGAAACCTGCTCAGACATGAAGGCTCGCCCATTGGCATATGCTCTTGTTCGAGCATGATATCCAATACGTCACTCAAAAGTCCATCAAAGGCAGTATCTTGTCAGATTACCTCGTCGAAAAGCCAGTAGAAGATTATGAGCATCTTAAGTTTGACTTCCAAGATGAAGACATTATGCTAATCAAGACTGCGAAGAGTCAGGCCCAGACGAAGGTCCTGAACCTAGTTCATGATGGAAGATGATGTTTGACGGTGCTTCCAACCAAAAGGGGAATGGTATAGGTGCCATCTTGATGAACCTGGCTGGTGGGTATTGTCGCTACTGCGAAAATCGGCGCCGGCTGACAGAAGAGTCGCCACCGTGCGTTATTTATCCCACGGAAGGGAAAGGAAACGCTCAGAGTAAACCTCGCACAATACGGGAAAGGTATGGTCATCGCAACCAAAACCTGGATTCGGGAGTCGGTTACGCAAGGGGAAGGTATTAGCACCCCTCACGTCCGTCGTACTCGACGGGATCCACGCTTGTTTTCGGGTATGGATTGTTATTCTATCTATTATAGGTCAAGGGTTAAAAAGAAAATAAAACGAAAATAAAAATGACTCGGCAAAGTATCGCACTTTATGCCTACGTATTCTCGTCCGGAACGAGAAATCAGAGTCAACGTAGTTCGCCTACCTACGGGAAAGGAGGGGAAGGTTGCTCGCTAGGATATCGCATCCTATGCCTACGTACTTCCATACTGCATGGAAGATCAGAGCAAACGTAGTTCGGGCCACGTACGACACAAGCTTGTCTTGGTTGATTTTATTCCTTCTGAAAAAGGTTTTTCTGATTAGTAGTCCAAGCGGACAAAAATGACGTCTTGATGAGTTCACATTCTTTTACGGAAGAAGTGTCTTTTATTGTGTTTGAAATTTTTATGTGTTTTTCTGTTTGTTTTGAGAAAGAAAGAGACAGAACTCTAACCTACGGTTGCGAAATGGAAACAAACTAACCTAATGTTATCATGCATGGGTTGAGACCTAGTGTCTATCATGCTCCTCTCTTGCACAGAGAGAAACAGAGATCCTAAGGGATAGGCAGAAACAGAAACAATATCAGATATATACAGTAAAGCAGTAAAATGCATGGATGCAACAGCACAAGCGAGGCAAGGGAGTCCCACTCAACCTCGAACCTAGAAAACAATAGGCGAAAGTGAACAGACTTCACTTTCAACCCAGCAGGGTAAACAGCAAACAATACAGTTCAGAAAACCAATCAATACATCAGCAAATGAAATACAGCAATAAAACAAACAGCTTCAGCAGCTCTGAATCAACATCTGGCTTCAAGCAATCTCCAATCATTCACAAGCTTCAACAAGCATCAATCTCCATCTGCATGGCCTTCAGGTAAGGGCTTTGATCATCAGTCTTCCATCTGCAATGGCTTTTCTTCATGCTCAAACCTCCAGGATGAGGGATTAGTCACAAGAGTGAATTGGGTGTTAAGCAATCAGCTGACTACCAAAGGTGGTGAACAGACTGCTTCTAACACAAGAGACATTTTCTCTCAAGAGTTCTATCTCATAGACACCATCACCAAGCCTTCCAAAGGAAGGGGGTGAGTGTCTTAGAGAGACTCTGCATCACAGAGAAGAATGGATGCAGACAAGGCAATCCATGTTTGAGAAACAAGATTTCTAATCTAAAGCTCTGCCTAGCTCCTAAACCCTAGTCTCCTCAGCAACTGCTAGCAAGAAACTCCTCCTCAACTCTGACAGTTGATCTTCAGCATTTGACTCTTCAATGGCTTCATCTCCACAAATCTTCAGCTTCCCCAGGGCCCCAGACAAACCCAATACCCATACAAACAATCAATAAACCCCAGAGGGCACACCACACCAAACAACAGATATACAGACAGTAATAATATCAGTAGGGGAATCCTAACTTTTCTCTAAGGGATCTAATAACTACCCATAGCCCCTATAGTCCCATAACTAATCTATTCAAACCCTAAGTCCTAAGGGAGAAAATTGAACTTCCTAAGTTGTCACCTAAAAACCCTAGTTTTGTTCATGATATTCAAGCATTTATTAATCACCTAAAATTAGCCTCTAAAAATGGGAACTAAAATATTTCTACAAGCTTAACATCTCATCTAAACAATATGAAAAGAATGATCAAAAAATATCAAAGCATGTGAGAGAACAAAAATCATAAAAATAATGCATGAAATGAATCTATTTATTATGACATTTATTTAGAAAATATGAAAAAAATATGAAATAAAACTAAAAATGAAATTTTATTTTTCTATAATATTCTAGACATTTTAATGAAAACATGGTAAAAAGAATGGATTAAAAAGCATTTTTTATGAATTATTTATGAATTTATGAAAATGGTAAAATAAAATGAATTAAAAAATGAAATGAATTAAAAATAAGAGAGAGGGGTATGAATAGAAATTCGCCCCAGTTGATATCTGGATGGGCCTTCACAAAGGGGGGTGCTGGTAGCGTTTTCTTCAAGGCCCAATACACATTCAGAGAAAAAAAAAAACAAATAAAAGACGCTGGGGGTAAGAATAGCATCAGAAACACGTTAGAAAATGGTTTGGGCCTAGTTCAGGGGGGTGGGATTAGCATGACACTCAGTAAGCCCAGATGCCAACATTAATGAAACGCCGCGTTTAGTTCACACTATCTCCCTCTCATTTTCAGTTCAAATCTGGACCGTAGGATATGAGTCTTGGTCAACCATTTTAGAATGATCCAACGCTTATGGCATTATCTTCTTCAAATGAACCTGCAACCTAGGGTTTCAAACCACCATGGCAGCCATGCACGACCTACATTCCACCTCTCTGTTCTCCATCTACACGCAACCAATCCACACGATGTAAACATGAAATCTGCTCCAAATCTCTCCCTCTACAAGCTTAGGGTATTAGATTATCTTGAAATTCACCACAACAACAAACACGATTGGATCAACATCCGGCCTCCATTGAAATGCACTGATATGCATCATCACCAATCTTCCCCAAACTTAGCCTAAATTGAACTACAACTAATGGAGGTTAATATATGCTATCGAGCCACAATTATGATGCCCTAATCCAAGAGATATGAACACTAACAGTTTATGGCACCTGTCACTAACCATCACCAAATCGTTCCAAATTCATCTAACTTAATCTCCTAACCACCTAGATCAATTCTACACTAACAAAATCATGCCTAACTAACTGGATCAAGCAGTTTGAATGAAAACTTACCTTGTGCAAAATCTTGCAAACAGCTATGGAGATTGATGATTTGAGGCTTTTGAGACTTGGATCTTGATCAATCCTTGATGAACTTGATTCTGTATGCAAGCTTTGGATGAGATTTGGCCAGAATTATGCTATCCACTTGCAACTTCAATCTTGATGCTCTTGAAAAAAGTGCTCGAAAATGGATGATAACCACCTTGTTCTTGATTGAATTATACTATATGATGATGAATCAGTATGAGAAGGTTGATTATGATGAAGATTTGGTGAAGAATTTGGAGAATTGGAATGAAACTTCAATGAAAAGAATGAGAAAAAGTTGTGAAATTCTTGGTGCAAATGAGGCCAACCCTTGCCAAATTCTCCTTTCATGAATATATAGACCCCAAATGAACATTCTAGATCCATCTTGCACATTCCCTTGTTTTCCAACTTTGGTTCATTTTGATTATGTTTCTTAAATGATAAGCAACCATGGATAACTTCATTTTTTCCTTCTAAACTCAAAAAAGTGTGTGAACCATTGTTCTTAGAATTGTTTTTCCATTCAAAATCATATATTGGAAGTCTCCATTTGGACTTGGAAATCTCCCAAACCATTTTCCAATTTGAAATTATTCACTTTATAAGCCTTTTTAGTTCATATTTTGACCAATTATGTAACATCATGCTATGAGCTTCTCCAATAACTTGTGACCTTCTTTCTAGACTTAAAATCCCATTTGGAGCAAGTTTGATG
Organism: Lathyrus sativus; assembly: GCA_963859935.3. NCBI lineage: Eukaryota > Viridiplantae > Streptophyta > Magnoliopsida > Fabales > Fabaceae > Lathyrus > Lathyrus sativus. The sequence continues at coordinate 577,167,263 of OZ012737.1, forward strand.
TTGTAAGTTTTTCCATTTGAGGCCTCCTTGTATGAGTTTTGGACATAGGTTAAAATGACCTGTAATTCACAAATGCCCAAAATACCCTTTGCTTGTCAAGCCCATAAGTTGAGTTCTCCACATCATATGAAGGCATGCCATACCATTCTAGAAAGCTAAGACAATGAGGAACAACTCTTATGTTGACCAAGAATTCATTTGAAATCTCCTTGAGGGGCAAAACTAGCTTGGAAGTCAAGTCACTTTCACAGACAAAAATTCAGACACCCCAGATGACCTGTAACTTGTAAGGACCATAACTTGAGTTCTATAAATCTCCTTGAGGTCTTCCACCACTCAAATTAAAGGTCTTGAGATCCTCTACAAGTTTCATGTTGGCCAAGAAGCCATTTGAAGCTAGCATTTTGACTTATCTTGCTTGGAAATTTGACCTAAACTAGGGGATTTTACAGAGAAACCCTAATTTAGTAACTCCTCTTCTCCTTGATTTCTCTTGAATTCTCCTTGTCATATCTCCATATCCTTCTTCATATGTTCAATGATGATCCCCACATCTCTCCAATAGCCTTGAATGCTCTTTTAAATCAGTCAATTGACCTAGGGTTGACCTAGGGTTGACCCAGATGAAACCCTAGTTGACTGTCTTCAACTATAGCTCTTGTGCTTTCATCAATGACTTGTTTTCTTCTCCAAATGACTTTATAAGTCTCTCAAGATGTCTAGATGCTCTCCATACCTTCAATCCACAGCTCATAACCCTCTTGTTGACCCTCAGATACCCTCAGCTAGGAGATGATCCCAAGGCTTGATCTGCTGAACTCTTTGCTTTCAAATTCTTTCCTGATGACTTGAATGAGGTTGAATTATGATGATAACCTCTTGCTAGGCCTCTAGAGATGGAAGTAATGATTGGTCCCCTGTTGAATGACTTGCTATGCTTATGCTATGCAGATGGTTAGTCTATGTACATGACTCTATATGCAAATGCTAATGATGATGAAACATAAATCCAAGGAATAAGGTTGAGCAAATTTTAGGGTGCAACAGCTGCCCCTATTCAAGCGACTTGGACCCGATTGGATGAAGAGCCCGGAGCCTTCAGACATTCGCGGTACGAGACGGTTGAATACTAGTGAAACCAGAAATTTGCCAACCGCAGAAATAAACTGCGCTCCTGCTTGAGGAATGACATTCGTCAGCTGAATCTGACTGTTACAGCAACCCACTGATCTCGCGCGACCGTGCTGGGGATTGTCTTCATCGTCCTGAAGAGGATTTTGTCATACCAGACTGCTTGCTTGTCCACGTTAGGACTCTGTCTGTCGTCGATACGAAGAAATCTCAACTAGAATTGGTCCACGTTAGGACTCCACTTGCTGTCAACCCAGAAAAATCTCGGCAACTCCGCTGGGGATACTTCGTCTACATTTCCGTAAATTGAATCGTCCACGTTAGGAATAACACTCTTCCACGTTAGGAGTAACACATGTCCACGTTAGGAATCACATCGTCCACGTTAGGAGTAACGCTTTTATCTTTCCACGTTAGGAAGCAATCTTCTTTCCGCGTAAGGAGAACTACATCAATCTGTCCACGTAAGGACTCCAATACCACTTGCCATGTCCGCGTCAGGACTCCAACCTTTCCACGTAAGGAATACAACTATTTCTGAACTTGTCCACGTCAGGACTCAACTTCTCGAATCTGTCCACGTCAGGACCCCAATTTCTCCGCGTAAGGAATAAACTTCTTCCTCCACGTTAGGAATACCTCTTCGATCTGTCCGCGTCAGGACTAAACTCTCTTTCCACGTCAGGAATAATCCATTTCTTTCCACGTCAGGAATCGATCGATTTTCCACGTAAGGAATAAACTCGTCTTTCCACGTAAGGAAACCACTTTTCTTCCACGTAAGGAATGCTCTTGATATGCCCACGTAAGGACTCTGATCTTTCCACGTAAGGAATACCAACTTCTTTCTGATTTGTCCGCGTCAGGACTCATTTTTTCCACGCAAGGAAACCATCTTTTTCCATGTAAGGAATCATCTTAATCTGTCCACGTAAGGACTCTCTTTTTTCCACGTTAGGAATACTGTCATTTCCACGTAAGGAAACTATCTTCTGATATGTCCGCGTGTGGACTCCATCTTTTCCGCGTTAGGAATCTCCGTCTTTCCACGTTAGGAATCACTTCTGTTGATATGTCCGCGTAAGGACTACATCTTTCCACGTTAGGAATAATAATCTCTTTGATTTGTCCGCGTAAGGACACTGACCTCGTCTTGATTTATCCACGTAAGGACTCAGGCGTCTTCGACTCACTGAGGAAATAAGACTTGTCCACGTAAGGACTCACACGTCTTCGACTTGCTGGGGAAATATCCGCGTTAGGACTTACACTTTGCCAACAACACGAAGAAGGATAAATTTGCCCACGTCAAGATTCTTTGTCATCACAAAGAACTACAAACTGGTCCACGTCAGGACGCACATTTCACCATTACGAATAAAGATATCTGCTGGAAACAAATGATCCACGTCCGGATACTAACATGAAGAGTAACCAACCTTTTTGTCAACGTCATGACCTCCCTTTCTCCAAATTTCGAGAGACCGAATCTATCCACGTCAGGATTAACGCACCTTACCAATCCGGTAAAACAAACCTGTCCACATTAGGACGCCCACTTCTGAAGAAATCCCGTCATTCTAGGAGTAAATTGTCCACGTCAGGACTTAATTCTTTAATGATCCTTACCCACAAACTGCTCAGCACTGACGTGACAGCTACTTCGAGATGAACTCTACCGGGGATGTCTGAAAACCAACTATCGGACGCCTGCTCTGATAACCGGCGGTGGTCTCTGAAATTCTGATTCATGCGACCCGTTGATGACAAACAAACTCTGCTTGGGGATAAGAAGACACTTATCCTGGCCACTCTGGCTGGGGAAAATAAGATACATTTGCATAAATGACTCTGCTGGAGACAAAGAGAGTGTTATCATGATAACTCTGTGGGGAATACCGCCGAAACTGACATTATCATTGAATATCTCCTGCCGAGATCTTGAATGTTTGGTAATTTATTTGAGCAAGAGCTCTCTCCACCTGAACTACTAGAGTACAGAAACTGCTTCAGCAAAATAAATGCTGGAAGGATAACGCCGACTCGCCGGGGATAGCCTGATGTTACAAAATTATTCCGGCAAAATAAATGCTGGAAGAGTGAAGTCGCCCCTGCTGGGAAGTTGGGAACTCGAACCACACATCTTGTTGAAGTAACCCCCTGCTGGGGAATATAACTCAAACCAAATACCTTGCGGAGGTAACCCCCTGCTGGGGAATATAACTCTGCTGGGGAATAGCAGATGCGCCTGATATGATTGAGCCTCGGCTGGAGAGTGAACTAATATCACACGGTATCTCTGACAAAATAAATGACAGGACCCACCATCAACCCTGCTTTGGAGAGTCTTGACCTTCGAATTCCGCTGGAAGGAAAGCACATTTGCTGAAAAGAGAACTCCGCTGGGGATGGCTGGATTCTCTTGGGGAAAATTAATTGACTCCACTGGGGAAGAGTGCCTGACCCTGCGTGGGGATCAAGCCTTTCACTATCGCAATCTTTGGATCACCTTCCTCGTACGGTTATGAAACCTGCAACAACACAAACAAGACACGACAAGCCTATGCAATCAAATCAATTCAGGTTAGTGACGTTACACTCAGTTAATTCAAAGCTTTAACGATTGTTGGCAAGGGCCAGTGATGTTATACTCATGCTAGTTTCAATAAACTTAGGCGTTTTATCATGCGCAAAACAGTAAAGAACAGGCATCAAGTACTGAATAACACATTTTCATTGATTGGGCCCCTGAATGGGCGGAGTTTTTGTACACGGGATGTAACTCCTGAAAAGAGGAAGCTACACAAAGCAAATATACAAGTATGCAAGTATTCACAAGAAGCATAAATATTGACAAATTAAATTTTGTACACATGTCGGCAACTGGATGCAGATGAACATCACGAACTGATCCTCCCATGACTCGTCCGACTCTAATGCTTTCCCGGTATCCGACTTCTGAAGAGGTTGTATCCGATAACTGACTCCTCAAACATATTCTCCCGCACTGATGCTCATTGAATTCGAATTCGGACCGCAGTCGTTTGCTTTTCTCATCCCTAACTTTTGCGTGAACCGCCCTTTACGGGTTTTCAGTTCACCGGGATACCCTTTTTTGCCGAAGCCGCCCAGTGTAGGTTTTCAACTTCGCGGGTGTACATTTTTTCGATTTTATCCCTAACTTTTGCTCGAACCTTTCATTCTGTTTTTGGTTCGCCAAGATGCCCCATTTTTGCCTGGACTCTCTTTTTTCTGTCCAGCGGGTCTATTTTAAGCAAAGTATTTTTTAACTGCGTCCGAATTCACAGGTGATGCAAAGTCTTCCCCGTCCATGGTGGACAACAATAAAGCTCCTCCTGAAAAGACCTTCTTGACAACGTATGGCCCTTCGTAATTGGGGGTCCACTTGCCCCTGTGATCTGCTTGCGGCGGGAGAATCCTTTTCAGCACAAGGTCGCCCGTCTGAAAGCTTCGCGGAAGTATCTTCTTGTCGTACGCTTTCTTCATTCGTCTTTGGTACAAACGACCGTATGCCAGAGAAGCTAGCCTCTTCTCATCCATCAAACTCAGTTGGTTCAATCTGTTCGTTACCCATTCTGCCTCGTCCAGCTGAACGTCTCGCAATACCCTCAGAGAAGGGATCTCAACTTCCAATGGTAATACCGCCTCCATTCCGTATACCAACGAGAACGGAGTTGCCCCGGTTGATGTGCGTACCGTCGTACGATAACCGTGCAAAGCGAAAGGTAGCATCTCGTGCCAATCCTTATACGTCACCACCATTTTCTGGACGATCTTCTTGATATTCTTATTGGCCGCTTCGACAGCGCCATTCATCTTGGGTCGGTAAGGGGAGGAGTTGTGATGTTCGATCTTGAAATTCTGACAGAGCTCCTTCATCATTTTGTTGTTCAGATTAGAACCATTATCCGTGATTATCCGCTCGGGAATCCCATATCGGCAAATGATATCTTTCTTGATGAATCTAGCCACCACTTGCTTCGTTACATTTGCGTAAGACGCCGCTTCCACCCACTTGGTGAAATAATCGATTGCTACGAGGATGAACCGATGCCCATTAGAAGCCGTCGGCTCAATCTTTCCGATCATATCGATTCCCCACATTGAGAATGGCCATGGAGATGACATCACATTTAGAGGACTCGGAGGCACATGTATTTTGTCAGCATAGATTTGGCACTTGTGGCACTTTCTTGCAAATTTGAAACAATCAGTTTCCATCGTCAGCCAAAAGTAACCTGCCCGCAGCAGTTTTCTCGTCATAGCATGTCCACCAGCATGCGTGCCAAATGCACCTTCGTGAATTTCCTCCATAAGAAGCTTTGCCTCTTTCTCGTCTACACAACGCAACAATACCAAGTCGTGGTTTCTTCTGTACAAGATGCCATCCGGGTTCAAATAGAAATTACCCGCTAATCTCCTGAGAGTCTTCTGATCCTGACTGGATGCCCCAGCCGGATACTCTTTATTCTTCAGGAAATTAAGGATATCAAAATACCACGGTTTGCCATCAGACGCTTCATCAATAGCAAATACATAAGCCGGCCTGTCAAGCCGAGAGATAGTGATCTGGGGAGCTTCGTTCCAGAAATTGACCTTGTACATGGAAGACAAGGTGGCAAGGGCGTCAGCCATTTGATTTTCTGCCCGTGGCACGTGATGCAATTCAACTTTGTCGAAGAAAGGCAACAATCTCCTTGCATAATTCATATAATGTATCAAATTAGGCTGCCGTGTCTCCCATTCCCCTTTGATCTGATTCACTACCAGAGCTGAGTCTCCGTATACGTCTAAATGTTTGATTCGCAAATCAATGGCTTCTTCAAGCCCCATTATACAAGCTTCGTATTCGGCCTCATTGTTGGTAACGGCAAAGGTTAATCGGGCAGTAAACGGGATGTGCGACCCGTGCGGCGTAGTGATAATTGCCCCTATTCCGCTACCGTAAGCATTCACAGCTCCATCAAATATCATCTGCCATTTGGACCCCGGCTCTGGTCCTTCGTCTGGTAACGGCTCTTCGCAATCCTTCATCTTGAGATACATGATATCCTCGTCAGGAAAATCAAATCTCATTGATTGGTACTCTTCAATAGGCTGCTCCGCCAGATACTCGGACAGCACACTCCCCTTTATCGCCTTTTGCGAGACGTATTGAATATCATATTCAGTCAAGATCATCTGCCACCGGGCAATTCTACCTGACAACGCCTGCTTTTCGAATATATATTTGATTGGATCCATCTTCGAGATGAGCATGGTTGTATGATTCAGCATGTACTGCCTCAGACGCTTGGCGGCCCAGGCTAGCGCGCAACAAGTTTTCTCCAGCATTGAGTATCGAGATTCGCAGTCTGTAAATTTCTTACTCAGATAGTAAATTGCATGCTCTTTTCTCCCCGTCTCGTCGTGTTGACCGAGAACGCAACCCATGCTTCCCTCAAGAACCGTCAAATACATTATCAAGGGTCTCCCTGCCACTGGGGGTATCAAAATAGGAGGCTCCTGCAGATACTTCTTTATTTTATCGAACGCCTTTTGACAATTATCGTTCCACGTTATAGCTTGATCTTTCTTTAACAGCTTGAATAATGGTTCACACGTGGCCGTTAGGTGAGATATGAGCCGAGCAATGTAGTTCAACCTCCCTAAAAACCCGCGCACCTCTTTCTCTGTTTTAGGCGTCGGCATTTCTTGAATCGCTTTTATTTTAGCAGGATCGACCTCTATTCCTCTTTCGCTTACTATGAACCCCAGGAGCTTACCCGATCTCACCCCGAAGGTGCATTTGTTAGGGTTCAGCCTCAGCCTGAACTTCCTAAGCCTTTTAAACAACTTCAACAGATTCACCAGATGCTCTTCCTCCGTCTGGGATTTGGCAATCATATCGTCAACATAAACTTCAATCTCTTTATGCATCATGTCATGAAAGAGAGTTGTCATCGCACGCTGATACGTTGCCCCAGCATTTTTCAAACCAAAGGGCATCACTTTATAGCAAAATGTTCCCCAAGGCGTTATGAAAGTAGTCTTCTCCATATCCTCTGGCGCCATTTTAATTTGATTATAGCCTGAAAAGCCATCCATGAAGGAGAATACAGAGTATTGAGCGGTATTATCAACTAACACGTCAATATGAGGAAGTGGAAAATCGTCTTTTGGGCTTGCTTTATTCAAATCTCTATAATCCACGCACATTCGAACCTTGCCATCTTTCTTTGGCACTGGTACGATGTTAGCAACCCATGAGGGATACTTCGTCACAGCCAGGAACCCAGCGTCCCACTGTTTCTGAACCTCCTCTTTAATCTTCATTGCCATATCTGGGCGAGTTCTGCGAAGTTTTTGTTTGACAGGCGGGCAGTCTTCTTTCAGTGGCAGACGATGCACAACCATATCAGTATCGAGCCCTGGCATATCTTGATACGACCAAGCGAATACATCATTATACTCTCGGAGCATTTCAACCAGTTTTCGCTTGATATCACTCTGCAGTGCGGCTCCGATACGAATATTTTTCTCAACCCCTTCCGACCCCAAGTTGATAATCTCGATGACCTCGTCGTGAGGCAGAATGGCTCTTTCCTCTTGCTTTACCAACCAAGACAGTTCTTCGGGAACGTCGCTATCTTCGATGACCTCTTCTTCGGTCTGGAATACCGGGTGCTCGAAGTCGGGACGAGTCATAGGTGGCTCAAAGATGTCATCTGAAAATGTTATCCTGCAAAAGAAAGGGTTAAGTGCTTCAAAATGCGTATAAAGCGGATAACCACGTTGCCATTTTATTGAAAAATACAAAACAAGAAAGACAGGGATTACAGTATTTGCACATGAAAAAAACACGCCATTTATTTAATGATTAACGAAGCAATGTTTATAACAACACAGCCCTAAGCAAACCCTGATGCCCCGGGCAAGACATCAGATTATTCAACAATTAATAAAGCAAAGCATTACTGTTTAAAAGTCACAGGAACAAGCTCCTGAATAGACCAGTTGCACAGTCCTTGTCCTGGCGTGCTTGGCTGAATCCAGGCATCCATATCACAGTCGCTGTCCCCTTCATCGGACTCCGAAGCAGCATTGACAGATTCGTGGCATACTCCACTGGCAGAGATGGTAATTGACTTTCTGAAATGAGGGGCCCCCACAGAAGGAGTTGATGACGACGGTCGGTACCCCAGTCCGAACCGGTCCATTTTCACAGGAATGTCCAATACTTTGCCCCAGCCCGTAGCTTCTCCTGCCTTCACTAGCGCTTGGGCTTCTTTATATGAAGAAACAGCTATCTCTGGCACTTTGCTTGGCCCGGGACTCTTGTCCTTAATGCGCAAACCTTCGAATGCCTGGCATGGCGTCTCGTGGATCTCCCCGTCGACTTCCACATATTTAAACGAAGATAGATGGCTGACCAGGATGTCTTCTTCTCCGCACACGGTGACTACGCTGTCTCCGACCATATACTTTAACTTCTGATGCAGGGTAGACGTAACTGCCCCTGCCCCGTGAATCCAAGGTCTTCCCAGCAAGCAGCTGTACGCAGGCTGTATATCCATGATATAAAACTCCGTTGCAAACACTTCCGGCCCCACTTGCAGAGGCAAGGTAATCGATCCGAAGACTGTTCTCCGCGTGCCGTCAAACGCTCTGACTACCAAATCACTTGGTGTGCACAAAATTCCTCGAACATCCAGCTTCATCATAGCCTTCTTAGGCAGCACATTCAAAGACGACCCGGTGTCAACCAATACATGCGACATTGTCGACCCTCTGCACTCAACGGATACATGTAATGCCATATTATGATCCCTTCCTTTCGGAGTCAAGTCGAAATCAGTAAAGCCCAGACTGTGGCCTGCATTTACGTGTGCCAATACTCCTTCTAGCTGGTTCACGGAGACATCCTGTGGTACAAAAGAAGTGTCCAGGACTTTCAGCAAAGCATTTCGGTGAGCCTCTGAACACAACAGCAATGACAGAATAGATATTTTGGACGGTGTTTGCTGCAGATGCTCCACAATTTTATAATCGCTTTTCCGAATTAAGCGCATGAATTCTTCGACATCCTTAGATGCTGCTTCTTTTTCATTTGCTTGAACCGGAACATTCTCCACCGCTTTCCCCTTTCCTTTCGCTAGCCTTTCGGCCTCTACTTCAGGAGATATAAAGATCCTGCCGCTCCTCGTCATGCCTCCTGAGCCCACAACATTATCCACAACCTCCGCTGACTGCTTGTTAACATCGATTTTAATCCCGTCACAATACACCTCTAGCCCATATGACCATGGGACCGCTTTCGTGTTCTCATACGGGATTGGCCCGGCTTTAGTTATAGTAATCGGTGGCCGCTGAGCTGGTGCTGAAATAGTGATCGTCTTCCTAGGAATTGTCACTGTGGCAACATCACTCCGATTATCCATTACTGCCCCTGCCGGCTCATCAGTTACTGTTCTATCAAACTGCAATACACCTTCATCAATCAAGGCCTGAATGCCTTTCTTCAGATCCTCACACCCCCCAGACAGGGCCCAACAATCTAAGCAGTACTCATTACAACCCGGGTAAACACCTCCTTGCAACAGTCGGCTTTTTATTTCGCTCAGCGGCGTCTTTAAATCCTCAACATTCATAATCAGATTCAGGCCTTCCTCAGTCAGCACGGCATTCGCCCCATGATTAGGCATGGGTTTCTGGACTATATTCGCACCGGTCGTTCCGAAGTTGATAGACTTGTTGTCCAAGAGATCCTGCACAACGTGCTTAAAAGCATGACAACCTTCTATATCATGACCCGGGGCCCCAGAATGAAACTCGCAGCGCCTATTTGCATCATAGCCGAACGGGGGAGTTCCCGTTATTGGTGCCAAGGTTCTTTTCTCCACCAGATTCAATCCCAACAAGGTCTGCAATAAATCAGCATAGTTAGAGGGAGGCTTCTCGAACACCCTTCTCGGCTTACCACCCTGGAATTTTCTCTGAGCTTGCTGTGCCCCCTGCTGAGGCTGCTGCTGCTGTGGCATTGGTTGCTGCTGAACCTGTTGTTGTTGCTGGATTGGTTGTTGTTGATAAGGGATGGTGACACTCGACACTTGCTGCTGCTGACGATATGGATTTCTTCCCCTGCCTCGGCCTCGGCCTCGGCCTCCAAATACCGCGCTAGCTTCGCCCTGACGGCGCCCACCATAAGCTTTCCTATTACTGCCAGATGCAGTTGATTCATCGACTTGGAACTTTCCTTGCTTAATGTTCCGCTCAATCTTTTCCCCCATCAAGATCAGGTCTGAAAAACTAGCCAGAGACGTATGGAACAACATATCATGAAACAGCCCGGTGAATGTACCAACAAACATATCGTTCATTTCTTTATCTTCCACAGGAGGACGGACCCTGGCAGCCATATCGCGCCACCTTTGCGCGTATTCTTTAAAACTCTCCCCCTTCTTCTGCGAAAGCCCAGCCAACTGGACCCGATTGGGTGCCAGGTCACTGTTATATTTGTAATGGGCTACGAACGCCTCTGCTAATTGCTTCCAAGTTTTGATATCAGTGGGCTCCAACCCCATGTACCACTCTAGGGAAGGACCCGATAGACTATCCTGAAAGAAATGCATGAGCATTCTTTCGTCAGTGGAGTATGCAGACATCTTTCTGTAATAAGCTCGTACATGAACCTTCGGACATGTATCTCCTTTGTACTTATCGAACGCAGGCGCTTTGAATTTAATGGGCACCCTCAAGCCAGGTACCAAGCCCATAGTTGCCATGTCCAGACCCACAGCACTCTGGTTTAGGACTCCTTTCATTTGCTCTTCCAGCATTCTAATCTTTTGAGAATCATCCATCGGCCCTTCAAAGCCCCCTCCAGAGAAGGCGTCCTCCTGCTGATCCTCTTGCCACATACCGTTTCCAGCCCCGTATCCATCATATGCATTATTCCGTCCAGCTCTGACCTGATTCATCCCCGGAACTCGGCCTCTGTTGCCGTACCCTTGAACACCTCCAGCAGGACCACCAGCCATAAAACCAGCACCGTTTCCGTTTCCAAACCCTCCGTAGCCCTGATTGACCATACCATAACCATCTTGCCCAAAGCCTTGAGCATTAAAACCATACTTGCCAGTATTGTCGAATCCCTGATCGTTGAATCCGAACCCAGCGTTGACAAAGCCATTGCCTCCGAGATTATCTCCTACATTGACATCACCCAGCCCGGCGTTGTGGACAGCAGTTTCATTTCCAACTCCGACGTTACCATTCACAGCAGCGGTAGCGTTGTTGACGTTAGCAGCATTCACATTGATGACAGGCGGAGCCACTGGCGTTGGAGTGCCATCTCCATGAGCAGTATCAACCCGGACAGACTGATGATCTTCGTTACCATGACCAGCGTTGCGAGCCAACAGAGGCTGGACCATGGCCTGCAAGTTCTCTTGCCCTTTTGCTATAGCCTCCATGGTCTGCATGAAGAGGGCGAGCTTCTCGCGTACATCCTGCATCTCATTCTGAATCTGGTCCATGACTTTCCGACAGTTGGATCGTGTAGAATAGCGGTGCGGATGTTGATCTGGAATCCTGTTAAGTACCTGATACAGAGCAAGAGATAAGACACCATTCAAAGATTACCTGTTATGCAAGATGAATATGAATGCAATGCAATGTGTCTGTGCATTAGGGAAGTTCATTCCCCCAGTCCTAGTGCGAAGGTGCCGGTGCGGTGACAGTGTTGACAATAGGAATATCGGAGCTGAATCATAGAAAGCCTCGTATATAACAGAGAGAATCAATAAGCCCAGGGTACAATATCACTGAGAGTACAAAGATGGCATGACCTCAACCAACAATCCTGGTGATGGTCAGCACTATGCAAATAAAGCATACAAATAATGGAATGATCAAATCCTCCCAAAAGTCTGGTACTCCTCTATCAGCTTCTTGGTCTCCGGATGGCTTGGTCGATCAAGCAGCCCTTCAACAAGCTGGTTTCTCTTCTTAAGGACACGGCGTACGTCTTCAGCAGTTTCTTCCCATGTTGCTTCTCCGAAGCAATCTTCTAACTTTCGCTTCTGGGACACTGCTTCATCTCTGGATTTGATTGCCTTGTTCAGTGCATGCTGGACACTATACCGGTTCATGACTTCTTCCTCACACTTCTTGATGCTAGACTTCAACTTCTCTTCGAGGTCGGAAATTTGCTGCTTTAGCTTATCTTCCCTCTGCTTGTTGTTGGTGAGAGTAGCATTCCAAGTCTTATTGCAAGAGGATATCTCTCGGTGTGCTGCGTCGAGCGCTTTCTTTTTGGCTTCCAGCATGTCATGGGAGCTTCTGAACTCTTGCCCCAGACGTTCGCGCTTCTTCTTTTCCTCGGTCAACTCAGATCCTAACCTGTTTACTAGCTCAATCTGTTGCTGGAAAGCATATACGGCCTTGTTCTTCTCACTGCGTGCCTGGGCTAGCTCCTGCTCTAACCCTTCGTTAATCTTCGTCAAGGCTTCTTTCTCCCTCACAACCTGTTCATATGCTTCTCTAGAAACAGTAGTCGGCTCTTCTACCGGAATAGGATCAAGAGTTGGTGCATCTGGAAACGGCATCTTCAACTGACTAGCCCTCTCTTGAATCCAAGCTCTATAAGGTGCATAGGCCTGACAGTCATTCTTTCCTAACAACGGCTTCCCTTTGCGGTTAATACGCGTCCAAGCATGTCGCAACTTGGCTAATAACTCCCCCTTCACGTCTCCGGTGAAGTACAGAGATTCCTGTACTTCTTCCTCTTGAGGTGGATTCTTCAGCGCATATCCGAACTGGCGAATGAATAGAGAAGGGTTGTAATTGATACACCCTTTTCTTCCTATCAATGGCACATTAGGGTAACCAGAACAACTGAAGATGAGCTCCGATCCCAACAGATCTCTATCAAACCACTCCATATCTTCCGACGATAACCTCATCAAACGCTCCGGCCAACCAACTGGAATGGTAGTCTCTGCAGCAGATCCTCTCTTAGGAAGGTGACTCTCAAACCACATACTCAGCAAGGGTACACACAGATGAACATTCTTCCCTCTTCCCTTCTCATTCTTGTAATGCAGTGAATGGTAGAGATCTCCGAGTAAGGTAGGTACAGGATTACCAGCGGCAAACAAGTAGAAAGCATCGAAGTCCACAAAATCCGGTATATTGGGGAATAGTACTATGCCATAAATGCACAAGGCCAACACAGCATTGAAAGCAACCCAGCACCCGCTCTTGGCGTACTCTTGGGCTTTACCAACTAAGAACTGAAGTGAGAAGCCTGGAATTCCACGGGAAACAGTAGTCACAAGTTCAGAAGCATCAACATGCAAGGCTTTTGCCAATTCCTCCGGCTTAGGTTTGGTATCATAATGAATGAATGGAACCTGGTTCTGCACAGGCAGCTCAACATACTCAGCGTATTCCTCCAGAGTTGGTCCCATAATAAAGTCAGAGAACGTGAAACACCTCAAAGCAGGGTCATAGAATTGCATCAAAGCATACAGCCCATCCAACTCTACCTCTGTAGGTTTGCACACCAATCTCAATAATCTACCATAGCTCATCCGGAAACTCCTACGAACACCCTCATCAGCAAGAGAGATCAACCCCAGTAGAGGAACAATATCAGGCGTAGGCAATTTGTAAGCAACCGTTCTTCGTAAGCTAGTCATGATCAAAACTCAGAGGTCTGGGCACTAGAACTAGGGAAATGCAAATGCACCTGCAGCACAGACACACGTTAGTGAAATGCAAATGATAATGTATATGCAAGGATGCAATGCAAGTAACATTCAACAGGGACCAAAGCTGCAACTGCATAGCCTAAACCCAATCAAGAAAGGTCTCAGATAGACCATCCAGAAGTCATCAACCCTGGTCTCAGATAGACCTAAAATAGAACTCCAACACTGGTCTCTGACAGACCTCAAACCATAACTCCACCTGGTCTCTGATAGACCTCAAATCACATCCATAATTGGTCTATGACAGACCTCAAAACACCTCTCAAATGGTCTCTGACAGACCTCAGAATACATCTCCAAATGGTCTCAGACAGACCTCAGAATAAATCTCCACATGGTCTCTGACAGACCTCAGAACTCTCCATAAATAACCAGGATCTCTGATCAAGAAATAACCGGTAGTCTGGAGGTCTAGTTACCTGCATAACCCTGAATCCCCTCACAGGTGGGTGGCCCTATAACTGGCACAAGGTACGGCATCCTATGCGGTCGTCGGCGTCACAGACTTTCAGGGTTGATGATACGATTCCCAGAAGGAGTGGCATCATCAAATCCTGAAGAGGCCTCACTCAGCCAACTTCCAAATGATCGGTCCCCAGAGTCGACAATCCAACTAACCAGCAACCCACGCCAACCAAAGGAAGGGGCAGGAGGCCAACCAGAGGAACCTCGTCTGAGTGTAGATTTCATGGGACACCAAAGCAAGCAAAGCAAGCGGGCGCCCACTAATTTCTACTCTAATTCTAGGTGCACTCAAGCCCAGGTCCGGCTTATCTCTCAATATCAGAACACCCGTCACACCCCAGATACATCAATAATAAACAATATATATAAAGCTGGAAAATACAGGGTTAGAAATATACAATAACTCCATACAAAATCCTCGACGGGAAAACAAGCGTTAGGATTGACTCTCTCAAGGGACGTTGGATCCCAAATGCATAAGAACCATCGCAGTTCTTAGCAGCCAGGGGACGTTGGATCCCCAGCAGAGTCGCCAGCTGTCGCTACTGCGAAAATCGGCGCCGGCTGACAGAAGAGTCGCCACCGTGCGTTATTTATCCCACGGAAGGGAAAGGAAACGCTCAGAGTAAACCTCGCACAATACGGGAAAGGTATGGTCATCGCAACCAAAACCTGGATTCGGGAGTCGGTTACGCAAGGGGAAGGTATTAGCACCCCTCACGTCCGTCGTACTCGACGGGATCCACGCTTGTTTTCGGGTATGGATTGTTATTCTATCTATTATAGGTCAAGGGTTAAAAAGAAAATAAAACGAAAATAAAAATGACTCGGCAAAGTATCGCACTTTATGCCTACGTATTCTCGTCCGGAACGAGAAATCAGAGTCAACGTAGTTCGCCTACCTACGGGAAAGGAGGGGAAGGTTGCTCGCTAGGATATCGCATCCTATGCCTACGTACTTCCATACTGCATGGAAGATCAGAGCAAACGTAGTTCGGGCCACGTACGACACAAGCTTGTCTTGGTTGATTTTATTCCTTCTGAAAAAGGTTTTTCTGATTAGTAGTCCAAGCGGACAAAAATGACGTCTTGATGAGTTCACATTCTTTTACGGAAGAAGTGTCTTTTATTGTGTTTGAAATTTTTATGTGTTTTTCTGTTTGTTTTGAGAAAGAAAGAGACAGAACTCTAACCTACGGTTGCGAAATGGAAACAAACTAACCTAATGTTATCATGCATGGGTTGAGACCTAGTGTCTATCATGCTCCTCTCTTGCACAGAGAGAAACAGAGATCCTAAGGGATAGGCAGAAACAGAAACAATATCAGATATATACAGTAAAGCAGTAAAATGCATGGATGCAACAGCACAAGCGAGGCAAGGGAGTCCCACTCAACCTCGAACCTAGAAAACAATAGGCGAAAGTGAACAGACTTCACTTTCAACCCAGCAGGGTAAACAGCAAACAATACAGTTCAGAAAACCAATCAATACATCAGCAAATGAAATACAGCAATAAAACAAACAGCTTCAGCAGCTCTGAATCAACATCTGGCTTCAAGCAATCTCCAATCATTCACAAGCTTCAACAAGCATCAATCTCCATCTGCATGGCCTTCAGGTAAGGGCTTTGATCATCAGTCTTCCATCTGCAATGGCTTTTCTTCATGCTCAAACCTCCAGGATGAGGGATTAGTCACAAGAGTGAATTGGGTGTTAAGCAATCAGCTGACTACCAAAGGTGGTGAACAGACTGCTTCTAACACAAGAGACATTTTCTCTCAAGAGTTCTATCTCATAGACACCATCACCAAGCCTTCCAAAGGAAGGGGGTGAGTGTCTTAGAGAGACTCTGCATCACAGAGAAGAATGGATGCAGACAAGGCAATCCATGTTTGAGAAACAAGATTTCTAATCTAAAGCTCTGCCTAGCTCCTAAACCCTAGTCTCCTCAGCAACTGCTAGCAAGAAACTCCTCCTCAACTCTGACAGTTGATCTTCAGCATTTGACTCTTCAATGGCTTCATCTCCACAAATCTTCAGCTTCCCCAGGGCCCCAGACAAACCCAATACCCATACAAACAATCAATAAACCCCAGAGGGCACACCACACCAAACAACAGATATACAGACAGTAATAATATCAGTAGGGGAATCCTAACTTTTCTCTAAGGGATCTAATAACTACCCATAGCCCCTATAGTCCCATAACTAATCTATTCAAACCCTAAGTCCTAAGGGAGAAAATTGAACTTCCTAAGTTGTCACCTAAAAACCCTAGTTTTGTTCATGATATTCAAGCATTTATTAATCACCTAAAATTAGCCTCTAAAAATGGGAACTAAAATATTTCTACAAGCTTAACATCTCATCTAAACAATATGAAAAGAATGATCAAAAAATATCAAAGCATGTGAGAGAACAAAAATCATAAAAATAATGCATGAAATGAATCTATTTATTATGACATTTATTTAGAAAATATGAAAAAAATATGAAATAAAACTAAAAATGAAATTTTATTTTTCTATAATATTCTAGACATTTTAATGAAAACATGGTAAAAAGAATGGATTAAAAAGCATTTTTTATGAATTATTTATGAATTTATGAAAATGGTAAAATAAAATGAATTAAAAAATGAAATGAATTAAAAATAAGAGAGAGGGGTATGAATAGAAATTCGCCCCAGTTGATATCTGGATGGGCCTTCACAAAGGGGGGTGCTGGTAGCGTTTTCTTCAAGGCCCAATACACATTCAGAGAAAAAAAAAAACAAATAAAAGACGCTGGGGGTAAGAATAGCATCAGAAACACGTTAGAAAATGGTTTGGGCCTAGTTCAGGGGGGTGGGATTAGCATGACACTCAGTAAGCCCAGATGCCAACATTAATGAAACGCCGCGTTTAGTTCACACTATCTCCCTCTCATTTTCAGTTCAAATCTGGACCGTAGGATATGAGTCTTGGTCAACCATTTTAGAATGATCCAACGCTTATGGCATTATCTTCTTCAAATGAACCTGCAACCTAGGGTTTCAAACCACCATGGCAGCCATGCACGACCTACATTCCACCTCTCTGTTCTCCATCTACACGCAACCAATCCACACGATGTAAACATGAAATCTGCTCCAAATCTCTCCCTCTACAAGCTTAGGGTATTAGATTATCTTGAAATTCACCACAACAACAAACACGATTGGATCAACATCCGGCCTCCATTGAAATGCACTGATATGCATCATCACCAATCTTCCCCAAACTTAGCCTAAATTGAACTACAACTAATGGAGGTTAATATATGCTATCGAGCCACAATTATGATGCCCTAATCCAAGAGATATGAACACTAACAGTTTATGGCACCTGTCACTAACCATCACCAAATCGTTCCAAATTCATCTAACTTAATCTCCTAACCACCTAGATCAATTCTACACTAACAAAATCATGCCTAACTAACTGGATCAAGCAGTTTGAATGAAAACTTACCTTGTGCAAAATCTTGCAAACAGCTATGGAGATTGATGATTTGAGGCTTTTGAGACTTGGATCTTGATCAATCCTTGATGAACTTGATTCTGTATGCAAGCTTTGGATGAGATTTGGCCAGAATTATGCTATCCACTTGCAACTTCAATCTTGATGCTCTTGAAAAAAGTGCTCGAAAATGGATGATAACCACCTTGTTCTTGATTGAATTATACTATATGATGATGAATCAGTATGAGAAGGTTGATTATGATGAAGATTTGGTGAAGAATTTGGAGAATTGGAATGAAACTTCAATGAAAAGAATGAGAAAAAGTTGTGAAATTCTTGGTGCAAATGAGGCCAACCCTTGCCAAATTCTCCTTTCATGAATATATAGACCCCAAATGAACATTCTAGATCCATCTTGCACATTCCCTTGTTTTCCAACTTTGGTTCATTTTGATTATGTTTCTTAAATGATAAGCAACCATGGATAACTTCATTTTTTCCTTCTAAACTCAAAAAAGTGTGTGAACCATTGTTCTTAGAATTGTTTTTCCATTCAAAATCATATATTGGAAGTCTCCATTTGGACTTGGAAATCTCCCAAACCATTTTCCAATTTGAAATTATTCACTTTATAAGCCTTTTTAGTTCATATTTTGACCAATTATGTAACATCATGCTATGAGCTTCTCCAATAACTTGTGACCTTCTTTCTAGACTTAAAATCCCATTTGGAGCAAGTTTGATGTTGTAAGTTTTTCCATTTGAGGCCTCCTTGTATGAGTTTTGGACATAGGTTAAAATGACCTGTAATTCACAAATGCCCAAAATACCCTTTGCTTGTCAAGCCCATAAGTTGAGTTCTCCACATCATATGAAGGCATGCCATACCATTCTAGAAAGCTAAGACAATGAGGAACAACTCTTATGTTGACCAAGAATTCATTTGAAATCTCCTTGAGGGGCAAAACTAGCTTGGAAGTCAAGTCACTTTCACAGACAAAAATTCAGACACCCCAGATGACCTGTAACTTGTAAGGACCATAACTTGAGTTCTATAAATCTCCTTGAGGTCTTCCACCACTCAAATTAAAGGTCTTGAGATCCTCTACAAGTTTCATGTTGGCCAAGAAGCCATTTGAAGCTAGCATTTTGACTTATCTTGCTTGGAAATTTGACCTAAACTAGGGGATTTTACAGAGAAACCCTAATTTAGTAACTCCTCTTCTCCTTGATTTCTCTTGAATTCTCCTTGTCATATCTCCATATCCTTCTTCATATGTTCAATGATGATCCCCACATCTCTCCAATAGCCTTGAATGCTCTTTTAAATCAGTCAATTGACCTAGGGTTGACCTAGGGTTGACCCAGATGAAACCCTAGTTGACTGTCTTCAACTATAGCTCTTGTGCTTTCATCAATGACTTGTTTTCTTCTCCAAATGACTTTATAAGTCTCTCAAGATGTCTAGATGCTCTCCATACCTTCAATCCACAGCTCATAACCCTCTTGTTGACCCTCAGATACCCTCAGCTAGGAGATGATCCCAAGGCTTGATCTGCTGAACTCTTTGCTTTCAAATTCTTTCCTGATGACTTGAATGAGGTTGAATTATGATGATAACCTCTTGCTAGGCCTCTAGAGATGGAAGTAATGATTGGTCCCCTGTTGAATGACTTGCTATGCTTATGCTATGCAGATGGTTAGTCTATGTACATGACTCTATATGCAAATGCTAATGATGATGAAACATAAATCCAAGGAATAAGGTTGAGCAAATTTTAGGGTGCAACAGGTATACTCCTTTCACAGCAAGATTATGTTTTGAATGTATTAACAACATTGCTGAATATGAAGCTTGCATTTTGGGACTAGAAGCAACAATTGATCTCCGCATCAAGATTCTAGAAGTGAGTGGTGACTCAACATTAGTTATCTACCAAGTCAAGGGTGAATAGGAAACCCGAGGCAAGAAACTAATCTCGTACAGAGCTTATATTGTGGAAATGGTTGAGTACTTTGATAAGATAACCTTCAAGCATGTGTCAAGGTCTGAAAACCACATCGTTAATGCTTTAGCTATGATGGCTGATATGTGGCAGGTCCGTTTTGTTAATTAAGCAACGCTCATCCGAATTGAGAGGAAGACCGAGCCTACTTACTGCCAGATGGTAGAGGAAGGTCTGATGGGAAACCGTGGTTTCATGATATTAGATAGTACTTGCAAAGTCAAGAATATCCAGCTGATGCTACTTCACTTGATAGTACTTGAAAAGTCAAGAATATTCAGCGGATGCTACTTCACTTGACAAGAATATCCACCCAATTCACCAAGAAGGTGATTATCTATCAATATGGAATTCATAGTTGTATTATCACATATAATGGGACTAATTTGAACAACAAGACTATGAAAGAGCTCTGTGATAGCTTTAAGATCGAACATCACAACTCTTCTTCTTATCGACTGAAGATGAATGAAGTTGTTGAAGCCACGAACAAGAACATTAAGAAGATTGTGCAAAAAATGGTTATAACCTATAAGGATTGGCATGAGATGTTACCGTTTGCTTTACACGGGTACAAAATATTTGTTTGCACTCAACAGGGGTAACCCCATTTTCCTTGGTATATGGAATGGAAGTTGGCCTTCCCAATGAAGTAGAAATACCTTCTTTGAGAGTCCTGATGGAAGCTAAACTGGAAGAAGCCGAATGGTTCAGAGAAAGGTTCCATCTGTTGAACCTCATCAAAGAGAAACGTATGACTACCATATGCCACAGCCAGCTATATTAGAAAAGGATAAAAAAGTCCTTTGACAAAATGGTTCATATTCGAGAATTTCGTGAAGGGGAACTTGTACTTAGGAAAATATTGCCAACTCAGAAAGATTCACGTGGAAAGTGGATTCCCAACTATGATGGACCATTTGTTGTGAAGACAGATTTCTCTGGTGGTTCACTGATCCTCACAGCAATGGATGGAGAGCAACTTACACACCCGGTGAATGCAACAATGGGTATCCTGGTGGATCACAACCTATGAAGGATATCCATGCAAAATTAAGGATGAAATAAAAAATGAGCTCGCCAAGTTGAAAACCCGAAAGGGCGGCTTAGGCAAAAATGAGCGTCCCGGTGGATTGAAAACCCGAAAGGGCGATCTGGGCAAAAGTTAGGGGCGAAGGAATTTCACTGCATCAGATGATTGTCACCTCTACAGAAGATTACACGAGAAGTTTCTTTCGACTGCTCTTGTCATAAGCGAGATTTTGGAGGACTCTTAGTCATTAGGGATAGATTGTCATTGGATTCAATGTAACTTTTTCCCTGCTTGCATTTTCAATTATAATTGTTCTATAGAGCTCTGCCATTTGCAAGCTACCATTCTTGAATAAAATCAGGTTTTTCACCCTTCGTTGTTTGCAATTTACTATTTTCACTACTTTTCTTTGTTATGTAAAACATCGTTTATTTGTTAATATCAATTTTTGAAAGCAAAAGGTTTTGAACTTAAAAAACAGTTTTTGAAAAAACTTAACAAAACAAAGTTGCTTTGACTCATGGAAAGACTCAGTGAAAATCATATATCCCCCATGAAGTTCTTGGGGCAGCAAAAGCCTTGATGTGTTGTCTCAGCAATATTGGTCCCACTATAGAATGACTTCTCTAGTACCTCTCACCTGATGAAGGTTTTGAAGACCCATTCTCAGAACTGATACTTTGACTCTCTGAAGAAGTTTGTGTTGGCTTCCCTAGGCCTCATATTGTTCCCCAATGAAGTGTAGTGGGTTATTTTCCCTAGTGAGAGGGTGTTATCCCCATGGAGGTTATCAAGGGCCCCTTGTTTTCCGGGATTCAGTGTGACGCCTGTTCCCCCAGCGAAGTAGATTGTTATCTAAATCCCCCTCTGAGTCTGTTGATTTGTGTCTCTTGTTAGAGTCGGTCCTTGCGCATCTTTGTGCATTTGCATAGTGTCGCATCGCTGCGAATAGGGGACGGCAAGGACAGAAGAGTCGCCACCGTTCGTTATTTATCCCAAAGAGAGGGAAATGAAACGATCAGAGAAAACCTACAAAAAAGGGAGAAGACAGGTCATCGCAACCAAATCTTGGGTTCGGGAGTCGGTTACGCAAGGGGAAGGTATTAACACCCATCACGTCCAGCGTACTCGACGGGATCCACGCTTGTTGTCTATCTAAAAAGGTGTTAATCTATCTAAACTACAGGCCACAGGGACAAAAGAAAAGAAAAGAGACTCGATAGAGCATCGCCGCTCTATGCCTACGTACTCCCTCGTGCAATGGGAAAGTTAGAGTCAACGTAGTTCGGAAAAATGTGGGGGGAGATGGGGAAGGTTGCTCGCCAAGACATCGTCGTCTTGTGCCTACGTATCCTCGTCTAGTACGACAAATTAGAGCAAACGTAGTTCGGGATAACAAGACCACTGGTTGGTTCAAGCGTTTTACCCGAGTAGGGTTAAACCTTAGTTCTAGCAGTTAGGTTTATGCTGCTCGACCATTGGAGACTTAGGCGTTACCTGTTTGCGGTAGAACCAAGAGTTAACAAAACTCTCTTTATGAAAAAGTTTTTCCATTATTCCCGAAGGATAAAAAGGTTTTATGTTTGTTTTTGAAGCTTTTGTGAAGTAAAGGTGAATTGAATTGGGTTTGTAATTCATGTTGCACTAAAGACTATGACTTAGGAGCGAATGCGTCGCATATCGTTCAAAGGACATACGCTAAACATTCATTAAGGCTCGTACAACATTCATTATCCATTATCCATATGCGTCTCAAATTCTTAAGGCTCGTACAACATTCATTATCCATTATTAAGTGTCTTGAAGAAGTTTTAAGATGAGAAGAGAAGACACACTAAAAGGGAGACTAAACTCAACCTAATGTTCTCATGCAAAGTGCACCTATGATTGGGATGAAAAGGGAAAGCTACCCTAAAGTTATCATGCATGGGTTCAAACCTAATGTATATCATAATCAATCTTGAACAAGAAATATTAGAGGTCCTAAGGGAACATGGCAAAGAAGCAAGAAGAATAAAGCATAAGTGAAAGAAGAAAGAAGATGCAAACATGCAATGCAAAACAAAGATGAAGAAAGAGGGAGGAACAAAGTGTGGGGCAGTAGCCACCACAAGTACATCTCAACCTCAAGAATGCAAGCAAGATGATGCAAAAAAAAATGGAAGAGCAAACCAAAGAACTTAAATAAGTTCAAGCCAAAAGTGAGATGAAGTGGGAGAAATAGAATTCCTACAACCACTTATACATCTATCACTAACCAAGGCAAAGCAAACAAGAAGAAAAAGAAGGCATGATAAATGTGATGATAGGAGATAAGGCTTGGTCAGCAAGTAACACAAAATGAAACTCAACCAAAGGCATCACTCATGATCATGCAAGAAAAGAACAAAAGAAGTTCTCAAAATGGCCTCTCATCCAAGTCAAACTCAAAGTGCACCAAGAGGCACCAAATCAACTTGGATGAGTCCCCAAGGTCCTATAACAGAAGTGAGAACAAGAGAAGAGGATAGGCAATCTAAAGAAGAAAGCAAGCCAAAGCAAATTGCAAGATGAGGCATGGTAAAGAACCTAGGTTTTAAACACTTTCAACATTCAACATCAAATGGAAAGCCTTAAACAAATGCAACTTGTAACAAGAACCAAGCAAGTGTATCACCTAAGCATTTGCAACCAGCCACTTCAACATATTAGAAACGTGAATACAGAAAAGTTGGAAGCATATGGGATCCACAAGGGTCATCTCCCATAAAAACTAGGTCAAGTGTGTGTGTGAACCATCCCTAGGGGTAACTTGACTTGCAAGGTACTCCATAAATAGGAAAAGAGTTCAAATAAATCCAAATAAAATACCTAAAGCTCATAAAGATATTGGCAACCAGAGGCCAAAGCAACAAGATCAAAATTTAATCAAAACATAACCAAAGGAATTGATCCACTAGGGTGCTCCATTTTGAAGGAGGGTTGTCGATGGTCAAACAAATGGACTTAAAAGTAAACCAAAAACAAGTCAACCCAGGACCAAAACCATCCTCTAAGACACCTCAACTCATCATTAACATGAAGAATAAATCTTATTCATTGGAGGTTTCAATTGGTCAACCAAATCAAACAAGATCAAAGAAGAACAAATAAAAACCATTTAAAAACCCTTTCAATCATTTAATTCCAATTTAATTGAAAAATAAAAGAAAAATGAAATTAAAAAATATCAAAAATTAAATAACACATTAAAGTGTCAAAAAATATTTTTGGTGGAATTTTATCATGATTGGAAGTATTTTTAAACAATTAAAATCAAAACAGAAAAACAAATTAAAATAAAATAAAATAAATAAAGGAAATGGTGTGAATAGCAAGAAATAACGTTCAAAACATTGGGTTGGATCCAACAGGGGGTACGTGTAGCAATCGAAGCCCAAAACAAAGCAACTCAGCAAACCAGCCAAAACGCATCGTATCATTAATTGACGTGACAGGTCAATCTGCACACATGCACAGTCAAACAGATCTCAGCCACACATCTCAATCAGTCAACAATTCCACCATGGACAATTCAGCTGACCTGAGTCTTGAACCAGACGTCGGATCCTTAGCTCCGGTCGTCTTCTCCAGCGAGGTGGCCGGAGTTCAGGTTCCCAAACTTCACCAAAACTTGCGGAATTTTATACCAAATTGAAGGTCTAGTCACATACAATCCAAATCCAGTGCTCATTTGTTTTAATCATGGATAAATAGTGAGAATTGAACGGCGAATGTTTTGAGCACACAACTGAAAATCTCATCAAACATCAAAATTAAGATATCAAACATTGCCTACATGAAGTAGGGCTTCAGATGCTACCACAATGATCCTAAAATAGTGCCTAACATGAGAGAAAAATGGAAAGGAAGTTTACCTAACGGAGACACTCCGTTGGTGCTTCAATTGAGTGTTAGCTTGCTTGCAAACGTGCAGATCTACTCCAATTCACTTGAGGAAGATGATACTTACTTCAATTTGAGTTGAACTGCCTTGGATTTGAATTCACGATTTTGAATTTTGCTCTCACTTTCCAAAACTAAATTCTGAGCTTTCTCCACGAAAATGCAATTGTGAGCTCTCAAATTTCATTTGGAACTTTTATATTATGGATTTGGATGGAAAAGAAAGGCCCATGAAGCCTTGTTGTGGTGTAATTTTTAAAATGCCCAATGATGCAAATTCCTCATGCACGCGTGATTATGGCTGCCTACACACATGGATTTAGCATGGACTTGTAGCTGAGAATGTGAACTTTGCATTGGGATTAGAATGGGCCTTGGAATTTGTCCAATTATGAAGTTTGAATGACAAACTTCTCTGTGAAGAAAGATCCGTTTTCTAGTTTTTTGCACATCATGAACCAAAACTAAATTGTGCATTTTGTACATGAGCACATTGTGAACAAAATTGAATAAAAACATGGCATGAAAAAGACCTCTAACTTGTTCAATTGAATTCACCTTTAAAAATCCAAATTTCACTTGAATTTCTTCACCAATGTTCATATCCATGCATAATTCATGCCAACCTTGAGTTTCATGATGAAATTGAAGTCATTTGGGACAACTTACATGTTGGTTGAAATTCCATTTGAGGTACTTAAGTGCATGAGAATGACCCATAATCAAAATGACCTATATTCAAAGTTTCCCAAAATACCCTTGCCTTGCAAGCTTCATAAAATGAGTTCCAAAAATTATATGAAGGACTTATAGGACTTTTTGGAAAGCTAAGATCATTAGGAACAACTTTCATGTTCATCAAAAGTTGAGAAGAAACATAATTCTAGGTCAAAAGTTCCTTGGAAGTGAGTTGACTTTTGTTGACTGAAAAATATGTTCATCTGAGACCCATAACTTGATGGCATCATAACTTGAGTTCCACAAACCCATTGGATGAGTTCTACTACTCAAAAGAAATCTAAGAAAATGCCCTAAAAGTCTCATGTTTATAAGAAAATGATATTGAACTTGTATCATGAGGTATGTGGTCTTGAAGTTAGGCACTAAACTAGGGGATTTTACACTGAAACCCTAATTTAGTAACTTCTCAAAGTCTTGATTCTCCTTGATTTGAACTTGAAATGACATACCATATGTCTCAACATGACTTCCCATGACTCCAATGACTTGGAACCAAGTCTCAATCTCCTTCAAGCTAACAGTTGACCTTGCACTAAGCAGATGAAACCCTAGATGCACAAGCTTTGACTGTAACCTCTTGCAAGTGAAATGAACACCTAGATAAGCTCCACAATGACTTCAAAAGCACTCAATGAGCTTCTCAAACATCACTTGTCAATGACGATGGCCTTGTGAACCCCTGATGATCTTTATTTGACCCCCAAGATAGGAGGTGAGCAACACTTATCAATCTTCTCCCTCAGAGAACATTGACCAAATCTTGATGGTTGTAAGCATTAGATACCTTGAGTAAGCACTCTTGGTTGAGCTTGATACCCTTAATACTCTCCTCTTGAATGGCACACCTTCCTTGATCCCCTAAAAAGGACAATGCTATGCAGATGCACATGCTAAAGATTGAAACGAAACATAAGCCAAGCAAAGAACAAGGTTGGGCAAATTTTAGGGTACAACACATAACATTCGCATCTAGCATATCTTTTGGTTTGCATTTGCTTGGCTTCTGTTTTCACTCCTAAGACTAGTTGTAATTGGAAATCTTTTGCATTTGTTGTGGCTGTCGCCCACCTTTGTTTCCTTTAGAGTCGATGGGCTCCCCTTTTGAGATCTTTGGTTACCATCAAACCTTTCTAAGATCAGTTGTTACTGCCATATTTTAACCTCTGGTCATCTCCAGACTCCCCTACGAAGTCTATTTGTAACTAGAATCCTTAACAAACTTGTTCGTTAAAAATGCTCAAAATCCTCTAAGTATTTTTCCGGCTAATTGAAGACAATACTTTTTCTGGTTGTCATCAATATTAAAATACCTCTGCAAATTAAACTAATTAACATACATATAGTGTGTTAGTATAAATAATTTAAAGACATAACCTTCAACAAAAATAAATAATGTAAGATATGATACCTATATCTCACTCCATATTTTTTCTTTAGCGGGTTTCAACGATGAAATTCTCCAATTATCACAAGTGATTAGAATTTGCGAGCGAACAAGTGCACCAAAGTAACTTGTTAACATCACACTATTAGGCTCAATTAATTGGTCTGTTTCATTCTAATGCAAATCATATTTTATACCTTTATCTCTCGCACGAATGATTCCCTTCATAATTGTTATTCCTCTTGAAATATCTCCTTCCACATCATGTACTGGTTCGTTTTAACCCTCTAAAGGAGTATCATGTGAGGTTTCCTCGTTGTTAGCCATAATAATTGTAATTCAAAAAAACACACTTATTAAATGAATGACAAATACATATGAAATGAAAAACATAAATAACAAAAACATGCGTCTAAATATTTATAAGAATTAAGATCAACAAATTTTTTTATATAGAAAAATAAAATATATACATTATCTATGTTGATGGTTTTTTTCGATTAGGCTTTTTTATTTTACTTTTCGCGATATGATTATGCCAGAGAATTAATGAATCTTGGTTATTATCCTATGGTGCATGTTAGAGTTTCTTATCATACTTTTGTGAATACATGACTTTGCATGGGAGCCATATTAACTTCAACTAGTATATACTATTATTTAAAACAAATTTTTGATATATTACCAATAGTACTAATAGTACTAATTTATTTCTATGTTCAGCTTTTTCTACTAAATCTCACTTAAAAACAGTTACATTAATTAATAAGATCCTTTTTTTTGTTCTCACTAACTAATTTTAATAATTTTTTATATATTTTAATTCATGAAGGATGAATGGATGATATCAGGTGTGTTTCAAAAGAGCAACACCGGAAGCGGAGGCACCACCGTGTCAGCCACCACAAGTGGTTCATAAAAGACCAAAATGGTATCGACAACAAGTAATAACAACAGTATGAGTCTTTGTAAGAAAATTTCAAAGAATGGAGTAACATTTCAATATTGTTTCCCCACACAATCATTCCAAAATTTATACATTATCATTTCATCAAAACTTGTACATTCTAAATAAATTTTTCTATATAGTTGGCAATGATTTAACATATGCATGTTCTAGTTCTTATACAATAATCATAAGAGTATAAATAATGAGAATATGAAAATCAAAGTACCTTGAAAATGGTGGAGTGGCCGAACAGAGGAGGCACGACGGACGGAGGGAGACGGAGACGACGGTGGCGGAAATGACTGGACGGACGAACAGTGGCACGACAGCGGACGGAAGGGGTCAGACAGAAGGAATAGGGTTTGTCCCGAAGTTGCTGTGTTTCGTTTTCAGAAAGTGTTATCGGATGAAAAATGAAACGACTGTCTGGAAAAAATTATTTTATCAAAACAAATATCACATATAACAGCTCTTTTAAAAAGCACTTTGACTGCAACCTCTTGCAAGTGAAATGAACACCTAGATGAGTTCCACAATGACTTCGAAAGCACTCAAATAGCTTCTCCAACATCTCTTGTCCATAACCATGGCCTTGTGAATCCCTAATGATCTTCAGTTGACCCCTAAGATAGGAGGTGAGCAACACTTGTCATCTTCTCCCTCAGAGAACTTTGACCAAATCTTGATGGTTGTAAGCATTAGATACCTTGAGTAAGAACTCTTGGTTGAGCTTGATACCCTTGATACTCTCCTCTTGAATGGCACACCTTCCTTGATCCCCTGAAAAGGACAATGTTGTACAGATGCACATGCCAAAGAATGAAATGAAACATAAGCCAAACAAAGAACAAGGTTGGGCAAATTTTGGGGTCCAACAGCTGCCCCTATTCAAGCGACTTGGACATAAATGAGTGAAAGGCGAACGAATTTCAAACAATCAAGGTAAAAGACAGTTGAATACCAAAGAACCCAGAAATTTGCCAACCGCAAAAATAGAACTGCAAACCGTTACTGGGAACAAAAATCTCCGAAAATAACTGAATTAATAGTTGCAACGGCAACAAACTAACTGATTACCAATAAGAAAGCATCGACACGCAATCGGAAGAAACATCTGTTAACATGCAGGCAACGAAACTAAGTCAGAAAGATCATATGATATCATCATCAAGAATCTAATGAAATAATAGGCATCGAACCTGGAGGTCGGCTCAACACGAAGCTGAGAACAACCTCTGACATCACTTCCAAGCATCTGTTAAATAAAAACAGGCATTGAACCCGAAGGATGGCTTAACCCGAAGCTAAGATCATCTGACATCACCGCCAGGCATCTGTTAAATAAAAACACGCATCAAACCCGAAGGCCAGATCAACACGCAGTTGATAACCTTCTGCTAACCAGTAGGCATTTGCTAAATAAAAGCGAGCATCGAACCCGAAGGCCGAATCAACACGCAGTTGATAAACGTCTGCTAACCAGCAGGCATTCGCTAAATAAAAGCAAGCATCGAACCCGAAGGCCGGATCAACACCCAGTTGATAAACTTCTGCTAACCAGTAGGCATTCGCTAAATAAAAGAGAGCATCGAACCCGAAGGCCGGATCAACACGCAGTTCATAAACTTCTACTAACCAGCAGGCATTCACTAAATAAAAGCGAGCATCAAACCCGAAGGCCAGATCAACACGCAGTTGATAAACTTCTGCTAACTAGCAGGCATTCGATAAATAAAAGTGACCATCGAACCCGAAGGCCGTATCAACACGCAGTTGATAAACTTCTGCTAACCAGCAGGCATTCACTAAATAAAAGCGAGCATCGAACCCGAAGGCCGGATCAACACACAGTTGATAAACTTCTGCTAACCAGCAGGCATTCGTTAAATAAAAGCGAGCATCGAACCCGAAGGTCGGATCAACACGCAGTTGATAAACTTCTAACGACAATTCACAAAATAACTTCACTGGGGAAAGAGAAACTTAAACAAGCAACTCTGGCAGGGAGAGAAAAGAGAAGCTTAACCAAGCAACTCTGTTGGCGACCTCACTAGGGAAGGAAGAGAAAATTAACCAAGCAACTCTGTTGGGAAACACCTGATAAGTTGGAACACATCCATCAAGAATCTTTTGCCGAGGTCTGGATACATATACGGGCTAAAGAATTAATATCACAAATTGCCATGGTCTGAATACCACACGGGCTAAGGAAATCACATCACAATCTACCATGGTCTGGATACCCCTCGGGCAAACAAAATCATCCATATGCTGGCAATACACCTGAAAAATAAGAGGCAACAACCTGGCTTATGTTTCACATGCATATGTTTGAATATGGCGTAATGCTCCATACAAAATGGAAATGCTACGCTTTTCTAGAAATGCTATGCACAATGCAAAATTCACCGGAACCGAATCAGCAAAATAAATGTTGAAGGGATAAAGGCTACCCTACTAGGGATGGATGGAACATGCCAATTACAATTGGACTTATGCTGGGGAAAACAAGCCCTGGATGGCCTTCTGAAAAAGAACTTCCCGGGATAATATTGCTCTGATGAGAACAAAAATCCATCCTGCTGGGGATCAACGCCAACTCGACTGGGGAAAATGCCCTGAATGGCATACCAAGATACAACTCTTCTGGGGATCGCCCGACTCGGCTGGGGAGAAAAAATACACTCTGTCGCTTGCGCGAAAATAAGGTGCCGGCATGACAGAAGAGTCGCCACCTTTCGTTATTTATCCCTCAGAACGGGAAAGGAAACGATCGGAAAAACCTGACGAAAAAGGGTAAGACAAGGTCGTCGCAACCATTGTCTGGATTCAGGAGTCGGTTACGCAAGGGGAAGGTATTAGCACCCCTCACGTCCGTCGTACTCGACGGGATCCACGCTTGTTGTGTTTAATTGGACGGGTTGGTTTTATCTATCTACCTATCAAGGCTGGCTTAAACAGAAAAGAAAAATGACTCGGCAAAGTGTCGCACTTTATGCCTACGTATTCTCATCAGAGAACGAGAAATCAGAGTCAACGTAGTTAGACCTACAACAGGTTATGGGGGAAGGTAGCTCGCCAATACATCAGTATTGTGCCTACGTACTCTCAGCAGATATGAGAGATCAGAGCTTACGTAGTTCGGGACGCCACACTTTATTTCCTGTCTTTTACGAAAGAAGTGTTTTTTATTGTGTTTGCGATTTCAATCGCACTAGAGACTATGACCTGAGAGTGAATGTGTCGCATGTCACCCAAAGGGTACCATACTAAACATCCAGACTGTGGAAAAGAAACTCTCCCACAATCCTTTCTCAGATAACTTAAGGCTCGTAACGTACGAAAGAAATCATTTATGATTACTGTATCTTAAATTGTTTTGAGATGAGAAGAGAACAGGCCCAAATAGGAGGCAGACTATCAAGTCCTACTGTTGTCATGCCATGGATTCATCCTATGGTTGAGGTTTGAACAGGGAACTCCTAGAAGTTGTCATACATAGGTTTCAACCTAAAATTCTATCATCAAATCCTTATCAAAGGAAATGAGAGTCCTAAGGGATCATGTCAATGATACACCGAAACAGACAAAGCATCAGCTTAACAGTAAAATTCATGCAATGCAAGTGAGGGAGGAAATGTGTGTGGGGCTTCAGCCTCCACAAGCTCATCTCAACCTCAAGCCAGAATGAAATAACAGTAATCATACTAAAATATAAACAACATGCTATCAAGCAAAAACAGTAAACTGCAATCATACAGAAGAAATGAAATAAAATGCCATCAGGCAAACAAACCACATGGGCAAGGGAGCTGGGCTCTACCGAATACCCGCAAGCAGAGCCACACAGTAACAATACAAGCAGAGGGAGCAACTCAACCTCTAGTACAATCAGGCTCCTAGATTCTACTTATTCTAGATATAAACTTATTCTAATGCATCAAGCAAGTCAAGAAAAACACAGCAATACAGAAAAGAAAAAGAAGAAAGCAGACTCCTCTCCCAACCTCAAGCTTCAGCTTTTCCAACAGCAATCCAGTCTTCAGACTTCAATCACTCTTGACCAATATCAATTTGCTTTTCCAGGTTTCAACCCTTCAACATAAGCTTCAACTTATCTTCTTCCCTAAGCTTCAGCTTCTTGATCAGTTCCACCTTCAGGCTTCACCTAATCTTCATGGATCTTCAAGTATCAACTTGCTCTTGTTGCTCTTTAAGCTTCAGCTGGAATGACAATGCTCAAGGATTCATCCTCTTCAATACTCTTCAATGAAGTCTTCATCTTCAAACTCAAGCTCAACCTCTCTCAAGACAATCAAACCAGAGAAAATCACTTACTGGATAAGCTGGGGGATATTGAACTGCTTATTGACCACCAAAGGTGACCTATAAGGGTTCAACATCAAAGGAATGGTTCCCTCAAAAGTTCTACTTCCTAGGTACAATCACTTATCCCTCCAAAGGAGAGAGGTGTATACCATGAAAGGACTTTGAATCATAGGGAGGAATGGAGGTGAAAGATACCATCCATGTTTAAGAAAGAAGTTATCTACATCTAAACTCTTCCTAATCCCTATCCCTAAAACAACAAAAAAAGAAAAGAAGATCAAGCTCTCAAGCTCCTCAATCCATCTTCAAATCTTCTACTATGCTCCACAATGCTCCTTAGAACAAGGTCAAGCTCTCCAAGCCCACAAAGCAAAGCAAACAACAATTACAAGCCCACAAGGGCAACACAAACAATCAACCAATACAAAAATCATCTAAAAATAGGATACTACTATATTAAATCCTAATATAATTTCTAAGGGATCCTACATACCTACCCTTAATACCCATATATGTCCCATAGTCTAGTTTGTCCTAAAAACCCAAAAATCGAATGTTATTGTGGACCTATGTTGAAGTTTGACCTAATTCTACACATCCTAATATCATCTAATCAAAACTATCCTAAAAATCATCACAAAATCATAGAATAAATCCAGGGGGAAGCTAAAACATATATCTAATTATCCTAAAAATAATGACCTAAAAATACTAAGGGAGCTACCTAAACTAAATTCTACAAATTCATATATCAACAAAAAAGAAATAAAAAGCAATAAAAATGGAAAATACACAAAAAATACTAAAATGCATGAAATGCAAAATGTTTCTATTTTATATTTTTCTAGACAAAAATATGAAGTAGGAGAAAAAACTCCCATAAAAAATGTTGATTTTTCCATTTAATATGAATTTTCAAAGTATGAAAAGAAAATGGAGGAGAAATAAAATGAAAACATGAAAAGGGGTACAAGAAGTAATCAGACCTAGTTAAAATCACGCTTGGGCCCAGAATGGGGGGTGGGATTAGCATGCGCGCTGGGCCCATCATTTCATCAGAAATTCAATTAAAATGAAAAGAAAAATATAAAAAGAGCGGTGCGAATAGAAGAGAAATTCAGTGCATATCCCAATTGGGCCTCAAAGGGGGGTGGGGATAGAAATTGGATCCACTAAGCCCAGCACCACCGTTTAATGAAACGGTGCGTTTTGCCTTGTTCTCAGATTCCCTCCAAAACGAGATTAAATCTTGCGCGTTGGATCCAGCCAAAGTCAAAAGTCAAGCTCCTCATCCAACGGCCGTGAGTCATCTTCCTTGGGCTAGGGTTTGTAGAAACACCATGGAAACTCAGAATGAAGCTTCATCTTCCTCAACTCGAATTCCTTCATTTCTCCATCAATTCTTGAAATCTAAAACCCTAACATGCCTAGAATTCCATGCTGAACATGACTACAACCTCAAAATCCATTGAATC
This sequence comes from Lathyrus sativus, assembly GCA_963859935.3. Lineage (NCBI taxonomy): Eukaryota > Viridiplantae > Streptophyta > Magnoliopsida > Fabales > Fabaceae > Lathyrus > Lathyrus sativus. The sequence continues at coordinate 577,200,961 of OZ012737.1, forward strand.
CTCCTAAATCCATGAACCCGATCCATGATCCAAAATATGCTCAATCATCAATCTTAATAATTCTTGAAATTAAATGCCTCAGATCACTCACCAACTCACCCTGAACATTTCTTGCTATCTAACTCATTATATATCTCAGTATAACAAGAGTTCTTGGTCATCAAAGAAATGGGGTCCATAGTTCAATCTTCACCAATTGCCTTCAAACTCTCCAAAATCCATCACCTATTGGTCTCTAACCATTCTACCCTAATAAATCAACCTAATCATGCCTAAATTAAGGTGTAGGAAAGAAATTGCAAACCTGGTAAAATGGAGTGAACAGAGGTAGTAATCCTTCAAGTCAAGCCTTGAATCTTTCCAAATTCCTTCACTGAGCAATCTTCTAGCTTCTGTATGCAAAAAGAATGGCTGAAATTGCTTGATTCTTGAAATTCGATTTTGAAATGCAACCTTGAAACTTGGATCACCAACTCCTCAATTCTCCATGGAAATGCTCTTGATTCAATCTGCACAGCTTCAATGTGATGTATGGAATGTGTTTGTGTGAAAAAAATGAAAGGAAATGAAGAAGAATGAAGAAAGTGATCTTGACTTGCAATGGAAGAAATTGGATCTCACTCTCTCTTCTCTACACCAATTCACACCAACCTTGCATCTGAGCAAGTTACACTTGTTATATAGAGTGGTTTAGAATCATCTAGAACCCTCTAGGATCATCCAATGAGAAATTGAACTTTTCATGTCATGGTATTTTGATTTCTCATTCTCCTTACATGCTATCTCATGCCATATCCCTTGTAACCTTGGTTTCTGATTTGAATTTATCCCCACATGAGATTTATGACAAGTTACAATGCATAACTACCTTGCTTGTTGAGTCTTGCCTTGTTTTGGTTTGGTACCTTAATATGCAAGTAAGCTTTTTCCAAAGCAGCCCTATGATCCAAGCCTCAAATCAAAATTGTGTCTGAACCATTGTTCTTAGAATGTCATTTGGAGTCAAAATGACCTATTACATGACATGGTTTGGACTTATAGCTTGTGATTTCCAATTTTCAATTTCACTTTAATTAACTTATGCCTCCATTTTTAGGCCATTTTTATCACTTTTTGATATGAGCCTTTTCAACATCTCATGACCTCCCTACTAGACTTAAAACATCATTATAAGAAAGTTTGATGTTGAAGATTTTTCCATTTGAAGCTTGGAACTAGGAGATATGGCCTTATGCTTGAAATGACCTATAACCTCCAAATGACCAAAATGCGCTTGACTTGTCAAAGCCATAAGTTGAGTTCTACAAATCCTATCAAGGACTTTTAGTACTCTCTAGAAATCTAAGAAGATGCTCTTCAAAATTCATGTTGACCAATAATTCATAGGAATCATCCTAATAGGGAAAAAGTTGGATGCAAGTTGGGTGACTTTCAAGGACCCAGATTCACATACCTCAGATGACCTATAATTTGTCAAAGCCATAACTTGAGCTCTACAAATCTTATCAAGGACTTCTAGTACTCAAATTAAAGCTAAGAACAAGCTCTACAACATTCATGTGTTGGGGAAGATGAGATGACAATCACATCTTGAGCTAAACTGCCTTGAAGATAGGGATCAAACTAGGGGATTTTACACTGTCAATCCTTAGAAACCCTAGCTTAAAACTTCTCAAACTCCTCAGTCATGATGAGTTGGTCTAGGAATCATCCTTATAGGATCTCAATGCATCATTCCATGATCGCATGGCTCTTGGATTAGGTCTCAACCCTCTCCAAATCATCAGTTGACCTAGTGTTGACCCAGTCAAACCCTAATTCCACCACTCATGGCTGAATCTTCTGAATTCTTGTACAATGACCTCTCTAGGCTTCATGATGGCTTTCAAGACATCTCATAAGCTTTCTCAAAGCTTCAAGTCCATCCTCATAGTCTCAGAATCATCTGAGGAGCTCCCACAACTCTCAAGTTATGAGACACACAACCTTGGTTTCAACCAATCTCTTTGAGGATCTCTTGAGTTCTCTGACAAAGATATCAATCCTTTGAACCTTTGAATAGCCCTCTTCGCTAGCTTCAAAGTCTCATACAACTCTTTATGGGTAAATAAATGTTGGTCAAATTTTGGGGTGCAACAGCTGCCCCTATTCAAACGGCTTGAACCTGACTGGGTGAGGAGCGAACGACCCTCAGCCAATCAAGGTGCGAGACGGTTGAATACCGATAAACCCGGAAATTTGCCAACTGCACGAGCACACGGTACTCTGGTGGGAACAAATCTTCGCACACTGAAATACTAGCTGCACGACAACTAGCTGGAGACATACTGATCTGACATCGCCGTCGGACAACCACAACACCCAACATCGCCGCTGGAAAACTGAAGAACCTGACATCGCCGTCGGAAACAAAACACCCAACATCGCCGCTGGAAATCTAAAGAATCTGACATACCGTCGGAAACAAAACACCCAACATCGCTACTGGAAAACTAAAGAACCTGACATCATCGTCGGAAACAAACGTCCAACGTCGCCGCTGGGGAACTAAATCTGACATCGCCGTCGGACAAACACAATACCCAACATCGCCGCCGGAGAACAACAAAGAATCTGACATCGCCGTCAGAAGCAAACATCCAACATCGCCGTTGGGGAAACAAAAGAACCTGACATCGCCGTCATCCAAACATCCAACCTCGCTGCTGGAGAACAACAAAGAATCTGACATCGCCGTCAGAAGCAAACATCCAACATCGCCGCTGGGGCAACAAAAGAACCTGACATCGCCGTCATCCAAACATCCAACCTCGCCGCTGGAGAACAACAAAGGATCTGACACCACCGTCAGAAACAAACTATAACTCTGAGGAACACCCAGCATCGCCGTCGAGTACTCAACATAATCTGACTTCGCCGTCCAACACCAAACATCCCCTGACCTCGCCGTCGGGGTGAAGGAAATCCATTAGGGAATTGGTCACACGGTAACCGGTAGTACATAGTCGATCATGCCATCAGGCATTCAAAGAACACTGTCGGGCATCAGCCGGACTTCAACCATCAGGTTGATCATGCCATCAGGCATTCCGCATTGCAGTCGGGCATCAGCCGGACTTCATCAGCAAGTCGGGAATAGAATTCTTGGTCAATCATGAGCTAACTGGGAATGTCTAAACCTCTGCCCTCAGGCACTCTGCATCAGCTGAGAGAACTGCTTCATTAACACGGTCAGACTTCAATCATGGAGTCTTCAAAGGAGATTTCAACTTCGCCGTTAGAAAACCTGTTGGGGAGGACACTTCGCCGCTGGGGAATCTGGAGAACTATCAAGTAACTCTGCTCTGGGGGTCCAGAAATCATTCTGGAGGAATCAACTCTGCTGAGAACTTCAAGAATCATCTTGGACAAATAACTCCGTCGGGGACCTTCAAGAATCATCTTGAACCGATAACCATTCCGGAGATCTCAGGAATCATCCTGAGCGAACACTTTGTTGGGGATTCCAGGAATCATCCTGGGCAACTCTTGCTGGGGACAAACCAATCATGGCTTGAGCAGCTTCCAAGGATTCGGCTCTCTTGGGGCTTCAGGAATCATCCTGGGCAACTCTTGCTGGGGACCCTACTGGGGAGCTTAAGAATCATCTTAAGCAAACGACCCTGCTGAGGAATTCAAGAATCATCTTGAATCGAAGACTTTGCTGGTGATCTCAAAAATCATCTTGAGCAAGCGACTTCGTTGGGGAGAATGTCAGGAATCATCCTGAGCGATCAATTCTGCGGCGGAACACCTGCAAAACAAGAACGGTAACAACCTAGATCATGCTTATTATGCATATGCTTCGACAATGGCACAATGCTCCACACGGTGGAAATGTTATGCGTTTATGATAAATGCTATGCAATCATGCACAATGATGCGATCCCGTCAGCAAAATAAATGCCGAAGGGAGAATCCTCCTGTCAAGGAGAAAGAACTACTCAGATAGAGGTATCATCCTGCTGAGGAGAACATGGACACGCCAATCTCAATTGGACTCCGCAGGAGGCACAACTTCAGTTGGCTGCTGCGGGGGAAACAACTTCAGTTGATTGCTGCATAGGGACAGAGCTCTATGAGAACCTAGACCTGCTGAGAGAAAATGATGTCAATCGCGAGAATAAACTGCATGGCCCTCTCGGCTACTTCTCTGGAGATGACGACTCTGTGGGGGAACAACTTCAGTTGACCAACACTCTACTGGGGACAAACCAATCATGGCTTGAGTAGCTTCCAAGGATTCGGCTCTCTTGGGGATCTGCAAACTCGGCTGTGGAAGGAGAAATCATTCTGCTTCACTGGAGAGAGTATACGACTCTGGTGGGGAATTTCAATTCCGCTGGGGAAGAAGGAATCATCCGACTTCGGAGGAGAGTACAACTCTGGTGGGGAATCTCAATTCCACTGGAGACTTCAGTCTGGCACCATCAGTTGTTGCATACTTCGGCGTACGAATAGTTTCCTACGAAACCTGCACTTGTGACCCGGTGCTGGGGGGTGAACAAGAGCTTCGGTGCCTGAACATTTCAATGAAACCTGCACTTGTGACCCGGTGCTGGGGGAAGAAATCATGCTTCGGCGCCTGACTCAGCTGAGGGGATGACATTCCTTCAGGACGTATCTGATTGGGGAAGAGAATCATCTCTGCTTGGGGAGACATATCAATGCTCACGATCTTGCGTTCAGACTCTGCGGGGAGAGGCTACTGAACTCTGCTGGAGAAGGAGGAATCATCCTGCTTCAGGGATGCGCACGACGCACTGTCTGGAATATGCTACACCTATAACAACACAAACAAACAGACAAGATACCCTTCTCAAAGGGACCTATCAAGGTTATTATCTCGTGACAATATTCAAGTAATTAATTGTTTCAACAATCAGTGGCCTAGGCCGGTAAGTTTATGTATGCGCATTTTATCAAAAACATCGGCGTTCTTTTTCGCAAACAAAACAGATAAATGCTAAACAGGCAAACAGAATTGCTGAATAGTATGCATTTTATTGATATCGAACCCCTGAATGGGTAAAATGTTTTACAACAGAGGCAAGCTCCTGGAATGAGGAAGTCGCGCAAAAATAAAACATAAATATACATCAGTATATACAAATGTCGGCAACGAGGCGTAGACGAACACCATGAGTTGATCCTTCTATGACCCACTCGACTTCGATACTTCTTCGCCGCTTCAGCTTCGGAAGAGATTGATTCAGATGAACGGCCTTCAGGTCCTCCAAACCACTAAACAATGAAAGTCCACACGCGGAACGCAGTCATTTTCTTTTTCAAATCCCTAACTTTTGCGTGAACCGCCCTTTGCGGGTTTTCAGTTCACCGGGATACCCTTTTTTGCCGAAGCCGCCCAGTGTAGGTTTTCAACTTCGCGGGTGTACATCTTTTCAATATATCCCTAATTTTTGCCCGAACCTTTTATTCTGTTTTTGGTTCGCCGGGATGCCCCTTTTTTGCCTGGACTCTCTTTTTTTTTTCCAGCGGGTCGCTTTCAAGCAAAGTACTTTTTAACTGCGTCCGCGTTCACCGGGGATGCAAAATCTTCACCATCCATCGTGGATAACAACAAAGCTCCTCCCGAGAAGACCATGCTGACGACGTACGGACCTTTATAATTCAGAGTCCACTTGCCCCGGTGATCAGAGTGTGGAGGAAGAATCTTCTTCAGGACGAGATCACCCGTCTGAAAGCTTCTAGGACGCACCTTCTTATCAAAAGCTTTCTTCATTCGGCTTTGGTACAGACGACCAAACGCAATCGATGCTAACCTCTTCTCGTCCATCAGGCTGAGTTGGTTCAGACGATTCGTAATCCATTCTGCCTCGTCGAGTTTCACATCAACCAAAACTCGCAAAGAAGGGATCTCCACTTCTAACGGTAGGATAGCTTCCATACCATACACTAGGGAGAAAGGAGTTTCCCCGGTCGACGTACGTACCGTCGTACGATAACCGTGCAATGCAAATGGCAGCATCTCGTGCCAGTCTTTGTATGTCACAACCATCTTCTGAACAATCTTCTTTATGTTCTTATTGGCTGCTTCAACGGCGCCATTCATCTTTGGCCGGTAAGGAGATGAGTTGTGGTGTTCAATCTTGAAACTCTGGCACAACTCCTTCATCATCTTGTTATTCAGATTCGAACCATTATCAGTAATGATCCGTTCGGGAATTCCGTAACGACAGATGATGTCCTTCTTTATGAATTTAGCTACCACCTGCTTGGTCACATTAGCGTACGAGGCTGCCTCCACCCACTTGGTGAAGTAGTCGATAGCTACCAGAATGAAACGATGACCATTGGATGCAGTGGGCTCGATCTTGCCTATCATGTCAATGCCCCACATGGAGAACGGCCACGGGGAGGACATGACATTCAACGGGCACGGCGGCACATGAACTTTATCAGCATAAATCTGGCATTTATGACATCTCTTCGCGAATCTGAAGCAATCTGACTCCATCGTCAGCCAGTAGTATCCTGCTCTCAGGATCTTCCTCGTCATAGCATGCCCACCGGCGTGCGTACCAAATGTGCCTTCATGGACTTCCTCCATGAGCATACTCGCCTCTTTCTCATCTACACATCTGAGTAGCACGAGATCATGGTTTCTCTTATACAACACTCCATCAGGATTGAGGTAAAAGTTTCCAGACAGCCTCCTCAGAGTCTTCTTATCCTGGGTTGACGCACCCGCAGGATACTCCTTAGTCATAAGGAAGGTCTGGATGTCATGGAACCATGGCTTGCCGTCGGCGGCTGCCTCGATTGCAAAGACAAATGCCGGTCTATCAAGACGCGAAAGTACAATTCTTGGAGCCTCATTCCAAAAATTGACTTTATACATTGAAGCCAACGTGGCTAAGGCATCAGCCATCTGATTTTCTGCCCTGGGCACATGATGGAGTTCCACTCGATCGAAAAACGGAAGTAGCCTTCTGGCATAGTTCATGTACGGCACCAAATTCGATTGACGAGTCTCCCACTCCCCTTTAATTTGGTTGATCACGAGCGCTGAGTCACCATATACGTCTAGGTTCTTGATTCTCAAATCAATTGCCTCTTCTAGACCCATGATGCATGCTTCGTACTCCGCCTCATTGTTGGTGACTGGAAACGTCAGTCTCGCAGTAAACGGGATGTGGGATCCGTGGGGAGTCGTGATGATAGCCCCGATGCCACTTCCATAGGAATTAACCGCCCCATCGAATATCAACTTCCACTGGGATTTCCTATCTGGCCCCTCGTCGGGCAACGGCTCATCGCAATCCTTCGCTTTGAGAAACATAATATCCTCGTCAGGGAATTCAAACTTCATCGGCCGGTAATCCTCGATCGGCTGCTCGGCAAGGTAATCAGACAATACGCTTCCCTTGATGGCCTTCTGGGACACGTACTGAATATCATATTTTGTTAACACCATTTGCCATCTGGCAATCCTGCCCGAAAGAGCTTGCTTCTCGAAGACGTACTTGATCGGATCCATCTTCGAAATTAGCATTGTGGTGTGATTGAGCATGTACTGTCGTAGACGTTTGGCAGCCCAGGCTAGTGCACAACACGTCTTCTCCAGCATCGAGTATCAAGATTCACAGTCAGTGAACTTTTTACTCAAGTAGTAAATGGCATGCTCCTTTCTGCCCGTCTTGTCGTGCTGACCGAGAACACACCCCATACTGTTCTCAAGAACTGTCAAGTACATGATTAATGGTCGTCCAGCCACTGGGGGTATCAAGATTGGAGGTTCTTGAAGATACTGCTTTATCTTATCGAATGCCCTCTGGCAATCCTCATTCCAAGTAATCGCCTGATCTTTCTTTAAAAGCTTGAACATCGGTTCACAAGTGGCCGTGAGCTGAGAGATAAACCTTGCAATGTAGTTTATTCGGCCCAAGAAACTACGAACCTCTTTTTCTGTTTTCGGCGCTGGCATTTCTTGAATGGCTTTTATTTTCGCAGGATCGACCTCGATGCCTCGTTCACTAACGATAAACCCCAGTAACTTTCCGGACCACACTCCGAAAGTGCATTTGTTAGGATTCAGCCTCAGCCTGAACTTCCTAAGCCTCTCAAAAAGCTTCAATAAGTTGACCATATGCTCTTCCTCCGTTTGGGACTTCGCAATCATGTCATCAACATAGACCTCGATCTCATGATGAATCATATCATGAAACAAAGTTACCATTGCTCGTTGGTAAGTGGCCCCTGCGTTCTTCAGACCGAAGGGCATTACCTTATAGCAAAACGTTCCCCATGGGGTGATGAATGTCGTTTTCTCCATGTCCTCCAGCGCCATCTTGATCTGGTTGTAACCGGAGAAGCCATCCATGAACAAAAACACGGAGAACTGGGCTGTGTTGTCGACCAACACATCGATATGAGGCAGCGGGAAATCATCTTTAGGGCTCGCCCTATTCAAATCCCGATAATCGACGCACATGCGTACCTTACCGTCCTTCTTCGGTACAGGCACTATGTTGGCGACCCACGGAGGGTAAGTGGTGACCGCTAAGAAGCCAGCATCGAGCTGTTTCTGCACTTCTTCCTTGATCTTAACGGCCATATCTGGTCTCGTCCTCCTAAGCTTCTGCTTGACGGGAGGGCAATCTTCTCGCAGCGGTAAGTGGTGGACCACGATGTCCGTGTCAAGTCCGGGCATATCCTCGTATGACCAAGCAAAGACGTCACTATACTCTCGAAGCATCTCGACCAGTCTCTGCTTGACATTACTCTGCAGCGCAACCCGTATCCTGAAATTTCTGACGAGCTCTTTAGAACCCAGATTTACGATCTCGATCTCCTCCTCATGAGGCAGAATAACTTTTTCCTCTTGTTTCAACAAGCGGGCCAACTCTTCCGGAAGGTCTTCGTCTTCATCAATCTCTTCTTCGGCTTGATAGATCGGGCAATCGAAGTCGAAGTGAGCCGTAGAAGGTCCAGAGTCGATGTCGTCTGTTATGTGGATCCTGCAATAACAAGGGTTAAGTTTAAAACCAGAATATGCAGGTTAGCACAAACCCCGTTGCCATTTTACTGTTTTTCAAAATAAATATAAAACAGGAATAACAGAGAACACAATATTTGAATACGAAGAAAACGCCTTTGATTTATTAACAAAATGCATGTACATAATCCAACAAGGCCCTGACAATAAACCGCTATGCCCCGGGTAGGACATAGGGTTGTACAATGATTGAAAAAAGTAAATCATTACTCTTCACTTGTCATCGGGATGATAACCTTGATGGTCCAATTGTTGAGGCCCTCGCCTGGCTTGCTTGGCTGTATCCAAGAGTCGAGATCACAATCGCTATCCCCGCTGTCTTCAGACGCCGCGTTGATGCTTTCGAAAATCACTCCGCCACTGGTAAATAGGATCGGCCCCTTACCCCGTGACGCACTGCTAGACGAAGAAGAAGAAGTTTCAGCTTCAGGAGAATACCCCAACCCAAACTTATCCTGCTTGTTCGGTATCTCCAAAATATGCCCCCAGCCTGGGGTGGATCCGGCTTCAACGACGGCCCGAGCTTCTTTGAATAAGGAGAGATTCATCTCTGGCTTTTCTGTGACTACAGGAGCTACCTCTTTCACTTTGACGGTCTCAAATGCTTGGCAAAGAGTTTCATGGATTTCACCATCCATTTCAACATACTTAAAGGATGACAAATGGCTCACCATTATGTCCTCCTCACCGCACATGGTTACTATGCTTCCCCCGACAACATATTTGAGCTTTTGGTGCAACGTGGAGGTCACGACACCAGCAGCATGGATCCATGGCCGACCCAAGAGGCAACTATAGGCAGGCATGATGTCCATGATATAAAAGATCGTGTCGAACGTTTCCGGGCCAACTTGGATCGGCAGGGTCACCTCCCCGAAAACGTGGCGCTTAGTCTCGTCGAATGCTTTCACCACCATATCACTGGGTGTGCAAAGCAATCTGCGAGTGTCCAGCTTCATTAATGCCTTCTTCGGAAGCACATTAAGCGACGAACCCGTGTCCACTAGCACGTGCGAAATGATTGTGCCCCTACACTTTATCGAGATGTGCAGGGCGCTGTTGTGATTCCTTCCTTTTGGTGTCAGCTCTAAATCTATGAAACCTAGCCCATTCCAGTATTAACATGGGCTACCATCTCTTCTAGCTGATTCACCGATATCTCTTGCGGTACGTAGGCAGCGTTCAATACCTTCAGTAACGCATTGCGGTGCGCTTCAGAACACAGCAACAGGTTGAGAATAGAGATCTTCGAAGGCGTCTGATGGAGATGGTCTACAATCTTGTAGTCGCTCTTTTTGATCATCCGCATAAACTCCTCAGCGTCTTTGACAAGCAAATCTTTCTCTACCCCATACGGGACTTCTTCGACGACTTTGCTTTTACCCTTATCGGCCGCATCAGCTCTGACCGCTTTATCTTCCACGACCTCCGGCGGTGCAAACACTCTTCCGCTGCGAGTAATACCACTGATTCCGGCGAGACTCTCCGCAGTCGACCCATATGGCTCTAGCTCCAACTTTTGACCGTTGCAATAGACTTCAGCCCCGTAATGCCACGGCACGACGTTAGTGCTCTCGAATGGTATCGACCCAGCTTTGGTAATAGTGATGGTAGGCGGTCTGGGCGCAGAAATGGTTATTGGCCGGCGAGGGATGGTGATGGTGGAGACTTCATCGGCCTGCTTCAACACTACCTCTCCTGATACACTTTCAGCCCTCCGGCTAAACTGCAGAATCCCTTCAGCCATCAGGCCTTGAATTCCTTCAACCAACTGCTCGCATCCATCAGAATGTGTAGCACAATCCATGCATAACTCTCCGCAACCCGGAAAGAACCCTTTCTTCAACAACTTAGCTTTGACGAAGCTAAGCGGCATCTTTAAGTCTCTGACATCAGTCAACAGATCTGCAATCTCTTCTTCGATAATGGCGTTCACTCTGCCTCCCCTATGATTCGGCATAGGGTTTTTTCGTAACATTAGGCACATTATCAGAGAAGTTAATAATATTGGCATCTACCAGGTCCTGCACCTTGTGCTTAAAGGCTTTGCAGTTCTCGATTGTGTGGTGTCGGTGCCCCTGTGTGGAAATCGCAAGTGGCATTTGCGTCGTACCCTGGTGGAGGTGCCCCTGTCAAGGGAGTCATCGTCCTCTTCTGGACCAACTGAAGCTGAAGCAAGGTCTGCAAGAGTTGCGCGTACGACATGGGCGGTGCTTCGAAGTGACAGTTTGTCAAAGATGCCCGATTCTGGTACTTCCTATACCCCTGCTGATTCGGTTGCTGCTGCTGCTGCTGCGGAGCTGCTGGGATATTTATACTGGCTACCTGTTGCTGAGGGCCTTTGCCCTTTCTTCGAGCGTTGGTTACAGCGCTCGCCTCGCCTTCTCGTCGTTTACCAGCATAAGGTTTCTTTCCACCTCCTCCAGCTGAGGATGACTCACCTTGAATTTTCCCGATCTTGATTCCATTCTCGACATGCTCGCCCATGATGATGAGAGCTGAAAACGTCCCGGACATACCGCTGACTAACTTTTCATAGTAAACCCCCGGGAGGGTAGCTACAAACATCTGCACGAGCTCGCGTTCAACCATCGGCGGCTGAACCCGAGCTGCCAACTCACGCCACCGCTGGGCGTACTCCTTAAATCCTTCATTATTCCTCTGCGAAAGGTTCTGGAGCTGGACTCGGTTCGGGGCCAAGTCGCTATTGTACTGGTAATGGTGGACAAACGCTTCAGCGAGATCCTTCCATGTGCGCACACTAGTGGGCTCCAGGCCCATGTACCACTCAAGGGATGACCCCGAAAGACTATCTTGGAAGAAGTGCATCAGCAACTTCTCGTCTTCGGAATAGGCAGACATCTTCCTGTAGTACGATCTCAGGTGGACACGAGGGCAAGTAGTACCCTTATACTTCTCAAAGTCAGGCACCCTGAACTTAGGAGGTACCTTGAAATCAGCAATTAATCCCAGCTTGGACATATCAACGCCCAAAGTATTATGATTCTGAATATCTCTCATTTTATCTTCAAGTGCTTTGAATCTGAGCCGCGCTTCGGCATTCAGCTCCCCTTCTGCACCTCTTTGAGAGAACACATCATCCTGATGATCCTCAAGCCATGGTTGAGGCACCAACAGATTCCCGACGCCAGCATTGCCGTTGACCGGCCCGATGTTGACATTAGCTCCTAGACTCCCATGACCGATGCCCGTCGTATTGAGTCCGATGTTGGCCATCACGTTGCCATTAGCACTGCCATTGCCCCCGGCCACGGGGGCACCATTCTGCGGAGCATCAACTGGTGGAGGAGTAGGCACAGCCTCGCCATGGAGTATGCCGTTGCTATCAACCCTAGAGATCAAAGGTTGAACCAAAGTCCTGAGCTTGTCTTGACCATTGGCGACCACTTGCATAAGTTCCATAAAGTGATCCATCCTCTCGCGGAGCTCCTGAACATCTGTCTGCACCTGATCCATGATCTTGGTCTGATTAGCTCTAGTTGGATAACGGTGAATTAGTCTCTGATCAATCCTGGAACCAACGGAAACAGCCTGGGACCTGTAAACCTGAAAAACCTGTAAACACTAAAGGTTAGGAAAAACAACAAAATGCGCGTCATGCAAATGCTTCATGCAAATGCATGCATGTGTCTGTGTGTTTTGGGAGATTTCCCCCGATCCTAGTGCCTGAGTGCCAGTGCTGATAATAATAATAAGAAGAAGTCCGAGCCCAATCATGGAAACATCAATCTCATATATAAAGAAAGCCTATCAAGGCAGTACATAGCATCAGCAAGTACAAGACGAATCAACAGTGTGACCTCAGCCAACAAGTCTGGTGATGGTCAGCGTACAACAATGATCAAAACAAAAGGAATACAACTAGTCAAGTACGGCCACGGGCGCGATACTCTTCTAACAACTCCTCCGTCTCTGGATGATCTGGCAGAGTGAGCAACCCTTCGACGAGTAGTTCCCTCTGCACAATGGTATACTGAAGTCCCTCAACTGAACTTTCCCATGCTCCTTCGCCGAAGCAATCTTCCAGTTTCCGTTTTTTGGACTCAAACGTCAGCCTCCGCTCCTTCAGGTTAGCAAGAGCTTTGTTGAGCTGGCCTTCGGCGGCGTATCTGCGGGCGGTTTCTTCATCAAACCTCTTTTCACTTTTCTTCACCTCGGCTTCCAGCTTGGAGATCTGCAGCATCAGCTTGTCCTCCCGCTCTTTCCTGGTGGCCAAGGAAGCCTTCCAGTGCTGGTTGAACTTGGATATCCTCCGATATGCCTCGTCCAAGTGCTTCTTCTTCGTAGCCAGTACGTCGTTGACAGCTTTGAAGTCTCGACCCATGCGTTCACGCTCGGCCAACTGCTTAGTCAGGTCTGTACCTAGCTGGTTCACCAACTCTGTCTGCCTTTTGAAAGAATGGACGACTTCGTTCCTCTCGCTTCGGAGCTGAGCTAATTCCTTCTCTAGTTCTTCGTTCGCCCGCTTCAATTCATCCCGCTCAGCTAATACCTGGTTATGCTGATGAATGGGCACAGTAGTAGGCTCTTCGATCATTGGAGGATTTTCTGGTTTTGCGTGAGGAAACAACATTCCTATAGCATTTACTCTGGCTCTGATCCAAGTCAAATACGGAGGGTAGGCTTGATTGTTGCTTTTTCCCAGCAAAGGCTTTCCTTGCTTACTGATACCATTCCACGCACGCTGAAGCTTGGACAGCAGATCCCCCTCTAGAGTACCAGTGAGGTACAGAGATTCCTGTACCTCTTCATCCTTCGGCGGAGTTCTCAGAGCATACGCGAACTGGCGGACCAACAACGACGGATTGTAGTTTATACAGCCCTTCCTACCTATCAAATGTACATTTGGAAACCCGCTGCAACTGAAGATCACCTCAGTACCCAACCTATCTCTGTCGAACCAGTCAATATCCTCTGCAGATAAGCTCATCAGACGCTCAGGCCACTCAGTTGTGGCTGCAGACAAGGCAAAAGGACCCCTCTTGGGCAGATGACTATCAAGCCATTTGTACAGCAAGGGTACGCAGCATGAGACGTTCTTCCCCCTCCTGTTCTCGTTTTTGTAGTGAACTGAATGATAGACATCTCCTATCAAAGTAGGGACTGGATTCCCTGAAGCAAAGATATGAAATGCATCAAAGTCTACAAAATCGGGCATGTTGGGGAACAGGATAATGTCGTATATGCATAGAGCGAGGATGGCATTGAACGCGACCCAACATCCGTCCTTGGCACACTACTGAGCTTTACCCACTAGAAACTGCAAGGAGAACCCAGGAACCTTGTTCCAACTAGTCAATACTAACTCGGAGGCGTCCAAGTAAAGTGAAGGAGCTAAACCAGCCAGATCAGGCTCAGCATCCATATGGACAAAAGGCATCTGCCTCTTGATAGGCACACCTAGCAAATCAGCATACTCTTCTAGCGTAGGTGCAAGAACGAAGTCCTGAAAAGTGAAACATCTCAGCGGAGGGTCGTAGAACTGCAGCAGAGCGTGCAACCCATTCAACTCAAACACAAAAGGCTTATAAACCAAACTGAGCAACCTGCCATAAGATTTCCTGAACTCATCCCTCACAGAATCATCTGCTAGAGCTATCAAACCAGTCAGCTTAACCACATCGGGGGTAGGGAACTTGTAAGCCACGGTCTTCCTCAAAGAACCCATAACAATACAAGAGGAGGCAAGAAATCCTGGATCGGGGAAAACGGTACCTGCAACACAGACACACGTTAATGAAATGCAAATGAATATGCAAACTAATGCAAAATGAAATCAGGAAATAATAGGTCCGGGTAACTGGTGTTGTGGAGATTCTGTATCAACAAAACCACGACCACTGATGAGAAGAAAACCCCGGTGTAGGACCACAAATCTGATCTGCCAAGAACACCCATCTGATAGGACCGTATACACAGGATCATAATTCTGCTCTGTCAAGAACAAATGTCTGATAATAAGGACCTCTGATGTATGATCAAGAAATATCTGCTGATGAGGTCTTCAGACCCCAAATCAAAAATCTGCCCTATCAAGAACAAACATACAGCTGCTGATGAGATCTTCAGACTCCAAAAATTTGCTCTATCAAGAACAAACAACATCTGCTGATGAGATCTTCAGACCCCACTCAAAAATCTGCTCTATCAAGAACGAACAACATCTGCTGATGAGATCTTCAGACCCCAAAAATCTGCTCTATCAAGAACAAACAACTGATGACAATACTTTTCTCTATCAAGAACAGCCATACACCTGGTGATAAGATCCTCTGATCAAAACCTGCTCTATCAAGAACAGACAAATCTGCAACTGAGAAACCCTGGTACCAACAAAACTGATTCACTGTCAAGAAAACCAGGTAGTCTGAAGGTCAAAGTTTCCTGCAATAAACCCAACCCTTCTCACAGGTATGGACCTAAACTGACTCAAGGTACGGCATCCTATGCGTTCATCAGCGTCACAGACTTTCAAGAGGGGTGATACAATACCTAGAAGGTGTGGCATCACCAGCTCATGAAGCGGTCTCACTTAGCTGAATCACAAATGATCGGTCCCCAGAGTCGACAATCCACCAAACCAGCAACTGTCTCAACCCAAAGGGTTGAAAGGGAAGCCAACCGGATGAACCTCGTCTGAGCCTGGATTTCATGAGACACTAGTGCATGCAAAGCAAGCACGCGCCCACTAATTTCCACTCTAAGTCTATAGTGCACTCAAGCCTGGGTCTGGCTTCTCACTCATCAGAACTCCCATCCCACAACAGCACAGATAATCATATTATACTGAAAGTAAAATGCGGGAAATAAAGGGCGAGAAATAAAAATGCGATAAATATACGCAACCCAACAAGTAAACATACAAGCGTTAAGATTGACCCGCAGGGAACCGTTGGAGTCCCCAGCAGAGTCGCCAGCTGTCGCTTGCGCGAAAATAAGGTGCCGGCATGACAGAAGAGTCGCCACCTTTCGTTATTCATCCCTCAGAACGGGAAAGGAAACGATCGGAAAAACCTGACGAAAAAGGGTAAGACAAGGTCGTCGCAACCATTGTCTGGATTCGGGAGTCGGTTACGCAAAGGGAAGGTATTAGCACCCCTCACGTCTGTCGTACTCGACGGGATCCACGCTTGTTGTGTTTACTTGGACGAGTTGGTTTTATCTATCTACCTATCAAGGCTGGCTTAAACAGAAAAGAAAAATGACTCGGCAAAGCGTCGCACTTTATGCCTACGTATTCTCATCAGAGAACGAGAAGTCAGAGTCAACGTAGTTCGACCTACGACGGGTTATGGGAGAAGGTAGCTCGCCAATACATCAGTATTGTGCCTACGTACTCTCAGCAGGTATGAGAGATCAGAGCTTACGTAGTTCGGGATGCCACACTTTATTTCCTGTCTTTTACGAAAGAAGTGTTTTTTATTGTGTTTGCGATTTCAATCGCACTAGAGACTATGACCTGAGAGTGAATGCGTCGCATGTCACCCAAAGGGTACCATACTAAACATCCAGACTGTGGAAAAGAAACTCTCCTACAATCCTTTCTCAGATAGCTTAAGGCTCGTAACGTACGAAAGAAATCATTTATGATTACTGTATCTTAAACTGTTTTGAGATTAGAAGAAAACAGGCCCAACTAGGAGGGAGACTATCAAGTCCTACTGTTGTCATGCCATGGATTCATCCTATGGTTGAGGTTTGAACAGGGAACTCCTAGAAGTTGTCATACATAGGTTTCAACCTAAAATTCTATCATCAAATCCTTATCAAATGAAATGAGAGTCCTAAGGGATCATGTCAATGATACACCGAAACAGACAAAGCATCAACTTAACAGTAAAATGCATGCAATGCAAGTGAGGGAGGAAATGTGTGTGGGGCTTCAGCCTCCACAAGCTCATCTCAACCTCAAGCCAGAATGAAATAACAGAAATCATACTGAAATATAAACAACATGCTATCAAGCAAAAACAGTAAACTGCAATCATACAGAAGAAATGAAATAAGATGCCATCAGGCAAACAAACCACATGGGCAAGGGAGCTGGGCTCTACCGAATACTCGCAAGCAAAGCCACACAGTAACAATACAAGCAGAGGGAGCAACTCAACCTCTAGTGCAATCAGGCTCCTAGATTCTACTTATTCTAGATATGAACTTATTCTAATGCATCTAGCAAGTCAAGTAAAACACAGCAATACAGAAAAGAAAAAGAAGAAAGCAGACTCCTCTCCCAACCTCAAGCTTCAGCTTTTCCAACAGCAATCCAGTCTTCAGACTTCAATCATTCTTGACCAATATCAATTTGCTTTTCCAGGTTTCAACCCTTCAACATAAGCTTCAACTTATCTTCTCCCCTAAGCTTCAGCTTCTTGATCAGTTCCACCTTCAGGCTTCACCTAATCTTCAGGGATCTTCAAGTATCAACTTGCTCTTGTTGCTCTTCAAGCTTCAGCTGGAATGGCAATGCTCAAGGATTCATCCTCTTCAATACTCTTCAATGAAGTCTTCATCTTCAAACTCAAGCTCAACCTTTCTCAAGACAATCAAACCAGAGAAAATCACTTACTGGATAAGCTGGGGGATATTGAACTGCTTATTGACCACCAAAGGTGACCTATAAGGGTTCAACATCAAAGGAATGGTTCCCTCAAAAGTTCTACTTCCTAGGTACAATCACTTATCCCTCCAAAGGAGAGAGGTGTATACCATGAAAGGACTTTGAATCATAGGGAGGAATGGAGGTGAAAGATACCATCCATGTTTAAGAAAGAAGTTATCTACATCTAAACTCTTCCTAATCCCTATCCCTAAAACAACAAAAAAAGAAAAGAAGATCAAGCTCTCAAGCTCCTCAATCCATCTTCAAGTCTTCTACTATGCTCCACAATGCTCCTTAGAACAAGGTCAAGCTCTCCAAGCCCACAAAGCAAAGAAAACAACAATTACAAGCCCACAAGGGCAACACAAACAATCAACCAATACAAAAATCATCTAAAAATAGGATACTACTATATTAAATCCTAATATAATTTCTAAGGGATCCTACATACCTACCCTTAATACCCATATATGTCCCATAGTCTAGTTTGTCCTAAAAACCCAAAAATCGAATGTTATTGTGGACCTATGTTGAAGTTTGACCTAATTCTACACATCCTAATATCATCTAATCAAAACTATCCTAAAAATCATCACAAAATCATAGAATAAATCCAGGGGGAAGCTAAAACATATATCTAATTATCCTAAAAATAATGACCTAAAAATACTAAGGGAGCTACCTAAACTAAATTCTACAAATTCATATATCAACAAAAAAGAAATAAAAAGCAATAAAAATGGAAAATACACAAAAAATACTAAAATGCATGAAATGCAAAATGTTTCTATTTTATATTTTTCTAGACAAAAATATGAAGTAGGAGAAAAAACTCCCATAAAAAATGTTGATTTTTCCATTTAATATGAATTTTCAAAGTATGAAAAGAAAATGGAGGAGAAATAAAATGAAAACATGAAAAGGGGTACAAGAAGTAATCAGACCTAGTTAAAATCACGCTTGGGCCCAGAATGGGGGGTGGGATTAGCATGCACGCTGGGCCCATCATTTCATCAGAAATTCAATTAAAATGAAAAGAAAAATATAAAAAGAGCGGTGCGAATAGAAGAGAAATTCAGTGCATATCCCAATTGGGCCTCAAAGGGGGGTGGGGATAGAAATTGGATCCACTAAGCCCAGCACCACCGTTTAATGAAACGGTGCGTTTTGCCTTGTTCTCAGATTCCCTCCAAAACGAGATTAAATCTTGCGCGTTGGATCCAGCCAAAGTCAAAAGTCAAGCTCCTCATCCAACGGCCGTGAGTCATCTTCTTCCTTGGGCTAGGGTTTGTAGAAACACCATGGAAACTCAGAATGAAGCTTCATCTTCCTCAACTCGAATTCCTTCATTTCTCCATCAATTCTTGAAATCTAAAACCCTAACATGCCTAGAATTCCATGCTGAACATGACTACAACCTCAAAATCCATTGAATCCTCCTAAATCCATGAACCCGATCCATGATCCAAAATATGCTCAATCATCAATCTTAATAATTCTTGAAATTAAATGCCTCAGATCACTCACCAACTCACCCTGAACATTTCTTGCTATCTAACTCATTATATATCTCAGTATAACAAGAGTTCTTGGTCATCAAAGAAATGGGGTCCATAGTTCAATCTTCACCAATTGCCTTCAAACTCTCCAAAATCCATCACCTATTGGTCTCTAACCATTCTACCCTAATAAATCAACCTAATCATGCCTAAATTAAGGTGTAGGAAAGAAATTGCAAACCTGGTAAAATGGAGTGAACAGAGGTAGTAATCCTTCAAGTCAAGCCTTGAATCTTTCCAAATTCCTTCACTGAGCAATCTTCTAGCTTCTGTATGCAAAAAGAATGGCTGAAATTGCTTGATTCTTGAAATTCGATTTTGAAATGCAACCTTGAAACTTGGATCACCAACTCCTCAATTCTCCATGGAAATGCTCTTGATTCAATCTGCACAGCTTCAATGTGATGTATGGAATGTGTTTGTGTGAAAAAAATGAAAGGAAATGAAGAAGAATGAAGAAAGTGATCTTGACTTGCAATGGAAGAAATTGGATCTCACTCTCTCTTCTCTACACCAATTCACACCAACCTTGCATCTGAGCAAGTTACACTTGTTATATAGAGTGGTTTAGAATCATCTAGAACCCTATAGGATCATCCAATGAGAAATTGAACTTTTCATGTCATGGTATTTTGATTTCTCATTCTCCTTACATGCTATCTCATGCCATATCCCTTGTAACCTTGGTTTCTGATTTGAATTTATCCCCACATGAGATTTATGACAAGTTACAATGCATAACTACCTTGCTTGTTGAGTCTTGCCTTGTTTTGGTTTGGTACCTTAATATGCAAGTAAGCTTTTTCCAAAGCAGTCCTATGATCCAAGCCTCAAATCAAAATTGTGGCTGAACCATTGTTCTTAGAATGTCATTTGGAGTCAAAATTACATATTACATGACATGGTTTGGACTTATAGCTTGTGATTTCCAATTTTTAATTTCACTTTAATTAACTTATGCCTCCATTTTTAGGCCATTTTTATCACTTTTTGATATGAGCCTTTTCAACATCTTATGACCTCCCTACTAGCCTTAAAAAATCATTCTAAGCAAGTTTGATGTTGAAGATTTTTCCATTTGAAGCTTGGAACTAGGAGATATGGCCTTATGCTTGAAATGACCTATAACCTCCAAATGACCAAAATGCGCTTGACTTGTCAAAGCCATAAGTTGAGTTCTACAAATCCTATCAAGGATTTCTAGTACTCTCTAGAAAGCTAAGAAGATGCTCTTCAACATTCATGTTGACCAAGAATTCATAGGAATCATCCTACTAGGGAAAAAGTTGGATGCAAGTTGGGTGACTTTCAAGGACCCAGATTCACATACCTCAGATGACCTGTAATTTGTCAAAGCCATAACTTGAGCTCTACAAATCCTATAAAGGACTTCTAGTACTCAAATTAAAGCTAAGAACAAGCTCTACAACATTCATGTTATGGGGAAGATGATATGACAATCACATCTTGAGCTAAACTGCCTTGAAGATAGGGATCAAACTAGGGGATTTTACACTGTCAATCCTTAGAAACCCTAGCTTAAAACTTCTCAAACTCCTCAGTCATGATGAGTTGGTCTAGTAATCATCCTTATAGCATCTCAATGCATCATTCCATGATCGCATGGCTCTTGGATTAGGTCTCAACCCTCTCCAAATCATCAGTTGACCTAGTGTTGACCCAGTCAAACCCTAATTCCACCACTCATGGCTGAATCTTCTGAATTCTTGTACAATGACCTCTCTAGGCTTCATGATGGCTTTCAAGACATCTCATAAGCTTTCTCAAAGCTTCAAGTCCATCCTCATAGTCTCAGAATCATCTGAGGAGCTCCCACAACTCTCAAGTTATGAGACACACAACCTTGGTTTCAACCAATCTCTCTGAAGATCTCTTGAGTTCTCTGACAAAGATATCAATCCTTTGAACCTTTGAATATCCCTCTTGGCTAGCTTCAAAGTCTCATACAACTCTTGATGGGTAAATAAATGTTGGTCAAATTTTGGGGTGCAACACACACTAATGGGGAGATAACACAACATGCTAGACCAAGACTACTCTGCTGAAGATCAAATCAAATCCTGTTGAGAGAAAATGCCCTGAACGGCCTTCCAAGATACAACTCTCTTGGGGAATATACGACCCGACTGGGGAAAGACAACCAGACGCTGGAGATAAGTCTAACCTGCTGGGGAAATCAAGGACTCAGCAGGTGATAGCCATCAACCACTAAGATTAGCTTCATATTACTAGAGAAATCAGCCCTGACTGTCCTCCTAGAACACCGAAGTCCTTATAGGGTACAAAACATGCATCAGGGTGTAACTCCACTCTGCTGAAGATCGAAAATCCGACCTACTGGGGATTACTCAGCTGGGGATAACCGAATAAGATTTACTGGGAAACGATCCCAAACTCTCTCTGCTGAGGAAGGATAACAATTCTCAGGGCGTATCTTCACTCTGCGGGGAAGTATACTAGCTTTGCTGACTCCGCAGGGATTAGACAATGAGAGGAAACTTCTTTGACCTCTGCTTGGGGAATGAATCACCACTTTAAACCCTAAAGGGATACTAGATCACACGCTTAGGAACTGTGGGGAATCAAAATCCAGAACTCGCTCCGCTACCGGGAAAACAGTTCCAAACCTGACTGGCAGAAAGAAATATAATCCCGACTCGTTGAGGAGTAAGTGCATATCTACAACCTGTTGAGGATACGAACACATACCTGTCCTGCCCGAGGGATATCAATCTCGATGCTCTGGGGATGATTCTTCCTTGCTGGAGAATTCAGTTTTGAACTACCGAGGAGTGAGTGTATACAGGCAATCTGCTAGGGAGAAGTGTATACCCTCTACCTGCACACCCTTTACTGCAGAAACAGACCCTTGCAGGGGATGAATAAGTCTCTGTTACACGCCTTTTCTGTGGGGACGGTGATCCTACCGGGGATACGCCTCTGAAAATTTTCCCTAAGGGTAACGACCCTGCAAATGAACAAACAATAAAATATCCTGCACAAAGGGAATTATCTTGGTCATCATCCATGACCTTGTTCAAATAAATCAAAGTTTTAATGATTATTGTCCAAAGCCTGCAAGTTTATGTATGCGCAATTTTATCAAAGCATCGGGCGTTTTTTCGCAAACAAATGAATAAAGATTAAAGCAAGACAAACAAATTACTGAATAGTATATGTTTTATTGACAAATGGCCTGTAAATAGGCAGATTTTACAACAGATGCAACCCCTGAAAAGAGGAAGCTGCGCAAAAATTTACAGAAATGCACAGAAATGTACATAATATTGGCAATGTGGCACAGATAAACACCATGAGCTGATCCATCCATGACTCGCCTGACTTCGATGATTCCCCGACGCTTCGTCTTCTGAAGAGATTGATTCGGATAAACGGCCCACAGGTCCTCCCTCAATCCACTATACTCTCAATACACAGACCGCAGTCATTTGCTTTTCAAATCCCTAACTTTTTCCTGAATCTCCCTTTCGGGTTTCCAATTCACCGGGATACCCATTTTTTCCAAAGTCGCCTTTTCAAGTTTTCAACTTTGCGGGTTTACATCTTTTCTTTTTATCCCTAACTTTTGCCCGAACCCTTTCTTTATATGGTTCGTCGGGATGCCCCATTTTGCCTGGATATTCTTTTTTCATTCTAGCGGGTCTCTTTAAGCAAAGTATTTTTTAACTGTGTCTGCGTTCACAGGGGATGTGAAATCCTCACCATCCATGGTTGATAATAGTAAGGATCCTCCGGAGAAAACATTTCGCACGACGTATGGACCTTCATAGTTGGGAGTCCATTTGCCCCTATGATCTGTTTATGGAGGGAGAATCCTCTTTAATACTAACTCGTCTGTCTGAAAACTTCGAGGGTGCACCTTCTTGTCAAAAGCTTTCTTCATCCGGATCTGGTACAACCGACCATATGCAATGGATTCTAGCCTTTTCTCATCCATCAGGCTGAGTTGATTCAGTCTATTTCTTATCCATTCTGCCTCATCAAGCTTGACGTTGACCAGGACTCTCAAAGAAGGAATCCTGACTTCCAATGGCAGGACAACTTCCATGTCATACACCAGCGAGAAAGGAGTTTCCCCAGTTGAGGTGCGTACCGAAGTACGATATCCATGTAATGCAAAGGGCAACATCTCATGCCAATCCTTATAGGTTACAACCATCTTCTGCATTATCTTCTTGATATTCTTTTTGGCCACTTCAACAGCACCGTTCATCTTCGGACGATAAGGATATGATTTGTGATGCTCAATTTTGAAATTTTAGAAAAATTCCTTCATCATCTTGTTATTCAAGTTCGAACCATTATCAGTAATGATTCTCTCGGGCACTCTGTAACGACAGATGATGTCCTTCTTGATAAACCGGGCTACCACTTGCTTAGTGACATTAGCATAGGAAGCTGCTTCCACCCACTTGGTGAAGTAATCAATGACTACCCGGATGAAGCGATGTCTATTAGATGCGGTGGGCTCAATCTTGCCAATCATGTCAATGCCCCACATGGAAAAGGGCCAAGGCGACGCCATGACATTCAACGGACTCGGCGACACATGAATCTTGTCAGCATAAATTTGGAATTTATGGCACTTTGCATTCTTGAAGTAATCTGACTCCATAGTCAACCAATAATACTTTGCCCGTAATAGCTTTTGAGACATGGCATGGCCACCGGCTTGTATACCAAAGGCACCTTCGTGGACCTCTTCCATAAGCAGACTCACTTCTTTTTCGTCCACGCATCTTAAAAGCACCAAGTCATAATTCCTCCTGTAGAGTACACCATCCTGGTTCAGATAAAAGTTCACAGCTAACCTCCTCAGAGTCTTCTTATCTCGGGTCGACGCCCCTGGTGGATATTCTTGGTTCTTGAGGAAATTCTGGATGTCATAAAACCATGGCTTACCGTCCTAAGCTTCCTCAATGGAGAATACGAATGTCGACCTATCAAAGCGAGAAATGACTATTATTGGAGCATCATTCCAAAAATTCACCTTATACATCGAGGATAAAGTAGCTAAGGCATCCGGCATCTGATTCTCTGCTCTAGGCACATGGTGAAATTCTACCCAATCAAAGAAAGGTAACAACATCCTTGCATAGTTCATGTAAGGTACCAGATTAGACTGCCGGGTCTCCCATTCTCCTTTGATCTGATTGACAACTAGCGCTGAATCGCCATATACATCTAGATTCTTGATCCTCATATCAATGGCTTCTTCCAACCCCATAATGCACACTTCGTACTCGACTTCATTATTAGTGCAAGGAAATGTTAACCTGGTAGTGAAGGGGATATGAGAACCGTGAGGCGTCGTGATAATTTCCCCAATTCCACTAACTTATGAGTTAACAACACCATCAAATATCATCTGCCATTGAGAACCCTTCTCCGGACCTTCATCGGGTAATGGCTCATCGCAATCCTTCATCTTTAAGAACATGATGTCTTCATCAGGAAATTCAAACTTCATTGGCTAATAGTCATCAATCAGCCTTTCAGCAAGATACTCTGACAGAATACTCCCCTTGATAGCTTTATGGGAAACATATTGAGTGTCATACTCTGTCAAAACCATATGCCATCTGGCAATTCTCCCCAAAAGTGCTTGCTTTTCAAAGAAGTATTTAATCGGATCCATCTTCGAAATCAACATGGTTGTACGATTCAGCATATACTGTCTCAGGCGTTTGGCAGTCCAAGCCAGTGCGAAACACGTTTTCTCCAACATTGAGTACCTGGATTCACAATCTGTGAACTTTTTACTCAAGTAATATATTGCGTGCTCTTTCCTTCCAGTCTGGCCGTGTTAACCGAGCACACAACCCATGTTGTTCTCAAGAATCGTTAGGTACATTATCAATGGTGTTCTAGCTACTGGAGGTATCAGTATCAGAGGCTCCTGCAAATACTCTTTTATTTTATCAAATGCCCTCTGGAAATTTTCGTTCCAGACAACCGCCTGATCTTTCTTTAGCAATTTGAACATGGGTTCACACGTGGCTGTGAGATGAGATATGAACCTAGCAATGTAGTTCAATCTACCCAAGAAACCACAAACCTCTATCTTCGTTTTCGGCGCTGGCATATTTTGAATAGCTTTTATCTTTGCAGGATCGACCTCGATCTTTTTCAATGACAATGAACCCCAGCAACTTTCCCGACTTAACACCAAAAGTGCACTTGTTTGGATTTAACCTCAGTTTGAATTTCCTTAGCCTCTCAAACAACTTCAAAAGGTTTACCAGATGTTCCTCCTCCATTTGCGACTTTGCTATCATGTCATCAACATAGACCTCAATCTCATGATGAATCATATCATGGAACAAAGTGACCATAGCCCGCTGATAGGCTGCCCCTGCATTTTTCAACCCAAAAGGCATTACCTTATAATAGAAAGTCCCCCACGGTGTAATGAACGTTGTTTTCTCCATATCCTCCGGCGCCATCTTCATCTGATTATATCCGGAAAAACCGTCCATGAAGGAAAACACGAAATACTGCACGGTATTATCAACTAATACGTCAATGTGGGGGAGCGAGAAATCGTCCTTCATGCTCACTTTATTCAAGTCTCTATAATCAATGCACATCCATACCTTACCGTCCTTCTTTGGTACTGGTACGATGTTAGCGACCCATGTAGGGTAAGTTGTTACAGCGAGAAACCCAGCATCCAACTGTTTCTGGACTTCTTCTTTGATTTTCACAGCCATATCTGGTCTGGTCCTTCTGAGCTTCTGCTTGACTGGCGGACACTCTTCATGCAAAGGTAAGCGATGAACCACAATATTTGTGTTAAGACCGGACATATCTTCGTATGACCAAGCAAAGATACCACTATACTCTCGGAGCATTTCAACCAATCTTTGCTTGGTATCACTTTGCAACGCAACCCCTATCCTAACATCTCTTCTAACTTCCTCAGTACCCAGGTTGACGACCTCAATTTCCTCCTGATGAGGCAGAATGATTTTCTCTTCCTGTTTCAAAAGCATGGCTAGCTCTTCTGGTAGGTCTTCATCTTCATCAATCTCTTCTTTGGCTTGAAATATCAGATTATCAAAGTCAAAGCGAGTCATAGGCGGCTCTGGAGCGGTGTCATCTGCAATGTGAAACCTGCAATGATGATGATTTAATGCTTAAAATGATATGCTGACAAGCACAAACCACATTTCCATTTTATTGTTAAAAATAAAATAGGAAAAACAAGGATCATAATATTTAAATGCAGAAAACGCCCTTTGATTGATTGATAAAAAGATTGTTCAAACATAAACAATTAGGCCCTGAAGACAAATACCGCTATGCTCCGGGTAGAACATAGGGCTATACAATAATCAGAAAAACAAATCATTACTCTTCTGTCGTCACTTGGATGATTTCTTTGACATACCAGTTGTTTAGGATTTTTCCTGGAGTGCATGGCCGAATCCACACGTCCATGTCACAGTCGTTGTCACCATCTTCATCAAATATGGCATTAATTTGCTCGAAGATTACCCCACCACTGGTAAACTAGACAGGCCCCTTATAGCGTGGCGCGCTCTGGGAGGAGGAAGATGGGTTGTATCCCAATCCGAATTTGTCCTGCTTGTTGGGGATATTCAGCACTTGGCCCCAACCTTGCGATGCCCCAGCCTTCACCACTGCTTGGGCTTCCTTAAAGGATTTCATGGCGACTTCAGGCGCTATGCTCACGACTGGTGTTTTGTTCCTGATCTGTACCGTTTCAAAGGCTTGACGTAATGTCTCATGAATTTCGCCATCGACCTCAACATACTTGAATGAAGACAAATGACTAATCATTATATCTTCTTCTCCGTAAACAGTGACAACACTGCCACCCACCATGTACTTCAACTTTTGATGCAGCGTAGAGGTTACGGCACCTGCCAAATGTATCCAGGGATGTCCCAGCTCACGCCACCTCTGGGCGTACTCTTTGAAGCATTCACCATTCTTCTGAGATAGATTCTACAATTGGACCCTGTTTGGCGCAAGGTTGCTATTATACTGATAGTGCTTAACAAAGGCCTCATCCAAATCCCTCCATCATCAGATATTGACTAGTTCTAAGCTCATGTACCATTCAAGAGAAGGACCAGAAAGGCTGTCCTGGAAAAAGTGCATCAACAAATTTTCATCATCTGAGTAAGCGGAAAACTTGCGATAGTAAGAATGCAGATGAACCCTAGGACAAGTAGTGCCTTTATATTTATCGAAATCAGGAACTTTGAATTTCAAAGGTACTTTCAAGTCTGGGATCAGCCCTAAATTAGCCATGTCCAATCCCATAGAGTTCTGATTTTCAAAGCTCCGCATCTTCTCTTCAATTAGCTTAAACCTCTTATCTGCCTCAGACGGGAATCCTGCACCAATATCTCGCATAGAGAACACATCTTTCAGCTGATCTTCATCCCACTGAGGAACATTGTTGCCATGCACCGCATACGCCATTTCAGGCATAAGGATTCCACCTACATTACCTCCGCCCGGAGGCATAACAACTAGAGGAATAACATTAGCATGTGGCGTACCACCATCGTTACGAGGAGGATTAGCAGCAGTTTCCCCGTGAAACACACCATTACCATCAACTCTTGCAATTAGTGGCTGCACTAGAGTCCTCAGTTGTTCTTGACCATTTCCCACACCCTGCATCAAATCCATAAATTGGGCCATCATATCCCAAAGTTCCTTCATCTTAGCTTGCACTTGCTCCATGACCTTACGCTGATTTCCCCGAGTGGCGTAACAGTGAGTAGTCTGGTGGTCAATCTTGAAACAAACTAACAAACCACAAAAATAAGGTTAACGGTCCCGGGCACCTGCGATGCAAAAATGCATAATGATGCAGTATGCAGACATGTATATATGCATTAGGGAAATTTCCCCCTCAATTCTAGTTCCACGGGCACAACATGATAATGGAGAACTAGTAGATAAGCAACAAGCAAATTCCTCATAAATAAAATAAGAGCCAAGATTCAGATACAACAATATGATAGAATCAGAATGACCTCAGCCAACAGGTCTGGTGATGGTCAATATATACATCATAACAACAGACTAAAAAGAAAATACAATCAAGTACGACAACTAGACTGCTCTAACAACTCCTTCATCTCGGGATGGTCAGGCCTGATAAGCAACCCTCGGATAAGCAGCTCTCTCCGGCTAATAGTGGTCTGTAAATCTTAAGCATAATCCTCCCAGGCGCCCTCACCAAAACCCTCCTCAATCTTACACCTCTTCACATCAGCTCTAGACTTGTAATCATCCAACATTGCAAGCGCTTGGTTTAGTCTACAATTATTGTCACGTCGGAGTGAGGCTTCAGCTGCAATATTCTCATCCTTCACTTGGAGTTCAGCCTATAGCTTGGCAATCTGTTGTTTCAATCCATCCTCCCGCTCTCTGTTATTAGTGAGGGTAGCATTCCACTGATCATTAAATTTTGAAATCTCTAGATAAGCTCTACCCAACTCCTTCGTCTTAGAAGTAAGGACATCACTGACAGCCTTCAAATCTAAACCCAGACGCTCATGAGCGCGAATCTCTTTGGTAAGATCTATACTCAGCTTGTTTACCAACTCAGTTTCCCTCTTGCAGGAATGAGTAGCTTCCATCTTTTCGCTTTGGAGTTGAATAATCTCTTTCTCTAACTCTTCATTTGCCTTGCGCAACTCCTCTTTCTTGGACCACAACTGATTATACCTCTGGATATCAACAGTAGTAGGCTCCTCAATCATCAGAGGATACAAAGGCTCATCAGGTGGAAAAGGCATCAACACTCTTTCAACTCTCTCTTGAATCCAAGACACATAAGGATCGTAAGCTCGACTGTTACTCTTCCCCAAAGAAGCTTTCCCTCGGCAATGAATATTTTTCCAAGCCTTCTCAACTCTAGTCAAGGTCTCATTCTCCAGCAGGCCAGTGAAATACAGAGATTCCTGTATTTCCTCTTCTCTCGGAGGCTCTCTCAAGGCGTACCCAAACTGCCTCACTGCAAGGGATGGGTTATAGTTAATGCATCCTTTCCTTCCGACTAACGAGACGTTAGGAAAACCACCACAATTGTAGATAATCTCCGTACCTAACTGATCTCTATCAAACCAAATGATATTCTCATAAGTCAAGCCCATCAATCTCTCTGACTACTCTGAGGTATTAGTAGTATCAACAAAAGGACCGGACTTGGGAAGGTGACTCACAAACCACCTGTACAATAAAGGTACGCAACAAGACACGTTCTTCCCTCTCCGATTCTCATTCTTGTAATGCATAGAATGATAGACATCGCCCAGAAGCGTAGGTATGGGATTCCCTGAAGCAGAAATGTGGAAGGCATCCAAATCTACAAAATCTGGAATGTTAGGAAACATCATGATGCCATAAATGCACAGTGCCAGGATGGCACAACCCAACAACCCTCCTTCGCAAAGTGTCGAGCTCTAGCAACCAGAAAACATAGTGGAAATCCAGGCATTCCATTTCTCTTGACCAACTTCCCTTGTAGCTCATAAGCATCCAAATGAAGGGAACCAGCAAGCTTGACCAAATCAGGCTCAACATCAGTATGGTAGAAAGGCATTTGGTCCAAGATAGGAACTCCAAGTAGCACAGATAACTCCTCTAGAGTAGGTAGTAATACATATCTTGGAAACGTAAAACACCGTAACTGAGAATCATAAAACTGCAGCAGAGTATGGAGACCACCCAACTCATAAACTGAGGGCTTGCAGACACAACTCAGAAGCTTCTCATAGGATTGCTTGAAATCTTCCATCACCTTTCTACATGATTTCCTTCTGAGATGTTTCTCATCATTTACCAATCCTTGGTTGAATCCCGTTGTATGTTTGGTTGTTACCTACTTGTCTAACATGATTCACCATAAATCACATGATTAATTACACACATATCCCACACATGTTTAAGTAATATTTTGACTTATTCATGTCTTGTTACTTATATCCATGTTTAAGTAATGTTTTAACTTATTAATGTCTTGTTACTTGTATCCATGTTTAAGTAATGTTTTGACTTATTCATGTCTTATTGATTGTATCCATGTTTAAGTAATGTTTTGACTTATACATGATCCTTTGTTATAAGTAATGTTTTGACTTATACATGTTCCATGATTGAATATTGTTATGATTTATGCATGTTGATCCTTTGATCCTTTGTTATATGTAATGTCTTGACTTATATATGTTCCATGCTTGAATATTGTTATGATTTATACATGTTGATCCTTTGATCCTTTGTTTAAGTAATTTTTTGACTTATACATTTTCCATGCTTGAATATTGTTATGATTTATGCATGTTGATCTTGGAACTTTGACATGGTAAGTAATGTTTTGACTTATGCACGATGCTTGTGATGTTTGGTCTTGTAAGAACCATATCATCATCCCCTTGTAGGTGTTGCAACATCTATGACTACCTTTTGGTTGTAACCATTTGGTTTGATTCTAAATTGTATCATTGAATACTTGGTTGTAACCTTGTTATTGTCTTTTCTTAATGTTGTTACATGCTTGCATTTATCTTCTTGGTTGTTACCATGTTATTACCATCTTTATCATGTTTGAATGAATGTATGTGTCCTTTTCCCCAAGTTATGTATCTTGTTAGCTATCATCCTCAAGTATCCCCATGCTCCTTATTCCAAAAGGAAAGTCTCTCTATTGGCTCAATGTCATAGATATCACATCTCTCTTTTAGTCTTCCTTTGACCTTGTTAGAGCCATTAGGACTTCTAAGAGAAACCTTATCCCTTTGACATTGTTAAGTCAAAAAAAATTTAGCACACCTTGTTAGGAATCCTTCAACTTAGAACTTTGGATTAGAGTTTGTTAACTCTTTAGGTGTACCATTGTTATGGGTACTTACCTTCGCCTTGGGACCTTGATGAGTCAAGTTTTCTATCCCCGATAGGTCTTTTAATGTAGACTTAGAGAGTTTGTTAACTTTGCGTAAGTGTCATTGTTATGGATGCTTATTTCCCCCTTGAGCCTTGACCATAGTCAAGAGTTCTCTGTCTAGTTAGGAGAACTACGGTTGCTCTAATTACATCCTTGTTAGGATATATAGGCACGAGATGCAACGTCTTGGCGAGCATGCTTAGTGACCAAACCCGTAGGTCATTACCTTAGTAAAACTATTAGAAACCAGACATTAACAAATATAACTACCAAACAAGAGGTTCATGTAGTGTACTATAGATGCTTAGGATGCTAGTACCTTTCCTTAGTACAACCAACCCCCGAACCCCCGATCTATTAGCTTCGTTGTAACGTAGCGCACTTAGGGTTTTCTTCGATCTTTACCCTTTCCTTTGGATAAATCAAAGCTCGGTGGTAAATATTTAAAGCTTCATGATTCAAGTTAATCAATAGCTTGATATTCGATTCTCACCACAACTACTAAAATAAGCTTAAACTACTGCCCAAACTCACAACAATTCCCCTGTTGTGGGCATTCAAATAACAATAAAACTAACACAAATGGTGACCGTTCAAGAATACATAATCATATTTTGCATATTTCTGAAACAGAAAATATTGTACCTACATTAAAGAACCATATCAAAGAAGAACAATAGTTTACACAAAATATAAAGCCAAACTTGTAGAAACCTTATAATTTTACAATAAAGCTAAATCAAATGATTAACCAACAAAAAACTACGAAAATGGAAAGTCTTGTAGGTTGTCCAAAAGTTTTATGCTAAGATTTGTCAGAAGTCGTTAAAAACCTATATTTTAAACAACAATTTAAACCAATTAGAAAAATCAACAACAACATTAAATCTTTAGTAAAAGGAATAAAAAAGATAAAATTAATAATTATAAATTACTAAGTGAAATAAAACATTTACTTACTAGTTTTCCCATATTCCTTCTTCATGATCATGATGAATAGCATGCACATCATCTGAATCATTCTCTTCAGATGATTGGTGTACATGTGTTAAAAAACAAGGGGTCTCGTAGTTAAAATCTTGATTATCATCAATACTATCAGGAATATATTTTCCTTGAAGTACAATTGACCATATAGTCTTAGATGGATCAGTGATATAAAAAAAATAGTTTTGCTTGGGTTGCCATGATGAATGGTTCGTTCTTATAAGTTTCCTTTCAAAGATCAACATATGTGAATTCTAATTCATCGGTTTCTACACCAGTGTTACTATCAATCGAATTGCACTTAAATAAAGGCACCTTAAAAGAAACAAAACCAATCTCCAAAATCTCCTCAATGAACCCAAATTACACTCGAGATGCTAGTATAGGATTGTTACCGTTGGCACTAAAGAAGTATATGGATTTAGCCTCAACCATAACCCCACTATTTTG
The DNA here is from genome assembly GCA_963859935.3 of Lathyrus sativus. NCBI lineage: Eukaryota > Viridiplantae > Streptophyta > Magnoliopsida > Fabales > Fabaceae > Lathyrus > Lathyrus sativus. The sequence continues at coordinate 577,233,615 of OZ012737.1, forward strand.
CATGGTATTATGATCATCCTTTGATTTTGTATAGAATGAGTATCTAATAATGTCATATGCACTCCAAGTAATTACATTAAAATTAGACATACATGACAACCGTTTAATTGTCTTTGATGCACAAGTACTCTCTTGTTAAACATTTTCGTTAAACAAAGTTATGAAAGTTTTGTTATGCTTTGTCAACATCCATTTTTAATTCATCTGGGGGGTATTTTTCTTTTATAAGACTTTAGTGAGCAATCAAGTAAGTTTTAACTTCAGCCAGGTAATTCAATATATACAAATGTACTTGAAGAACTACATCTCAGCAAAATATTTTAACATTTAAAGCTTGAGTACCTCTACCATCATATCATCCCACATGACAAAACTCGAGATATCCTATAGAGTTAGCTTCTGATAAATACATTGTACAAAACTCAATAGTTTCTTCTGTGATGTACTGTTTAACGATCAAATCTTTTGAACTATGATGATTCTTTGTATACCTTTGTCGCACCTCGAAAATTTAATTCGAAAATACAAACCTCGCGCGAAAGGCGCGGAATTATGGTAGAACAAAAGCTCTACATAGGTATGAATACCTCTCTCCTATACCTGAATGCTTCTAGACATGACAATTTGTTTAGTGTATATTTGTGTGCTCGCTTATAATTAGATTCTAGAGAGTCCCACTTAATAACTACTAAGGGGATCTTCAAGTATCTAAAAGGTACTATTAACCTTGGCTTGCATTATAGAAAATATAAAGATTACAAGCTAGTGGGCTATTGTGACGCTGGCTATGCTCGAGACAGACTAGGAAAAAAAAGTACTTCTTGAAGTCGTTTGTTTCTGGTAGATAATTTAATCTTGTGGTCCAATAAGAGGCAGTCAGTAATAACACTATCAACTATAAAATTTTAATACGTTGCAGCCTTTAGATGCAGCACTCAGATACTGTGGATGAAAAGTCAGCTAGAAGATTTCTAGATTTATGAGAGTAACATTCCTATACTTTGTGATAATACTTTTGCAATTGGTTTATCTAAGAATCCCATTTTGCATTCTAAAACTAAACATATTGATATAAGACATCACTTTATACGTGAATGTTAAGAAGGGTATTTTATATAGAAAATTTATTGATAAATACCATCAATGGGCTGATATCTTTACACAACTTGTTGCTGAAGAAAGATTCGTTTCATTCTGAAAAATTTGTAAATGGAATTATGTCAAGAATGAATCTGATGATTATATCAAAATGTCAATCTCTCATAATGGTAAAATGAGACTCTGAGATTTGTTTTGGTTCTGAATGTGTGAGCCTTCTAAGGTGAAAAGGTTTCATAATTTCAGAGGTGCCCAGTTAGAATTTGTTTGGTTAAACAAATATGCTTTTTGGATACTAAACAGTTTCTCATTAAATAGTTGTCAATCATTTTTGAAAAGCGAAATATTTTTAAAGACAATTATCTTAGAAAAAATGAACTGGTTTCTGTTAGATGCCAAATTTCACTTATTTGATCTATCAAATATTGACATCTTTCACTTATTTTTGTCAAGAAAGTGTAGAAAACCACTCTTGCTTTGTTTGGTTTGCAATATATTGTGAAAATCTCTTGGCACCTTTGATTTGTGTGTTATTGTGCAGGAATTAGGCACAAAACAAGTGAAAAGTAAGACACAATAAATGGGCAAGGAAACCAAGACAACATGCAACCAAAAAAATGTTGTTAGTGTGCAAGATTGACACTAGTTAGAGTGTTGGAGCACCTTGGAAAAGATGAGACAGAGCTGCTGGAAGAAGCTGGAAATCAGAGCATTCGCCTGGAGAAGCTCAGTGAGTATCAGCGAGTGTTCGCCTGGCGAGTGCTGGAGAGCCAAAGCGAGTAATTCCAAATTAAACTCCCAGACCAAAAGGGCATGAAGTTCGCCAGGCAATGGTTCCAGCGAAACTTCGCTGCTATTCGCCTGGCGAAGGAGCTGGCAAAGACCTCTTGGCTATTCTCTTGGCTATTCCAGTAGCAAACCTGCATGAAATTCGCCTGGCGAGTGAAGCCAGCGAAGGTTCGCCTGGCGAATGATTCCTTCGCCCGGCGAATGATTCCTTCGCCTGGCGAAGGCGCGGTAACTCATAAGGGCGGTTTGCTCATTTGGTTCGCCTGGCGAATGGGGGAAAACAGAATATCTTTTGTACTTTATTTAGTGATTTTTAGGGATTAGAACTTAATAACTTTTGACAACTTCATTTTGTAACATTTAGAAAGACCAGAACTTATCTCTCTTCATTTTTTAGAGAGAGAGAGTTACAAAACCCTAAGAGGGAGGAGGTAAGATCTTCGATCTCTTTTTGGGGTTTGGATTGTAATCTTTTGATACCTTATTGTTGCACCCTAAAATTTGACCAACTGATTTTCCTATCTGACTCATGGTTTAAATTCATATTCGCAGCTCAGACGTATGATTTTTGTGCACAAGCAGGGGATATCAGAGTTGACAGCTTGATTTTTGTCTATCAGATATGGCAGACCCAGTCCAGATTGCCAGGGTTTTATTTTCGGGAAATTGTGCGCTCCTCGGTGATTTTTCAGTGATTTTGGGATATTCTGATGCCCGGGGATCTCCGTTCGATTCGATCTGGTCTCGTGCGCTTTTATGGGAGTCATTTGCATTCATCTGCATTTTTAGGATTTTATAGACTTTTTGTGAATTTTTAACAGGCTTTATAGATTTTTCTGGAATTTAAATAGGGTTTTAGAATATTTTTATAGTTTAATCTCTTTTTTAGGATTTTATAGATTTTTTAATAGATTTTAATCACTTGTAGAATTTTAAATAAGATTTTAAATAGTTTTATCATTTTAGAATAATATGGTTTTTCTTTTAAATCATTTTTAGGAATTTTTCTATAGAAAATAATATAGTTTTCTTTTATTAATAATAGGTTTAATTGTTTTTAAATCATTTTTAGAATTTTAATAGAAAATTAGATTGATATAGAATTAATTAGACTTTAATCACTTTTTAGAGTTTAATTAGGATTAATTGAATTTTTCAGAATTAAATAGGTTAATGACTTTTTTTAGAGTTTTAATTAGGTTAATCATGTTTTAGAGTTAATTAGACTTTTAATAATTGATTAGAGTTAATTAGGTCTAGTTAATTGTTTAATACAGTTTTTTCAGTTTTTTGCATTCATTTTTCGTATGGGCCCAGTGAGGCGTTTTTTGCAAAGGCCCAATTCACAATTGATTCAGAAAAGTCCAGCAAAATGATCCAGTCAGTCAAAAATGCTCCCAGCGCACACCAGAAATTTCTGGAAAGTTCTAGCATCTTCAGGGATATAAATAGCATGACACGTGTTGCTTAGAGGGACCCCACGCGTTTCTCAATCACTGCGCCACCACCCATTCCCCAGACGCTCACCACGTGGCCCACCTGTCCCCCACTATCTCTCTCTCTCTCTCCACGCCACCACGTGGCACGCATGCAACCATCTCCCTGAGCCACCTGGCCTCCTCTCGTCCTCGCCGGAGCCCCCTTACCGCCGGGCATGCAAACGCCCTAGCAACGCCGCCGGCCACCGTCCAACTCCGGCCACCACCTAACCACCAAAATCTCCAGAAAACCTCAGATCTTCTTCTTCCTCCCCAGACCTCCTCCGTCTACCCTCATCGGTGCATCACCGGAAACTTCAAAGAACTCCAGAAACCGTCTTCCTCCTCCAACCTTCGTTCAACCATCAGATCTCCATTCAAATCGCTATCATCTTCATCAATCTTTTTTCCAGAAACAGAACCTTCATCGTCTGCGTCAATTTTCCAGAATCATCATCCTCCTCCATCAACCTTCGTTTAACAACAGATCTTCATCTAATTTTTTCCAGACATTCATCATCTTCATCATTAATTTCCAGAAATCAACAACTTCATCTTCTCACATCAATCTTCATCCAGTTTCTCCAGAACGCCATCATCAATATCCAGATCTTCATCAGCCAATTCCAGAAATCTTCAAGATCTTCGCACTCTGAGGTCTTCGTTCTTCAACGAACTTCAAGAACACCTTAGCTCGTTCTTGCTTCTCATCCAGGTGCGTCCTCATTTAAATTTGTTGCATGTCGCTTCTGATTGATAGAATGGCCTTAGGTTGTGTTTGTTCATTGAGATTTTAGGGATGTTAGGGTTTGGAAGGGTGTTTGATGCGTGGTTTGAGTGTGGCGGTACTGAGATTGTGTTTGATTTTGAGGTTTGTTCAGAGAGTTTGAGAGAAGACGGGAAAGTTGCAGAGAGCGTGAGAGATAGAGGAAGAAGATGGTGAACGGCGCTTGATGAACAGTGCCAGAGAGATTAGGAGAAGTTTAGTTTTTGGTTAGGTTTTGTCTGGATTAGGGTTTGTGTGGATTGGGCTTAGGCCCAAGCGGGGCTTCTGAAGCGCACCCCTCAATTGCTTCCCCACCTCCCTTCTGCGTGAGAGACAGAGTAACTGGAGTTGGGCCTTAGGCCCCAAATTGATATCAACACCCCCCTGGGCGTAGCCCATTATGGATATCAACTGAGGAATTGCTAATGTGACACCCCCCCTGCATTTCAGTTCAGTTTTTTTATTTGTTTTTGGATAATAACATGGGCCTGCGCACCAACTGCTAGTTACACCCCCCCAATGTGAGCCCAATGTAGAAATAACCTGAATATCCTGCTGTTTGCACCCTCCATGTCATTTTCTTTTAGATTTTGATATTTTCATGTTAGAAATTCATAATAAATTGTAAATAATTGTGGTTTTTAATAATTCTTTTTTCCAACCATTTCATGAGAATATTAAGAAAAATCAAATAAAAATAAAATTGTCATTTTATTTTTGTTTGTTATTTTTTACATATTTTCCATTTTAATTGATTACTTTTTATGCATGCATATCATTAGGAAATTCATAAAAAATGGTAGAATTAGTCAAATAATTCCGTTCTTTTTTCTGTAGACTCATAATTCAGTGTAGAATTTTATAGTGCAAAAACATTAGCTCAATCATGCATTTTTATTTTAATTGCATTTTTTCACTGTTATTGATGTTGAATAATTGGTCTGTGGATATATCTGTGTTGCTGATTTTATTTCTTTCATCTGGTGTTGAATTTTGTTTTGATTTTTCAGTATGTTGCCCTAGAGCCATGTAGGTCTCCCATTAGATTTGTGATAGATTTTTGTAGGGTGTTCTGCTGTGATTTGTCTGAGCCTGAAGATAGGAGAAGTCTTGATGACTTCTGACTGTGAAGTTCAACTGTGGTTGAACTTCAGAGATAGTCTTTTGTGGTTAGTTGGCCGGTAGGTTTCTTCTCAAGGTGGGAGCTGATGGAAGTCCTGTTGGAGCTTGCAGGGATGCAGTGGATTGAGGCTTAGTCTAGGAGCTTGTTGTCTGTTTGTGAGGTTCGAGATCCTGAAGTTTGAAGGGAGTTTATGGTACTTTCCTGAGGAAGGCACTATGAATGACTTTCATCCTTCCTTCTCACCTCTTTCTTAAGTATCCAATGATGTCGGAGCCGACTTGTGAGTTTAATTCCTCCTGAGGAGGAATGTAAACTGATCACATGTTGTTGAGCCACATGGGATACGATTCCTAAGTGGAAGCCTCCTAGTACTTTCCTGAGGAAGGTCCTATGGGTCTATTCACTTAGTTCCAGTAGTTTGTCTAGGATTTCGTAAGTATCCAGTGATGTAGGAGCCAACTTGTGAGTTTAATTCCTCCTGAGGAGGAATGTAAACTGATCACAGTTGTTGAGCCACGTAGGATACGATTCCTAAGTGTCAGCCTCCTAGTACTTTCCTGAGGAAAGTCCTATGAGTCTGCTCACTTAGTTCCCTTAGTGCATATAGGTTCTTTCCCAAATATCCAGTGACGCCAGAGCCTTCATGTGAGTTTAATCTCTCCTGAGGAGGGATGTAAACTGATCACAGTTGTCGAGCCGCATAGGATATGACTCCTGAGTAGTAACCTCCTGGTACTTTCCTGAGGAAAGCACTATGGGCTTGTCTGCTTAGCTTCCTTTCTCTGGTAAGCTTGTTCTGAAGCTTGGAGAATGGGATTGATTCCTCTTGCCTAGGAGTTTGTTTAGATCCTTGCTTAGGGTTTTGATTAGAGCTGTTGCTTAGATCCCTGCATAGGCTTTGTACAGAGTTTTGTTTAGGAGAGTTATTAGGAGCTTGTTTCAGGTTTGTTTGAGGCCCTGCTTAGGGTTAGTCTCTTTGATTTGTTTGACTTGTGTGATATTGTGTTGCATTAGACTTAGGTGTTCATCTAGATAGTTTTGAATAAGTGCATCTTAGAAGTAGACTTTGTGTGCATGAGAAGTTGAGGTGGTCCTCCTTCTGCTTGTTTGTTATTGCGTGGCTTTGCTTGTTGGTATTCGGTAGAGCTGAGCTCCCTTGCCTTTGTGGTTTGCGGCCTCTGTGCCTTGTTCGTCTAGTTGTTGCATTCATGCATATATTCAGTATTTCTTTACGTTGCAGTTTCTTGTGTGTAGTTTAGTCCTGTTGCCATGATCCCTTAGGAGCTCTGACTTCTCCGCTGCGGAGTTGTTATGATAGACATTAGGATGGTCAACCAGGTGTGACAGTAGTAGATAGATTCCCCTGTTTCTCAGCTATAGTTCTAGGGTTTCCCTTTCCTTCCTGTAGGAGCTTTTGAGTAGCTTGACCCGTAGTTAGCTGAACTACAGCTGCTCTGATTCTTCGTTCCAGACGAAGATATGTAGGCATAGGATGCGATATCCTAGCGAGCACACTAACGACTAACCATTGTTCTCTCGCGGCTGTGCGATCGAGACTTTCCCGCTAACGACTAATTGTTTCCCTTTCTCTTGCCCGAGCGCATTTGAGACCAGATCGTAGTTGTAGGTTCCCGAGCCTTAGAGACTAGTTTGTTTTCTCACTGTTGTGTGAGAACTCCTGTTTACCCGTAGTTAGCCGAACTACGTTTGCTCTGATCTTTCATTTCAAATGAAAGTACGTAGGCACAGGACGCGATGTCCTGGCGAGCACCTTTTCCCCCGTTAGACGTAGGAAGTCGAACTACGTTGACTCTGACTTTCCCATTGCACGAGGGAATACGTAGGCCCAGAACACCGTATGTTCTGTCGAGTCCTGTCCTTTTATTTTCTTTTCAGACCAGCCATTAGCGTAGATAGATAACACACCCTTTTACCTATAAACACCAAGCGTGGATCCCATCGAGTACGATGGACGTGAGGGGTGCTAATACCTTCCCCTTGCGTAACCGACTCCCGAATCCAGGTTTTGGTTGCGATGACCATACCTTTTCCCGTCTTTGCGAGGTTTACTTCGAGCGTTTCCTTTCCCGCTCTGAGGGATAAATAACGCACGGTGGCGACTCTCCTGTCAAGCCGGCGCCGATTTTCGCAGTAGCGACAGCTGGCGACTCTGCTGGGGATTTATAGCATCTAGGGACTTTTCCCATCCCTTATGCTGGGACCGTTTCCCATCCCCTACGCGAGTCAATCCTAGCGCTTGGGTGTTTATTTGTTGGGTGTTGTGCATATGTGTTTTACTTTTCTGCACTTTACTTTTCTGTACCTTTACCTTTCCGCATTTATTTTCCAGCATTATATTATTATGATTATTGCTGTGGGCAAAGGGAGGTTACTGTGAGTGAGAAGCCGGACCTGGGCTTGAGTACACACCTAGATATAGTTGTGGAGAAGTAGTAGACGAACCTGTCTGCTGAGCAGGCACAGTTCCCTACGAAAATCTGCGCTCAGACGAGATTCTTGCAGAGGTGCTCCTTTCCGGTCCTGAGGATCTGAGGGGAGTCCAGACGTGAGGATTGTCGACTCTGGGGACCGATCATTTGGAAGTCAGCTAAGTGAGGCCTCTTCATGATTTGATGATGCCACTCCTTCTGGGAATCGTATCGTCACTCATGAAAGTCTGTGATGCTGACGACCGCATAGGATGCCGTACCTTTGCCCGTGGATTAGGTTTATCCTACCTGTGAGAGGGACTGGGTTATTGCAGGAAAACTGGCCTCCAGAAACCATGGTTCAGTACTTTTATCAGATGGCGTTCTTGATTCATCTCCAGGTGTGTTGTCTGGGTCAGATGGGTTTCTTATCTGAGGTTGAGGCTATTATCAGATGGTATTCTCGTTAGATACAGAGGTTCAGATGGTTTTCTTACCAGGGGATTGATATTTTGAGTATCAGATGGTAGTTAGTGGCATGAGATTCTGGTGACCGTGATGGTTTTCTGTTCTTGATCACAGAGATATTCCTCTTCAGGCTACAGCATAGCCCTATGTTCGCAGATTGCATTATTTATCATATTGCATCATTGCATTACCATCTGCATTCAACTAACGTGTGTGTATTGCAGGTACATATTTTCCCTTCCAGTTCTGGTGTTCGTTCCTAACAAGACATGGAAAACCTGAAGAGAGTATTGCCCTATAAGTTTCCGTCGCCGAATATCAGTCTATTGTTAGAATTGATGGCTATTGCTAAGAAGAGAGGAATGGGTGACTTCAGAAAGAGATATGGGAGGATTCTGACCTACGTTTATCAGCCATCTGTCTACGAGACCAGCGGCATTTATACTCTGTTACAGTTCTACGACGCGGAGCTCAGGTGTTTTGTATTTCCCGACTTCGTTTTGGCTCCTACCCTGGAGGAGTACTCTGCACTTCTGGATATACCGATCCGTGAGCAGATGCCTTTTTATCGTCCGGACGCTGAGCCTAAGCTGGCTGAGCTTTCTGCCATCCTGTGCTTGAAAGAGTCTGAGTTGTCTGGGAAGATGATCAGAAGAGGAGATGTATGGGGATTTCCGTTGGACGTCTTAGTGGATAAGGCTCGAGAGTATGCCCAGAAGGGTAAATGGGATGTTTTTGACGTTATCCTTGCTGTATGTGTGTATGGCATCGTGTTGTTCCCGAACATTCCTGATTTTGTTGATTCAGATGCCTTCTATATTTTGGCTGCGGGAAACCCAGTTCCTACTTTGCTGGGAGATATCCACCATTCAACTCATTATCAGAATGAAAAGCGACGAGGAAGGAATGTGTCTTGTTGTGTCCCTCTCCTATGCAGGTGGTTCACCAGTCATTTGCCTAAGTCAGGCCCGTTTGTCACGTCTATCAATTCTCTAGGATGGCCCGAGCGCTTAATGGGATTAACTGCTGAGAACGTGGTATGGACCAATAAAGAAGTATTTGGAGCTGAAGTCATACTCAAAGGCGAAGGATTCCCGAATGTTCCGTTAATAGGAAGGAAAGGTTGTGTCAACTATAACCCTTCTTTATTGATCAAGCAATTTGGGTACATACCTCATGGAGCGCCAAAGCCCGAGGAGATACAGGAATCTCTGTATCTCACCGGGGCAATAGGGAAAGAGATGCTGACCAAACTTGAGAAAGCCTGGAAAAACTTGCACAAGAGAGGGAAGCTTTCAGGTAACAGAGGGGATACTCGAGTTCCTAGCCCATATGTAGAATGGATTCGTGAACGCGCTGTGAAGTTCCTTATGCCATATCCAGCAGTTCAGCCATTGCATCCTCCTCCAGTAGAGGAACCTACCACTGTGGACATTCAGGTTTACAAGCAGCTGATGGCGGAGAAAGAAGAGCTAGCAAGGGCTAAAGAGGCTTTAGAGCAGGAGAATGCCAAGCTTCGGCATGAAAATATTGAGACAGGATATATCTCTAAGCAGCAGGCTGAAACTCTGAAACATCTGAAGACTACGCTATTGGAATTGACTGAAACCAAGAAGCGTCTGGAGTTAGATGTCGACTCAGTTAGTAGTGTGTTGTCCACCAAGAAGCAAGAGCTGGAAAGGGCCTACACAAAGCTAGCCAAGTTCAGAGAACACTGGGATCTCACTATGACCAAGCGCAAGGAGCGAGAAGGAGAGCTGAAGACACAGATTGCTCAGTTAGAAGAACAGGCCAAAGTGAAGAACGAAGAGCTTGAAGAAGAAGCCTGTCGCCGATACGAGGCCGAGCGCAAGTTGACAGATGCCATGAAGAATTTGGAAGATCTCCAGCATAGAGCAGATGCCAAGAGACCCAAACCAGGGGGCGGTGCCAATGATAAGGCTTGGGAAGACTTTGTCAGAGACATCCAGGGGACGGTCAGGAAGAGGGATCGGCTGATAGAAGGTTTGATTTATCAACCGGATCATGCAGAGACAAAGAAGATGGTCGAGGACTTCCGCAGTCGTACCCGTATTTGATTTCTCTTGTATTCTGTATGTTGAGATCACCACCAGGCATGTTGGCTGGGATCCTCCTTATCATATCAGCTGTATGGAGCATAGTTATGTAACTTCTTGACAAGACTGTTATTCTAATCAATATATGAGGGTTTTTCCAAATATTGTCTCTATGGTTTACCTCGTCTTGCTACCACTGACACTGGAATTGGAGGGAAAATATCTCCAATGCACACATGCACGTTAGCATTTTTGTATTTCTGTTTGCATAAATCATATTGCATAGCATTTCTCTAGCAGGTCAGAGCACTTACCCAGCCTTTGTTTTCACCAGAAAGTGATTCTCGGGGAATTGTTTGAGGCAAAAGTGGAGTGTTGAAGACGACCAAGGGGTTGAAGCAGATTTAAGCAGAATCAAGCAGTGTAATCAGTTACCGGTAATTGGTGGCTACGTCTGAAGGCAATTTCCAGTTTCCTGACACCCAGGCAGGGTTTACTATGGCGCCCAACCCTCAGTATGATTCTATGGAAGACTTCCCGCAAGCGAACAACCTGACTGCAGACCAAGTTGTGCAGCCAACTGTTGAGAGCAGAGATCGGCATGAACAGTTTGTTGCCCGAAATGAGCGTTATCCTACTGTTAACAATCAATGTGTTGCTTTCCCTGCGATGAATTACCGGAGAGATATTCCAATGACCGGGTTAGTAGATCCAAGAACTCTTGACTATGGTAGAAGAGTCCGAGTGTTGGAAGAGCAAATGAAAGCCTTGGAAGCGAAAGATGTTATTAACCTGGATGCTGTAGCCATGTGTTTGGTTCCTGACCTGGTGTTGCCGCACAAGTTCAAAATGCCGGAATTTGAAAAATATACAGGAGATAGCTGTCCAAAGTTGCATTTGATGATGTTCTGTCGGAGGATGACTTCGTTTGTGCGAAATGACAAATTGATGATCCATTGCTTCCAGTATAGCCTGACTGGGGCATCCCTGAGATGGTATGTGCAATTAGAGAGTAATCAGATTCGATCATGGGTGGATTTAGCCAGAGCTTTCATGAAGCAGTACGATTACAACTTGGATTTGACTCCTAGTCTCGTAGATCTACAAGAATTGTCTCAGGCAGAGAATGAATCATTCAGAGCGTATTTGCGAAGGTGGAAAGAATTGTCTGCTAGTGTTCAACCACCGCTTCCGGAAAGGGAACTGGTTGACATCTTCTTGGGTACTCTGAAAAGCCATTATTTTGACAAATTGTTCAGCTGCACAAGCTTTGTGGGCCTAATGAGGCTGGGAGAGATTGTTGAGAGAGGACTCAGGAGTGGAAAGTTTCGAGGTGTTCCTTACGTCCCAGTTGATAAGATTGAGTCAGTTGTCAGTTCTCAAGAAAAGTGGGAAGGAGATGATGCCACCTCAGAATCTCTAGCATCTCAGGATCAGTTTTCAGATACTTCAAGTCAACGATCATCCTATCGCCGATCGCGTCAGCATGCTCCACGAAGACCAAGGAAGCCTGAAAGGCAGTTTACTCAGCTACCGGTGTCGTACAGTCAGTTGTTGCCAGATCTGGTCAGAAGTAGATTGATAGTGCCGAAAGAGACTAAGCCGGTAATTCCACCTTATCCTCCAGGTTTTGATGCCAGCGCCCGTTGTGAGTACCATGCTGGGGCACAGGGGCATTCAACCAATGATTGTAAGGTGCTTAGAAGTCAGATTCAGGATCTGCTAGACTCTGACCGTATTTGCGTCACTCCTCAAGGTTGTGTTCAGATTAATGATTTTCCGTCTTCTAGTTGTGCGGGTTCGTCAGTTAATGTCATGGAAGACTCCACAGGAAGTGTGTGCTCTGAAGATTGCCAATCAGAAAGTTCGGTGGTATGGGAGAAATTTCTAGAGGTTTTCGCGTCGGATGCCGCATCTGTTTTCTCTGCTTAACCCGTTTAGCTTTTGTGCATCAGTATTTGCTGACCACCACCAGGATTGTTGGCTGGGGTCACTGTATTCGTACTCATTTGTGCTTACCTGCTGATTTTGTTGGTTGTACATTTATGGGAGATGTTCGTCTGTTTGCTTATAGCTTGGGTTTCTCTTTATCTCGTTGTGAATGTGTGTTTGCTTTCTGCGCTGCATTATCATTTAACAGGTATATCAGAACCGTGGGTCTTATTTCTTCATCATCCAGTTTGTTGCAGGAATTCCTCCAGAGATATGGAACAGAATCAGGTTGAATTGATCGAAGTCCAAAGCCAGCTGGGGCAGATAATGAGAGACATGCAAGAGTTGCGTTCAGAGCAGAAGATTCTCAAAGAGGAGAACAGTCAGCTGAAGACCCAGATGAGCTTGATCATGGAGGTAGTCAAGAATGTGCTTAGGAAAGAAGACGATCAGCTATTCGAAGCCGCAATGAAGAAGCTCGTGCCACCTGTGCATGTGGAACCTGAGCAGCAGCAACAGAAGATGCATCCGGCTCAACAGAGGATCCAGGAAGGGAAGCCAAAGAGAATGTTTGAGGCACCACCTATGGCATATGCTGAGCTCTTGCAGATCTTACTGAGGTTTAATCTGGTTGAGAAAAGAACGTTGTCACCACCAACAAAAGCGTTTCCTCAGGGATACGATGCCAATAAGCAATGTGAATTTCATTCTGGGGGATTCGGACATGACATCGAGGGTTGTCATGCTTTTAAGCACAATGTTCAAGACCTGATTGACTCGCACGATATTGAATTTACGCCGGGCGGCGTAGCTGTGCATATTGCTCCTGTCTCAGTCGATGCTAAAATGACAGATGTTTCTAAAGCTGTAGTGGGTCAGAAGCGTATCCTGGACTCCATGGTGTCAGAATCTCCAGGCCCACAATTGTTGCCTATTCCTGGGGCAGATCTGAGAAAGCAAATGGCTAAGCATAAGGAGAGCGTTAATCAGTACATCGAAGATCAAGAAACCGATGTTGCATTTGATACGAAGGGTGCTCAAGGGTCAACCCGATACCGGCAGCAGCAGCCTCAGCAACAGAATAATCGGGGGTATAAAAGAGGTCAGAATCAAGGTCCTTTGGCAAGCCGTCATTTGGAAACTCCTCCTATACCATACGCACAGCTTCTGCAGACATTGCTTCAGCTCCAATTGGTTCGTAAAAGGACATTGGCTCCCTTAACGGGACCACCACCACCGGGGTACGATGCTGACGCTACTTGCGAGTTCCATGTCGGGGCACCTGGCCATACAGTTGAGAACTGTAAAGCATTTAAGCACAAAGTGCAGGATCTGCTTGATAGTGCAGCAATCAGCTTCGGGCCGGGAGGTCCCCACATCATCTGAATGAAGGAGTAAGAGCTCTATAGTTTGGTTGAGTCGTCGAAAGCAGATCAGGACCGCATCGAATTGCCTCTAATAAAGATAGCTGGTTCAGCAGCAGGGCAGATGTGGAAAGCCCAGTTCTCGGAAGCTAGCATATTTCCTTTGTTTTAGCTTGTCATTTCTTTACATTTGTAATTGCTTTCCTGTTTGAATTTGTGAACTTGTTTGTAAAACTTGGTTGTTTTCATTTAAATTGATGATAATGAAATAAATGTGCATGTTTTGATTGAATCCATTCGTGTTCACTAACATGTTTTTTTTGCAAATGTCCAACACTTGGTTAAGTAGAATTTGGGGAGGATGACGAAAATGACCGACATGCAAATACCGATATTGTATGCTTTTGAAATAGAACCTGTTGATGATGTACAGGCATTGTTTCAAATCCTTAAACACCGGAGATATAAGGAAGATAATCCCTTGTCAACCCCTTTGAGCCTTGTAGTAGGAGTTTCTTTCTGTGAACGAAAAAACCCTCAATCTTAACCTGGGGCAGGGTAGGTGTTAGCTAATTTGACCGAGCGTCCAAATTGCAAAAGGAGTGTCCGTTCGAGGATCAATCACACCCCTAGAGGTCGTGCCTAAAAGACCACAATGGTTCAATCAAGAGTGGGACAGCCACATCATTCCCAAAGAGTCAGACAACCAATGTCACACGACTTGTTCGAAAAAAGAAGAATGAAAAAGAATCAAAAGCCCGCTAAGTCAAGAAAAATTCAAAACAAATGACTTAGGCAAAAATGAGGGCATCCCGCTGGACTTAAAAAAATCAAAAGAAACTCAAAAGGAGTCAGTCCAGGCAAAAGTTAGGGAGATGAAAAGAAAAGATAAAAAGGATCAAAAGAAAAATCCTCGATGGAAATACGAGTCGTGTGACCTCAAGTGTCAAAGATGAAAAGTGAGTGGCCGTCATTCCAAAATCCAAAAGTTTCTCGAACTATCATTCCTATTTTCTTTCGACCTCTGAGAGGTGAGCGCTAAGGTCGAATTAGCTGAACGTAGGATGGAAGAACATCAAGGAGAACGGGTGGGTTAAAGCAAACCTTGAGCCTTTATCCTTTCTTTCGAAACCATGAACCCGACCACGTTACAACCTTCAAAAGACCTAATTGAAGCAGGGTGTTTCGAAAGCATACTCCGGTAAAGGTCGCGTCGATTCTGACTCCTAAAAGGTTCCTCTTACCATGTTGATACTGATGTCGACAAATGTTTTGTGCATTATATGCCATAAACTGTTTTTCTTTTTCCCAGTGAACAGATTGGATGTCAAAGCTGTCATATGTGTTGCATTAATACATCTTTTATGCATAACAACTTGTTTTACTGGCGAGTAAGCGCTCGACAGCAGAAAAGTTTCCTGCAATGGAAAGTACGGTCAAGATAGAATGCAGAACGCCCGAATGTTCCGAGAACAGGGGCAAGCTTTATTGTGATCCCCAGTCAGGTCAGCTTTCCGAAGTCAGTTATTTTGGGGCAATCAAGTTGAGATTTGGTGAATACGCCGTAGTCAGGAGGTGCTACTCTGAATCAGATAATCAAGGAGTTGCAGTCAGGGGCAGACCACCTTAAGCGCGCAAAGGTTTGTGCGAGGAGCATTCAAGGTGAAGTATCTCAGAGGTTCAGAACGCTGAGGCATGTTATATCAGACCATCGGGGCAACAGATTTGCAGATTTCCTTTCAAGGACCATCCCCACAGAGGTCCCGTAGGCTAAGGCATATCAGAAGCGAAAGGATTGTTGTTCTCTGTATCAGCAAGGCCATTCAGGGTTATTCGAGCAGATGCAGTCGATTTTCGAGAGCGAGATGAATGCGGGAGGTCGTGTCACTATCCCTTGACTCCTCAAGGTTGAGTATTCAGGAAGAATGTTTTCCAGCGTCAGTCGTACCTGACCCAGTAAGATGGCTTAAGAGCTCGAATCCAAGTTTGCGATTACTGTGAAGCCCATCTGTGTTGGCACATCATTTTCCAGATCCGAGCTTCATCAGAACGCGGGAGGACTCCCTCCATTGTCTCCAGCAGAGACCAATTTGTCATTGGTATGGATAAGCTATCCCCAGAGGAGTCCAATCATATTCAGCACGTCTGCTATTTCACAGCGGAGTTACATTCCCCCAGAAGGGTATTACTTCGTCAAAGTGTTCGGTTAAGTTCCCGGTATCCCCAGCAGGGTTGATTTCACTCTCCCAGCATTTATTTTGCTAGGACGATTCAGGGATATCCGGGTTATCCCCAGCAAAGTTGGCCTCGCCTTCAGCATTTATTTTGCTGAAGTGGTTTTCTGTACCCGGCCTTCTCCGGCAGCTCGAGCCTGCTAACATATTGCATGCATCATACCTGCATCATACCTGCATGACATTTTCAAAATGCGTAGCATTTCCATCTAGAATGGAGCATTACGCTGTAGAAAGGCTAAAGCATTCGCATGTGCATACAAAGCATAAGTCAGATTTTCTATCAGCTTCACATGACGCGTGAAGTACTCTGTGATCAGTTCAGGGGCATTTATCCAGCAACAGTATTCAGACGATTCAGCGGATTATTTGTATCTCAGATCATACAGCGATTATGCTTTGATCAGTCAGTCATCTGATGTTGACAAGCTTTTCTTCCCGTCAATTCATATTGACGATGTGTTCCCCCAATGAGTGGATTTCTCCGTCTATCATTAGACGTCGGGAGTACGAATGTGGTTTTCTTTCCGTCTATCCATAGACGATGTGAAGTTGCGGGTGATCGCAATAAGGTTTCAAGAAGGGGTTTCCCCAGGATATGCTTTCCTTACCGTCTATCAGTAGACGATGTGAAGTTTTGGGTTGATTTTCAATGGAGCTCAAAATAGAGCTGTTCTAATAAGTAGCTTTCCTTTCCGTCTGTCAGCAGACGATGTGAAGTTTCGAGCTATTGTTCAGCGGGTTTCTTATTGCCAGATCATACATATGATGGGGTGTTTCCCCAGCGAGTCTTCTCCAGCTATCCTTAGTTGTTGAGGGGTTTCAAAATGATTTTGGATATTGGTTCTCTTTCTGGTTATTGGATATGATGACGTTCAAGAAAGACTTTTCTGACCATCAATCCCTATTGATGTCGAGGCTCTCCGAAGAATGTTCAGTTTGCATGATTGTCGATTCTTATTGACGACATGTTTCTTAAAAGGTGGTTTTTCTTCCCGTTAGTCCATACTGACGATGTGGCCCCTTCAAAGATGTTGATTTTTCCATCAATTCCCGTAGACAGAAGGATTCTGAAATTCAAAGGATGGTGTTGAATTGCGTTATGGTGACTTCCCGTCTATCTTTAGACGATGCGTGTATGGAGATTCTGGTGTCTTTCCGTCTATCCTTAGACGATGTGAGTTTGGAGATTATTTCTTCCCGTCTACCCTTAGACGATGTGAATTTGGAGATTAATGATTTCTTCCCGTCTACCCTTAGACGATGAGAATAACGATTTGTTCATCAATCAGGATGATACCGTCTACCCTTAGACGATGAGAATAATGATTTGTTCATCAATCAGGATGATACCGTCTACCCTTAGACGATGAGAATAATGAGTTGTTCATCAATCAGGATGATACCGTCTACCCTTAGACGATGAGAATAATGATTTGTTCATCAATCAGGATGATACCGTCTACCCTTAGACGATGAGAATAATGAGTTGTTCATCAATCAGGATGATACCGTCTACCCTTAGACGATGTGGATAATGATTTGTTCATCAATCAGGATGATCCCGTCTACCCTTAGACGATGAGAATATTGATTGATTCATTGATTAATGTTGTCTTCCCGTCTATCATTAGACGAAGTGAGTATTCAATCAGGGTGTCTTCCCGTCCATCTGTGGGCGATGTGAGTATATTTCTCTTCCTGCCTATCAGTAGGCAATGTGAAAGAATCATGTATGTTGTTGCAACCATCCGGGTTTGTTATGTGGGGTATCACAAGCAACGGGTATTCAAATCAGGAGTTCTCTATCAGATGATTGATCAGTTTGGTGCCGTAATGACTGGACTCGGTTTTCTGGACTTTATTCTCCAAGCAGTTAACAGTATATGCTCGCGGTTGGCAAATTTTCGGGTTTTATTTGTATTCAACCGTCTCGTACCTCTGAATGTTTGAAGGCTGAGCGCTCTTCAAACCCTTCAGGTCCAAGTCGCTTGAATAGGGGCAGCTGTTGCACCCTAAAATTTGACCAACTGATTTTCCTATCTGACTCATGGTTTAAATTCATATTCGCAGCTCAGACGTATGATTTTTGTGCACAAGCAGGGGATATCAGAGTTGACAGCTTGATTTTTGTCTATCAGATATGGCAGACCCAGTCCAGATTGCCAGGGTTTTATTTTCGGGAAATTGTGCGCTCCTCGGTGATTTTTCAGTGATTTTGGGATATTCTGATGCCCGGGGATCTCCGTTCGATTCGATCTGGTCTCGTGCGCTTTTATGGGAGTCATTTGCATTCATCTGCATTTTTAGGATTTTATAGACTTTTTGTGAATTTTTAACAGGCTTTATAGATTTTTCTGGAATTTAAATAGGGTTTTAGAATATTTTTATAGTTTAATCTCTTTTTTAGGATTTTATAGATTTTTTAATAGATTTTAATCACTTGTAGAATTTTAAATAAGATTTTAAATAGTTTTATCATTTTAGAATAATATGGTTTTTCTTTTAAATCATTTTTAGGAATTTTTCTATAGAAAATAATATAGTTTTCTTTTATTAATAATAGGTTTAATTGTTTTTAAATCATTTTTAGAATTTTAATAGAAAATTAGATTGATATAGAATTAATTAGACTTTAATCACTTTTTAGAGTTTAATTAGGATTAATTGAATTTTTCAGAATTAAATAGGTTAATGACTTTTTTTAGAGTTTTAATTAGGTTAATCATGTTTTAGAGTTAATTAGACTTTTAATAATTGATTAGAGTTAATTAGGTCTAGTTAATTGTTTAATACAGTTTTTTCAGTTTTTTGCATTCATTTTTCGTATGGGCCCAGTGAGGCGTTTTTTGCAAAGGCCCAATTCACAATTGATTCAGAAAAGTCCAGCAAAATGATCCAGTCAGTCAAAAATGCTCCCAGCGCACACCAGAAATTTCTGGAAAGTTCTAGCATCTTCAGGGATATAAATAGCATGACACGTGTTGCTTAGAGGGACCCCACGCGTTTCTCAATCACTGCGCCACCACCCATTCCCCAGACGCTCACCACGTGGCCCACCTGTCCCCCACTATCTCTCTCTCTCTCTCCACGCCACCACGTGGCACGCATGCAACCATCTCCCTGAGCCACCTGGCCTCCTCTCGTCCTCGCCGGAGCCCCCTTACCGCCGGGCATGCAAACGCCCTAGCAACGCCGCCGGCCACCGTCCAACTCCGGCCACCACCTAACCACCAAAATCTCCAGAAAACCTCAGATCTTCTTCTTCCTCCCCAGACCTCCTCCGTCTACCCTCATCGGTGCATCACCGGAAACTTCAAAGAACTCCAGAAACCGTCTTCCTCCTCCAACCTTCGTTCAACCATCAGATCTCCATTCAAATCGCTATCATCTTCATCAATCTTTTTTCCAGAAACAGAACCTTCATCGTCTGCGTCAATTTTCCAGAATCATCATCCTCCTCCATCAACCTTCGTTTAACAACAGATCTTCATCTAATTTTTTCCAGACATTCATCATCTTCATCATTAATTTCCAGAAATCAACAACTTCATCTTCTCACATCAATCTTCATCCAGTTTCTCCAGAACGCCATCATCAATATCCAGATCTTCATCAGCCAATTCCAGAAATCTTCAAGATCTTCGCACTCTGAGGTCTTCGTTCTTCAACGAACTTCAAGAACACCTTAGCTCGTTCTTGCTTCTCATCCAGGTGCGTCCTCATTTAAATTTGTTGCATGTCGCTTCTGATTGATAGAATGGCCTTAGGTTGTGTTTGTTCATTGAGATTTTAGGGATGTTAGGGTTTGGAAGGGTGTTTGATGCGTGGTTTGAGTGTGGCGGTACTGAGATTGTGTTTGATTTTGAGGTTTGTTCAGAGAGTTTGAGAGAAGACGGGAAAGTTGCAGAGAGCGTGAGAGATAGAGGAAGAAGATGGTGAACGGCGCTTGATGAACAGTGCCAGAGAGATTAGGAGAAGTTTAGTTTTTGGTTAGGTTTTGTCTGGATTAGGGTTTGTGTGGATTGGGCTTAGGCCCAAGCGGGGCTTCTGAAGCGCACCCCTCAATTGCTTCCCCACCTCCCTTCTGCGTGAGAGACAGAGTAACTGGAGTTGGGCCTTAGGCCCCAAATTGATATCAACACCCCCCTGGGCGTAGCCCATTATGGATATCAACTGAGGAATTGCTAATGTGACACCCCCCCTGCATTTCAGTTCAGTTTTTTTATTTGTTTTTGGATAATAACATGGGCCTGCGCACCAACTGCTAGTTACACCCCCCCAATGTGAGCCCAATGTAGAAATAACCTGAATATCCTGCTGTTTGCACCCTCCATGTCATTTTCTTTTAGATTTTGATATTTTCATGTTAGAAATTCATAATAAATTGTAAATAATTGTGGTTTTTAATAATTCTTTTTTCCAACCATTTCATGAGAATATTAAGAAAAATCAAATAAAAATAAAATTGTCATTTTATTTTTGTTTGTTATTTTTTACATATTTTCCATTTTAATTGATTACTTTTTATGCATGCATATCATTAGGAAATTCATAAAAAATGGTAGAATTAGTCAAATAATTCCGTTCTTTTTTCTGTAGACTCATAATTCAGTGTAGAATTTTATAGTGCAAAAACATTAGCTCAATCATGCATTTTTATTTTAATTGCATTTTTTCACTGTTATTGATGTTGAATAATTGGTCTGTGGATATATCTGTGTTGCTGATTTTATTTCTTTCATCTGGTGTTGAATTTTGTTTTGATTTTTCAGTATGTTGCCCTAGAGCCATGTAGGTCTCCCATTAGATTTGTGATAGATTTTTGTAGGGTGTTCTGCTGTGATTTGTCTGAGCCTGAAGATAGGAGAAGTCTTGATGACTTCTGACTGTGAAGTTCAACTGTGGTTGAACTTCAGAGATAGTCTTTTGTGGTTAGTTGGCCGGTAGGTTTCTTCTCAAGGTGGGAGCTGATGGAAGTCCTGTTGGAGCTTGCAGGGATGCAGTGGATTGAGGCTTAGTCTAGGAGCTTGTTGTCTGTTTGTGAGGTTCGAGATCCTGAAGTTTGAAGGGAGTTTATGGTACTTTCCTGAGGAAGGCACTATGAATGACTTTCATCCTTCCTTCTCACCTCTTTCTTAAGTATCCAATGATGTCGGAGCCGACTTGTGAGTTTAATTCCTCCTGAGGAGGAATGTAAACTGATCACATGTTGTTGAGCCACATGGGATACGATTCCTAAGTGGAAGCCTCCTAGTACTTTCCTGAGGAAGGTCCTATGGGTCTATTCACTTAGTTCCAGTAGTTTGTCTAGGATTTCGTAAGTATCCAGTGATGTAGGAGCCAACTTGTGAGTTTAATTCCTCCTGAGGAGGAATGTAAACTGATCACAGTTGTTGAGCCACGTAGGATACGATTCCTAAGTGTCAGCCTCCTAGTACTTTCCTGAGGAAAGTCCTATGAGTCTGCTCACTTAGTTCCCTTAGTGCATATAGGTTCTTTCCCAAATATCCAGTGACGCCAGAGCCTTCATGTGAGTTTAATCTCTCCTGAGGAGGGATGTAAACTGATCACAGTTGTCGAGCCGCATAGGATATGACTCCTGAGTAGTAACCTCCTGGTACTTTCCTGAGGAAAGCACTATGGGCTTGTCTGCTTAGCTTCCTTTCTCTGGTAAGCTTGTTCTGAAGCTTGGAGAATGGGATTGATTCCTCTTGCCTAGGAGTTTGTTTAGATCCTTGCTTAGGGTTTTGATTAGAGTTGTTGCTTAGATCCCTGCATAGGCTTTGTACAGAGTTTTGTTTAGGAGAGTTATTAGGAGCTTGTTTCAGGTTTGTTTGAGGCCCTGCTTAGGGTTAGTCTCTTTGATTTGTTTGACTTGTGTGATATTGTGTTGCATTAGACTTAGGTGTTCATCTAGATAGTTTTGAATAAGTGCATCTTAGAAGTAGACTTTGTGTGCATGAGAAGTTGAGGTGGTCCTCCTTCTGCTTGTTTGTTATTGCGTGGCTTTGCTTGTTGGTATTCGGTAGAGCTGAGCTCCCTTGCCTTTGTGGTTTGCGGCCTCTGTGCCTTGTTCGTCTAGTTGTTGCATTCATGCATATATTCAGTATTTCTTTACGTTGCAGTTTCTTGTGTGTAGTTTAGTCCTGTTGCCATGATCCCTTAGGAGCTCTGACTTCTCCGCTGCGGAGTTGTTATGATAGACATTAGGATGGTCAACCAGGTGTGACAGTAGTAGATAGATTCCCCTGTTTCTCAGCTATAGTTCTAGGGTTTCCCTTTCCTTCCTGTAGGAGCTTTTGAGTAGCTTGACCCGTAGTTAGCTGAACTACAGCTGCTCTGATTCTTCGTTCCAGACGAAGATATGTAGGCATAGGATGCGATATCCTAGCGAGCACACTAACGACTAACCATTGTTCTCTCGCGGCTGTGCGATCGAGACTTTCCCGCTAACGACTAATTGTTTCCCTTTCTCTTGCCCGAGCGCATTTGAGACCAGATCGTAGTTGTAGGTTCCCGAGCCTTAGAGACTAGTTTGTTTTCTCACTGTTGTGTGAGAACTCCTGTTTACCCGTAGTTAGCCGAACTACGTTTGCTCTGATCTTTCATTTCAAATGAAAGTACGTAGGCACAGGACGCGATGTCCTGGCGAGCACCTTTTCCCCCGTTAGACGTAGGAAGTCGAACTACGTTGACTCTGACTTTCCCATTGCACGAGGGAATACGTAGGCCCAGAACACCGTATGTTCTGTCGAGTCCTGTCCTTTTATTTTCTTTTCAGACCAGCCATTAGCGTAGATAGATAACACACCCTTTTACCTATAAACACCAAGCGTGGATCCCATCGAGTACGATGGACGTGAGGGGTGCTAATACCTTCCCCTTGCGTAACCGACTCCCGAATCCAGGTTTTGGTTGCGATGACCATACCTTTTCCCGTCTTTGCGAGGTTTACTTCGAGCGTTTCCTTTCCCGCTCTGAGGGATAAATAACGCACGGTGGCGACTCTCCTGTCAAGCCGGCGCCGATTTTCGCAGTAGCGACACTTATGTATTTCATCTAATTTATGTTTGTGAACTAGTTTTGATTCTCTATTGATTGATTATCTTTGATTATGTATTTGTGGGTCTTGACAAAACCTTTTCACATCTTTGATCTCAGATCTTCTTCTATCAATGAACAAACTTTTGACATGGTTTTGAAGTTGATATTCGTTGTATCTTCTATGGTGTTGTGTTGATTAAGTAGCATGGGTAGCATGGGTAGGATCAATATGATATTGTGTGGGTATATGATAATAGTGATGAAGAATGATGTTCACCGACATTTGGCGGATTAGATGAATACATGTAAAAAGGGTTAAGCGTGTGTACGTATTTTGATCATCATGTTTTATGCGAAACAATTGTTTATCTGATATGGGTGTTGTCCTTGCTTATCTGTTTATCTTTGATTTGAACCGTAATAGAGATATACTCTTCAGATCTGGATCTAGGATGATTACCTGTTAGGTCCTAAATGCTAGAGATAGATTTAGGCTTAGCATTTGCTTAAGTATCAGATCTTAATGCTCTGTGTTGTGTTTTTGTTGGTAGAGAGATCACCAATGAGACAACATGGTTGTTCTCTCGACGCTGCGTTAGAGATAAGCTTTGTCGTGGGTGATACGTAAGGGTATTAGACGAATGATTGAGCTGTGTTTAATTTGATCAGAAGAATGCATATGTTATCAATTGATGAAATCCAATCCCAACAAGGCTCCGTTTATATTTCGGTCTTTATTTATATTTTCCGTCTTTATATTTTCGGTTTTTATCCATGGTTCTTTGAACCTTTTAAACCAAACCTTTTGAAAATAAGCTTAGAAATGTAGAGGTCGTTGAACGGCGTTCATATCGCACTAATCCCTGTGGAGACGATAAAATTGGGTACTTAATATCTTTTGCTTGCTGCTTTACCGCTTTAACAGTTTCTAACGTCTACGAGACACATTAGGGTTAATCATTAATCTTGGGATTAGCTTAATTCTTCACGCTTTACCCCTTGTTATATTTTTGGCAAATTTATTTAATTTTAATTATTATTCATTTTTTTCATGATTCCAAATATCTCTATTTAAACTCATTTCACTCACTTCACACACCTTTGCTACTATTCACTTCCCACAGTTTCTAGGTTTTCAAACCAATCAATTCTCAAACCATAAAAACCTTTCTCTTCATCAATGGCTTCACAATAATAACAACAATCATATGCCAAAAAACCACAATAACAAGAACAATAAAGTCTTCAACAACATCTACAAGTTTGTGTTGAAGATCTTCAAAATGTAGCCTTTCAGGGGTTGTTCGTAGAGCTGCCTCATCGCAACCATCGGAGTTCATTCCACTTCTCCTTTGCATCCAGGAAGATATACTTATACTGAAGATTCGTATGAAGGCTCATGGTTACGACCTTCTACCTGTTGTTCAAACTTAAGGCTATAACTAATATTTTAATCGTCTTCAAGAACTAGTCTTCCCAGTTCTTGTAAGAAAATTATGGATTCATGCCAAGACCTCTTATACTCAAATTGTGTCTTCTGCTTTTGGAAAAAAAGATTGTCATCAATAAGAATTTCATTGTCAAACTCATCGGCCATGATGTTAATGAAGTCAAGTGTGAACCGATGTTTGAGATAAGATCTGATACTATTGACTGGACTAAAGCCATTACCACGTCTCGAAGTCACACCAGCAAAATAAAGAACCTTCACCCTATGCAGAGGAATTCAGCAAGGATCATTCTTGGTTGTTTCAATCCCAAAAAGGCAACCAACTCTCTTGACTACATCAACCTTGATCAGTAATGTGCTCTTCATTTTATTCTTGCTGATATGAAAGTGAACCTGAGTCTGTGAGTTATGAAGGTAGAGAAGTGTCAACGACTATGCTAATGCTGCTTCTTCAGCTTCTGAGCCTTCTAAGGAGATAATAAAGTTTGCTCAAAAACAAAAAAAAAAAAAAGAAAAGCAAGTTTGATTAGAAGCATTCTAAAGCATCTTTTTATGTTGATTCTACTGTTTCTGCTATAACTGGTGTTCCTTCTAGTACTCCTCTTTTTATTGCTGTTATTAGTTTATCCACCCCTCTACCACTATAACTTACTTCATCCCATTTATTCTGGAACCCATCGGTCCCTCTACATGCCAAAACACAATTCTGAATCTTACTCCTCCTTCTGACCTTCAAATTCCAATCCTTCTACCCTCATCTATTGTTGATCTTCTAACCTTTCCACCTTTTCTCTTAATCAATTCTCAACAATCCCATCTGACCCAACTAGGAATCTCTCACCCCCAAACTCTTTCTTCAATCCCTCAACCATAAAATACCACTCACTCTAACGTCTAGGGTAATGAATCACCTGTTGATTATGATCCTGAATCATATGTTGAGCTCATAGTCTATCCAGATAGAACCCCTCAACCTTTCTCTTACCAAACAATTTCTTTAACCAACATCTGACCTACTCCCGTTGATGAATTGGTTACGCATTTTGAAGATCTCGATATTCTCATTGAGGCTTGCAAAGGCAATGCAAACCTCTGTGAAGTGTGTGATATGACTGATGACTTTAGAAGATGAATAAGGATATGTTCTAATGAGCTGGAAAATGCATACCTAAAGGATATCTTCCATGCCAGACTTTCTAGTATTGTGGAACCTCTACTTTAAAAGGTTTTTGCCACTCTCTCGCTCCCTACACCAAAAGCGATCCTTCCTCCTCCTCTTGCTCAAAATACTTTGGTTACTTCTAAAGCTTCTCTTGAACTTGGAAGTATGTCTGGAACCAATAATAATTTTGATTCTGAGGAGTATATTCTTAAGAAGTTGGAGCACCTGGCTGCAGAGAACTCCGAAGTGAAAGAAAGAACGTCAAATATTGAAGGGCTGCTTGGAGAAATTATGTCGAGACTACCCAAACCCTCTGAACCTTAGTTTTAAAAACTTTTTGTTATCTTTGTTATGTTTTTCTTTTTCATTTATATATCTACATGCTTATCCAATCAATGAACTGAACATTTTATTTGACTTATTTACTTTGTCTCATTTTATTTCTTTTTGATTAATGACAAATGGGGAGAAAAAGTGATTGGTTTTCAAATATCTAATCTCATTTTGAAACCCAAACATGCTTCTAACACTGTTAACTTAGTAATATTTTTGAGAAAGTTGTGAAAGTTCATCATTTTCTTAACCAAGTGTTTCAAATTCTAATCTTATTAAGACGAGTTTTGAGGAATCAGTCTTATTCTGATCGAAGGTCAACCCGAATATATATAAAACCAAGGCATTTGAAAATTCTAACAAATCATACTCTGAGATAATATAGATAATCAGACCTTTTTACACTCAAGCAATGGACACTAAAGGAAATACTTTTGTACCCAAGCTGTTGCATTCTGGGTAGTTACATCAACCATTGTGACCAGGCTTCAGCTTTACGGATAGAGAGCAACCAAGCTTAATGGGAAGTTATTTCTTTCATGCTAATTTAAATCGTTTATGTGTTATGAACATTTTTTAAGTAATAAATTCTAAGGGAGCTTACAACCTAATTCTGACTTTCAAATCTGAAAAATAATTTTAACAGTAATTTTCTTCGCAACATCAAAGTATGAGGTTTGTAAGCTCCCTCTAAGTCTAATAGTCCAAGGTTGAGTTCTATAAACTGCCCCTAAGTACTATATTCAAGAAAAAATATTTTAATTTTCTAAGCAATATTTTGTCAGCTCCTTCTAAGTCTAATAGTCCAAGGTTGAGATTTGTAAGCACCCCCTTAGTTCTATATTCAAGAAAAATAAAATATATCACCCAGGAAAGATAACCAAAATAACAAAAATAACCAAAATAATAGAAAATGCCAGAAATTTAAAAGTACATTAATTATTAAGGAATAACATTAAATCTGAAGGGTTCAGATTCTTTATTAAATATTACTATATATTTGTCCCCCTTTTGTCACATCAAAAAGAATAAAAATAAAAAAGATAAGAATCACAGTCATAAATGCGTAACAGAGCATCATTACGTGACCAGTTTTCAAGGAATAGAAAACGATCAAGTAGCAAAGATCATTAAAGAGTTTTACAATGCATTTTTATTATTTATTGCTCGTAACAGTTCCAAGAATCAAGAAGGATTTTATTTCGACGTTTGGGTCATCCAGAATCCACTATAAAAGCAACCGAAGTACAACTCATTTTCATCAACATCCTACAACACAATATGGAGGCAACAAGAAAGAGCACAAACATATCTATTTTAACAGAAGTTTCAAAGAGGGCTACTGATCTGGAGACTCAAGGTCTTTAAAAGCCAGTAGACTCTGAAGCATCTGCCACTAGTCTATTGTTTACTGCACCAAAATCTTCTAACGAGGCTTCATCCTTAGCTACTTAGAGACCTACTAAAGAAGGTTCATCAACTACTGAGTTGAAACCCAGTAAGACATCAATGAATAAGAAAAAGAATAAGAAGATCAGAGATGAGATATTTTATGAGCTGATTGTCTCAGAGCCAGAGATTGAGGATGTAGATGAAGATGAACATGACATCGACTGGGGGAGCTGGATAGGTCGTAAGGGAATGGAGGAATCATATGAGTTATAATCTTAGTACTTTCCAATCCCTTTTTGTAATCCTCTTAAAACGATTAATGAAAAAATTGTTTGGACCATTTTTATTTTGCATGTGCACTCTTTTAATTGTTAACTATGATTTTTCGATAAAAGTATAAATGAAGTAAAAAGATGAACAAAAACAAAAATTAACTTGTTAACATAATATTTACAGTTGTTAATAGAATCTTAATAGGACTAAACACTAGACATTATTTCTCAAGAGTCAAACACTAAAAGATTGATTTGATAATCAATATTAAAACAATAAATACTCAAGGTAATCGGATGAATAGGCTCTATAAAACCCTTAGCATACTTACTTTATTAATCACTTAATATTTTGAACATAAAAAGGTAAAAGTAGAAACAAAATTGGATTCCAAAGTGAGACTTCAGAAAGACATCAATGCTTAATACAACAGCTTAAGCAAACACAAAGAATACAACAATTGAAGGATCTACAAGCAAGCAGACAACTTCTAAAGCACATACTTCTATAAAAACCTTTGTTGAGACACAAAGAAGAAGGAAAACTTCTAGGTCAAATGTAGGATTCTTCTAAGGAATGGGGCTGTCGAGTTTTCTAGAGAAGATTGGGAAGATTATTTAAACAATCTGGACATGTTAGATGAGCCTAGGGAATACCTTAGGACATATCCAAATATCTAAAATGTTAGTTAAGAATTATGTAAAAACTTTCAATCTTTGAATCAGAATGATGCGTATTTTTTTTTAATCCTATTTATAATTCTCTTGAACAACATGATAAACACACACACACAAATATATATATATATATATATATATATATATATATATATATATATATATATATATATATATATATATATATATATATATATATATATATATATATATATATATATATATATATATATATATATATATATATATATATATATATATATATATATATATATATATATATATATATATAACAGTTAAGACAAACAAGATTATGAACAAGAATACTTTTTAGTAACAAGACTGTTTAATACAAAATGTTTAACAATTACAAGGCATACATTTGCAGAAATCAAACATTAGAAACTCTCATAGATGGCTTCAAGTTTTTCTCTCAAGATCTTAGAAGGATCATCCTCTGAACTTATGATAACATGCTATTGGATCATCAGTTCTAAAAGAACTCATCCGTAAGGAATGAAGAATGTTTTTCCCTTGCGAAAAGATGAAAGAGTCTCCTTCAGATAGCCAAACATAACTTGAGGAAGATCAATATGCAAGTTTGAATTGATAAGAAGTAGCAAATCTTTTTCATTAGGGTTCACAAGGTCAAGATCTTTGTCCTTAACTAGCAAATTTTAGTTCGGAATCTGATTCTAAATAACTGCATTAGGATGAAGATTTGAGACCCGAGTGATGTTTGATGGATCCACAAAAGTTCTCAAATCTCCTCAAAGTTTATTACATTGTTAATCGGCTTAGAAGTTATTGTTATATAAACACCAGAAACCTTGGAAAGAATAGACCACTCAGAACATAACTCAACAATGGAAGCATTAATCTAAAACTCTTTGACAAGACTTGGATAAGTGAAACCATTGAGCATATCAAAGTATCCATTTCAACTTTGTTCTTACACGGTCTTCTGAAAGTCAAAACCAAGCTTAAGCAACTCATCAAAATCCATAAACTTTTCATTAAAGACAACTAGTTGATTCAAAGGAGAATTGACTAAAAATTTCATCTCAAGTTTGGTTTGAACAACACAAAAGAAAACAATAAAAAAAAAAGAAAAGAAATTGAAAAAGACTCTAAAGGAATAAGAATCTTGTCAAAAAAACAGAAAGAAGAAACGAAATGATGTTTCACAAAGACAGGGGATACAGACTATAGAAATATATAAAAGAAAACATCATTATCCTAAGGTTCTTACCCAGAAGATTTCTTGCATCCAACATATGATGATCAACTTTATGAAATTTTAAGTAAATAGAGTTGTTTTAAAAATATTTTTACTTAAAATTCTCTATCAGAAGTAAATATTTCTTTTCTGAATCTCAGAGACTGACAATTTTCTAAAGTTATTTGTCATCAGAGTCTAGTAGGATTAGACTTTGAATGAGACATCTTCGATTAGTCATCAGTCCTTGATATTCTATTCAAAATCAATTTTGTTCTCTTTGAACTAGATTCATGATTTATTAATTAATATTGAATTGGTTTCTTTGAAAAATAACTAGCAACATTATCATCACAAAAGGTGAAGGTACTGATTCCATAAATATGATCATCATCTAGTTAATGACATATTCAGTATAGATAAATACAACATAATTTCTTTTTAAATATCTTTGAAGATTCTTAAAATAATTTCTCTAGAGATTTAATAGAGACTTTGTATTTACTCATACATAAATATTTCATTGAGTCAAGAAGTTTGCAAGGAAAGAACATAATATACCTTTTTTTTCTTGGTCATGCTCCAAATGAGTATTCAGATTTGACCATGAAATCCCAATACTGTCTTGAGTGGATTCTGATTTATTGAATTTTAAATCAATGATTCCACTTTCTTCAACAAACATCATGCTTTTAACTCTTGATTCTGGGATGTAGGTTTTTCCTCCATCAAATGTTGTAAACAACCTTTGATCAAGTACCATCGAAGATCCCTTACTCCTTTCTCCTGTAATATATGCAGCAAATACAAATATGGATATTGGTACTCATATTTCTATGAGTCTGGAAATGTTGGTCTTCATAGGCTTTCTTTTTCTTTATGCCTCAACCTGATAGCAGTACTATGACTCATTTCAGAGTATGAGTCTAGGATGAGTAATGACATTAACAAAATCTTGTTATTAGCAGAGTCTTCAATTTTATTGTCTCAGATAAAATCTTGACTTTGAAATTTGACAAGCATAGATTCAGATAGTGTTTGCTATCAGAGATTGACATAAAATAAGTTTACAACACTGTCATAATATTGATAGAAATAGAAGAAGAAATGAAAGGTTTCTCATAGAATTGTCCTTTAACACATATTCTATGATAGCCTTCAATTTTCAAAAGAGTAATGAAGTTACTTAAGATATTATCTTGAGATACAAATTTTATGATAGTCTTCAATACGTGTTTAAGAGAATGAAGGTCTTCGTTTTCTATGTCTAGTCCCCAGTAACATTTTCTCTTGAGTCTCATTGGGTCCTCTAAACTGCCCAAAATGTTATTAAAGTTAATTTAATAAATTGTAATAATTTTTTATTTACAACTTTATTGTACTACATTTCTTAACTTATGTACACAATTTTTAAACGACAATCATGAAGAGAGAATTAATTAGTACCACCTCTGATCCTATTTATAAAAAATATATATTTTTAAAATTTATTGAATAATCAATATATCAAAATATATTAAATATTCAAGGAATTTAAAAAATCAACATTCTCTTATAAATAAAAACAGGGATAATATTAATAAACTTTATAATATATAATAATTTCAGCACATTATCTAATAGGTTGAATGTTTAACTTTTAGCAACTTCTTTCAAATGATTGATGTGTGGTAGTTGTACTCAAGAATATTTCAACATGCTCATATTATTCAACTTGATCACTAGTTACTTGTAAGCAAAGGGAATGATCATTCATGCATGTATGAACCGGAATGTTGTTAGATACGACAAAGGACAATAATATTTGTGAGACCAATGATTAAAAACATTTTCAAAGTCTTGATGTTTGTCAACTTTAATATTAAGTCTACAAGTCATAAACTCACCAATTCTGTATTGAAAAAATATTACAATTGTCTTCCACAAGACCCAAAACAAAGGACCTTATATTATGAAAGAGATAGTCGGTAAATAGATGCTTTTAGGAAAAAGGGATAGAATTTGCAAATGGATGGGAAATGCTTAATTTGAATTGACTCCATTAGTATTCCACCAGCAGCATATAGCATATGTGGAAAATTTTCATTGTGGAATTTTTGACTTTATATACCCTCCACACAAAACACCCTGTATGTGTGTTCAAGCCACTTCTTTTTATGGAATTCCCATCCTTTTCCAATAACATGATATCTAATCTTCTTATCAATAAAAAGGAAAAGGAGATCTAATCTCACTATCTTATTCTTACCGAATACAAAAGCAAAATTTTGGAGGATTTGGATTCTCTCCTTACTCCAACATGTTTGGTTATTATAACCGGGTAAAAATTAATCTTTGTTAAATTAGATTTTAGTTTAAAATGAATTTACAGTAAATTATTTTATATTTAAATATGTTCATCTAGAATGAGTTGAAATGTAAACATAACAATTGAATGATAAAATTAAAATTTTTAACTATAAAATAGATTTGAATATAAGATAATGAAAAACTCTCATATATATAAAGATTAATTGCATGTTTAAGTTATGAAAATCAAGTCTGCCTCATTCCAAAAATGAACTATAACTTTAATGTAGTTATATTTTTCTATATGTTTCTTTAATTGCAAGTAATCTAATAAATTTGGAGAAATTGTTTGACAAGAAATATATTATGAGGTAGAGTTGTCTCAAGTTTTTGAAGGGTTTGTGTATGTTAACTGAAGTTTAACTATGACAATATTTTATGAGACCTTATTTATACACGATTTTACTATGATAAATTGTATGCCTAATGTAGTACTTCATCTTGCACGCCCTCAAAGACAGGTATGCCACGAGGTTAGAAGATAAGGAATTGACAATGTTTAATGCAAGTTACAACCTAATTTTGAAGGCACGCCTCTAAAACATCTGAACCTTCAAAATTGTGATCAACATGTTTGACCATCAATGTCTTGAATCAACTAGAGTTGAGAATCAAAACCAGATTCAGAGATATGGCAATCTGAATTTCAGAAGTATAAGCCGAATGAACGTGAAGAAAATGGTGTATGAACTTCCTCATATCAAAATGTCGAAGTAGTAATGTGAAGTGTAGTCTAGCCCAACTGACAAAGAAGTCATTTAAGCATGACTTGCCAATGCATTCAATGCAGGAGATGGAAATTCTACCCTTAGATGTATGGGGATCATTTGAATTAAAATTAATGCGAGTTAATTAGTATTTTCTAACCTTCATAGATGAATTCACAAGGTACATGTGAGTTTACTCGATGGAGAATAAAAGGGAAGTATTCACTCATTTCAAGAACTTTAATTTGTCAGTTGAAAATGTAACATCAAAAGAATGATAACTGATGAAGGTGGTGAGTACACTTCAATTAAGTTTGTAAAATTTTGTGATAAAGAAGGAATTAAGTATGAGATAATAGTTCCTTACACACCTCGGGACAATGACGTTGTTGAAAGGAAGAATATAAGCATATTGAACATTGTAAGAAGCCTGCTCAAGGAAGGTCAATTGTCAAAGCATTTCTAAGAACAAGAAACTAGAAGTGCAGTGCACATCATCTATAGATGCCTAACAAAGGAACTAATGAACAAGACCCCTTTTGAGTCCTAGATAGATCTAAAGCCAAATGTTTCTCATTTAAGAATTTTTTGCTCACTTTGTTTCAAGCATGTACCTGAATAATTATGAAAGAAGTTGGATGATAGAAGTCAAACTATAATCCTTGTAGGCTACCATTCAATAGGTGCATACAAATTATGCTCACTTAATGAGAATAAAGTGGTAATACATAGTAGTGTGTAGTTTAATGAGATCAAATTATGGAATTGGCTAAATTTCCAAATTATCTATTGCAGAATGATGCAAAATTAGACAATGTTAGAGCAATATTGCAATAAGATCAAGTAGATGAGGTTGTGGAGGAACACGAGGTAAGAAGGTCAAGTAGATCAATAACCCAATCAATCAAGCTAACTTATTATGAATGATTTCCTGACCAATTAATAGATGAAAATGGTGATCTGATAGAGGAAGCAATGATGGTTAAATCAAAACCAATTTATCATAATCAAGCCATGAAAGATGAGAGTTGGTAAGAAGCTGCGAAGAATAAACTCATAGAAATTAAGAAGAATCAAACTTGAGAAAATTGGTCAAACATTCAAACAAGAAAGATATCTACACTACTATAAATAATAGATTTTACAACAAAGCTTTCACCTGAACCAACTAAAATCGAGGTAAAATACCTTGGAGTGAGACCTTTTAATTTTTTTTTTAAAATTATATCTAATCCTTCGATATTTTAGTTAAACTGACAAGAAATGAAGCTTAGGGTTTGAGCTTCAATTCCAAACTCTTGTGATTCATGTTTTATTTTGAATCAAAATGGGGCACATATTTTGTTTAATTTTTTAATTACAAAAGGAAATGAAGCTCAGGGTTTGAGTTTTGATTCCCAATTTCTGCGGTTTCATGTTTTATTTAGAACCAAAATGGAACCTTTATTTTTTTAAAAATTTGATGTAAATCATCTTTTCACTTGGTGTTTACTTCAAAATGAGATATAAACTCCAAACAATGTTTTATTCCAACATCAGAATGCTATAAACCCTTTATAGAATGCAAACATTTTAAAAGATTATCAGTTATGTTAAGACTCTTTGATCTTAAGGTAAAAAGAGGGTAGATGGATAAAAGTTTCACTGAATTACTTGAATTGTTGTAAGAAATTCTTCCAGAAGATAACATGTTATTGAATCGTAGTTATGAGGCCGAGAAGATATTATGTCCAATGGGTTTTGACTGTGTCAAAATACATGCATGTGATAATGATTCCATATTATATAGGAAAGAGTACAAAAATTTGAAGGAGTACCCGAGGTGTGGGGAGTCACGCTACAATATGAAGGACAATGGTAATGAAGATGATGATGGTGTAACCAGAAAGGGTGTTTTTGTCAAGGTGATGTGGTACCTGCCAATGATTCAAAGCTTTAAAAGATTGTTTGCTAATGTAACTGACACAAAGAATACTAGATGTAATACATATAATAGAATATGTGATGGAAACTTTTTCCACGTAGTTGATGCATTGTAGTGGAAGAAAATTATTTCATTAATTCCATATTTTGCCCTTGAGCCAAGGAACTTTAAGCTTGGACTTACCATCAATGGAACGAACCATTTGGCAATATGAGTACTAAACATACTTCATGGCATGTTCTTTCATAACTTACAACCTATCTTTATGATTATGTATGAAGCGCAAATATATGATGTTATCAATGATGATTTCATGTAAAAAACAATCGCTAAACGACATAGATGTTTATTTAATTACATTGATTGAAGATACAATAGTTTTGTGGGAGGAATATGTTGATATTGATGATGCGTATATGGATTATAATTTTAAGATGTGTATTATATTATTTTTTACAATCAATGACTTTCCTGCGTACTGTAATTTGTCTAGGTACAACGTTAAGGGATATAAAGTGTCTCCTATATGTGTATATGACACATGTTACCACCAACTACAAAATGGAATAAATATTGTTTACATTGGGCATTAAAATTTCAAATACCCAGTCATCCATAACATAGATTGAGGAAGGATTTTAATTGTGAGCATGAGTTTGATATTGCTCCAAAACCCTTAACCAAGGAGGAAGTTTATAAGAGACAAAAATACATTAGTATAATCTTTAGAAAGAACCAAAAAGGTTTTGTAGAGAAAAATATTTGAAAAATGAATTTGGTATTCTTTGAACTTTCATACTGGTCTAGCCTAGATATAAGACACTGTCTTGATGTGATGAATGTGGAGAAAAATGTGTGTGATAGTTTGATTTAAAAACTTCTAAACATTAAAGGCAAGATAAAAGATAGTAATAATTCCCATCTAGATATGGTGGTGATGGGAATACGACAAAAGTTATCCCCAAAATAAATAGGAAATAAAATATATTTTCCCCCAGCATGTCACAACCTGTCTTAAAAAAATATAAAAAGTTTATGCGATTATTTGCGGAGTACCAAAGTTACCCAAGGGTACTCATCAAATGTTTGTTTCAATTAATGATATCAAATTATTTGTATTAAAATCTCATTATTGTCATGTCTTGATGCAACAACTTCTACCAGTGGTTATCTCTGGCATTTTACCAAAACGTGTAAGTGTAACTATAACCTGATCGTGCTTAATCTCCAATGCTATATGTAGTAAGTCATTTATCAAAGAATTTTAGACGAGTTAGAACATGATGAAAAAATTATATTGTTTCAATTAGAGATGTATTTCCCTCTATCATTTTTTGACATCATGGTTTACTTAATTATTCATTTAGTCAAGGAGATTAGATTTTGTGCTCTGGTATATTTAAGGTCGATGTATTTGGTAAAGCAATACATAATGATCTTTAAAGAATATACGAAGAAGAATCCATGTCTGGAAGCTTTAACACAGAAGATTCTATTGAGTTTTGTTCAAACTATTTTTCATTAGCAAACGCTAGGAATTCTCGAGTCTCGTCATGATGGAAGATGTGCAGGTAGAGGTACTCAAGGTTTAAATGTTAAAATAAACCGAGTTATAGTTCTTCAAGTTCATTTGTATATACTAATTAACCTTTATGAAGTTAAACCATACTTCTCCACTCACAAGAGTCTTATCAATGAAAACTCCCCTAAATGCGTGAAAATTGATGTTGTTAGAGCATAACAAAACTTTCATAAATTTGTTTAATGAAAGAGTTTTTAAATATACAGTTCATTTGAGATAATTAAATGGATGTCATATACGCCCAAGTTTAATGTAATAAGTTGGATGGCATACTAAATTAATAAATTTTCATTCTATACAAAATCAAAGGATGATCGTAGTACAAAGCAAAACAGTGGGGTTACAGTTAAAGTTGGATCCATGTAAATCTCTAGTTCCAAAGATAAGAATTATCTACTACCATCTAGAGCGTATTTTGGGGTTATTGAGGTGATTTTAGACATTGATTATGTTATTATTAACGTGCCTTTATTTAAGTGCAAGTGGATTGACAGTAACACTGGTGTACAAACTGATAAATAAGGATTCATGCAACTTGATCTTCAAAAGGTAGCATATATGAACAAACAATTCATCAAAGCATCCCAAGAAATAACAGTTTTTTATGTCACTGATCCTTCTAACACTAGATGGTCAATTTTTCTACAAGTAAAACATATTATTGATGGTGATTAAAATCAAGATTTAAATTTTAAGGCCCCTTCTTTTGCAACATATGTGCGTCTCTCATCTTAAGCAAATGATTCAAATGATGTGCATGCTACTTGTTATGATCATCAAGAAGGGATACGGGAAAACTAGGAAGTAAATATTTCAATATGAGTTAGTAATATATATTTATTCATTTTATATTTGTATATTTTTACTAATATTTATTTTTCCAACATGTAGAGATGTCGAAGGATACCATATGTTGCATGGTTTTAGAAGGAAAAGGCCTGAAATTCTTACCTGTAAAGTAAGTGTTATCATTTATGACATTCATATATCCTTATAAATTATTTATGTTGAAGATGAGAAAAAGTACACAATAAGGGGGAGTTGAATTGTTTTTTTCATTTTCTTAATTTGCGTCTGATCAGAGTTCAGAATCTAAACAGGTGTTCAAATTCTGATTATACTTAGCAGTGGAATGTTAATAGAAGCAAATGAATAATAGCATAAGACACAAAGATTTATATTGGTTCCTCCCAAATGAGAGTAGTTCAGTCCCCTTCTTCACAAGATATTTTCACTTTAATCAAATCATGATTACAATCGCTTAAGCATTCTGCATAAGACTTTTACAATGTTCAGACCCTAATTCTGAGACTTCTTTCTTAAACCCCTAAGGCTCAAGACTTCCTTGCTCAAGTCCTACAGACTCAAGACTTCCTTGCTTAGACCCTCAGCCTAAGACTTTCCTGCTCAGGTCCCTCAGAACTGAGACTTCCTGCTTAAACCCCTCTGACCCAAGACTTCCAGCTTAAACCCCTCAGGTTCAAGACTTCCTGCTTAGACCGTAGCCTAAGACTTTCCTGCTTAAGCCCCTTAGGCTCAAGACTTCTGCTTAGACCCTCGATTCGAGACTTCCTTGCTCAGGTTCCACAAACCCATGACTTCTGCTCCACATGATTAAGACTTTTAATGCTCTAGCACATAGTAGGAGACTTACATGGCCCAAGCATCTTGGCGAGAGATTATGATTTCTCAATCAATCTACTTGATTAAGACTTTCATTGCTCTAGCACATAACAGGAAACTTACATGACACAAGCATATTGACGAGAGATTAGGATTGCTTAATCAATCTACTTGATTAAGATTTTCGTTTCTATAGCACATAGCATGACACTTACATGGTTCAAGCATCTTGGTGAGAGACTTTGATCTAAACTGCTAAACAACATGTTCAGCAGAATAGAAAACAAGGTGCACTTGATACAAATATCAGAGGTACAGGGAAATCACCATAACAAAGTTCTAAAGCTCTTAATGTTTATAATATATTTAATGTTTATAAGATATTCAATGTTTATAAGATATTCAACGTTTAATAAATCTTAAGGCTTTTACAATTACAACCTACAATATAAATTTTGCGTAACCAATTGTGTTGATAATTACTAATCTGTTTACTCATCCATCAGGTTGATCCTTGCTAAAGATTTAGTTTAAACCTTCCTCTACTTATATAGCATTTGTATAAGACTAGCCGTTTGAGAGATAACTTGATCAAGTGTCTTTGATTTCTCCATAGTACAAGAGACGTTGAACATAAATACAACAAAAGATATTGATCTATTGTGTATCGTGTTTAACCGTTGAGTCTTCAAAGATATCATGTATTATAGATCCATTGAGAGTAGATATCCATAAAGCATGCCAACGTTTCTTGAGCCTTGTGAGCTAAGACTCTAGCTGACAAACTGATTTAACAATGCAGCTTGCTTTCTGCAGTACAGATAGCTCCAGCTTTATCACTAACTCTGAATGATCACCAGAATCCAATTTACATTCACTAGGTGTAGAGACAATTATGTTGCTTCTTTTGATGTTGAGACCTTCAACTTTAGAGTTTACGTGTTGCACCCCAAAATTTGCCTAACCTTTTTCTTACTTGGCTTTATGTTTCATTGCATCATCATATCATTGGTCTAGCATTTGCATAGCATAGCATTATTCATCTAGCAGGGGATCAAGTGTGATTTATATCAAGAGGAGCCTATCTAGAGGTCTTATTCAAGCTTGAGAGGTCACCAAGGTCATCAGAAAGTGGGTTGTGTCCTTGAGAAGTTTGGATGCTGGTATGTGGTTCATCTCCTAACTTGGGGGCCAATTGAAGACCATCAGTAGGTTGTGAGGCCTTGATCATGGATAGGGTATGTGGGTAGAGCTCATGGAGTGCCTTGAGGGTCATGGTGGAGCTCAGTCAAGTCATTATGCCAAGTGTGAAGAGCCACAGTTGAGGGTGTTGCAATTAGGGTTTTCATCTGGTCAACCCTAAGTTAACTGTGCAATTGAAGGAGATTAAGACTCAATTCTAAGTCTTTATGATCATGGAAAGTTGTGTTGAGATAAATGAGGTGATATTCCAAGTCAATCCAAGAAGAACTCAGAGTGTGAGGAGTTGCTAAATTAGGGTTCTCTGGGTAAAATCCCCTGTTTAGTGTCTAACTTCAAGACCACTTATCTCAAGATACAAGTTTCATCTCAACTTTTGGCCGAAATGGAACTTGTAGAGCATGTTCTTAGCTTTAATGTGAGTACTAGAAGTCCTTGATTGGATTTATAGAGCTCAAGTTATGATCCAGACAAGTTACGGGTCATCAGATGAATGTGAAATTTGTCTGCAAAAGTCAACCAACTTCCAAGGCACTTTTGACCTATAATGAGGTTTACAAGTCAGGGGTATTTTGGGAAAGTGAGATTATAGGTCATTTGGCATTATAGGTCATTTTCACTATCTTGCACACTCCAAATGAAGTTTTGTCCAACACAAAACTTGCTCAAAATGGGATTTTAAGGTCAACCATGTATCCATGAGGCATTGATTTGTCTTAAGGTAAGACTTGGTTCATGGAAGCTTGATAAAAGGGTAAAAGGCATTTAAGTTAAAAAAATTCAAATTTAATCATATGTGTTCAAACAAGACCAAATGAGAGCATATTTTTAGTGGAAACATCATTTTGAGAACAATGGCATCATTGAAAAATCAATTTGAGGCTTATTTCATGGTGTTTCACATTGTTACTTCATGGATAAGTAACACATTCAATCTTGGCCATAAGATGATAAAAAGGGTGCAATCTGATCCCTTCATTCTCAACAGGCCATAAACAATACATGTCAAGCTTTTAGGAGAAGGAACTGAGCCAGAACCGTGTATGCCATGAGTGAGTTTTGAAGAGAAATTGGAAACGTGGATATCATAGTTTGGGCCTCCAATGGGCCTCCAAATCACTCAAGCCAATTCTATTTAAGTTCAGAAAGAGATTCAGATCAAGTTTGGTGGTTATATGGAGCTAGAACCAGAGATTGCAGTTAGAGTTTTCAAGCTTTAAGTGCAAATCGTGTTTTCCATTCCAGAGCAATTTAAGGCAAATCAAGGTTTCTAATAGCTTCATCATTCATCAACGAACGAATCTGCATAAGTTGGAGCCAAGAATCACCGTGCAACTGCCTCAATTTCAAGCTACAAACCAGGTTGGTAACTTCCACAATTACTCTAGTTTTAGGATGATCTAGCATGAATTGAACTGTGGTTAGGACTTAGGAAGAAACCTAGATGGATTTCAGATCATAATTGTGGAGTTTAGAGACAATCTAAGTCATGATCAACTTTCTGTTGAGCTTCGAAACTGCCTAATCTTGAGGTGTTAGCATGATTGGAATAACTTAAGTTAATCTCTGAAGAATAAGGAAAAGATC
This sequence comes from Lathyrus sativus, assembly GCA_963859935.3. Classification (NCBI taxonomy): domain Eukaryota; kingdom Viridiplantae; phylum Streptophyta; class Magnoliopsida; order Fabales; family Fabaceae; genus Lathyrus; species Lathyrus sativus. The sequence goes on from OZ012737.1 coordinate 577,273,878, forward strand.
TGTGGCTTTAATCTGAGTTTTGGTGATGTTTGATCAGATGACATATTTTAGGATCTTGATTGTGTTTTAAAATCCAGTGAGAATTAGGAGAAAATAATGATGGATTTGGATTCAGGAAGAAAAATGGAGAAGATTCATATAAGATGTGACTTGTTTTCATGACCTGCAACTCTTGCCTCACTGGAGAAGACGGTGGCGCGGCCACCGAAACCACCGTCCCTGTTCCCTCCCAGTTTCAGAGTTAAAATAGAGACGATGAGTGAGGACCATTAGATTAGGTCTGAGACTTGACTTTGTAAGCTAATCCAATGATCCACGTTTAATCCCAAAACGGTGTAGCTTCATTAATGCGCTGGCAGCCTTAGAGCGTGTTAGATTGTTTGACCCGTAGTGTGATCCAACGCCCTTAGTATTTTCTCAGCATTTAATTTCTTTTATTTCATTTTTGATTTTCTTTTATTGCTTTTATCATTTTTAATTCATATAAAATTGATTAATGATCAAAAAAATGTGAGAAAAATATGAGCATGATCCTGATTTAATTTCTGACTCTTTGATACTCTTAGATTTTATTTTGATGCAATTCCCAATTTATTTGCATTTTTTCCATTTTGTGATTTCTTTTAATTTAACATTTTGAGCTTGTTAATTGATGATTTTTGTATGCAAGTTTGGTGTGGAATTTGGACTTAATTCTTTGTTGGTTTGTTATAGACATATTAAGGTGCTTTCTTGATTTTTTGGGGTAATTTTTAGGTAGCTTTAGGTTCTGTTTTGAACTAGACTTTTAGGAGCTTCCCCATTTGACCTCCCTTTGGACACTTTGTGATTTAGGATTTCTTTAGTGATTCTCCCTTTAGATTCAGTCCTTGACCTTTCTACCATAGGTCCCTAACCCTCTTAGGATCCCTTAGAAAATTCCCTAGAATTTTAGGACTTGATTTCATATTTTTCTTAGAATTAAAAATTGGACTAGTTTTATGATGCTTCTAACATGACCTTTCCTTTAGAATGACCTCAAGGGTGACCCATAGCATGAAGTAAATCTCCCATTCCTTTTGGATAGTGCTTTAGACTTGTTAGAGCTTCTGTATGCTCAATTGTAATGCTTGATTTGGTGTTCTGGTTTCCTTTTAGTAGCTTTCTTTGAGCTTGTAGGATTAGGGTTTTGTAGAGCCTTAGAAGTTGTTTTCTTCTTTCACAAACATGGTTTGCTTTGTGTGTATTCCATTACCATCCTATGATTCAAGGTCCCTATGTGGAAGCCTCATCCCTCCTTTGGAAGGATGTGTGGCATATCACAAAAGGTAGAACCTTTGAGGATGCCTATCTTAGATGTATGGTTGAGTGCCATGATGGATTCCCTTGGTTTCCATCATGCTTCCCATCATCATGCAATCATCTTGATGTTGATTATCATCTCCCTTGGTGGATCACTTGAAGCTTGAAGATGAAGTCTTCTCTTGAATATAGCTTGGGCATGGAGATCAAACTACAGACTGTTGGACTGTTTTGCTGTTAGAAGACAGCTTTGCTGTTGGGCTGCTGGCTTGCTGTCTTGTTTGCTGTATTTTCTGATTGCTTTGCTATACTTGTGTGACTGTTTGGTGTGGTGCATTAGACTAGGCTTTCATGTAGTTTGTTCTAGGCCTAAGTGCATTTAAAGGTTGAGTTTGCTCCCTTTGCTTGTTTGCATTAGAGGTTGAGTCTGTCTCCCTCTGCTTGTCTGTTACTGTTTGGCTTTGCTTGTTGGCTGAAGGTTGAGTTTGTCTCCCTTGCCTGTGTTTTGTGTTTTTTCTTGCTTGCTCTAGAGGTTGAGTTTGGCTCCTTCTGCTTGTATTGCTGCATTGCATGCATTTTACTTACAGTTATTTCTTTTTAGTCATTGTTGCTGTTGCTTTCCTTTGCCATGTTCCCCTAGGAACTCTGACTTCTCTTGTTCAAGAGAAGTTATGACAGACATTAGGGTTCTAACCATGCATGATAACATTAGGTAGATCCCTCCTAACCTCAATCATAGGATCATCTTTGCATGACAACTTTATGATTGGATTAGTTCCCCTTTAGTGCGTCCTTTCTCTTCTCATCTTCAAACAAATCAAAATACAGTAATAAAGGTTAATTGATGTTGTGCGCTACAAGCCTTAAGCTACTTGAGAAAGGGTTGTTGGAGAGTTTCTTTTCAACAGCTTGGATGTTTAGTATGGTACCCTTTGGGTGACATGCGACACATTCACTCCCAGGTCATAGTCTCTAGTGCGATATTAGTTGAAAACATCCATAAAAAACACTTCTTCAGTAAAAGACTTCAAAACAAACATCAAACATCTGTTAGAACACAGATTGGTTCTTAATAATATCTCTATGTTTTGATGATAACTATTATGAAATTTTGTAATTAAGAATTATATACTCTAAAATTTGCTTGAGAGTTTTTACTGCAGAAAGTAAAGGAATTAACACTCCAGAAGCAAATCAGAATTGAACATAAGAAATTTGCTAGACTCTGAAGCGCCAGATGCATCCATTAGAAGATTCTGAATGCTGCCAACAGAAGATCCTGAGCGTAGCCTCCAGAAGGATCTGAAGCAGAAGCTCCTGAAGAATCTGAAGCAAGTCAGAAGCATCTGAACCAAAGAAGAATTCTGTATGAAGAGTTTTCAAAGCATAATTACTACAGAAGATTCTGAAAGTACTAAAGCTGCCAGTATTGAGGATCTGACTCAAATATGCTCTGATCTTAAACACGCTAAAAGCACACCTGCGGCAGAAGACTCTGATTCAGCAAAACTCCGATCAACATCAGAAGGCTCTGATCAACTTAGACTTTGATGGAACTTGCTGAAAATTGAAGAAGGATTATTCAAATATTATATCCGTTTGAATAGTCCAAATGACTCTTTCCTTATTTATGCTAGACACAAGAACACAGACAAAAAGGATTTATCTGTGCTTTCTTCTTCTAGGAAAGGTCACTTGATGTGAAGACAAAAAGGCTCAGACCTTTTGGACACTCTTCTCAACGTGAAATGTAACAGCCCAAATTTCATTAAATAATTAATTGTAGTAATTAATTTATTTAGTGGGATTTTATCAATGTTGGAAATTAATTTTTATTAATTGGGATTAATAGAGAATTAAGAAGGAATTGGAGAGGAAGGAAAATGAAGGAAATATATAAGAGAGAAAGAAAAGAAAAGAAAGATAGAAAACATTTGGAAAGAAAGAGGAAAGAAGAAAAAAAGGAGAGAAAGAGAAGAGAAGAAAAGGAAAAGTGGAAATCATCAAGAACCAACATCAAAGCTCCGATTAATCGAGGTAAGGGTGAGAAATGTTTCTATTTGATCATTGTATGATGTTATGTATGTTGGGTTGGGGTTTTGGTAGAGTTTTCATCACTTTCCAATTAGGGCAAAAGTTGGAATAATCGGTAGATTGATGATTTAATCGGTTGAAACTGAGCAATAATGCCGTAGAATAGTCGGGTAACATGTATTGATGTTGTTTGTACTGATTTGGGTGTGTAAGAGAAGGTTGATGATGGATTGGTGAAGGAGGGACATAATAGGGTTCTGTTCTGCGCAGGTTCGCTGGCTCTCGCCAGGCGAGCAAAGGCGAAGCTTCGCCAGGCGAAGCCTAGCGAATGTTGGCGAATAATTATATTTAAGTCCCAGTGGACTTCGCTGGTGGGTTCGCCAGGCGAAGTTGAGTAGCGAGGGCTCGCCCAGCGAAGGTGCTGGCGAATGGTGGCGAATGAAGTCAGTAGCTACTGACTTGGGCTCGCTGGGAAGTCTCGCCAAGCGAAGCCTAGCGAGTGTTCGCTGCAAGGGTTCGCCAGGCGAATGGAGGCGAATGTGACAGCATTTTTCCTTTGCTGTGTTGTTCATGTAGAGATGGTTTGGTTGCCTCTCAGAGATCAATACCTCTATGATATGATATAGATATGATCTATTGTGATGATGTGTGTTGTGGGTAGCCTACGGGCGTGAATCCTAGAATTGTGATTTGAATGTTAATTGCATCAAGTATAAATACATGTGAACATAATGGGTGATTATGTGTGTATTATTTAATGAACTTGTGAATGCTTGATGTGTATACAATTATGTGATGAGTATGCATGAGAACATTGTGAATATGTGTGCATCACTTGTAATTGTATGATTGGTATTGTGATGTGAATACCTTGATTGTTGTGATATATGCTGTATGTGCAATCATTGTGTAATTCTTGAAGAGATGAATTATGTAAATGCATGAGATTAAGATGTCGGTCTTAAGTGCATTTGTCGTGGTTGATTGTACATGCATCATTTAGTCAAGAGGCAATGTCTGTTAGTTTCGTGGAAACTAGTGGCTTGTCCCAAACCTAGAAGAGTGGGTTTGAAGGCTTAGAGGACGGGCCTTTGTGGTTATCGGTCTAGAAGAGTGGACCCGGTTTAATGTAAAAACCGAAAAAGATAACGGGTTATCGGTCTAGAAGAGTGGACCCGGTTTAATGTAAAAACCGAAAAAAGATAACGAGAGTCGGTACCGCATTGCATGAGTTGCATTGAGTTATTGAGTCACATTGATATATGACATATGCATGAAGAGATGCTTATGTGTGAATGATGAGATTGTGGAAATTGTAAGTGTATGCATAATGTGGAAATGCTTTGTGAATATCCAGGTTTGTCTATATATGTGTGGTAAATATATATGACTAAGAGAATGAAGTATGGTGAGAAATGTGAATATGTGTTATATGACTACCTATATATATATATATAATCTTATGCTTTGATTATTATGGTTATATTTCTCACCCTTCTGCTGTTTTATAATGCTCTATGAGGCATTGCAGATTAGGATGCTGGAGTCCTTTTGTGAAGTTAGTCTTCATTCTTTTGTGTCGGCTGCTCTGATATGTAACACCGGGTAGTTAGACTAGTATAGTCATTCTTTTGTGATACATTGCGATGTATCAGCTGATGTGGTTTTGTAATCTAACTGATATGATGCATTAATCTGGATGACTTATGTGCATTTGAATTAATATTTTGGAACTGATCAAATGATGTTATTTTCCTCTCAAATTGAATGTTGAAATGTGAATTCTAAAACTACGAAATTGTTACATATTTTATGGAGCAAAATGTTAAAGAGTTTCGTTGGTGAAATTGTGGCATTCTTCTTTTATACCTTATTATAAAACCTTTTTACTCTGATAATTTGTATGTGCTTAATTGTTTTATATGCATTTATTTGGGGTGTAGAAGGGGGTGTTACAATAGTGGTATCAGAGCAGGTCGGTCCGTCCGGCCAAGTTGTTAGAGTGTTTTTCCCTGTGTGTTATTGATATGCATGTGTTGCATTATCAATATTGGTTGTTCTTACGTGGTTCTATTGCTGGAATTAGTAAGATGGTTGCAGGAAGGAACGACGAAGCGATTGCGGAGGCATTGACGAGATTGGCGGGGGCAATTGGGCAGAATCCTCCGGCCAATGTGAATGAGAGGAATCATGCTGATGATGGATTCCGTGCTTTGGGGAAATTCCAAAAGAATAACCCTCCGGTCTTCAAGGGAACTCATGAACCGGACAAGGCACAAATTTGGTTGAAAGCCGTGGAAAAGATTTTTCGAGTTATGAATTGCTCGGATGCACAGAAGGTGCAGTTTGGGACTCATATGCTCGAAGGAGAAGCTGAAGATTGGTGGGGTAATACTCGCCAAAGATTTGAGGAAGATGATATTGTGATTACTTGGGATTTGTTTAGAGAAACCTTTCTGGAGAAGTATTTTCCAGAGGATGTGCGGGGGAAGAAAGAGATCGAGTTTCTTGAGTTGAAGCAAGGTAATTCGACGGTTGCTGAGTATGCGGCGAAATTTGAGGAGTTGATCAAATTTTGTCCTCACTATAATACTGGTAATGCTGAGAGGTCTAAGTGCCTCAAGTTTGTAAACGGTTTGAGACCCGAGATTAGACAAGCTATTGGATATCAGGAAATCAGACGGTTTTCTGAGTTGGTTAACAAGAGCAGAATTTATGACGAAGACAGTAGGGCTAGGTCCAGCCACTACAAGAGTCTAAGTGACAAGAAAGGAAAGGGACAATTCAGAGGAAAACCTTACGTGACTCCTGCTGATAAGGGGAAACAAAAGGTTGGTTTTGGCAAGATGCCAAGTGGGGGAGTTTCTACCCCGGTTAGGTGTTACAATTGTGGTGAAGCGGGGCATCGTGCTCCGGAGTGCAAAAGTGTTGATCTGAAGTGTTTTAAGTGTGGCAAGCCAGGCCACAAGGCTCTAGAGTGTAGAAGCGGTGCGGGTGTTACTTGCTATAACTGTGGTGAGCGAGGGCACATCAGTACCAAGTGCGATAAGCCGAAGAAGAATCAAGGGAGCGGGAAAGTGTTCGCTCTATCTGGATCTGAGACTGCTAGCGACGATCGATTGATCCGAGGTACGTGCTTCATTCATGGTACACCTTTGATTGCTATAATTGATACCGGAGCTACGCATTCTTTTATTTCTTTGGATTGTGTTAGAAGGTTAAATCTTGAGTTGTCTGTGATTGGTGGCGGTATGGTTATTGATACTCCTGCTATGGGTTCGGTAACTACAACGTATGTTTGCTTGAATTGCCCGTTGAGTATTTTCGGTAGAGATTTTGGGATTGATTTAGTGTGTCTTCATTTGGATCAACTGGATGTCATTCTTGGAATGAATTGGTTAAAATTCAATCGTGTGTATATTAACTGTTTTGACAAAACGGTTATTTTTCCCGACTCGGATGTTGAAAGGGAATTGTTTATGACGAGGAAACAAGTGAAAGAATCGGTGCAAGATGGGGCTAAGGTATTTATGCTTATGGCAACTTTGAGGACTGGTGAGAGTGAAGGGATTGATGGTTTGCCCATTGTTAGAGATTTTCCGGAAGTATTCCCTGATGAGATAAAGGATTTACCGCCGGAGCGAGAAGTGGAGTTTTCGATAGATTTGATTCCTGGAACTAGTCCGATATCGATGGCTCCATATCGTATGTCGGCCTCAGAGTTAAAAGAGTTGAAGAGTCAACTTGAGGATTTGCTTGAAAAGAGGTTTATTCGTCCGAGCGTGTCACCGTGGGGTGCACCGGTGTTATTGGTTAAGAAGAAAGAGGGTTCTATGAGGCTCTGTGTGGATTACAGACAGTTGAACAAGGTGACTATTAAGAATAAGTATCCACTTCCAAGGATTGATGATCTGATGGATCAGTTGGTTGGTGCAAGCGTGTTCAGCAAGATTGATTTGAGATCTGGGTATCATCAGATCCGTGTGAAAGCTGAGGATGTTCAGAAGACGGCCTTCCGAACGAGGTATGGACACTATGAGTATTCCGTGATGCCATTTGGTGTGACTAATGCACCGGGTGTATTTATGGAGTACATGAATAGGATTTTCCATCCTTATTTGGATAAGTTTGTGGTGGTGTTTATCGACGACATCTTGGTTTATTCGAAGAGCGAAGGAGAGCATGCCGAGCATCTGAAGATTGTGTTATCTGTGCTGAGAGAGAAGCAGTTGTTCGCGAAGCTTTCTAAGTGTGAATTTTGGTTGAAGGAAGTTAGTTTCCTTGGTCATGTGATTTCTAGTAGTGGTGTTGCGGTTGATCCGTCGAAGGTTGAAGCGGTGTCGCAATGGGAGACTCCGAAGTCAGTTTTTGAGATCAGAAGTTTTCTTGGTTTAGCCGGTTATTATCGGAAGTTTATTGAAGGATTTGCTAAGTTATCGTTGTCGTTGACGCAGTTGACTAGGAAAGGTCAAGCCTTTGTTTGGGACGCCAAGTGTGAAGCGAGTTTTCAAGAACTTAAGCGAAGGTTGACGACAGCTCCTGTTTTGATTCTACCAAATCCAGAAGAACCATTCGTTGTGTATTGTGATGCTTCTTTGATGGGCTTAGGAGGTGTGTTGATGCAGAATAACCAAGTTGTGGCTTATGCTTCAAGGCAACTCAAAGTGCATGAGAAGAATTATCCGACGCATGACTTAGAGTTGGCCGCCGTTGTGTTCGTGTTGAAGCTTTGGAGGCATTATTTGTTTGGTGCGAGGTTTGAAGTGTTTAGTGACCACAAGAGTTTGAGGTATCTTTTTGATCAAAAGGAATTGAATGCGAGACAAAGAAGATGGCTTGAACTTTTGAAGGATTATGATTTTGGCTTGAATTACCATCCGGGTAAAGCGAATGTTGTAGCGGATGCATTGAGTCGGAAATCATTGCATATGTCGGCGTTGATGGTGAAAGAGTTAGAATTGGTCGAGCAATTTCGAGATTTGAGTTTGGTATGTGAGAGAACTTCTTTTGGATTTAAGTTGGGTATGTTAAAGCTTACGAGTGGTATTTTGGACGAAATTCGAGAAGGACAGAAATCGGATTTGAGCTTAGTTGATCGGTTGACTTTAATCAACCAAGGCCAAGGTGGTGATTTTCGGATTGATGAGAATGGTATTATGAGATGTCGGGATCGAGTTTGTGTTCCGAACATGGTTGAGCTTAAGAAGAGCATCCTTGAGGAAGGACATCGTAGCGGATTGAGTATTCATCCGGGTGCTACTAAGATGTATCAGGATTTGAGGAAAGTATTTTGGTGGCCTAGTATGAAGAAGGATATTGCGGAATTTGTGTATTCTTGTTTGACTTGCCAGAAGTCGAAGATTGAGCATCAGAAGCCATCGGGTTTGATGAAGCCGTTGTTTATTCCTGAGTGGAAATGGGATAGTATCTCCATGGATTTTGTATCGGGTTTGCCGAGGACGCCGAGTAATTTTGAGGCTGTTTGGGTTATCGTGGATAGGTTGACTAAATCTGCTCACTTTATTCCCATGCGTATGGATTACCCTTTGGAGAAGTTGGCTAAGTTGTATGTTGAAAGGATTGTGTGCCTGCATGGTATTCCGCTGAGTATTGTTTCGGATAGAGATCCGCGGTTTACTTCGAGATTTTGGGAGAGCCTGCAGAGTGCTTTGGGCACTAAGTTGCGTTTGAGTTCAGCGTATCATCCTCAGACTGATGGTCAGACGGAGAGGACGATTCAGTCGCTTGAAGATCTTTTGAGAGCTTGTGTATTGGAAAAAGGAGGAGCTTGGGATAGCTACTTGCCTTTGATTGAGTTTACCTACAACAACAGTTTCCATTCGAGTATTGGTATGGCACCATTTGAGGCGTTGTATGGTAGGAGGTGTAGGACACCATTGTGTTGGTTCGAGTCCGGAGAGAGTTCTGTTGTTGGACCCGAGTTAGTTCAACAGACTACTGATAAGATCAAGATGATTCAAGAGAAGATGAGAATTACTCAGAGTCGTCAGAAGAGTTATTATGACAAGAGGAGGAAGGCACTTGAATTTCAAGAGGGAGATCATGTGTTTCTTCGAGTCACTCCGATGACAGGTGTTGGTAGGGCACTGAAGTCGCGCAAGTTGTCGCCGCGTTTCATTGGTCCTTATCAGATTTTGCAAAGGATAGGAGAAGTGGCCTATCGTGTGGCTTTACCACCGTCGCTTGCTAATCTTCATGACGTATTCCATGTATCTCAGTTGAGGAGATACATTGCGGATCCGTCTCATGTAGTCCAAATAGATGATGTGCAGGTGAAAGATAACCTGACTGTTGAGGCATCACCTGTGCGGATTGAGGATCGGAAATTGAAGCAGCTTCGAGGTAAAGAGATTGCTTTAGTAAAGGTCGCTTGGGGAGGACCGGCTGGTGGAGATGTTACTTGGGAGCTTGAGAGTCGGATGAAGGAGTCTTATCCAGAACTGTTTGAATCAGGTAACATTTTCGAGGACGAAAATTCCTAAAGTGGGGGAGAGTTGTAACAGCCCAAATTTCATTAAATAATTAATTGTAGTAATTAATTTATTTAGTGGGATTTTATCAATGTTGGAAATTAATTTTTATTAATTGGGATTAATAGAGAATTAAGAAGGAATTGGAGAGGAAGGAAAATGAAGGAAATATATAAGAGAGAAAGAAAAGAAAAGAAAGATAGAAAACATTTGGAAAGAAAGAGGAAAGAAGAAAAAAAGGAGAGAAAGAGAAGAGAAGAAAAGGAAAAGTGGAAATCATCAAGAACCAACATCAAAGCTCCGATTAATCGAGGTAAGGGTGAGAAATGTTTCTATTTGATCATTGTATGATGTTATGTATGTTGGGTTGGGGTTTTGGTAGAGTTTTCATCACTTTCCAATTAGGGCAAAAGTTGGAATAATCGGTAGATTGATGATTTAATCGGTTGAAACTGAGCAATAATGCCGTAGAATAGTCGGGTAACATGTATTGATGTTGTTTGTACTGATTTGGGTGTGTAAGAGAAGGTTGATGATGGATTGGTGAAGGAGGGACATAATAGGGTTCTGTTCTGCGCAGGTTCGCTGGCTCTCGCCAGGCGAGCAAAGGCGAAGCTTCGCCAGGCGAAGCCTAGCGAATGTTGGCGAATAATTATATTTAAGTCCCAGTGGACTTCGCTGGTGGGTTCGCCAGGCGAAGTTGAGTAGCGAGGGCTCGCCCAACGAAGGTGCTGGCGAATGGTGGCGAATGAAGTCAGTAGCTACTGACTTGGGCTCGCTGGGAAGTCTCGCCAGGCGAAGCCTAGCGAGTGTTCGCTGCGAGGGTTCGCCAGGCGAATGGAGGCGAATGTGACAGCATTTTTCCTTTGCTGTGTTGTTCATGTAGAGATGGTTTGGTTGCCTCTCAGAGATCAATACCTTTATGATATGATATAGATATGATCTATTGTGATGATGTGTGTTGTGGGTAGCCTACGGGCGTGAATCCTAGAATTGTGATTTGAATGTTAATTGCATCAAGTATAAATACATGTGAACATAATGGGTGATTATGTGTGTATTATTTAATGAACTTGTGAATGCTTGATGTGTATACAATTATGTGATGAGTATGCATGAGAACATTGTGAATATGTGTGCATCACTTGTAATTGTATGATTGGTATTGTGATGTGAATACCTTGATTGTTGTGATATATGCTGTATGTGCAATCATTGTGTAATTCTTGAAGAGATGAATTATGTAAATGCATGAGATTAAGATGTCGGTCTTAAGTGCATTTGTCGTGGTTGATTGTACATGCATCATTTAGTCAAGAGGCAATGTCTGTTAGTTTCGTGGAAACTAGTGGCTTGTCCCAAACCTAGAAGAGTGGGTTTGAAGGCTTAAAGGACGGGCCTTTGTGGTTATCGGTCTAGAAGAGTGGACCCAGTTTAATGTAAAAACCGAAAAAGATAACGGGTTATCGGTCTAGAAGAGTGGACCCGGTTTAATGTAAAAACCGAAAAAAGATAACGAGAGTCGGTACCGCATTGCATGAGTTGCATTGAGTTATTGAGTCACATTGATATATGACATATGCATGAAGAGATGCTTATGTGTGAATGATGAGATTGTGGAAATTGTAAGTGTATGCATAATGTGGAAATGCTTTGTGAATATCCAGGTTTGTCTATATATGTGTGGTAAATATATATGACTAAGAGAATGAAGTATGGTGAGAAATGTGAATATGTGTTATATGACTACCTATATATATATATAATCTTATGCTTTGATTATTATGGTTATATTTCTCACCCTTCTGCTGTTTTATAATGCTCTATGAGGCATTGCAGATTAGGATGCTGGAGTCCTTTTGTGAAGTTAGTCTTCATTCTTTTGTGTCGGCTGCTCTGATATGTAACACCGGGTAGTTAGACTAGTATAGTCATTCTTTTGTGATACATTGCGATGTATCAGCTGATGTGGTTTTGTAATCTAACTGATATGATGCATTAATCTGGATGACTTATGTGCATTTGAATTAATATTTTGGAACTGATCAAATGATGTTATTTTCCTCTCAAATTGAATGTTGAAATGTGAATTCTAAAACTACGAAATTGTTACATATTTTATGGAGCAAAATGTTAAAGAGTTTCGTTGGTGAAATTGTGGCATTCTTCTTTTATACCTTATTATAAAACCTTTTTACTCTGATAATTTGTATGTGCTTAATTGTTTTATATGCATTTATTTGGGGTGTAGAAGGGGGTGTTACATGAAAGCTCTCTTGGATCAGCTGCCTATAAAAGCAAGCCTTCACTCATCTTCTTCAGTTGATGTTTTATCCAAAAGAAATCAACATTCAAAGCTCTCATACTATTCATATTCTTTCTAAGAATTAATTTCTTTGTTCTTAACTTTAAGTGAAAAATCACAGTTGTGATAAAGCTTTCTAGAAGCAATTTAAACACTTGTATTTGTATTACATTTGATTGTAAACCTTAAGAAGATCCAGTTAGGATCAGTAGTTCTTGAGAAGACTTTGAACAGTTGTTCTTAGTGCTTACTATTGTAATCAGTTGATTAAATAGTGGATTAAGTCCTTGATTGAGAAAGGCAAATCACTCTAGGAAGGGTGGACTGGAGTAGTTGAGTTCAACGACCAGGATAAAAATACTTGAGTTTTTATTTCTAAGTTTTAATCTTCATACTTATTCAACCCCCCTTCTAAGTATTTTCTCACCTTCAGTTGGTATCAGAGCTCCGGTTCTGTGTATGCTACCACTTAATAGTGTCAGTAAAGATCCAGTGAGAAATACTTTGATATATATTTAGTTGTTACTATGGCTGATAATACAATGTCTAACATTAACAATAAATATGAAGAAAGGGACATAATCAGCACCAAACCCCCTATGTTTGATGGGGAGAAATTTGATTATTAGAAAGCCAGGATTGAAAGTTTTTTCCTTGGATATGATGCTGATTTATGGGATCTGGTCATAGATGGATATGTTCATCCCACTGATGGGAATGGCAAGAAAATAGACAGAAAATCTATGACAGATGCTCAGAAGAAAGAATTTAGAAATCACCACAAGGCCATAACAATATTGTTGAATGCAATATCTCACACTGAGTATGAAAAAATTACAAACAGGGAAACTACATTTAACATGTTTGAATCCTTAAAGATGACTCATGAGGGAAACTCTCAAGTCAAGGAAACAAAGGCTCTGGCTCTGATCCAGAAGTATGAAGCCTTCAAGATGGAAGACTCTGAATCTGTTGAAGCTATGTTCTTCAGATTTCAAATACTTACAGCTGGACTAAAGGTTCTGGATAAAGGATACTCTACTGCTGATCATGTGAAAAAGATCATCAGAAGCTTACCTACCAGATGGAGACCTATGGTGACTGCGTTGAAGATGGCTAAAGATCTAAACAAGATCTCCTTGGAGGAACTAATCAGTTCACTAAGAAGTCATGAAATTGAGCTTGAGAAAGATGAACCTCAAAACAAAGGTAAATCTGTTGCTTTAAAATCTAATAAATCTGCTAAAGCATTGCAGGTAATAGAGGAAAGCTCTGAAGAATCCTCATCTGAAAATGAAGATGAACTATCCATGTTGTCCAGAAGAATAAACAAACTCTGGAAGCATAAAGGAAAGAAGTTCAGAAACTTCAGGAAGCCTGACCAAAGAAAAGAATCTTCTGGACACAGAAGATTTGGCAAAAAGGAGGTTGTCTGTTATGAATGTAAAGAACCTGGACATTACAAAAATGAATGTCCAAAGATGCTGAAAGAAAAGCCTAAAAGAAAATTTGATAAGAAGAAAAAGGTTCTAATGGCCACCTGGGATAATTCAGATACATCTGAATCTGAATCTAAGTCAGAAGAGGAATGTGCCAATGTAGCTTTGATGGCAGACATAGAAGATCAGGAGGAAGGAACTTCAGGATCTGAATCTAACTCTGAATCTGGCTCTGACGCTGAAGAGGTAATGGCTAAACTCACTAAAGAAGAACTTATCAAAGTGTTATCAGAAGTTCTAAAGAGCTATAACAATATTAAGCTCAAATACAAGAAGCGTCAAAGCAATCTTGTATCTGAGAATAATATTCTCAAATTAGAAGTAGCTGAGCTAAATGAAAAGAACTTAAAATTGAAAAATGATTCTGAATTAGCTCAACAAAACTCTGATTCTGAAACTGAATCTGAATGCAAAAATATTTTGGAAAAATATGATTATAGCTTTCAGAAGTTTCTTGCTAAAAGCATAGACAGAAGCAAAATGGCTTCTATGATCTACGGAGTTAGCAGAAATAACAGAAAAGGAATTGGATATGAATCCTCCTCTGGAAAGGATTTAAATCTAAAACCTGTTGATAAAATTATCATCAAGAAAACTCCTTTATATTCACACTTTAAATTTGGTCACTTGAATGATATTGAACAAACACGCTCTGAAAAGAATATTCATGTGTTTAAATCTAAGGCTAGTCAGAATAAACCTTATGTTGAAAAACAGAAGTATAGACAAACCTTCAGAACAACTAACCCTAAAGGACCCAAGAAGATCTGGGTACCTAAAAGCAAAATAATTCCTGTTGCAGATGTTCTTAGCAGCAAGGTCAGGACGCCAATCATGGTACCTGGACTCTGGATGCTCACGACACATGACAGGAGAAAGGTCTATGTTCCAAAGCCTGGAGCTTAGATCTGGAGGTGATGTGAAATTTGGAGGGAACCAGAAGGGCAAGATTATTGGATCTGGCACCATTGGAAATGGTAAACTTCCCTCTATTACTAATGTTTTATTTTTTGAAGGGTTAAAGCATAACTTATTGTCCATAAGTCAATTAAGTGACAATGGTTATGATATTACCTTTAATCAAAAATGTTGTAAAGCTATTAGTCAGAAGGATGGCTCTATCCTATTTAGTGGAAAGAGGAAAAACAACATTTATAAAATAAATCTTTCAGAACTTAAGGTTCAGAATGTTAAATGCCTCTTGTCTGTTAATGAAGAGAAATGGGTCTGGCACAGAAGATTGGGGCAGATTAATATGAGACGTATATCTCAGATTAATAAACTTAATCTTGTCAGAGGACTTCCTAATCTGAAGTTCAACTCAGATGCTCTTTGTGAAGCATGCCAAAAAGGGAAGTTTTCAAAATCATCTTTTAAATCAAAAAATGTTGTTTCTACTTCCAGACCACTAGAATTACTTCATATTGATCTCTTTGGACCAGTGAAAATTGCATCCATTAGAGGCAAGAAGTATGGATTAGTCATTGTTGATGACTATAGTAGATGGACATGGGTAAAGTTCTTAAAACACAAGGATGAGTCACAATCTTTGTTCTTTGACTTCTGTAAACAAGTCCAGAATGAAAAAGATTTCAAAATTATAAAAGTCAGAAGTGATCATGGTGGTGAATTTGAAAATAAATATTTTGAAAAATATTTTAATGAAATGGCATTGCTCATGATTTTTCCTGTCCTAGAACTCCACAACAAAATGGAGTTGTAGAGAGGAAAAACAGACCTCTGCAAGAAATGGCCAGAACCATGATCAATGAGACTAATCTGGCAAAACACTTTTGGGCAGAAGCAATCAACACAGCCTGTTACATTGAGAACAGATTGTCTGTAAGACCTCTTCTAGAGAAGACTCCATATGAACTGTGGAAGAACAAAAAGCCCAACATTTCATATTTTCATCCTTTTGGATGTATTCGTTATATGTTAAATACTAAAGAAAATCTGAACAAGTTTGATTCCAAAGCACAGAAGTGTTTCATGCTTGGATATTCTGAACGCTCTAAAGGCTACAGAGTATACAACACTGAGACACAGATTGTGGAAAAATCTATTTGTGTTAGATTTGATGATAAGCTTGGCAATAAAAAGCCAAAGCAGTCTGAAAACTCTGCAGATAGAGAAGTAGTCTTCACAGACTCTGAAGGCCCAGAGACAGACAAAGCTCAAGTGAAGGAACCAGAAGCAACGCCAAATGCTATTCCTTTAACTTCTCAAATAAACAATTTAAACATTTCTGAAGAATCAACTATTAGAGGATCATCTTCCAGAATCAAAGCTTCTCATCTAGAGAATGTCATTATTGGAAAGAAGGATGATCCCATCAGAACAAGATCTTTTCTAAGATCATCTGAAGCATCATTATTTGGACTGGTGTCAGTAATTGAACCAACTTCTGTAGATGAAGCTCTGCAAGACAATGATTGGATTATTGCCATGCAAGAAGAGTTAAATCAATTCACCAGAAATGATGTGTGGGATTTAGTTCAAAGACCAAAAGGATTCAATATAATTGGAACAAAATGGGTCTTCAAAAATAAGCTAAATGAGAAAGGAGACGTTGAAAGAAATAAGGCAAGGCTTGTTGCTCAAGGGTACAATCAACAAGAAGGTATTGATTACACTGAAACTTATGCTCCAGTGGCAAGGTTAGAATCTATACGCCTTCTTATTTCATTTGCTGCACAAAATAACATCACTCTGTATCAGATGGATGTTAAAAGTGTCTTTCTTAATGGTATTATAGAAGAAGAAGTTTATGTCCACCAGCCTCCTGGTTTTGAGAATGAAAAATTTCCAGATCATGTTTTCAAATTAAAGAAATCTTTGTATGGTTTAAAACAAGCTCCTAGAGCTTGGTATGAGAGATTGAGCAATTTTCTTCTGGAGAAAAATTTCATCAGAGGCAAAGTGGACACAACACTCTTTTGTAAATCATTTAAGAAAGATCTTCTAATTTGTCAAATTTATGCGGATGATATAATATTTGGATCTACCAATACTATGCTAGGAAAGGAGTTTGCTAAATGTATGCAGGAAGAATTTGAAATGAGCATGATGGGAGAACTGAGATTCTTTCTAAGAATTCAAGTCAATCAAACTCCAGAGTGCACTTACATACATCAGACCAAATATGTTAAAGAACTTCTGAAGAAATTTAACATGACTGATAGTAAGCTGGCAAAGACTCCCATGCATCCAACTAGCTCACAAGGCAAGGAAGAGGTAAGTAAGAAAGTAGATCAGAAACTCTACAGAGGTATGATAGGATCTCTTCTTTACTTAACTGCTTCTAGACCTGACATATTGTTCAGTGTTTGCTTGTATGCTAGATTCCAATCAGATCCTAGAGAATCACACTTGACAGCTGTCAAGAGGATTCTAAGGTATCTGAAAGGTACTTCTAATGTGGGTTTGTGTTACAGAAAATCTGATGATTTCAAATTAGTTGGATTCTGTGATGCTGACTACGCTGGAGACAGAGTGGAAAGAAAAAGTACTTCTGGAAGTTGTCAATTTCTAGGAAGAAATGTAATCTCTTGGTACAACAAGAAGCAACCCACAATTGCACTTTCAACCACAGAGGCAGAATATATTGTTGCTGCTGGATGTAGCACACAGATGCTCTGGATGAAAAGTTAGCTAGAAGATTATCAGATATTTGAAAGTAACATTTCTATCTTCTGTGATAATACTTCTGCTATATGTTTGTCTAAAAATCCCATTTTACATTCTAAGGCAAAACATATAGAAATTAAGCATCATTTCATCAGAGACTATGTTCAGAAGGGAATTATAAATTTGGCCTTTGTTGACACAGATCATCAATGGGCAGATATTTTCACAAAACCCCTTGTTGAAGATAGATTCAAATTTATTCTGAAAAATATTGGTATGGATTTTTGTCCAGAATGATATTTGTCAGAAGCAAATTTTACAGATGCAAAAATGCCTAATGCTCTGAAGTATTTTCTTCTGATTACTTATTCATTTTTCTTCAATTATTTTCTTGTGAAACTCTGAACTAACAATCCTCAGAGGATTTGAACGTTGGTTAACGTTTCATTTCTTAAGAGAATTCAGAAACACATGCAAGCAAACACGTGTCACTCCAAATCTGCAAAGGTGGCGTGTACACTACTGAAGAGACGTTTGAGGTGAAGTTTGAATAGTGAAAATCTTGATTTTCCCCCCAAATTGTCAGAATCAATAAATGCTTGAAATGATTTTTATTCTTTTCATTAAATGCTTTGTGTGAACGTGCTTTATCTGACTGTTTGTATACCTATGTGTTTTAGTATAAATACATCACTTCTCACCACATTCACACTTTTCACATCTCAAATTGTTTATGCATTTCTGTCTTCTCTTCTCTCTTCACAAAAACACTAAGCGTTTGACAAACTCATCTTCAATGGCAACTTCATCATCAACTGCTGCATAATTTCAATCAACCATGGCTGCAGTTACTTATGCTAATATGGGCGTAACTCCTTATACTCCACCAAAAAGAACATTGCTAACACCTGTTGAAAAGCTGGAAGTTCTATGTGAATCAATGGTGGAATTTGATTCACTTGCTGAGAATGGGTTTGAGTTTTGCTCCATTATAGATGCTCAAGGATGGGTGAAGTATTTGGATAGACTTTTTGGACCAGTTTACCCCCTTCTAGTGAAAGAATTCTGGATCCATGCTTCTGTATACCCTAAGTTCATTCTATCTTCTGTTCTGGGCAAAGAGATAATCATCACAGAAGATCTGATTAGAAAACTCATTGGATACGAGGAAACAGATGGAGTATCACACTTGCCAGCTGGGCGTGTAGATATGGATGAAGTCTATGAAGAAGTGATGACTGTTGGACAAGCTTTTAATAAGTTCAAAGATCTGAAGCCTGACTACAAGATCTGGGCTAAGATTTTCATGGGATGCATTCATCACAGAAAGTCAACAAACTCTCCAGACTATGTCAATAATGAACAGCTCTACTTTATGTATTGCTTAAGTCAGAGCACCAAGGTAGATCTTCCATATATTCTTTTTATGCACTTATGGAATCATATAAATGCCTCTAGAAAATATGTGAAAGAAAAAGGTCAGAAGATCAGAACCTGGATTCCTTTTGGAAGGTTAATCTCAGATCTTCTAACAGAAAATGGACTTGATACTGCTCTGTATGCTGCTGGAGTCACAGAGGAACTGGAATTTATTTTGGGAAAGCCTCTGAATGCCAAAAGTCTTCAGAGACTAAAAATAGTAGAAGAACTCACAACAGCACCCAAGAAGCTGAACATTTCTGAACTGAGTCAGAAGAGAACCCCTGTAGATGACTACCCTTTGTTCTATGCTGAAGAACCAAGGGAAATTATAGTAAGATATATTGATGATTGCAAGGCAGAAGGAAAGCCTATTCCTGCAGATATTATAAAGAGAGCAAGGCAACCATTGCCTGTTGTAGAAGAATAAGAGACTCCAAGAAAGAGAAGTCAACCAGAAGCAGAAGCTGCACCTGTTCAAAAGAAGCCCAAGATTGCTGAGAAACCACAAAAGCTGCTAAAGAGGAAAGAATCTAGAGACACTCCCTCTTTTCCTGCTAAACGCATCAAAATTAAAGGTACTAAATCTTCTGTATCTTCTGTAAATACTATTGTTATAAATTATTCAACTGTTAAGTCTATTCCAAAACCACCCTCTACACAAAATCAATCTGTTACTGCTCCACCTCATGTTTCTACTCCATCTCCATAAAAATCTTCTAATCCAATTTCCATCTCACCTGTAAAACAATCCTCTGTACCTAAACCATCAACAACAAAACCAAAATTTCAGACTCCACAAATTCCAAAACCATCTGCACCACAAAAACCACAATCAGAACAACAACCAGAAAAACCATCTGAATAACTCAAAGAAAAGCCATCTGAACAACAACAACAACCACAAGAAAAGCAACCACAAAAATCATCTGATCAACCACAAACACAACAACAAGAGAAACAACCACCATTAGAAAATCCACCATCCAAAACATCTGAACTCAATGCATCTGTACCAGTTACTTCTGAACCAATAAAAATTTCATCTGATCCACCCACATCTGAACCCTCATCAAATCCCTCTGAAATTCCTTCAGAATCAACCAACCCATCTGGAACCAGCACCCCTGAGACAGAAGTTCTAGATGTTACACCTCTGAAAATTGTCTTTCAAGTGTCCTCTACTTCTTGCACACCAACCACATCATCCAATTCCTCAGAATCTGACATTCACCCAGATTTTCTGATATCTCCCTCTCACAGAGATTCTGAGGTAAACCAACCAGAACCCCCTGTATCCTCCAAAGTTCTTATTCCAAATCCTACTCCCACACCTAAACCATCATCTAAAATCCTCATTCCAAATCCTATCCCAACATCTACCCCAAGAACATCTATCTCATGTGCACAATTCTCATCTCTTTTTCACAATCTTTCCTATGGTTTCAAACTCAAAGATTTCTATGATAGAGTTGAACCATCTGACCCTATCACTCCCTTAAAACCCAAACTTACAATCACCCTACCATCTGTGCTTCTCATCTATATTCAATCCATGTCAGAAGTAGGTTCATTAGCTACAATATCATACTCTGCTAAATCTGCAAAAGCTGTTACTTCAGCTAAACCTGTTTCATCTGATAAACCTGCTGCTTCTGATAAACCTGCAACATCTGCTTTCCAACCTTACTCAAATAAACCCTTTGATGTGGTTTCCTATCACACCAAAGCAAAACCAAATCTGTTGAATGCCTTAAACAGATCAAAACCTGACAAATCCCCTGAAATTCCTTTCATACCATACTACCCTCCTCCTCTGATCCCCATTAACAAATCCATATTTCCACCTACTCCCCAACCAAAACCAATAACATTGGAGACTCTGTTAAACCCCAAACCTAGACTAAGTGTTGATCATTTATTTACATGTTTTTTGCAAGAAATACAGTTGTATTTAGGTACTGTACAGAGGAAGTGTTCAGCAACAATGGATGCACAAGAATCTGATGTCATCTGGAATGGCTTCATCAACAGATTCAACACTGTAGCATCAAATCTGAAGAACATATGTTCTGATGATGCGAAGCTCAGATTTGCTGAAGTTGCAAGTAGTTTGTTCTGGACTGTCAAGAGATCTGGACCATTACTTCTTACAGATGCTCCTCCATCATCAGAAGAAACTACTGAATCTGCATCTAAAGACAACCCTCTGGCCATGACTCTGATAGAGCATCCTTCTGGCTCTACTGCTCCAAGATATGAAGTCCCTATGGAAATTGACTATGTTCAAGCTCCAAAAAATGTTCAACCTTCTTCATCTGAGATTAAGAAAGAACATCCAGATTTTGAGGATAAAATTGCTGCTCTAGAAGCTGGTCAATCAGAAATCAAGTCTTGGATGGCCAAACAGGATAAGAAGTCTGAAGACATGACTGAGTGGATGTCTAAACAGGATCAGAAGAATGAAACAATGGCTAAGTGGATGTCAAAACAAGAACAATCCTCTTCTGAGATCACGGATCTGTTGAAGATGCTTTTGTCAAAACACTCTTAGTTTTTCATTTTTTTTCATTCTGATGTTTGCATCTGATGTTTGTTTATGTTTTTTGAATATCTTCTGATGTATGTACTCTTGCTCTGAACTAAATCGAATGAAATTTCAAAGTTTTCTCCACATGATTTATTTCATTTACTGTTTCCTTTTATTTGTCTTTACAAAGTTTTTACTTTTTGCTTATGACAAAAAAGGGGGAGAAAATATAGATCTGAACTGTTTAATTAAACTTCACCAGAATGAAACTTCAGACATATAAACTTTATCTAACATTAAATCTAAGTATTTCAGAAAATTTGATAAGTACACTCTGTAAAAGAAACTCTGAGACTCTCAGATCATTTATCAATTATCAGACTTTGACTCTGAAATATGCAAGTCACTCTGACTTTCAAATGTTAAAGAACAATCAAGCTCTAACTCTGAAAAATACTCAAGACAAAAGGGAAGTTTCTATTCCTTATTTGTATTTAATTCAGGGGGAGATTCATCATCTCAGGGGGAGTTATAATTATTATATTTTCAATTAAACAAAATTTCTGATGTTTTTGTCATCATCAAAAAGGGGGAGATTGTTAGAACACAGATTGGTTCTTAATAATATCTCTATGTTTTGATGATAACTATTATGAAATTTTGTAATTAAGAATTATATACTCTAAAATTTGCTTGAGAGTTTTTACTGCAGAAAGTAAAAGAATTAACACTCCAGAAGCAAATCAGAATTGAACATAAGAAATTTGCTAGACTCTGAAGCGCCAGATACATCCATTAGAAGATTTTGAATGCTGCCAACAGAAGATCCTGAGCGTAGCCTCCAGAAGGATCTGAAGCAGAAGCTCCAGAAGAATCTGAAGCAAGTCAGAAGCATCTGAACCAAAGAAGAATTCTGTATGAAGAGTTTTCAAAGCATAATTACTACGGAAGATTCTGAAAGTACTAAATCTGCCAGTACTGAGGATCTGACTCAAATATACTCTGATCTTAAACACGCTAAAAGCACACCTGCTGCAGAAGACTCTGATTCAGCAAAACTCTGATCAACATCAGAAGGCTCTGATCAACTTAGACTCTGATGGAACTTGCTGAAAATTGAAGAAGAATTATTCAAAGATTATATCCGTTGGAATAATCCAAACGACTCTTTCCTTATTTATGCTAGACACAAGAACACAGACAAAAAGGATTTATCTGTGCTTTCTTCTTCTAGGAAAGGTCACTTGATGTGAAGACAAAAAGGCTCAGACCTTTTGGACACTCTTCTCAACGTGAAAGCTCTCTTGGATCAGCTGCCTATAAAAGCAAGCCTTCACTCATCTTCTTCAGTTGACGTTTTATCCAAAAGAAATCAACATTCAAAGCTCTCATACTATTCATATTCTTTCTAAGAATTAATTTCTTTGTTCTTAACTTTAAGTGAAAAATCACAGTTGTGATAAATCTTTCTAGAAGCAATTTAAACACTTGTATTTGTATTACATTTGATTGTAAACCTTAAGAAGATCCAGTTAGGATCAATAGTTCTGTAGAAGACTTTGAACAGTTGTTCTTAGTTCTTACTATTGTAATCAGTTGATTAAATAGTGGATTAAGTCCTTGATTGAGAAAGGCAAATCACTCTAGGAAGGATGGACTGGAGTAGTTGAGTTCAACGAACCAGGATAAAAATACTTGAGTTTTTATTTCTAAGTTTTAATCTTCATACTTATTCAACCCCCCTTCTAAGTATTTTCTCACCTTCAACATCTTTTTGTCCTTTGGGACCTTTAATCCTTGGAAACCATTTTCATAAGGAGAGTTTTGTTAACTCTCGGTTCTACCGCAAACGGTAAACGCCTAAGTCTCCAACGAGTGAGCTGCATACACCAACTGCTAGAACCGTTTGTCAACCCTACTCGGGTAAAACAGTTGAACAAACCTGTGGTCTTGTTAGCCCGAACTACGTTTTCTCTGTGTTGCACCCCAAATTTTTACCCCTTAGATCCTCATCATCATTGTAGGATCATATTCATTTGATTAACTAACCTTAACCCATTTCCAGTTTATCTTTGTCAAGATGCAGATGAATTAGGGTTCCGTACCGTCAAAATCGAGGCTTCGAGGGTTTGATCAATCAACGTTTTGGATTGATTCAATTTCAAACAAGATCAATGATACTACATTGGGTCAAGTATGTATCCAATTTGAGGTGGTCACCCAGGAATTGAGAACAGTGCAGTTCAAGACACCCGATTAGAAAAAGTCAACTGTAGTTTGGCTTTTGGTTTAAAGAGTGTTTCAATGGTGGGATTTAGGTCCAATAATTTCCTATGGCTTATTAAAGTCCATCCAAAGAGTTTCAAGTCCTCAGGATGTCTGGAACCCCGACGGTCGACTCGTTAGTCACCGATTGATCGAACGGTTGACCGAAAAGTCAACTTTTCAACAATAAGAAATTTGACTTCAAGATGTGAATCAAAAATGTTCCTTATGTCATATTTCACCTCCCCATAAAATATCATGACCATTGGATCAAGGGTTAAGAAGTAATTGCAAAAATCGGGAATTAGGATTTTGAAATGGGCAAGACCATAACTCCTCAACCACACATCCAAATGAAGTGGTTCAAAGCTCATTGGAAAGCTCTTGACAAATCCTACAAAAGCCTCAAAGTGGTCCATGATCAAAAAATGCATAGAGTTGGAGTTATGACAAAATTCATTTTAAGAAGGGAAATAACTTAGAAAAATTCTAATTTATTTAGCCTTTTTACGTGGTTTTTTCAGCAACTTGGAAGGGTTTTTCAACCTAGTTCCATCAAGAATTTGGAAATCTCCAAAAAATGAAAGTTATAGAGATACTTAAGGGCTTTCAAAATTATGGTAGAACTCCTCAATAGCATGTGTGAGCAGAAAGTTATGCACTATGGAAGTTAGGGATGTCAACACTTGAAACCACACTCCAACACTTCTCAAAATTCAGATTTCACAACTTGGACTATCCTCAACCCTTGGATCATGATCTAATCTGGTAATTAGATGTGTGAAGGAAGGGAAATGCAGAAAAATGTAAGGTTTGAAGAGAGAGAGGCAAGTTGCATTCATTATGTATTAAAATATTCAAATGTGTAAGAAGGAGAGAAACTTTTCACTCCAAAATTGTTGCACCTGGCTCACCCTACACTCTAAGCTCACCTCAGTCACTTCATGTCCATCTCCACTTGATTTTTCTGATCTTCTTTGAACCATGGAGCTGATAGGAGAAGATCTTGGCAAGATTTTTCAAAGAAACTTCACAAATCTCCCTCCAAAAGTGGCAAAGTACCAAGCTGCCCTCACTCTTGTTTTCACTATAAATAGAGGCCTCTTCATTAATGTTAGACACCAAAGAAATCTCCAAAACCAGAGAAACAATAGCTCTCAATTCTCTTTCATTTCCTCAAGAATCTCAAATTTTCAAAACCTCCATTTTTCACCAAAAAAGCTGTCTTGAGCAAAACTCTGCTCAAGATCAGTTCTACCATCTCCAAGTCCCTCAAAACCATCCACACAATCCATAAAAATTATGTATAAGGTGTCCATACATTTAAACCATCCAAAAATCTCTTTTTCACAAAAGTCAACCTTCACACCTTAGTAGTTTGACTTTCTTGCATTTTGAAAGCCAAATTCTCACTTGAACCATTTCCTACCATTCTAACACTCCCAACACCTTCTATAAATCATATCTCAAGTGTCCAAATCATAAAAAACCAGCTGGAAATCACATAACTCCAACTGTTTTGAAAAGTGGTTTGTTGCTTCAAGAGGAAGCAAGCTTCAATTCTTTGCTAAAGAAGAGGATCTCTGGGTTTCTAAGCTTTTTAGCTTGCTCAAGACTTGTCTACAAGAGGTATGTGACATTCAAACCCCTTATTGGTCATACATTATCATGCTGTATCATTTTTGAGATGCTTGTTGTAAAATATACCATTGCTGCCCCACTTTAGTTCTTTGTCAAAAACTTTTATTTCATGGTCATGTTACTTGCTTTTATTAATGTGTTTTCATTTTTAAATGATATGTGGATAATGTGTTACAAGATTTGTGCTTAGATATCATGCTTAACTTGTTTTTTGAAGTTTTGGTCTATATGGTAGTTTTAGGATCCGATATTGAAATATTGATGAACTTGCCCTAGGCCTGTTAGTTTTAGTTCATTAGTGATGTTTGGATTAACTTGTAAGTTACTCATAGGATCCCCTACCCTTGATCATGTTTGAATCAATGTGGCTCTTGTTTTGGCTCTTATGTTATTTTGGTGGCATCTTGCTTATCATTACCATGAATTGGGTGTTGAATTGTTGTGCTTGCTATTTTTGTATCTCAAGTCATTGGTTAATGTTTATGAAAGCTTGCATTATGTTTGATTGGTTGAAATTTGAGATGCATGAAATTAGCATTAGGGCCTGTCATGAAATCTTGTTGGTTTTGTTGTCAAACTTGGTTCAACATATCATTTTTGGTCTGCAGCATTTTTGCTTGATTTTAAGATTAGAGACTCATTTTGTTTACCTGTTTTGAGGATGTGTGTGGTGCTTGTATGTGCAAAATCTCTTTATGTGTTCAAACTGCTATAGCATCCTTCCAACTGCATTCTTTTTCAAAATATCACCAAACACATATCACATTCTGTTTCAATCATTTTCTACTTGATCTATGTGCATAATATCATTGCCTTACTCATTTGAAACTTGTGTGTGATATCATTTGCCTCAATCTGTCATGAATATGCTGTCCAAAATGCTACTTTCTGGTTGGTAAAGTTTTCATCCATTTCTAGAACATATCCTCATCTGTTAGCATATTCATGGTATGTGCATATTGTTTGTTTCAACATAAACTTCATAATTTGAAGAAACCACCTGCTGCTACATCAATTCACCAAACTGTTTCACATTTAAACAACATACCAAAATTTTGCTCCAACTGTTATGAGCTTGATTTCAATGCATGATCACATTCCTTATCATATTTATGATGTGTGCACATTGGTAATTTGATCTATTCTTGCTTGCTTCCTCAATTTCACTCACAATTGTATTTCATACTAGAATATGCCATGAACATTACCAAATTGTTGTTCTATTTGTATATGCATAATCTTTGAGTTGTAACTCATCCATATGCTTGATTCTAATGTGTGTTGATGATTGGTTTGATCCATGATTTCCTGCACTTGCATTTCACCCTCAAACTGCACTTTTTGAGCTAAAACCTACAACGAACATGCCAAATTCTTGATTGCTTACAAGATGCATATTTTCTGAGTTGTAACTCACTCTTTCCCACATTTATGACATGTGTGTACAATGTTTGTCAACATAGGATCATTTTCATAGCTAGATCATGTTTGCACCTCATTTCTGTCAAGCTGTTTTGAAAACCACTGCCACACACTTCACTTTTTCTGGTTGATTTATTTCTAGGTCAGTTCATATAACATCAGACCTCTGATAGCATTTAAGACTTTTATGTGCATTCTCAATCATTTTTGTATGTCCTATTCTTCTGTCATGACAGCCCCATTCCACATGTTGGTAGAAATTGCAATTTGAAGGTCATCTCCTTGTTCTGTGCATTTCATGGCCATTCTAAGTGCTAGACACATTTACAATATTATTGAAACTTGTGTGTGGCATTTTCCTAACCTCCAACTGTTCCAATTCAATTTTGATCCAAATGTTGCAAATTTATGAATGTTTGAGCAGTTGATATATGATTTTCAATTCCATGATATTTGTGAACAATTCTGAAGTGTGGACATACTTCATATGATGTTTTGAGTATGTTTGAAAGGTCTGCTCATTTCAATTATGCACATTCCATGATCTAAGTTTCAAACTTGCATCTTTCATTTCCAATTTTTACTTGTCATAATAGTTGAGCTTTGATGTGTATATTGCATTCTACTCCTTTCTTTTATCTGAGCATTTGAATTGATTTGTAAACTATGAGAACATCATCAGGATTGTTAGGCTGTGTGTTGATTTGGAAGATTCTCATCTGTCTTGACAGTGGCAGCATTTTCATGCTTTTACTTGCAATTCATATGCCAAATCCATGTTTGTTGATCTTTGCTTGAGCCTTTAGTATTCTACACCTCTGTTATGACATTTGAAACTTGTATGCATTGCCATTTACTTGAATTTGAGCTCACAGTTGTTTGTAGTTTTCAAAATGCATCTCAATCACCAAATTTGCAAGTTTCATAGTGTTTTTATTTCAAGGCACTATCTCAAAAGTCCAACTGCACCATCTGATTCCTTGTTTAAAAAAATCAAGTTTGATTAAAATTTCATCAAAAAAGACTAAGATTTGATATAGTTATGAATCAAAACGCATGTGGTATCTTGCCTTGCTCTTGCTTCCTTTGCTTGCCCAAAAAATCCATGAATGTATGCCTTATATGTTTATGGGGGTGGCTAAATACACGGATGTATAGCCATCCCAGTGGTAGAAACCTTACTCTCTCATGCGCCTTTCACTTGCCAAACCAGGGTTCGATCCTTGGATCAACCCTTTTTGTTGTTTTTACTTTCCAATTGTGTTGGTTTCATTTTTCTTCTTCATTTCCATTCTCACTAACCAGCGCACGTGCGTGCCTTGGTGGTTGGTGTGTGTGTTTGTTAACTAAAGGGCCTGGGTTCAACTCCCCGCTTGGCCCTTTCTCTTTTTATTTGCTTGCTTATTTGTTTTATTGTCATAAATCACTTCAAACTTTCAAAAATCATATCTTTGTCATTTTTCATCATTTTGAACTCATTCTTTTTGCAACACGCTTGTTTAATGTCTATTTTCATATGATGTAAAAAATATTACAAGTTGTTCTCAATTATGATGTCTTTTGTCCATATGAACTTTAGTGTTATCCTTACTTGTTGTTGAATTCTCTTTGAACATACTTGAATTTTCTTGTGTGATTTTCGCTTCCCATGTTAGTTAACATGCTAGGGTTTACTCTCCCTTGGTTGTCACCATAATCCCATGATATTTCCTCCTAAATTATGAGGTTAAACTAATTTGCTTGTGTTTGATTGTCATCAATACATATTGTTGTTACACTTGATACACCTTGAGTTTATGACATGTTTACTTTCAAATTGTGATTTGTTTACATGGTTGTTACCTTTATCATGTTTCCATCTTTGTTAAGATATGCCCTCAATCTTTGTTAAGATATGTTTTCATCTTTGTTAAGATATACCTTCATCTTTGTTAAGATATGCCCTCAATCTTTGTTAAGATATGTTTTCATCTTTGTTAAGATATACCTTCATCTTTGTTAAGATATGCCTTCAATCTTCGTTAAGATATGATTTCCATATTTGTTAAGATATTTGGATTATCGGTTGTAACCATTGGTATTATTTGATCCTTGCTTATTGTAATATGCATGCCTACTTGATTGTAATTTTATTGCTTAATTGTTCATTTGCTTTATCAAGTTTATCTTCCCCAAGTGATGGAACGTTTTAGTTCTCATCCAAGTTGCCTCTCTCTCTCTCTCTCTCTCTCTCTCTCCTTCCAAAGGAAAAGTCTCTCTATGGACCATTGGGTCATAGATAGCTCATTTAAACTCATAGGTCTGGATAGAACCTTCTCCCCTTTTGGTCTGGATAGAACCAATAGGATACCCTCATAGGTCTGGATAGAACCTTCTCCTCTTTTGGTCTAGATAGAACCAATAGGATACCTTCATAGGTCTGGATAGAACCTTTCTCCCCTATTAGGTCTGGATAGAACCAATAGGATTTAAACTCATTAGGCCTGGATAGAGCCTTCTCCCTCTTTTTGGTCTGGAAAGAACCAATTGACCCTTATTTTGTAGTTCGTGCCCGAACTACGACCGCTCTGATTTCTCATTGGATAATGAGAATACGTAGGCACAAGATGCGATATCTTGACGAGCAACCTTTCCCTTTCTCCCACCTTTTGGTCTGGATAGAACCAATTGGTCTTACAACATATAACTTTTGGATAGAGTTTGGTTAACTCTATGTAAGAATCATGGAAATGATTACTTACTCCCCTTTCTTGAGTGTTCAACATAGATCTAGAGAGTTTCGTAAAACTCTACACAAGCATGGATATGTTTGTTCCCCTTGAACTTTGATCATAATCAGGTGTTCTTCAACCCTAGTGAGGTGAACTACGATTGCTCTGATTCTATCCTAGTTAGGATACGTAGGCAGAGGACGCAACGTCTTTGCGAGCAAACTTAGAAACTATCTTTAGGTTTCATCCTACACCCTTTACCCAACCCAAACCTTAGCAAACATTTACCAACTTAGCATGCAAATAAACAAAAGGTTCATGTAGAGTACTACAGATGTTTAGGATGTGAAATACCTACCCTAGGCATAACCAACCCCCGATCCCCGAATCTCTTAGCGTTGTTGTTACATCGCGCAAAAGGTTCTTTCTTTCTTTAGACCTTTCCTTTGGATAAATTAAAGTCTGGTTGTAATCTATGAATTAAAGATTCAAGTTAATCAATAGCTTGGTATCACGATTCTCACCGCAACAGAAATGGCGACTTCACTGGGGAATTATCATGACTTAATTTGAGGGTTTAGCCTATTTTGTTTAATTGCATGCTATATTTGTAAATATTTTCTTAACATGTATACTTGTCAATATATTTGTTTAATTGTTGGGTATTGGGTGCTTTGAGTGGTGAGACGGTCCTATACCCGAACTCGAGTGCACTTATGATAGGATGGTGGTATATTCAAGAAAGCTTATAGGGAGTCGATTCCCAACCAAGCTAACTTGAGAAACCACCGCTCAGTGTAGGCCCTCTTGAAAGTTTAGTATTGTTGATCGAGTATTCGTGAAAACAATGCTACTTTCGACGAAGGAGCCCATGACACTGTGGACTTTTAGAATACATTCTACCCCACTTTGGCCTTATTAGGACGTAGTGCGATGGCTATAAGGAAGTATTTCCGAAATAGTTGATACACGATACTACACTCAGACAAGATTCTCTTGAGAATATTATCAATTACCAAGTAATTTGGGAAATTGATAATATCCGAAAGATGGGTTGATGACTCAGGGAACTTTGTTAAGAACCCGTTCAGCAGGTACAAATTAACCCATAGTACAAATCCTTGGGGATGGGTAGATCTTTTACTCCTTACTTTGATCTTGAGCCTAGGAGGTCTTTGTATTTGCTTTGTATTTGTGAATACTTGCCTTTATGTTATGTGCACATCATCTCATCATATCATCATAAGCATATCATGTCGCAACTAGTTTTGTAAAACTCAGTCGATCTCTGGTATTTTTTAAAAGTTGTAAATTTTCCAACGATTGATGAAATGAGGGTTTTGACCTAGTCAATCTTCTGAGTTTTGTAAAACCAGTTTGCTTTTGCATTACATTTGCATTAAGCATTTGCATTTCTCAGCCTTGCGTTGCTTTTGATCAGAGATAGAGAAGGGATACCTAGCACATATCCAGGACAAATGGCAACAATGGAGGGACTTTTGATTGCTCAGGAAATGCTGAAAGAGGACATCAAAATTCTCAAGTGTCAAATGAATTGGGTTCTAGAGACATTACAGAACATGATGAAAAAAGAGGGTCACTCTGACCACGTGACGTCCAGAGAAACTAGGGATGCATTATCTCCGATGATTCCTCCAACTCAAGGACATTCTCGGTATCAACCACCAGATAACCGTCAATCGTGTCAGCACGCCCAACAAAGACCAAGGAAACCAGAGAGTCTGTTTCCAATGTCACACAATCAAATATTGCCAGACTTGATCCAAGGCGAATTGATAATAACAAAGGAGTTGAAATCAGTAATTCCTCCTTACCCTCTGAACTATGGTACCAACGCTAAAAGGGACTATCATACTGGGGCACTAGAACGTTGAGCTGAAGTCTCTCACCAGTCGGTGTTTGTTCCTCCTCAAGGTTCTCAAAGCCGGAAATTGAACAAAAAAAATCATGTCAGGAAAAATAAGACTTGCGGTAGATCAACTCCAGTACCGTTAAGTAAACTTTACCCGCTACTGATTCAGAATTTGCTAGTGACTCCGCGATTATCCAATCCTGTGCTAGGACCATGGCATAATGCGAACCTGAACTGTAAATTTCACAAAGGAGCTAAAGGACACAACTTAGATGCATGTTTAGCATTGAGTTATCTTGTACAAGAGCTAATCATTTACAAACGCATGATCCTCGAGGAAGACCATCCAGAAGTAGAATGTGGATATCATACCGGGACAACATGGCACCTGGTTGAAGAGTGTGAAGGTTTTAAATTGAGATTGTAAGAGTTGCTGAAACCTCAGGAGGATAAATCAAATGACAGTACTGAGATTCCTAAATCCAAAGGCAAAGGACCCGTGAGACCCCTCATAGTTCTATATCACAAGGAGCAAGCGGTGGTTGAAGGTGTTTCCCCGCATCAGGCCTGAAATTTGAATTTTGTTTTGTCAAACTTAATTCCCTAAGACTGGCAGCTGTAGACTATTTCAGCATTTTGTTGTGTTTTCTTTGCATTGGATTTGCTTGTAAGCTGTTGTTTATTTTGAATTGGCAATATTGATGAAATGTTTGTGCATCTTTTGATTAAGTCCATTCGTTTCACTCTTTCTCTTTCTTTCATTGTTATGAAATACGAAAAATGCAAAAATTTCTTACTAAACTGTTGTTTAAAACAAAGATTGGGGAGGATGATGAAAACTATATCCATAACTGCTGGTGATATGCTTTCAAATCTAACTTTGCCGATGATGTAAGGCATTGTTTCAATCCCTAAACACTGGAGAAATAAGGAAGATAATCCCTCGTTAACCCCTTCGAGCCTAAAAGTAGGAGTTTTCTTTCTTTACAAAAACAAAACCTTGAATCTCAAACCTGGGGCGGGTAGTTTTCGGTTAACTCAAAGATAAGTGCATACAAGACACTTTTCATATAAAGGTGGTGCACTCAGGTTTTCCTTCGTACACAACAAGAAAGTGTCGAAGATGCTTTTCAGCATAAAAGACGGTGATGGTTCACCGTATCCATTAAATTAGGTAGTCACCTCCTGTCTCAAAAAAAAAGGGAAAAGTAAAAAAGGAAAAAAGCCCGCTAAGTCAAAACCTATGAAGGAGACTTAGGCAAAAATGGGGCATCCTATTCACTGTATATTCGAACAAAACAGTTCAGACAAAAGTCAGGGATAACAAAAGGGAGGAATTCTGTAAGAGTTATCACTCTTAAAAAAATCCTCAAGTAGCAAAAGCTATCAAAAATTGCAAGGGAGTCATGACTACCATAGGTTTGTAAGCCATCACCAACTATCATCAGTTCAATTCTTAAGAAGAACCTGAATGTGGAGTTTGAGTTAACTGAGCGTAGGATTGGAGTTCATCATGGAGAGTGGGTGGGATAAATAACTTTGAGCCTTTATCCTTTGTTTCATGAACCGTGAACCAAGCCACGTTACAACCCTTAAAAGTACTAATTGAGGTAAGGGTGTTTTAAAAGCATATTACAGCAAGGTTGGATAACATGAATCCTAATGATCTTTGATGTTTGTGTGTGTTAATCACTTTATCCATCATTTGTAAAATGCTTGGATCACTTTCACTTTGATCACTTGATCACTCCGCCGTGTGTGTTTCATCAAAAAATGTTCTCAAAAGATTGCATGAATTTTACATTGAAAATTGCCAATCTTTAATGAACATCATTGCGTGCAAAACAATCCAATATCAAAGGAATCCCAACAAGCGCTGTCAGCCAGGGAATTTGACTTGATAAAGGAAGCTCAGCCTAGGGCAACCAATTTGAAGGATTTGTTAATCATTTGTTACAACGTTCAGCTAATCAGAGCCGACCAGGTCAAGATCAGATGAAGCTCTCAATGAACAGTTTAGTCTGGGGCAAATCTTTTGCAGTTACCAATAAGCAGGGGCAAGTTTGTTACCCAGTCGTTACTTCCACAGTCCGAGACTTTGTTGGGAAAGCACCATTAAATTGGGGCAATCACGTCGAGATTTGAAAATCTCTCTAAGTGTTTGAAGACATTGAAGCATCTTTATGCCAGTTCTTTTGTAAAAGCATCCTTATGATTTCTTCTCACAGACCATGTAATCTGGGGCAGAAAAGGTTTGAATACTGTTCGTCGCAAGAGCCGTTGCTCACTTGAAGAGGATTATTACCATCATGGGGCATAAATGTTTTGTTCTCATGGTACCCTTTGCAAGCTCTCCAGTTAAGTTGTTACTTCATTTGATATGGGAATCTCTCAGTGTGATTTTCCTTCAACAAAGAATTCAAACTCATGATGGCAATCCGAGTGAAGTCATGATGTTGTGTCCTAAGTGGATTACTCTCCTCCAAAGAAGGTGGTAACCTTGAAGTGGAATTGTTTTTCTTCATGATCATCCCTTTGATGTCCAATCTTGGTGAAGTTGGTTGGATCTCCGTGCCGAGATGCTTATTTCATCTCCTGTTTTGTTTTGTCTGTTTTGTCAGCATAAACATAAGCATGGCATAAAGCATATGCATAGCATCCATGCATTGTTGCTATCTCTGGCTGTTGCCTGTTCCTGTTTCACTTTGGTTCACCCCTCAGTGATTGGGTGTGTTGTCTCTCTCTAATAGAGTTGTCAGCCCTTAAGCATAAAACGTCCATCCTTTATCAATTCCCCACAGAGTTTAATCCTCGTGGATGATGGTTGCTTTCAGTTATCTTTTTCCATGATTGGATAAGGCAAGACACCATTCGAGTTCATTTCTCAATGGTTGGAGTCTTGTTTGACAGTTTCTTTCTAGCTTGGTTCTGGATTGAACTTTGGTCCCTGTCGGTCGCCGAACCTACCTGGACATGCATTTATTTTGCACTATCTATCAAGAAGAACATCTTACATTACAATATAGATAAGTGGCAGTCTCTGTAGAGAAGCTTATTCATCTTAAACGTAAGTGGCAGTCTCTGTAGAGAAGCTTATTCATCTTCAACAAATAAGTGGCAATCTCTGGCGAGAAGCTTATTATTTCAGCGGTGAGTGGCAATCTCTTGGGAGAAGCTTAACCTTCATCAATGATAAATGGCAGTCTCTTCCGATAAGTTTAATCATATTCAACAGGTGAGTGGCATTCTCTTGGGAGAAGCTTAATCGTCCTCAATGATAAATGGCAGTCTCTTCGGAGAAGTTTAATCGTCTTCAATGGTGAGTGGCAATCTCTTGGGAGAAGCTTAACCATATTCAGCGATAAATGGTAGTCTCTTCGGAGAAGTTTAATCATCCTCAACAATAAATGGCAGTCTCTTCGGAGAAGTTTAATCGTCTTTAGCGATAAATGGCAGTCTCTTCGGAGAAGTTTAATCGTCTTCAACGGTGAGTGGAAATCTCTTGGGAGAAGCTTAACCTTCATCAATGATAAATGGCAGTCTCTTTGGAGAAGTTTAATCGTATTCAACAGGTGAGTGGCAATCTCTTGGGAGAAGCTTAATCGTCTTCAACGGTGAGTGGCAGTCTCTTGGGAGAAGCTTAACCTGCATCAGCGATAAATGGCAGTCTCTTCGGAGAAGTTTAATCTTCATCAACAACAAATGGCAGTCTCTTCGAAGAAGTTTAGTCGTCTTCAGCGGTAAGTGGCAGTCTCTTAGGAGAAGCTTAACCTGCACCGGTGATAAATGGCAGTCACATTTGAGAAGTTTATCTTAAGGATGTTGACACACGGTTGTGACCAGCATTATTTGAAAATCCAGTGGATACTGGAATAAGTAATTTGGTGGTGACCAATCATATTTCAAGTAAGGCCCGTTGGTAATTGACATTACGAAAGTCCATGGACAACAAATATTGACAATTTGGTTGTGTATCACCAAACTAAGTCACGATGGTTTTCATCCCAATCTCAGGTTTCGTACCTTTGGAGATAGATGTATTGTTTGATTCCAAGCACAGGTTGTGTACCTTTGGAGATAGATGTATTGTTTGATTCCAAGCACAGGTTTGTACCTTTGGAGATAGATGTATTTATTTGATTTCAAGCACTGGTTTTGTACCTTTGGAAGATGTTTGTTGTCATCCCGAGCACAGGTTGTGTACCTTTGGAGATGTATACTTTGAATCCCGAGTTCAGAAATTCCCAGAGACTAAAGTGGTTGCATTTGCATGAAGGTTCTATATCCTAATGTTTTGAGGGTATTAATTTTTGATCCTAAGGCTTTGAGGGTCTTCGTCCAATCCTAATATGTTAAGGGTGGTGTCTCTTCTATATCCTAATGTATTGAGGATGTTCAGCTTTCGTTCCTAATGTTTTGAGAGCCTGGGTACAATCCTAACGTGTTGAGGGTTGTGTCTCTGCTGTATCCTAATGCTTTGAGGATTTTAGCTTTTTGTTCCTAAAATATTGAGGGATATATTTATGCTTCCTGTTTGTAGACCTGGTCGTCACCAAACTCTTTGAAAATCCAATTCTTTCTAAATCCAGTGGTCACTGGCATTGCTTGAAAACTAATCGACATTAGTCGGTCGTTACCAATTTCTCCAAGTTAAGTCTAGTGGTTACTAGCATTATCCATAATCAATTGTTATTGGTATATCCTGATTTGGTCATTACCAGTCCCCTCTAAGACCAGTAGTTACTGGCATTGCTTGAAAACTAATCATTATTAGTACCGAAAGTTGATTGTTACCAACTTCCCCAGCCAAATTCCTGTTGTTTTAACAACATTGATTGGAATTCCCAATTGCAATTGGAACTTCGATTTGGTCATCACCATATCCCCAGGAAGTCTAGGGATATTTAGCACTTCTTGGAAACCGTTATTGATTTGGTTGTCACCATATTCCCAGTAAGTCTAGTGGAAACTAGCACCGTTTGAAGCTATTTTTTATTCTGGTCGTCACCAGTCTCCCCAGTTGAAGCTTTGCTTTTCCAGTCGGGTCTCGGAGAACTAGTGGATACTAGCTTCCCCGGCGCGTCCGGTCTTGTGTCTAACCTTTTCCTGAAGATCCTGTTTGAACTCTTCGTTATAGGAAATTCTCTCGTCTGGTTATCCCAGTGAGATTCGTGTCTTCGTTCCGTCTTTTCCCCGGTGAAGCTTTGCTTCCCCAATGGATCTTGTTCCCCAGCGAAGTTTTCCCCAGTAGGTTTCTTCCCCATAGTGGTTTGCATTTTCTTTTCTTTCCTTTCCCCAGTGAAGATTGTCATCTTCCTCGGTGGGCTTCCTCATCTGGTTATCCCTAATGAGGTTCATATCTCCTTTCCCCAATGAAGATGTGTCTTCCCTGGTAGAATTTATGTCCCCTGCGTGAAAGATTTCCTTGAACAAGCATCTTTAGTCATGTCTAGACTATCTTGCTTACTTCGCTTGGAATCTTTCCCCGGTGTTGGGTCCTCGAGAGTGGTTACTCGTCGTTTTGTCGTTCTTTTATTTTTGCTCTTGTGTCTGCATCTATCTGGAATTCAAGCATCATAAAGCATCATTTAGATTCATGGCATGTTTGCATTTGTCCTTTTGCATACCATCGGATCATAGGGACAAAATTTCTAGTTTGCTATATTTAAATACCTTTCACTGCGATTCTATGAGGATTGTCATCTCTCATTACCATCTAGTGAAGATATTTAAATAGGGGCATCTGTTGCACCCCAAA
The DNA here is from genome assembly GCA_963859935.3 of Lathyrus sativus. Lineage (NCBI taxonomy): Eukaryota > Viridiplantae > Streptophyta > Magnoliopsida > Fabales > Fabaceae > Lathyrus > Lathyrus sativus. Next base: position 577,310,737 of record OZ012737.1, read on the forward strand.
TTTTGACCCCTTAGATCCTCATCATCATTGTAGGATCATATTCATTTGATTAACTAACCTTAACCCATTTCCAGTTTATCTTTGTCAAGATGTAGATGAATTAGGGTTCCGTACCGTCAAAATCGAGGCTTCGAGGGTTTGATCAATCAACATTTTGGATTTATTTCAAACAAGATCAAGGATACTACATTGGTTCAAGTATGAATCCAATTTGAGGTGCTCACCCGGGAATTGAGAACGGTGCAGTTCAAGACACCCGATTAGGGTTTTCGATTAGAAAAAGTCAACTGTAGTTTAACTTTTGGTTTAAAGAGTGTTTCAATGGTGGTATTTAGGTCCATTAAGTTCCTATGGCTTATTAAAGTCCATCCAAAGAGTTTCAAGTCCCCGGAATATCTGGAACCCCAACGGTCGACTTGTTAGTCACCGATTGATCGAACGGTTGACCGAAAAGTCAACTCTTCAACAATAAGGAATTTGACTTCAAGATGTGAATAAAAAATGTTCCTTATATCATATTACACCTCCCCATAAAATTTCATGACCATTGGATCAAGGGTTAAGAAGTAATTGCAAATATCGGGAATTAGGGTTTCGAAAGGGGCAAGACCATAACTCCTCAACCACACATCTAAATGAAGTGGTTCAAGGCTCATTGGAAAGCTCTTGACAAATCCTACAAAATCCTCAAAGTGGTCCATGATCAAAAAATGCATAGAGTTGGAGTTATGACAAAATTCATTTTAAGAAGGGAAATAACTTAGAAAAATTCTAAGTTATTTAGCCTTTTTAAGTGGTTTTTTTAGCAACTTGGAAGGGTTTTTCAACCTAGTTCCATCAAGTATTCGGAAATCTCCAAAGCATGAAAGTTATAGATCTACTTAAGGGCTTTCCAAATTGTGGTAGAACTCCTCAATAGCATGTGTGAGCAGAAAGTTATGGACTATGGAAGTTAGGGCTGTCAACACTTGAAACCACAATCCAACACTTCTCAAAATTCAGATTTTTACAACTTGGATTATCCTTGACCCTCGGATCATGATTCAAACTGATAATGTGAGGTATAGATGGAGAGAAAACCAGAAGGAAGAATGGTTGAATGGACATAGCATGTTGGAGCAAGTTGACATTATTTTAATCAAATAAAAGGGAGGAAAGAGAAACCTTTTGAGGAGTTGGCAGTTGCAGTCCCTCTACACTCTAGCCTTGCTTCAGGTTACTTCACCCCTCTCATATCATCTGGTTTTTCTTGCCTTGAGCTAAGGAGTTGATGTGAAGAGGCTGCCACAGGATTTGACAAGATTTTCTTCCAAGTCTCCCTCCAAAAATGGAAATGACCAAGGTTGCCCTCACTCTCATTTGCACTATAAATAGAGGCATTCACCATGAAGTTAGACACACCAGAGCAATCTCCAAAACCAGAGAAACAATAGCTCTCAATTCTCTTTCATTTCCTCAAGAATCTCAAATTTTCAAAACCTCCATTTTTCACCAAAAAAGCTGTCTTGAGCAAAACTCTGCTCAAGATCAGTTCTACCATCTCCAAGTCCCTCAAAACCATCCACACAATCCATAAACATTATGTAGAAGTTTTCCATACATTCAAACCATCCAAAAATCTCATTTTCACAAAAGTCAACCTTCACACCTTAGTAGTTTGACTTTCTTGCATTTTGAAAGCCAAATTCTCACTTGAACCAATTCCTACCATTCTAACACTCCCAACACCTCCTATACATCATATCTCAAATGTCCAAACCATAAAAAACCAGCTAGAAATCACATAACTCCAACTGTTTTAAAAACTGGTTTGTTGTTTCAAGAGGAAGCAAGCTTCAATTCTTTGCTAAAGAAGAGGATCTCTGGGCTTCTAAGCTTTTTAGCTTGCTCAAGACTTGTCTACAAGAGGTATGTGAAATTAAAACCCCTTATTGGTCATACATGATCATGTTGTATCATTTTTGAGATGCTTGTTGTAAAATATACCATTACTGCCCCACTTTAGTTCTTTGTCAAGAACTTTGGTTTCATGGTCATGTTACTTGCTTTTATTAATGTGTTTTCATTTGTAAATGATATGTGGTTAATGTGTTACAAGATTTGTGCTTAGATATCATGCTTAACTTGTTTTTTGAAGTTTTGGTTTATATGGTAGTTTTAGGATCCGATATTTAAATATTGATGAACTTGCCCTAGGCCTGTTAGTTTTAGTTCATTAGTGATGTTTGGATTAACTTGTAAGTTACTCATAGGATCCCCCTACCCTTGATCATGCTTGAATCAATATGGCTCTTGTTTTGGTTCTTATGTTATTTTGGTGGCATCTTGCTTATCATTACCATGAATTGGGTGTTGAATTGTTGTGCTTGCTATTTTTGTATCTCAAGTCATTGGTTAATGTTTATGAAAGCTTGCATGATGTTTGATTGGTTGAAATTTGAGAAGCATGAAATTAGTCATTAGGGCCTGTCATGAAATCTTGTTGGTTTTGCTGTCAAACTTGGTTCAACATATCATTTTTGGTATGGAGCATTTTTGCTTGATTTTAAGATTAGAGACTCATTTTGTTTACCTGTTTTGAGGATGTGTGTGGTGCTTGTATGTGCAAAATCTCTTTATGTGTTCAAACTGCTATAGCATCCTTCCAACTGCATTCTTTTCCAAAATATAACCAAACACATATCACATTCTGTTTAAATCATTTTCTACTTGATCTATGTGCATAATATCATTGCCTTACTCATTTGAAACTTGTGTGTTATATCATTTGCCTCAATCTGTCATGAATTTGCTGGCTGCATATTTAAGTTGTTGTTTTTATATGTCATGAGCTCCAAAATGCTACTTTTTGGTTGGTAAAGTTTTCATCCATTTCTAGAGCATATCCTCATCTGTTAGCATATTCATGGTATGTGCATATTGTTTGTTACAACATAAACTTCATAATTTGAAGAAACCATCTGCTGCTACATCAATTTACCAAACTCTTTCACATTTCAACAACATACTAAAATTTTTCTCCAACCGCTATGAGCTTGATTTCAATGCATGATCACATTACCAAATTGTTATTCTGTTTGTATATGCATAATCTTTGAGTTGTAACTCATCCATATGTTTGATTCTAATGTGTGTTGATGATTGGTTTGATCCATGATTTCCTGCAGTTGCATTTCACCCTCAAACTGCATTTTTTGAGCTAAAACCTACCATGAACATGCCAAATTCTTGATTTCTTACAAGATGCATATTTTCTGAGTTATAACTCACTCTTTCCCACATTTATGATATGTGTGTACAATGTTTGTCAACATAGGATCATTTTCATAGCTAGATCATGTTTGCACCTCATTTCTGTCAAGCTGTTTTGAAAACCACTGCCACACACTTCACTTTTTCTGGTTGATTTATTTCTAGGTCCGTTCATATAACATCAGACCTCTAATAACATTTAAGACTTGTATGTGCATTCTCAATCATTTTTGTATGTCCTATTCTTCTGTCATGACAGCCCCATTCCACATTGTCGCTTGCGCGAAAATAAGGTGCCGGCATGACAGAAGAGTCGCCACCTTTTGTTATTTATCCCTCAGAGCGGGAAAGGAAACGATCGGAAAAACCTGACGAAAAAAGGTAAGACAAGGTCGTCGCAACCATTATCCGGGTTCGGGAGTCGGTTACGCAAGGGGAAGGTATTAGCATCCCTCACGTCCGTCGTACTCGACGGGATCCTCGCTTGTGTGTTTACTTGGACGGGTTGGTTTTATTCTATCTACCTATCAAGACTGGCTGAAAAAGAAAATAAAATGACTCGGCAAAGCGTCGCACTTTATGCCTACGTATTCTCATCAGAGAATGAGAAATCAGAGTCAACGTAGTTCGGCCTACGAAGGGTTATGGGGGAAGGTAGCTCGCCAAGACATCGCCATCTTGTGCCTACGTACTCTCAACAGGCATGAGAGATCAGAGCTTACGTAGTTCGGGAAACTACAGTTTATTTCCTGTTTTTTACGAAAGAAGTGTTTTTTATTGTGTTTGCGATTTCAACCGCACTAGAGACTATGACCTGAGAGTGAATGCGTCGCATGTCACCCAAAGGGTACCATACTAAACATCCAGACTGTGGAAAAGAAACTCTCCCACAATCCTTTCTCAGATAGCTTAAGGCTCGTAACGTACGAAAGAAATCATTCATGATTACTGTATCTTAAACTGTTTTGAGATGAGAAGAGAACAGGCCCAACTAGGAGGGAGACTATCAAGTCCTACTGTTATCATGCCACGGATTCATCCTATGGTTGAGGTTTGAACAGGGAACTCCGAGATGTTGTCATGCATAGGTTTCAACCTAAAGTTCTATCATCACTTCCTTATCAAAGGAAATGAGAGTCCTAAGGGATCATGTCAATGATAAACAGAAACAGACAAAGCATCAGCTCAGACAGTAAACAGTAAACAGATATACGGTAAACGACTGTAAAATGCATGCAATGCAAGTGAGGGAGGAAATGTGTGTGGGGCTTCAGCCTCCACAAGCTCATCTCAACCTCAAGCCAGTCATGAAATAACAGTAATCATACTGAAAAATAAACCACATGCTATCAAGCAATAAACAGTAAACTGCAATCATACAGATAAAATGAAATGAAATGCCATCAGGCAAACAAACCACATGGGCAAGGGAGCTGGGCTCTACCGAATACCCGCAAGCAAAGCCACGCAGTAACAATACAAGCAGAGGGAGCAACTCAACCCCTAATGCAATCATGCTCCTAGATTCTACTTATTCTAGATGAACTTAATCTAATGCAACAGACAAGTCAAGCAAAACACACAATACAGAAAAGAAAACAGAAGAAAGCCTCAGCTCCTCTAGCAGCAACTCAGTCCTCAGACTCCAATCAATTGCTTTCCAGGTATCAACCCTACAATATGAGTTTCAACTCATCTTCTCCCCTAAGCTTCAGCTTCTTTGATCAGCTCCACCTTCAGGCTTCACCATCTTCAGGGATCTTCAAGTATCAACTTGATCTTCATGCTCTTCAAGCTTCAGCTAGAATGGCAGTCTTCAAGAATTCATCCTCTTCAATACTCTTCAATGAAGTCTTCATCTTCATGCTCAGGATCAACCTCTCTCCAGACAATCAAGACTAGAGAAAAATCACTTACTGGATAAGCTGGGGGATATTGAACTGCTTATTTGATCACCAAAGGTGACCTATAAGGGTTTAACATCAAGGGACTGGTTCCCTCAAAAGTTCTACCTCCTAGGTATAACACTTATCCCTCCAAAGGAGAGAGGTGTATACCATGGAAGGACTTTGAATCATATGGAGGAATGGAGGTGAATGATACCATCCATGTTTGAGAAAGAAATTATCTACATCTAAGCTCTTCCTAATCCTAACCCTAAAACAACAAAAAGAAAAGAAGAACAAGCTCATCAAGCTCCCTCAATGCCTCTTCAAGTCTTCAACCATCTTCTAGTATGCTCCCCCATGCTACACAATGAGATACCAAGCTCCTCGAACCAAAGGAAAAACTCCAAAGCAAGGCAAACTAAACAAACATGCCCTAAAGGCAACACAAACAATCATTCAATACAAAAATCAACTAAAAATAGCATACTATTGTATTAAATCCTAATATAAATGCTAGGGGACCCTACATATCTACCCTTAAGTCCCAGATATTCCCCATAGACTAAATTTCCCTACAAACCCTAAATCTAAAATTGTTATTGACCTATGTTGAAATTTTAAACTAATTCTACACTACCTAGAATTACCTAATTAAAACTACCCTAAAAATTATCACAAAAAATATGAAATTAAATAAGGGGGAACCTAAGACATTCATCTAACTACCCTAAAAGGATTGAACTCAAAATGTTAAGGGAACTATCCTAACTAAAATCTATAAATTAACATATCAACTAAAAGAATTAAAAAAAAGCAATTAAAAGTAAAAATATGCAAAAAATATAAAAATGAAATAAAATGGCTATTTTATGGTTTTATATTTTTCTTGACAGAAATTGGAAAGTGGGAAAAAAAGTCCCATTAAAAAATATTATTTTTTCTATTTATTATGAATTTTTAAAGTTATAAAAAATTTGGAGGAAATTTAATATGAAAAATGATGCGTGGGGTGTAAGAAGTATTAATATCCAGTTGTTATCATACTTTGGGCCTAACTGGGAGGTGCCAAAAGTGACGCGCGCCTGGCCCATTGGAATTCAGAAAACCAAAAATAAAATGAAAAGAAAAGATTAAAACCGCGGTGCAAATAGCATTGAATTACAGTTAAAATTGGAACTGGGCCACGCTTGGGGGTGGGAATAACAAATGAACACAAAGCCCAACAGGTACATTAAGTGAAACGCCGCGTTTCACTTGGTGGCTGATTTCCCTCCATTTTGTTTCAATCTCAGCCCTAGGATCGTTCCTCCAGTCAACGAGTCAGACGCCCATCCAACGGCAGAAAAGTTATCTTCAACCTTTGGTCAATTAGGGTTTCAGAAGCCCCATGAAAATACATCCTCATGCATGGAACTTCCAGCCTCTCGTGTGACTTCATTACTCCACCAAATTGCACGATACAAAAACCAATCTTGTTCTATTTTTCACATAGAACACAACCATGCCCTTGGTTTGTACTGAAACACCATAGATCGCGCAAACCGAATAGCATACTTCCATGAACTCAAAACTTCATCAGTTTTCGACTTTCACCAAGCTCAACATTATTTGTATAGAAATGATCCCTATGTTATGCTCATCAAAACCAGCCATATATCTTGCATTATCATCCATTAAATCACTCATTCTAGCTCCATCAAGAATCAACCTCCATTAATGAAACCTCACTAATTGATCTTAAACTCACCCAAATGAACCACCTAATTGTCTCTAATGGTTTTACAATTAGAATTAGCCCTAGCCATGCCTAGAATAGGGTGTAGGAATGATTTTGCTTACCTTGTTTCTTGCAATGGTAGGTGGTGAAAAGCTTCAATCCAAGCCTTGTAGATCCTCAAGAACAATCCTTAGGTGATGAATACTCCTCTGCTTGCACAAGATTTAATGGAAATGTCTTGTATCTCAAGATCCAATGCCTTTTGCTCCCTTGAAACTTCACTTGGAACTCCTTCAATTCTTCATCAATGGAACCTCAAGCTAGCATGAACACACTCAGGGATGTTTGTGGTGATGATTTGTGAAGAAAAATGGAAAGGTAATGAAGAGAAAAATGAAGATTCAATATGATTTGCAAAATGGAGTTTTTGGATTCAATCTCTATTCTCTACCACCATTAACATCAACTATCACCAACCTTTCACCAATGCAGATTGTATTCAATATATAGACTGATTTAGAAAGGTCTAGAACCTCCTAGAATCATCTAGTAAGAACTTGAAGTTTCATGACATGGTAATTTGCATCTCACTTCTCACCACATGATATATCATGACAAAACCCTTGCGACTTGGGTAACTAACTTGATTTTATCCTCATATGATATTTTGGACAAGATACAATGCATATTTCCCTTGTTTATTAAGCTTTTCTTTGTTTTGGTTTGGTACCCCATTATGCAAGCAATCAAATTACAAAGCAACCCTATGATGCAAGCCTCAAATCAAAATTGTGGCTGAACCATTGTTCTTAAAATGTCATTTGGAGTCAAAATGACCTATCATATGACATGTTTTGGATTTGTAACTTGGATTTTATGATTTTCCATTTCACTTGAATTAACTTATGCCTCATTTTTAGGCCATTTTTATCACTTTTTGATATGAGCCTTTTCAACATCTTATGACCACCCTACTAGCCTTAAAACATCATTCTAAGCAACTTTGATATTGAATATTTTTCCATTTGAAGCTTGGAAGTAGGAGATATGGCCTTATGCTTGAAATGACCTATAACTTCCAAATGACCAAAATGCCCTTGGCTTGTCAAAGCCATAAGTTAAGTTCTACAAATCCTATCAAGTACTTCTAGTACTCTCTAGAAAGCTAAGAAGATTCTCTTCAACATTCATGTTAACCAAGAATCCATAGGAATCATCCTACTAGGGCAAAAGTTGTCTGCAAGCTGGGTGACTTTCAAGGACCCAGATTCACATATCTCAGATGACCTGTAATTTGTCAAAACAATAACTTGAGCTCTGCAAATCCTATCAAGTACTTCTACCACTCAAATTAAAGCTAAGAACAAGCTCTACAACATTCATGTTGTGTGGAAGATGAGATGACAATCACATCTTGAGCTAAAACTACCTGGAAGATAGGGATCAAACTAGGGGATTTTACACTGACAATCCTTAGAAACCCTAGCTTAAAACTTCTCAAACTCCTCAATCATGATGAGTTGGTCTAGGAATCATCCTTATAACATCTCAACACATCATTCCATGATCACATGGCCCTTGGATTAGGTCTCAACCCTCTCCCGATCATTAGTTGATCTAGGGTTGACCCAGTCAAACCCTAATTCTACCACTCATGGTTGAATCTTCTGAATTCTTGTACAATGACCTCTCTGGGCTTCATGATGGCTTTCAAGACATCTCATAAGCTTTCTAAAAGCTTCAAGTTCATCCTCATAGTCTCAGAATCATCTGAGGAGCACCCACAACTCTCAAGTTATGAGGCACACAACCTTGGTTTCAACCAATTCCTCTGAGGATCTCTTGAGCTTTCTAGTAAAGGTATCAAGCTTCAAACACTTGATGGGTAAATAATTGTTGGTCAAATTTTGGGGTGCAACAGCTGCCCCTATTCAAACGGCTTGAACCTGACTGGGTGAGGAGCGAACGACTCTCAGCCAATCAAGGTGCGAGACGGTTGAATACCAGTAAACCCGGAAATTTACCAACTACACGAGCACACGATACTCTGCGGGGAACAAATCTTCGAAAACTGGAATAGCAGCTGCACGGCAACTAGCTGGAGAAATACTGATCTGACATCGCCGTCAGTTATCCACATTAAATCATCATCAGACAACCAAAACACCCAACATCGCCGTTGGAAGACTAGAGAATCTGACATCGCCGTCGATCAACCAAAACATCCAACATCGCTGCTGGAGAACCAAAGAATCTAACATCGCCGTCGATCAACCAAAACATCCAACATTGCCGCTGGAGAACCAAACATACCCAACATCGCCGCTGGAAAGCTGAAGAATCTGACATCGCCGTCAAACATACAAAATACCCAACATCGTCGTTGGAGACAAACATCCAACATCGCCGCTGGAAACAAACATAACTCTGCGAGACACTCGACATCGCCGTCATACAAACATAATCTCTGCTGGGGAGCTAAAGAGTCTGACATCGCCGTCAAACATAATCTCCTGACATCGCCGCCAGAAACAAATATTCAACATTGCCGCCGGACAAGCATCCAACATCGCCGCCGGAAACAACCATACATCCAACATCGCCGCTGGAAAGATGAACCATCTGACATCGCCGCCAGAACCAATCACATATCCAACATCACCGCCGGAAACAAACATCCAACATCGCCGCCGGAAACAAACATAATCTGACCTCGCCGTCAAGATAAACCTCCAACATCGCCGCTGGAAGAACTGACATAATCTGACCTCTCCGTCAAACATCAACATCTATATATCCAACATCACCGCCAGAGACTGAATTAAGAATAATCTGACCTCGCCGTCAAACACAAACATCCAACATCGCCGCTGGAGCTACAAAGGATCTGACATCGCCGTCAGAAACAAATATCCAACATCGCCGCTGGAAACAAACATAATTCTGACCTCGCCGTCAGGGTGAAGAAACTTCATTGGGGGAATTGGTCACACGGTAACCGGTAACACATAGTCAATCATGCCATCAGGCATCCAAAGAAAACCTTCGGGCATCAGCCGAACTTCAACCATCAGGTTGATCCTGCCATCGGGGATTCAACATCAGCTGAGAGAACAACTTCATTAACACGGGCAGACTTCAATCATGGAGTCTTCAAAGGAGATTTCAACTTCGCCGTCGAAAAACATGTTGGGGAGGACGCTTCGCCGCTAGGGAACCTGGAGAACTATCAAGCAACTCCGCTCCGGGGGTCCAGAAATCGTTCTGGAGGAATCGACTCTGCTGAGGACTTCAAGAATCATCTCGAACAAATAACTCCATCGGGGACCTTCAAGAATCATCTTGAACCGATAACCATTCTGAGCAAACATTCTGTTAGGGACTTCGGGAACCATCCTGGGAAACTCTTGTCGGGGACAAACCAATCATGGTTTGAGCAGCTTCCAAGGATTCGGCTCTCTTGGAGTTTCAGGAATCGTCCTGGGCGATCTTCGCTGGGGACTCCAAGTATCAACTTGAGCAACCAATTCTGGAGACTGCACTGGGTTCTTAAGAATCATCTTAAGCAAACGGCCCTGCTGAGCGATTCGAGAATCATCTTGAACTGAAGACTTCGCTGGGGATCTCAAGAATCATCTTGAGCAAGCGACTCTGGGGATTGCACCGGGGCTTAAGAATCCCCTGGAGCAAGCGACTTCGCTGGGGAAAATGTCAGGAATCATCCTGAGCAATCAATTCTGCGAAGGAGTACCTGCAAAACAAGAATGGTGGCAACCTAGATCATGTTTATTATGCATATGCTTCGGTGCTACGCTCCACACGGTGGAAATGCTATGCGTTTATGATAGATGCTATGCAATCATGCACAATGATGCGAGCTCGTCAGCAAAATAAATGCTGAGGGGGAAATCCTCCTGTCAAGGAGAAAGAACTACTCAGATAGAGGAATCATCCTGCTGAGGAGAACATGGTCACGCCAATATCAATTGGACTCCGCCTGGGGAAATGATCTTCCGTTGACTGCTGCAGGGGAAACAACTTCGGTTGATTACTGCAGGGAACGAAGCTTTACGAGGACCTGGACCTGCTGAAGGAAAGCGATGTCAATCGCGGAAATGAACTGCGTGGCCTCCTCAGCTACTCTTCTGGGAATGAACTCTTTGGGGAAACAACTTCAGCTGCTTAACACTCCACTGGGGAAGAACCAATCATGGTCTGATCAATTTCCAAGGATTCGGCTCCCTTGGGGATCTGCACACTCGGCTGGGGAAGGAGAAACCATTCTGCTTCGCTGGAGGGAGTACGACTTTGGGGACATGCAGCATCGGCTGTTCAACACTCTGCTAGGGAAAATCCACTCATGGTCCCAACTGCTACCAAGGATTCGGCTCTCTTGGGGGTCTGCGGACTCAGTCGGGGAGAGAGAAGTCATTCTACTTCACTGGAGAGTACGACTCTAATGAGGAATTTCAATTCCGCCGGGGAAGAAGGAATCATCCGACTTTGGGGAAGAGTACAACTCTGTAGAGGAATACAACATCAGTTGTTCCAACACCCTACTGGGGAAGAGGGAATCATCCGACTTCGGGAGAGAATACGACTCTGGTGGGGAATCTCAATTCCGCGGGAGACTTCAGTCTGGCACCATCAGTTGCTGCATACTTCGGCGTACAAACAGTTTCCTGCGAAATCTACACTTGTGACCCGGTGCGGGGGGAGGACACGAGCTTCGGCGACTTTACTGGGGAAAACACGAGCTTCGGCACCCGAACATTTCTGTGAAACTTGCACTTGTGACCCGGTGCTGGGGAGAAAGAAATCATGCTTCAGCGCGTGACTCAGCTGAGGAGGTAACGTTCCTTCGGGACGCATCTGCTTGGGGAAGAGAATCATCTCTGCCTAGGGAGAACATATCAATGCTCATTATCTTGCGTTCAGACTCTGCGAGGAGAGGCCACTGAACTCTGCTGGAGAAGGAGGGATCATCCTGCTTCAGGGATGCGCGCGGCGCGATGTCTGGAGTATGCTACACCTGTAACAACACAAACAAACAGACAAGATACCTGTTGCGGTGGAAATAGGATCACAAACTATTAATTAGTTTGAATCGCAATTCTTGATTCACAACCGCTCTTTGATTTATCCGAAGGAAAAGGTCAAAAGAGGGAAAAACCTATTTTTGCGTCGTAAACACGACGCGGGGAGATTCTAGGATTCGAGGGTTGGTTAAGATTAGGGAAGGTATTAGCACCCTAAACTTCTGTAGTACTCTACAGGAACCTTTTGTTCAGATGTTTACTATTTGCTTTATTCATTTGCTTAAGGTATATGTACAAAGGATTAAAAGTGAGAAAGGAGACCTAAGGGGTTAATTCTAAGTTTACTCGGCAAGACATCGCATCTTGTGCCTACGTATCCTTACGGGAGTGGAATCAGAGTAATCGTAGTTCCCCTCAAAAGGGAGGTTAGAGACTTCTTGACTGTGGTCAAGGTCTCAAGGGGAATAAACATATCTTAGGGACACGCTTACGCGGAGTGTAGAAACTCCAAATCTCTACGTCGAATTGTTAAGTGAATTAGGGTTAGGTTAGGTTAGGGATTCCGCGGCGGGAAACCCTAAAATGAGCGCGGCGGCTCTTTGACCTAATGCTAGGGGTAACATGGTAATTTTGCTTGCGGCGAGGCATTTGTGAAAATTAGGGTTTGTAAGAGTTTCAAGTTTTGAGGACTATTGGCGCGGCGGCCAAACGGCTAGACCTAACCTTCGGATGTATATAGTGTGACAGAAATACTGGTGGAAGTGTGATAATTGAATCATGCAAACAGAGAGATAATGTCATAATTTAAACCATGCAAGCAAAAATTTAAAGGCAGAATTTAAAGAGCGATTGTTAGGTTCGCGAGGTTACATGAGAGGAGCAGATACAATATGATAATGAAAAATTTAACCAATGATAAACGAATTTAAAACAATCAGTTGAACAACACAAAACAAGAGGATGTTAGTAGGGTTAGGCATAAATACAGTGGATAATGAGACAGTGCAGAAAAAGATGTAAATTTAGAGTTTTTATTGTTTTGAAAAAAAGATTTTAATTTAATTTATAAAAGAAAGAACAATGTTAGTTTTAAAAAATACTTTAATTTTAATCTTAAAAAAGGTTTCAATTTGTATTAAGAAAAAAGTTTTTAATTTTTATTTTTAAAAAAGATTTTAAGTTATTTATTTAAAAAACAGAAGTTAGCTTTTTTTAAAAAAAGGTTTATTGTTTAAAAAAACAAAAAAAAAACAAAAAAATAAACCATCAACTTAAAACAAATGGGTTGGGCCGGTCATCACTCCCGGACCCAACCCGGTCCGCGAATACAAAGGAAAAAGGGGGAGGGAAAAGATTAGGGTAACCCTAATCCCCCTTTGGCCTCCACGGCGCCACATTCGTCTTCATTCTCTCGCAATCTCATCATGATCTTGTCCCCTCCGATTTCTCTCATTCCAAACCTGAAAAGAAAAAAACAAACACATTGTAACCATTAATCATGAGCTTACGTCGTTTTTTTGACGGTGATTTTCGCGGAGGTTTACGGTGTTCGATCGTTCGCGATTTATGGGATGATTATGAGGGCGATGATGTGATGAACTGAGCTCCAAGGTACGATTTCCCGTCGAGAGACGAAGGCGATCGTGCGATTTGCTTTGATGGTGGTCATCTAGGGTTTCGCGACTCTCTTCTTCGCCCTTTCGATCTCGCGGCCTCTTTTCGCACTCTCCCTCGTTCGCCTCTAGGGTTTTCCACGAGGTGATGTTGTTCCTCTTTATATTCTCTCTGAATCCTCTTTTGGGCTTGGACCATATCTGATTTGTGTTATTATTACTGATACGATTTGAGGAGATTGTTTGGGATTGATTTGATTTTCTGATATGATTTCTTTCCTTTTCTGATTTGCCTATATCCTCCTTTTGGACTTCAAACGGTTGTACTCTGATTTCATTTGGATTTCGTTGGATTTGCTTTGATTTGGATACCCTGTATTGACTTGGATTTCTGGATTTGTTGCAGACATGTTATCCAAACTTGATACGCCCCTGACTCTTCTCCGAATTTCGCTGTGATGCCTATGGACCCCTCTGATACAGCTTTGAATATCTTCGATATCTTGAACTGATTTGTGGCTGCGAGTTTGGGGCAATGATGTTCGTAGCTGAGCCCTAGGCTTTGCATTTTGATTTTCCAATGTGACCTGCACATTTGGTTGAGGCTTACTTTGAACTGTTGTCTGAGCATGATTATGAACCTATCTTGCTTTTTCTGGTATGATTTGTGCTGCGCTGAACTGATTCCTTATGGTCCATTTTGTGGCTTTGGCTTCCATGATCCCTGAACTTGATATGCGAAACAGGTTGCCATGATCGATGCCTGATATTTCTTATGTTCGCTCGGATTTATTACGAAACCATTCTTCAACATAATTTGTGTTGTTTCTGTGCTGATACTAGTTGCAGTTTGGTTTGTATTTCATGAGTTGTGCTTGTTCATAAGACCTTGTTGCCTGTTCGTGTAGCTTGTAACTCATTTTTCTGTTCTGAATTTGGTCAATCACTTTGTGGAATCCTGATGTTGTTTTGGTGAATTTCAGGTGTGGGAAAACGTCAAAAGCAAACGCGATTCAGATCCGCCGGCATCCGGGTCTGAGTCCGAATTGGCTGTGCTGTTTTACCCTTGTATCAGTTCGGAAACCAATTGGGATTTACTTGATGATGGTACCATATTTACTTGATGAGTGGCATTTTGCTTTGAAACAGAATCCAATTACGGCAAATCAAATCGGTCCCCACTTCTTTTTCTCTCACTCTTTCTCGGCTGCCCCTTAGATAAGAACATTATTACCTTATCTGACGCCAATGGCGTGGATCGGTAACAGGGGTAGGATGCGACTTCGGTCGTGCCACTCCCGGCACTCGATGATGACATTGTTCTGAGAGTGTCAAAAATCCCTTTTAACCCTTTTTGTTATGTTTCTTTTTCTGTTTTTTCAGGTAATCAAGAGATGTATGAAGAATTCAAGGGAAAACAAACGAATAAACCAAAGAGTTTTTAGGACTTAGAATTTTTTAGGATAGAAGTAACATCTGTAAATGTAATCTTACAGCAATTCAAATGTGAAATGATTCACTTCCTTTTGTAAACTGATATCCTTATGAAATAAAAATTCCAAAAATTTCATTTATATCCATGATCATTCAACTTTGAATTTATTTATTTATTTCTATTTATAAATTGTAAACATTTGTGAATAAATCCACAAATATTTAAATTCATTATTCTAGTCATAAACCATAAATATTCATGAATGGTATTCAAAAGATACTTAAATTCTTGTTCATGTACCTATCTCGTTGGTAGTCCTAATCTCCTCACCTGACTAAATTCACTTGCATTCCAACTTAGATGCGTTTCTGGCGCTTTTCAATGATAAACATCAACCCAGTCTGATACTCTTAAGATAAACAAATTTATGTGACGAATAATCGCCCCTCGTATCATGGCCTGAATATCCTGAGGCTTTAAAGATCTAATTTTGCTAAAATAGTGTGACAAGACCAAAACACCCATGTACTTGATTCCTGCCAACAAATCATACTCAAAAACTGGTTAGCGATTAACAGATGCAAAATGACCTGTTTTATGCGCAATGACTGACTAAATGTAAGGGTAAAATTTGGGGTATTACAGTTGCCCCTATTTAAATAGGTACACCGGATGATTTGAGTGACGGAGACTCGAGGAATCATGGTGGAGGGATTTAAATATAGATAACCGAAAATTTTTCCCTTATATGCGGCGATATGCAATGCTATGGACAAAACGAGAACAAACTAATGCTGACAATGCCATGAATATGATATGATGCGTATGCTGGAATGATGAATGCGAAAATGCTGAGGAATACGACGACACAGGGACCGATGCTACGAGAAGAACACACTGGGGAAAACGACGCGCTGGGACACAGCACAACACCGGGGGATTCTAAAATGATGGTCAACTGGTGCAAACACGACCAATTGTCTTTTTAGAAAAGGAACGAGATTCTCAAATGGAGATGGTACCTATGAGACGGCCTCCACTGGGGAATCTAAAAGTAAAACTGGATCATGTACGACTGCAAGATCGATCACAGAATGCTGGAGCATTGAGCAAAGAATAACATCCAAGCTTCTATAAACTATCCCTCGTGACAGGATCAAACGGACTTCTCGGGAATCCGTAGTAAATATACAGGGTGAAAAGAACCTGCTGTATGCCAAAATAAATGGACTTTAAGTGGTTAGAACAAGGTCCTAAATGGAGATGGCACCTATGAGACGGCCTCCACTTGGGAATATCTAATGATAAAACTGGATCTACACGATTGCAAGATCGATTACAGAATGTTGGAGCATTGAGCAAAGAATAACATCCAAGCTTCTATAAACTATCCTTCGTGATGGGATCGAATGGACTTTTCAGAAATCCATATTACATATACAGGGTAAAAACCGGCTGTATGCAAAAATAAATGGGCTTTGATGGGAAATGCCCTGATAAGCTTCTCGAGGGAGAACTGTCACTTATCGTTGGAAGGGACTTACATGCCAAAACGGATAAGCACTCGAATAAAGAGGTTGCTGCTTATCTGATATACAAATCTCCTCGTATTTAAGGTCGGTGCCTGGAATACGTTTCAGATTCTTCTTTTACTAAAGGATAAAATAAACTTCTTCATACTTCCGAGGACAGCGCGTCGGGTATGATTCCGCTTCTTCTTTTGCTAAAGGGTAAACTGAACTTCCTCATACTTCAAGATTCATGCTCTCCTGAATATGATTCTGCTCCTTCTTTTACTAAAGGGTAAATTGAACTTCTTCATACTTCAAGATCTGTGCTCTCCTGAATATGATTCGGTTCAAACCTCCCCATACTTCAAGACGACAAGGAAAATGGAAGCCCAACTGCTCGATGGAGATGGCCATTTGCTACGAGTCATAACGAAGATAGGATCAGTTTCTCAGGCGAGAAATGTCGCTTATTTGCAAGAGTGGCAATAATAAGCTTCTCATGTAAGAACTGCTTGTAGAGGTGATAACAGATGATGATAAGCTTCTCGGCGGAGAACTGTTGCATACCGTTGCTGAAGAATGTTACGATAAGCTTCTTAACCGAGAACTGTTGCTGATCGATTGTGATAAGCTTCTCTTGTGAGAACTGTTGCTGATCGATTGTGATAAGCTTCTCTTGTGAGAACGGTTGCTGATCGATTGTAAAATGTTGTGATAAGCTTCTCTGGTGAGAACTGTTGCTGATCGATGATAGGCTTCTCAGGTGAGAACAGTCGCATACCGATGCTGTAGGATTGTTATATCGATAGGCTTCTCAGGCGAGAACAGTTGCATACCGATGCTGTAAGATGTAGGATGGTTATACCGATGGGCTTCTCAGGCGAGAACAGTCGCATACCGATGCTGTAAGACGTACTGACAGATTTTCCAGGCGTGAACTGGCGCGTACCTGTAAAGGATTGTGATTGATTTTCTTGAAAGATAGTGCAAGATAAATGCACATCTGGGCACAGTGATAAGCTCCTCAGGCGAGAACAGTCGCATATCTGCCAAGGTATGGTGAAAATCTTTAGACGGTGCAAAATAAATGCACGTCTGGTTGGGCTCAGCGACCGACAAGACCGAGATTCAATCTAGGATCGAGCTAGAAAGAAAAAAAAATGGCAATCAAGACTCCATCGAGGGAATGAACTCGAAGGGTAAATATCTTATCCTGGCGAGGAAAGATAGCTGAAGTAACCGTCATCCACGAGGATCGAGCTCTGTGGGGAAACTGGAAACACATATGTATTTTATGCTTAGGGATGACAATCTATTTGGAGAGAATGGACAAACCCAGTTACTCGGTGGTAACACCCAACGATGGAGAGACACAATGAACCGGTGAATGCTACCGTATATGTTAATGTGAATGTATGTTAATGTCTATGTATGTAGTTAAATATGCAGGATGTTATGAAATGAGTATATAATGAGTATGCGAAATAAATATATGAAATAGGCATGTGATGCTTATGCCCTTGCATATGCTGACGAAACTGAATAGAGACGGGACGAGAGATGAAATAAACATCTTGACGGAGATACCCTGCGTTCTCTGCAACCAATACGTCAATCATGGGTGCGAAGGATCAATGGTAGAACCAAATCTGGTTTTAAAGTTCTGGACCCTCTGGGGAGAAGGTAATCTGCTTGGGTGCTCAGTATCACGTCTTCACATGGGGAGAAGAAAACCTGAGGGACGCTTTCGAGTTACCTAAGAAAAAGTTGTCAGCTTATAGTCTCTCTGGGGACTGTGATGAGGCAATAGTTTAGGAGCCTGTTGCAACACTGAGATTTACTGGGGAATGAAGGCCGTTGTGAGTAAAATCCATCGGGTGCTTGAAGAAAGTTGTGAAACCACATGGTTTTGATCTTGAAGGACCTTATAGTAGTAGCCATTTGTTTTCCTTTAAAAAACACGGTGCCCCAGGATACTTGCGTTGTGAGGCAGGGTCATCTCAAGAGGATTTTATAGAGAACACTGAGTCGGGTTGCCCCATTGTTCTCAAACTCTTTGAGAGATTCGTCAGGTCTGGCCCCAAATTAAGCGTGTTACGACGAAATCTTTGAGAAATAGCTCTTAAGAACGTCAGCCTCGCGTTGGTAAGCGAATTGGGAAACTGCCTGCCCCTGTTTAGCAGGATCTTCAAGTTCCACGGGTTATGTCCATATATAAATCTCTAAGATATCAAGCAAAGTCGTCATGCCTGAAATGCCTATCCTGAGTTTGTCAATGTACACATATATTTGTCTTGAATTTTTGTTTTGAAAAAGATATCGCAATAACTTGTGACCGAAATCACTAGTCGGGATATAAGTTTTAATTATAATGCCAACATGAATTTTTTTTCTGAGCATAGCTCGTAGGAGTCAGGAAACGTGATCTTGTCGAGTATGCTTTCAACCGAAGTCCTAGTTCAATTAGGTCTTTTAAAGGTCGTATCGTGGCTCGGTTCACGGTTTAAGAAACAAAGGATATAGGCTCAAAGTTATATTTGTACCCTCCCATTCTTCGTGATGTCCTCCAATCCTAATTCAGTTAATCGGATGCGAGCACTCATACCTCAAACGGATTTGCTATGGTTGAGAATTTAAGGCTTTGGACATGGCAGTCACTCATCTATTTCTAATGGCAATTGGTCACACGACTTTGTTCTTTATAGGGATCCTAAAAAACTACTGGTTTCTTGCTCTTATTCCCTAACTTTTGCCTGGACAACGTCTTTTGATCTGACTTTGGAGTCCAATGGGATGCCCCAGTTTTGCCTAAGTCTCCTTCATAGGTTTTGACTTAGCGGGCTCTTATTTTTTGAATATTCTTTTATGCACAAGTCGTGTAAATCTTTTGAAAGGCTCGTGACTGCCCCACTCCTTAGGTAACCGAGGGATAGTCATTGTATTGGACTTCTTAAGATGCTAAGGATAAATTCTCGAAGGTTTGCTCTTCCCTTTTTTGAGGATCTAAGCGCTCGATTGGCTTAACTGAGGCCTACCCTGCCCCAGGTTAGGATGAAGGTTCTTAAAAGGAAAGAAAAACTCCTACTTCAAGGCTCAAAGAGGTTAACGAGGGATTAACATCCTTATATCTCCAGTGTTCGGGATTTGAAACAATGCCTTACATCATCAGCAGGTTTTAATTGAAAGCATACGACAAGAAATCTGACGTTTTGGGTTCGTCATCCTCCCCCCAATTCTCCATCAGAACAAGAGATCGGGTAAAGTTGGCATTATGATTTATGAAAACGTTTTTTGAATGAGTGAAACGAATGGATTTATTCAAGACAAACATATGCGTTGCATTAATTAATCAAAGATAAACAAGTTCGTACATGCTAAATATGCTTAATCAAAGAGAAATATATATAAATAAACAAATGAACTGTCGGAAAAAAATCCTTCTAAATGTTAATGAAATCTTGCATTCAAGAGTAACAGTTTCCTTTGGCGGACCCTCAATGGAAGGGACGTCTGGTTTACAATCACTGTGAGTCGTCATGGCTTGCCCCAGTTACGCTGGTCACATCTTCAACAGTTTTCAGTCGTTGCTTCAAAATAACTTTCCCAGATTCTTTATTGATCCCAGTCATATCATCTCGAGGGTTACTGAAATGAAACGAGCTAGGCCTTTGAATAATTACTGGATTCGACTGATTTGCTGATGGGACAACATACTTTGCAGAATTTAAGCTTGACAAGCGGGGAACCCCGAGAGGTGTCTCGATCTTCGGCTGAGCATCGCTAAAAGACAACTTCTTTGTTTCTAGCAAATTTCTGACAAAGTTCTTAAGAGCGTAGCGATTCTCTAGATCATGGTCGGGTGCACCCTCATGAAATAAAAAATGAGCGGCAGCGTTGTAACCTGCAGGTAACGAATTAGGAGGGGGACCCAAAGTACGGGTGGTAATCAGACCTTGTTGTACCAAATGGGGGTATAACTCAGTGAAAGTTATCGGAATTGGAGGACAAGGCTTATACTGCTTCTTACGGGGATAAGGAACCTGATTCTGTGATTGTTGGTGAACAAGAGCGTTGGGCACTCGTTGGCTATTGATAGGAACTTGCATGGGCGGATAACCGGAAGGTTGTTGATAAGCCGGTGCTTGATATACCAGAGCTGACTGCACAGGCTGGTATGCAGGAAACTGCTGATCGAAAAGAGGTGCAACAGTAGCTACATAGGGTTGTTGGACATATGGAAACAGATAACCTTGAACATAACTCTGCTGATGTTGCCAAGGTTGAGGAGTAGCTGTTTTGCGGTTCCTCGAACGTGCAGGTCCTTTACCATGGTCGGGGTTAGGAGTTTTGCACTTTGGAGAGGTAGCTCGTCGAACTGGTTGAGCACTAGGAGGCACCAAACCGGATTGAAGACCGTGAGGAGGTACATTCTCGACAGTAACAGCTGGTTGAGATTCCATAACGGTATTAGTAGTCTCAGAAACAACAGTAGACTGAGCGTCCACCTTCACACTAAGAGCTCGTAACATCTCCAAAATCTGCCCTACACTTCCTCGAAGATCTTCGAGTTCATGGCTGACACGGCTGATCTCTTGGTTTTGATCTTCCATCCTTATGAAGGGTCGTATTGATGCAGAGAACTTAGGGTGACAAAACTGGAAGGTGGGAAAACCGCGTATGAGAAACCGGGAGACACATGCAATGCAAAAGTATGATGCTAAAATGTGAATGCAAATGAAGATTTCATGGAATTCAAATATTTACGAATATTTCGGAATACCAAAGAAACTTTTAATTCATTGAAGACAAATTACAAATAATATTCTTGCAACCAAAACAGCTAAATAAAAGCCTAGAAAGTCGTAGAGAAGCATCTTCCACAACTTCAGTGAGCAGACGGAGATCCGGAGGAAAATAAATATTCGTAGAGCCTTCTCTTCTTGTAGGATTGTATCTCATCATTCTTCGACTGAATCTACTTTTGAAGTTCTTCGTACTCGCTGACCATCACATGGTATTTGTTCTTCCATGATTCTGTTTCGCATTGTGATCTCTTCAAAGTGATCTTCAAAGTGATCTTCAAAGTCTCAACTTCGGTCATGAAATACTGGACAGGTTCTTCTCTTTGAGGTAAAGGATCTTGGCGAGAGTAGGGCATCTTCAACTCAATAGCTCTTCCTCGGACCCATTGAAGGTATGGTTCCATGGACACACAATTAGGTCTTCCCAAACTTTATGTGTCCTTCTTATGCAGATGATTCCAAGAGGATAAAATCTGATCTTGAAGCTTTTTGTCGTCTTTGAAAAAGATTTTCTCCACATGAATACCTTTAGGCGGTTCCTTCAAGGGGTATCCCAACTGTCGGCGAGCTAAGGCTGGATTGTAGCTAATTCCTCCATTGAAACTGAGCAAAGGCACATTGTTGAAGTTTCCACAACTGTCAATGATCGATATCCCATCGTACATGCGATTATACCAATCGATATCAGAGTGAGTTAAAGCCATAACGTTTTGCGACCAACGTTCTTGATTGGGTCTCCAGAACGGACCGGACTTGGGTAAGTGAGAAATAAACCACTTGTATAGTAATGGCACACAACATGTAATCATTCCTCCACCATGAAAGTTTCGAAGATGTACTGAATGATAAGTATTACCCAATAGCGTTGGAACTGGATTTCTCCTCATGAAGGTCTTGATTGCATTAAGGTCCACAAACCCTTCAAAACTAGGAAAAAGCAGCAACCCATAAATAAGCAAAGCAAATATTGTCTCAAAGGCAAACATGTCTTTATGATCGGCATAAAATTGGGCCTTCTTAATTAGAAAGTCCCTGAGAAAACCGGAGGTCCCCCCTTTGGTGATCATATTGTTTTTGACATCGGATATCCTTAGACAAATGGCTTTAGCAATATCTCGTTCTTTAGGGTCTTCCTCCAAGAAAGGGAATGGAGACTTATCCAAGATAGGTAGTCCCACCAACTGGGAGTACTCTTCTAAGGTAGGTAAAAGCTGATAATCTGGAAAGGTGAAACAGTGATAATCTGAATCATAAAACTGTAGCAAAGTCACAAAAAGTCCTTCGTTTACTTGAACCTTCAACAAAGACAATAGCCTTCCATATCTGTTTTGGAACTCTTCTTGATCTTGAACCAAATCCCTTAGCTTCTCTAGGACTTCCAAATTAAAACCCTTAAAAGTAAATTTCAGAGTATGCTTCCTAGAGTGATCCATGGTATCCTGCAATGTTCATAAATAGAGTTTGAATTCCATGAAGTCTTAATGCAATATGATGCTTTATGGATGCAATGCATGAAAACACACAAAGTCCTAGGTTAAAGGACGTGAGTGGAGTTAAGGTCTACCCATCCCAAAAAGGAGTGTACTATAGGTTAGTTGTACCTGCAGAACAAGGGTTCTAAATCAGTGCCCAAAGTCATCAGTCCATCTTTCGGATATTATCGACTTCCCGACTGACTCGAGGGTCAATAATATTCTCAAGAGAACCTCTTTTAAGTGTAACATCGCGTAGCAACCATTGTAGGACTACTCCCATATAGTTCCCGCACTACGTCCTATATAAGGTCAAGATGGTGTAAAGGTACTACGGTTCCCAGTATCACAGACTCCAATCGATAATGGTAAAAGTTTTAACGACTACACTCGATCAACCGAACCATTTTCGAAAGTGTCTCAACTGAGCGGTGATTCTCGATTTAGCTTAGTCGGGACTCATTCCCTATAAGCCTCGTCGAATATATCAGCCATCCTATCATAAGGTCGCTCAAGTCCGGGTGTGTTGCACCCTAAAATTTGCTCAACCTTATTCCTTGGATTTATGTTTCATCATCATTAGCATTTGCATGTAGGGTCATGTATATAGACTAACCATCTGCATAGCATAAGCATAGCAAGTCATTCAACAGGGGACCAATCATTACTTCCATCTCTAGAGGCCTAGCAAGAGGTTATCATCATAATTCAACCTCATTCAAGTCATCAGGAAAGAATTTGAAGGCAAAGAGTTCAGCAGAGCAAGCCTTGGGATCATCTCCTAGCTGAGGGTATCTGAGGGTCAACAAGAGGGTTGTGAGCTGTGGATTGGAGAGCATCTAGACATCTTGAGAGACTTACAAAGTCATTTGGAGAAGAAAACAAGTCATTGATGAAAGCACAAGAGCTACAGTTGAAGACAGTCAACTAGGGTTTCATCTGGGTCAACCCTGGGTCAACCCTAGGTCAATTGACTGATTTGAGGGGCATGCAAGTCTATTGGAGAGATGTGGGGTTCATCATTGGACATATAAAGAAGGATATGGAGATATGCCAAGGAGAATTCAAGAGAAATCAAGGAGAAGAGGAGTTTCTAAATTAGGGTTTCTCTGTAAAATCCCCTAGTTTAGGTCAAATTTCCAAGCAAGATAAGTCAAAATGCTAGCTTCAAATGGCTTCTTGGCCAACATGAAACTTGTAGAGGATCTCAAGACCTTTAATTTGAGTGGTGGAAGACATTAAGGAGATTTATAGAACTCAAGTTATGGTCCTTGCAAGTTACAGGTCATCTGAGGTGTCTGAACTTTTGTCTGTGAAAGTGACTTGACTTCCAAGCTAGTTTTACCCCTCAAGGAGATTTCAAATGAATTCTTGGTCAACATAAGAGTTGTTCCTCATTGTCTTAGCTTTCTAGAATGGTATGGCATGCCTTCATATGATGTGGAGAACTCAACTTATGGTCTTGACAAGCAAAGGGTATTTTGGGCATTTGTGAATTACAGGTCATTTTAACCTATGTCCAAAACTCATACAAGGAGGCCTCAAATGGAAAAACTTACAACATCAAACTTGCTCCAAATGGGATTTTAAGTCTAGAAAGAAGGTCACAAGTTATTGGAGAAGCTCATAGCATGGAGTTGCATGATAGGTCAAAATAGGAACTAAAAAGGCTTATAAAGTGAATACTTTCAAGTTGGAAAATGGTTAGGGAGATTTACAAGTCCAAATGAAGACTTCCAATATATGATTTTGAATGGAAAAACAATTCTAAGAACAATGGTTCACCCACTTTTTTGAGTTTAGAAGGAAAAAATGAAGTTATCCATGGTTGCTTATCATTTAAGAAACATAATCAAAAATGGATCAAAATTTGAAAACAAGGGAATGTGCAAGATGGATCTAGAATGTTCATTTGGGGTCTATATATTCATGAAAGGAGAATTTGGCAAGGGTTGGCCTCATTTGCACCAAGAATTTCACAAGATTTCTCACACTTTTTTCATAAAAGTTTCATTCCAAATCTCTCAAATTCTTCATCAATCTTCATCATAATCAATTCAATTTCACTCCATCATCATCATAGATCATAATTGAAGCAAGTTTCTGGTAGTTATCATCCATTTTCGAGTGCTTTTCTCAAGATCCTCAAAATCACAAGTTCAAGTGGATTGCATGATTCAAGCAAGGAACCTCCAAGTTTGTGCATACAGAATCAAGTTCCTCAAGGATTGATCAAGATTCAACACTTCAAAGCCTCAGATCTTCCATCTCCATAGCTGTTTGCAAGATTTTGCATAAGGTAAGTTTTCAATCACACAGCTCGATTCAGTTAGTTAGGCATGATTTTGTTAGTGTAGAATTGATCTAGGTGGTTAGGAGATTAGTTTAGGTGAGTTTGGAACGATTTGGTGAGGTTTGTTAGCAGGTGCCATAATCTGTTTGTGTTCGAATCTCTTGGATGAATGTGTTATAATTGCAACTTGATAGCATAGGTTAACCTCCATTAGTTGTAGTTCAGTTTAGGTTAAGTTTGATTGAGAATGGTGATGTTGCATATCAGTGTCCTTCCATGGAAATCAGAGATTGATGCTATCGGATTGAGAGATTTATTGAGTTTCAGATTGATGTGAGATCATAGGATTGTAGAGTGAAAGATTTTGAGCAGATTTCATGTTTATGGCGTGAGGATTCGTTGCGTGTGGAGTGAGAACAGAGAGGAGGAAGTTATGCGTGCATGGATGTTCATGGTGAAAGGAAACCCTAGTTTCAGATCCAAGTGGGGAAGACATAATCTGGTCCGTCCAATGCGTGTGAAGACTCTTGACTTGGGGAGAGATCTAATGGCTGTTATTTAATTCTGTTTTGGAGGGAGTTGACTGGGTGCCAAACGCACCGTTTCATTAATTGAAACGGGCGGGCCTCAGCTTGTGATGCTATCCACACCCCCAATGTGAGCCCAATTCCAAATTTCAACGTGGTTTGGTTTCTATTTTCACCCCCTGCTGATTTTCTTTGATTTCAATAACTCTGAAGTGATTCTGGGCCTGAATTGATTTGCTATGCGCACCCTACCCTGTCTGGCCCATCCAATAATGAACTGAGCGCGCCTACTGAATGCACCCCCTCTGGCTCATTTAATTCATTTTTATTTTTTCTTATTTCATTTTAATTTTTCACCAATTTCATTAAATCATAATAAATTCATAAAAAATGTGTTTTAATCCATTCTTTTTACCATATTTTCATTAAAATGTCTAGAATATTATAGGAAAATAAAATTTCATTTTTAGTTTTATTTCATATTTTTTACATATTTTCTAAATAAATGTCATATTAAATAATTCATTTCATGCATCATTTTTATGATTTTTGTTCTCTCACTTGCTTTGATATTTTTTGATCATTCTTTTCATATTGTTTAGATGAGATATTCAACTTGTAGAAATATTTTAGTTCCCATTTTTGAGAGTTAATTTTAGGTGATTAATAAATGCTTGAATATCATGAACAAAACTAGGGTTTTTTAGGTGACAACTTAGGAAGTTCAATTCTTTCCCTTAGGACTTAGGGTTTGAATAGATTAGTTATGGGACTATAGGGGCTATGGGTAGTTATTAGATCCCTTAGAGAACAGTTAGGATTCCCCTACTGCTATTATTACTGTCTGTATATCTGTTGTTTGGTGTGGTGTGCCCTTTGGGGTTTATTGATTGTTTGTATGGGTATTGGGTTTGTCTGGGGCCCTGGGGAAGCTGAAGATTGGTGGAGATGAAGCCATTGAAGAGTCAAATGCTGAAGATCAACTGTCAGAGTTGAGGAGGAGTTTCTTGCTAGCAGTTGCTGAGGAGACTAGGGTTTAGGAGCTAGGCAGAGCTCTAGGTTAGAATGATTATTTCTCAAACATGGATTACCTTGTCTGCATCCATTCTTCTCTGTGATTCAGAGTCTCTCTAAGACACTCACCCCCTTCCTTTGGAAGGCTTGGTGATGGTGTCTATGAGATAGAACTCTTGAGAGAAAATGTCTCTTGTGTTAGAAGCAGTCTGTTCACCCCCTTTGGTAGTCAGCTGATTGCTTAACACTCAATTCACTCTTGTGACTGATCCCTCATCCTGGAGGTTTGAGCTTGAAGAAAAGCCATTGCAGATGGAAGACTGATGATCAAAGCCCTTGCCTGAAGGTCATGAAGATAGAGATTGATGCTTGTTGAAGCTTGTGAATGATTGGAGATTGCTTGAAGCCAGTTGTTGATTCAGAGCTGCTGATGCTGTTTCTCTTTTTGCTGTATTGCATTTGTTGATGTATTGATTGGTTTTCTGAACTGTATTGTTTGCTGTTTACCCTGCTGGGTTGAAAGTGAAGCCTGTTCACTTTTGCCTATTGTTTTCTAGGTTCGAGGTTGAGTGGGGCTCCCTTGCCTCGCTTGTACTGTTGCATCCATGCATTTTACTGTTTTACTGTATATATCTGTTATTGTTTCTGTTTCTGCCTATCCCGTAGGATCTCTGTTTCTCTCTGTGCAGGAGAGGAGCATGATAGACACTAGGTCTTAACCCATGCATGATAACATTAGGTTAGTTTGTTTCCCTTCGCAACCGTAGGTTAGAGTTCTGTCTCTTTCTTTCTCAAAACAAACAGAAAAACACATAAGGATTTCAAACACAATAAAAGACACTTCTTCCGTAAAAGAATGTGAACTCACCAAAACGTCATTTTTGTCCGCTTGGACCGCTAATCAGAAAACCTTTTTCAGAAGGAATAAAATCAACCAGGACAGACTTGTGTCGTACGTGGCCCGAACTACGTTTGCTCTGATCTTTCATGCTGTATGAAAGTACGTAGGCATAGGATGCGATATCCTAGCGAGCAACCTTCCCCTCCTTTCCAGTAGGTAGGCGAACTACGTTGACTCTGATTTCTCGTTCCAGGCGGGAATACGTAGGCATAAAGTGCGATACTTTGCCGAGTCATTTTATTCTCATTTTCTTTTATTTTTAACCCTTGACCTATAGTTTAGATAGAATAACAATCCATACCCGAAAACAAGCGTGGATCCCGTCGAGTACGACGGACGTGAGGGGTGCTAATACCTTCCCCTTGCGTAACCGACTCCCGAATCCAGGTTTTGGTTGCGATGACCATACCTTTCCCGTGTTGTGCGAGGTTTACTCTGAGCGTTTCCTTTCCCTCCCGTGGGATAAATAACGCACGGTGGTGACTCTTCTGTTCAGCCGGCGCCGATTTTCGCAGTAGCGACAGCTGGCGACTCTGCTGGGGATCCAACGTCCCCTGGCTGCTAAGAACTGCGATGGTTCTTATGCATTTGGGATCCAACGTCCCTGTGAGCGAGTCAATCCTAACGCTTGTTTTCCCGTCGAGGATTTTGTATGGAGTTATTTTATATTTCTAACCTTGTATTTTCAGCTTTATATATACTGTTTATTATTGCTGTATCTGGGGTGTGACGGGTGTTCTGATATTGAGAGATAAGCCGGACCTGGGCTTGAGTGCACCTAGAATTAGAGTAGAAATTAGTGGGCGCCCGCTTGCTTTGCTTGCTTTGGTGTCCCATGAAATCTACACTCAGACGAGGTTCCTCTGGTTGGCCTCCTGCCCCTTCCTTTGGTTGGCGTGGGTTGCTGGTTAGTTGGATTGTCGACTCTGGGGACCGATCATTTGGAAGTTGGCTGAGTGAGGCCTCTTCAGGATTTGATGATGCCACTCCTTCTGGGAATCGTATCATCAACCCTGAAAGTCTGTGACGCCGACGACCGCATAGGATGCCGTACCTTGTGCCAGTTATAGGGCCACCCACCTGTGAGGGGATTCAGGGGTATGCAGGTAACTAGACCTCCAGACTACCGGTTTGTTCTTGATCAGAGATCTTGGTTATTTATGGAGAGTCATGAGGTCTGTCAGAGACCATGTGGAGGTTTATTCTGAGGTCTGTCAGAGACCATGTGGAGATTTATTCTGAGGTCTGTCAGAGACCATGTGGAGATTTATTCTGAGGTCTGTCAGAGACCATTTGGAGATGTGTTCTGAGGTCTGTCAGAGACCAGTTGGAGATGTGTTATGAGGTCTGTCAGAGACCAGTTATGGATGTGATTTGAGGTCTATCAGAGACCAGTGAGTTATGGTTTGAGGTCTGTCAGAGACCAGTGTTGGAGTTCTATTTTAGGTCTATCTGAGACCAGGGTTGATGACTTCTGGATGGTCTATCTGAGACCTTTCTTGATTGAGTTTAGGCTATTCAGCTGCAGCTTTGGTCCCTGTTGAATGTTACTTGCATTGCATCCCTGCATATACATTATCATTTGCATTTCACTAACGTGTGTCTGTGCTGCAGGTGCATTTGCATTTCCCTAGTTCTAGTGCCCAGACTTCTGAGTGTTTGATCATGACTAGCCTACGGAGAACGGTTGCCTACAAATTGCCTACGCCTGATATTGTTCCTTTACTGGGATTGATCTCTCTTGCTGATGAGGGTGTTCGTAGGAGTTTCCGGATGAGTTACGGTAGATTACTGAGATTGGTGTGCAAACCTACAGAGGTAGAGATAGATGGGCTGTATGCTTTGATGCAATTCTACGACCCTGCTTTGAGGTGTTTCACGTTCTCTGACTTTATTATGGGACCAACCCTGGAGGAATACGCTGAGTATGTTGAGCTGCCTGTGCAGAATCAGGTTCCATTCATTCATTATGATGCCAAACCCAAGCCGGAGGAATTGGCAAAAGCCTTGCAAGTTGATGCTTCTGAACTTGTGACTACTGTTTCCCGTGGAGTTCCAGGCTTCTCATTTCAGTTCTTAGTGGGTAAAGCCCAAGAGTACGCCAAGAATGGGTGCTGGGTTGCTTTCAATGCTGTGTTGGCCTTGTGCATTTATGGCATAGTACTATTCCCCAATATACCGGATTTTGTGGACTTCGATGCTTTCTACTTGTTTGCCGCTGGTAATCCTGTACCTACTTTACTCGGAGATCTCTACCACTCGCTGCATTACAAGAATGAGAAGGGAAGAGGGAAGAATGTTCATCTGTGTGTACCCTTGTTGAGTATGTGGTTTGAGAGTCACCTTCCTAAGAGAGGATCTGCTGCAGAGACTACAGTCCCAGCTGGTTGGCCAGAGCGCCTGATGAGGCTAGCGTCGGAAGATATGGAGTGGTTTGATAGAGACCTGTTGGGATCTGAGCTCATCTTTAGCTGTGCTGGGTACCCTAATGTACCATTGATAGGAAGAAAAGGGTGTATCAATTACAACCCTTCTCTATTCATTCGCCAGTTCGGATATGCGCTGAAGAATCCACCTCAAGAGGAAGAAGTACAGGAATCTCTGTACTTCACCGGTGACGTGAAGGAGGAGTTATTAGCCAAGTTGCGACATGCCTGGACGCGTATTAACCGCAAAGGGAAGCCGTTGTTAGGAAAGAATGACTGTCAGGCCTATGCACCTTATAGAGCTTGGATTCAGGAGAGGGCTAGTCAGTTGAAGATGCCATTTCCAAATGCACCAATCTTTGATCCTATTCCGGTAGAAGAGCCGACCACTGTTTCTAGGGAAGTCTATGAACAAGCTGTAAGGGAGAAAGAAGCCTTGATGAAGATTAATGAAGGGTTAGAGCAAGAGTTAGCCCAGGCACGCAGTGAGAAGAACAAGGCCGTATATGCTTTCCAACAACAGATTGAGCTGGTAAACAGGTTAGGAGCTGAGTTGACCGAGGAAAAGAAAAGGCGCGAACGTCTGGGGCAAGAGTTCAGAAGTTCCCATGACATGCTGGAAGCCAAAAAGAAGGCGCTTGACGCAGCACACCGAGAGATATCTTCTTGCAATAAGACTTGGAATGCTACTCTCACCAACAACAAGAAGAGGGAAGATAAGCTAAAGCAGCAAATTTCCGACCTCGAAGAAAAGTTGAAGTCTAGCATCAAGAAGTGTGAGGAGGAAGTGATGAACCGGTATAGTGTCCAGCATGCACTGAACAAGGCAATCAAATCCAGAGATGAAGCAGTGTCCCAGAAGCGAAAGTTAGAAGATTGCTTCGGAGAAGCGGCATGGGAAGAAACTGCTGAAGACGTACGCCGTGTCCTTAAGAAGAGAAACCAGCTTGTTGAAGGGCTGCTTGATCGACCAAGCCATCCGGAGACCAAGAAGCTGATAGAGGAGTACCAGACTTTTGGGAGGATCTGATCATTCCATTATTTGTATGCTTTATTTGCGTAGTGCTGACCATCACCAGGATTGTTGGTTGAGGTCATGCCATCTTTGTACTCTCAGTGATATTGTACCCTGGGCTTATTGATTCTCTCTGTTATATATGAGGCTTTCTATGATTCAGCTCCGATATTCCTATTGTCAACACTGTCACTGCACCGGCACCTTCGCACTAGAACTGGGGGAATGAACTTCCCTAATGCACAGACACATTGCATTGCATTCATATTCATATTGCATAACAGGTAATCTTTGAATGGTGTCTTATCTCCTGCTTTGATTCAGGTACTTAACAGGATTCCAGATCAACATCCGCACCGCTATTCTACACGATCCAACTGTCGGAAAGTCATGGACCAGATTCAGAATGAGATGCAGGATGTACGCGAGAAGCTCGCCCTCTTCATGCAGACCATGGAGGCTATAGCAAAAGGGCAAGAGAACTTGCAGGCCATGGTCCAGCCTTTATTGGCTCGCAACGCTGGTCATGGTAACGAAGATCATCAGTCCGTCCGGGTTGATACTGCTCATGGAGATGGCACTCCAACGCCAGTGGCTCCGCCTGTCGTCAATGTGAATGCTGCTAACGTCAACAACGCTACCACTGCTGTGAATGGTAACGTCGGAGTTGGAAATGAAACTGCTGTCCATAACGCTGGGCTGGGTGATGTCAATGTGGGAGATAATCTCGGAGGCAATGGCTTTGTCAACGCTGGGTTCGGATTCAACGATCAGGGATTCGACAATACTGGCAAGTATGGCTTTAATGCTCAAGGCTTTGGGCAAGATGGTTATGGTATGGTCAATCAGGGCTACGGAGGTTTTGGAAACGGAAACGGTGCTGGTTTTATGGCTGGTGGTCCTGCTGGAGGTGTTCAAGGGTATGGCAACAGAGGTCGAGTTCCGGGGATGAATCAGGTCAGAGCTGGACGGAATAATGCATATGATGGATACGGGGCTGGAAACGGTATGTGGCAAGAGGATCAACAGGAGGACGCCTTCTCTGGAGGGGGTTTTGAAGGGCCGATGGATGATTCTCAAAAGATTAGAATGCTGGAAGAGCAAATGAAAGGAGTCCTAAACCAGAGTGCTGTGGGACTGGACATGGCAACAATGGGCTTGGTACCTGGGCTGAGGGTGCCCATTAAATTCAAAGCGCCTGCGTTCGATAAGTACAAAGGAGATACATGTCCGAAAGTGCATGTACGAGCTTATTACAGAAAGATGTCCGCATACTCCACTGACGAAAGAATGCTCATGCATTTCTTTCAGGATAGTCTATCGGGTCCTTCCTTAGAGTGGTACATGGGGTTGGAGCCCACTGATATTAAGACTTGGAAGCAATTAGCGGAGGCGTTCGTAGCCCATTACAAATATAACAGTGACCTGGCACCCAATCGGGTCCAGTTGGCCGGGCTTTCGCAGAAGAAGGGGGAGAGTTTTAAAGAATACGCGCAAAGGTGGCGCGATATGGCTGCCAGGGTCCGTCCTCCTGTGGAAGATAAAGAAATGAACGATATGTTTGTTGGTACATTCACCGGGCTGTTTCATGATATGTT
The DNA here is from genome assembly GCA_963859935.3 of Lathyrus sativus. Classification (NCBI taxonomy): domain Eukaryota; kingdom Viridiplantae; phylum Streptophyta; class Magnoliopsida; order Fabales; family Fabaceae; genus Lathyrus; species Lathyrus sativus. Next base: position 577,343,241 of record OZ012737.1, read on the forward strand.
GTTTCATACTTCTCTGGCCAGTTTTTCAGACCTGATCTTGATGGGGGAAAAGATTGAGCGGAACATTAAGCAAGGAAAGTTCCAAGTTGACGAGTCAGCTGCATCTGGCAGTAATAGGAAAGCTTATGGTGGGCGCCGTCAGGGCGAAGCTAGTGCTGTATTTGGAGGCCGAGGCCGAGGCCGAGGCAGGGGAAGAAATCAATATCGTCAGCAGCAGCAAGTGTCGAGTGTCACCATCCCGTATCAACAACAACCAATCCAGCAACAACAACAGGTTCAGCAGCAACCAATGCCACAGCAGCAGCAGCCTCAGCAGGGGGCACAGCAAGCTCAGAGAAAATTCCAGGGTGGTAAGCCGAGAAGGGTGTTCGAGAAGCCTCCCTCTAACTATGCTGATTTATTGCAGACCTTGTTGGGATTGAATCTGGTGGAGAAAAGAACCTTGGCACCGATAACGGGAACTCCCCCGTTCGGCTATGATGCGAATAGGCGCTGCGAGTTTCATTCTGGGGCCCCGGGCCATGATATAGAAGGTTGTCATGCTTTTAAGCACGTTGTGCAAGATCTCTTGGACAACAAGTCTATCAACTTCGGAACGACCGGTGCGAATATAGTCCAGAAACCCATGCCTAACCATGGGGCGAATGCCGTGCTGACTGAGGAAGGTCTGAATCTGATTATGAATGTTGAGGACTTAAAGACGCCGTTGAGCGAGATCAAAAGCCGACTGTTGCAAGGAGGTGTTTACCCGGGTTGTAATGAGTACTGCTTAGATTGTTGGGCCCTGTCCGGGGGGTGTGAGGATTTGAAGAAAGGCATCCAGGCCTTAATTGATGATGGTATATTGCAGTTTGATAGAACAGCAACTGATGAGCCGGCAGGGGCAGTAGTGGATAATCGGAGTGATGTTGCTACAGTGACAATTCCTAGGAAGACGATCACTATTTCAGCGCCAGCTCAGCGACCACCGATTACTATAACTAAAGCCGGGCCAATCCCGTATGAGAGCACGAAAGCGGTCCCATGGTCATATGGGCTAGAGGTGTATTGTGACGGGATTAAAATCGATGTTAACAAGCAGTCAGCGGAGGTTGTGGATAATGTTGTGGGCTCAGGAGGCATGACGAGGAGCGGCAGAATCTTTATATCTCCTGAAGTAGAGGCCGAAAGGCTAGCGAAAGGAAAAGGGAAAGCGGTTGAGAATGTTCCGGTTCAAGCAAATGAAAAAGAAGCAGCGTCGAAGGACGTAGAGGAATTCATGCGCTTAATTCGGAAAAGCGATTATAAAATCGTGGAGCATCTGCAGCAAACGCCATCCAAAATATCTATTCTGTCATTGCTGTTGTGTTCAGAGGCTCACCGAAATGCTTTGCTGAAAGTCCTGGACACTTCTTTTGTACCACAGGATGTCTCCGTGAACCAGCTAGAAGGAGTATTGGCACATGTAAATGCAGGCCACAGTCTGGGCTTTACTGATTTCGACTTGACTCCGAAAGGAAGGGAGCATAATATGGCATTACATGTATCTGTTGAGTGCAGAGGGTCGACAATGTCGCACGTATTGGTTGACACCGGGTCGTCTTTGAATGTGCTGCCTAAGAAGGCTATGATGAAGCTGGATGTTCGAGGAATTTTGTGTACACCAAGTGATTTGGTAGTCAGAGCGTTTGACGGCACGCGGAGGACAGTCTTCGGATCGATCACCTTGCCCCTGCAAGTGGGGCCGGAAGTGTTTGCAACGGAGTTTTATATCATGGATATACAGCCTGCGTACAGCTGCTTGCTGGGAAGACCTTGGATTCACGGGGCAGGGGCAGTTACGTCAACCCTGCATCAGAAGTTAAAGTATATGGTCGGAGACAGTGTAGTCACCGTGTGCGGAGAAGAAGACATCCTGGTCAGCCATCTTTCTTCGTTTAAATATGTGGAAGTCGACGGGGAGATCCACGAGACGCCATGCCAGGCATTCGAAGGTTTGCGCATAAAGGACAAGGGTCCCGGGCCAAGCAAAGTGCCAGAGATAGCTGTTTCTTCGTATAAAGAGGCTCAAGCGCTAGTGAAGGCAGGAGAAGCCACGGGCTGGGGCAAAGTATTGGACATTCCAGTGAAAATGGACCGGTTCGGACTGGGGTACCGACCGTCGTCATCAACTCCTTCTGTGGGGGCCCCTCATTTCAGAAAGTCAATCACCATCTCTGCCAGTGGAGTATGCCATGAATCTGTCAATGCTGCTTCAGAATCCGATGAAGGGGACAGCGACTGTGATATGGATGCCTGGATTCAGCCAAGCACGCCAGGACAAGGACTGTGCAACTGGTCCATTCAGGAGCTTGTTCCTGTGACTTTTAAACAGTAATGCTTTGCTTTATTAATTGTTGAATAATCTGATGTCTTGCCCGGGGCATCAGGATTTGCTTAGGGCTGTGTTGTTATAAACATTGCTTTGTTAATCATTAAATAAATGGCGTTTTTTTCATGTGCAAATACTGTAATCCCTGTCTTTCTTGTTTTGTATTTTTCAATAAAATGGCAACGTGGTTATCCGCTTTATACGCATTTTGAAGCACTTAACCCTTTCTTTTGCAGGATAACATTTTCAGATGACATCCTTGAACCACCTATGACTCGTCCCGACTTCGAGCACCCGGTATTCCAGACCGAAGAAGAGGTTGTCGAAGATAGCGACGTTCCTGAAGAACTGTCTTGGTTGGTGAAGCAAGAGGAAAGAGCCATTCTGCCTCACGACGAGGTTATCGAGATTATCAATTTGGGGTCGGAAGGGGTTGAGAAGAATATTCGTATTGGAGCCGCATTGCAGAGTGATATCAAGCGAAAACTGGTTGAAATGCTCCGAGAGTATAATGATGTATTCGCTTGGTCGTATCAAGATATGCCAGGGCTCGATACAGATATGGTTGTGCATCGTCTGCCACTGAAAGAAGACTGCCCGCCTGTCAAGCAAAAACTTCGCAGAACTCGCCCAGATATGGCAATGAAGATCAAGGAGGAGGTTCAGAAACAGTGGGACGCTGGGTTCCTGGCTGTGACGAAGTATCCCTCATGGGTTGCTAACATCGTACCGGTGCCAAAGAAAGATGGCAAGGTTCGAATGTGCGTGGATTATAGAGATTTGAATAAAGCAAGCCCAAAAGACGATTTTCCACTTCCTCATATTGACGTATTAGTCGATAATACCGCTCAATACTCTGTATTCTCCTTCATGGATGGCTTTTCAGGCTATAATCAAATTAAAATGGCGCCAGAGGATATGGAGAAGACTACTTTCATAACGCCTTGGGGAACATTTTGCTATAAAGTGATGCCCTTTGGTTTGAAAAATGCTGGGGCAACGTATCAGCGTGCGATGACAACTCTCTTTCATGACATGATGCATAAAGAGATTGAAGTTTATGTTGACGATATGATTGCCAAATCCCAGACGGAGGAAGAGCATCTGGTGAATCTGTTGAAGTTGTTTAAAAGGCTTAGGAAGTTCAGGCTGAGGCTGAACCCTAACAAATGCACCTTCGGGGTGAGATCGGGTAAACTGCTGGGGTTTATCGTAAGCGAAAGAGGAATAGAGGTCGATCCTGCTAAAATAAAAGCGATTCAAGAAATGCCGACGCCTAAAACAGAGAAAGAGGTGCGCGGGTTTTTAGGGAGGTTGAACTACATTGCTCGGTTCATATCTCACCTGACTGCTACGTGCGAACCATTATTCAAGTTGCTAAAGAAAGATCAAGCTGTAACGTGGAACGATAATTGTCAAAAGGCGTTCGACAAAATAAAGAAGTATCTGCAGGAGCCTCCTATTTTGATACCCCCAGTGGCAGGGAGACCCTTGATAATGTATTTGACGGTTCTTGAGGGAAGCATGGGTTGTGTTCTCGGTCAACACGACGAGACGGGGAGAAAAGAGCACGCGATCTATTACCTGAGTAAGAAATTTACGGACTGTGAATCTCGATATTCAATGCTGGAGAAAACTTGTTGCGCGCTAGCCTGGGCCGCCAAGCGTTTGAGGCAGTACATGCTGAATCATACAACCATGCTCATCTCGAAGATGGATCCGATCAAATATATATTCGAAAAGCAGGCGTTGTCAGGTAGAATTGCCAGGTGGCAGATGATCTTGACTGAATACGATATTCAATACGTCTCGCAAAAGGCAATAAAGGGGAGTGTGTTGTCTGAATATCTGGCGGAGCAGCCTATTGAAGAGTATCAATCGATGAGATTTGACTTTCCTGACGAGGATATCATGTATCTCAAGATGAAGGATTGCGAAGAGCCGTTACCAGACGAAGGACCAGAGCCGGGGTCCAAATGGCAGATGATATTTGATGGAGCTGTGAATGCTTATGGTAGCGGAATAGGGGCAATTATCACTACGCCGCACGGGTCGCACATCCCGTTTACTGCCCGATTGACCTTCGCCGTTACCAACAATGAGGCCGAATACGAAGCTTGTATAATGGGGCTTGAAGAAGCCATTGATTTGCGAATCAAACATTTAGACGTATACGGAGACTCAGCTCTGGTAGTGAATCAGATCAAAGGGGAATGGGAGACACGGCAGCTCAATTTGATACATTATATGAATTATGCAAGGAGATTGTTGCCTTTCTTTGACAAAGTTGAATTGCATCATGTGCCGCGGGCAGAAAATCAAATGGCTGACGCCCTTGCCACTTTGTCTTCCATGTACAAGGTCAATTTCTGGAACGAAGCTCCCCAGATCACTATCTCTCGGTTGGACAGGCCAGCTTATGTATTTGCTATTGATGAAGCGTCTGATGGCAAACCGTGGTATTTTGATATCCTTAATTTCCTGAAGAATAAAGAGTATCCGGCTGGAGCATCTAGTCAAGATCAGAAGACTCTCAGGAGATTAGCGGGTAATTTCTATTTGAACCCGGATGGCGTCTTATACAGAAGAAACCACGACTTGGTGTTGTTGCGTTGTGTAGACGAGAAAGAGGCAAAGCTTCTCATGGAGGAAATTCACGAAGGTGCCTTTGGTACGCATGCTGGCGGGCATGCTATGACGAGAAAACTGCTGCGGGCAGGATACTTTTGGCTGACGATGGAAACTGATTGTTTCAAATTTGCAAGAAAATGCCACAAGTGCCAAATTTATGCTGACAAAATACATGTGCCTCCGAGTCCTCTGAATGTGATGTCATCTCCATGGCCATTCTCGATGTGGGGAATCGATATGATCGGAAAGATTGAGCCGACGGCTTCTAACGGGCATCGGTTCATCCTAGTAGCAATCGATTATTTCACCAAGTGGGTGGAAGCGGCGTCTTACGCAAATGTAACGAAGCAAGTGGTGGCTAGATTCATCAAGAGAGATATCATTTGCCGATATGGAATTCCCGAGCGGATAATCACGGATAATGGTTCTAATCTGAACAACAAAATGATGAAGGAGCTCTGTCAGAATTTCAAGATCGAACATCACAACTCCTCCCCTTACCGACCCAAGATGAATGGCGCTGTCGAAGCGGCCAATAAGAATATCAAGAAGATCGTCCAGAAAATGGTGGTGACGTATAAAGATTGGCATGAAATGCTACCTTTCGCTTTGCACGGTTATCGTACGACGGTACGCACATCAACCGGGGCAACTCCGTTCTCGTTGGTATACGGAATGGAAGCGGTGTTACCATTGGAGGTGGAGATCCCTTCTCTGAGGATATTGCGGGACGTTCAGCTGGACGAGGCAGAATGGGTAACGAATAGGTTGAACCAACTGAGTTTGATGGATGAGAAGAGGCTAGCTTCTCTGGCATACGGTCGTTTGTATCAGAGACGAATGAAGAAAGCGTACGACAAGAAGATACTTCCGCGAAGCTTTCAGACGGGCGACCTTGTGCTGAAAAGGATTCTCCCGCCGCAAGCAGATCACAGGGGCAAGTGGACCCCCAATTACGAAGGGCCATACGTTGTCAAGAAGGTCTTTTCAGGAGGAGCTTTATTGTTGTCCACCATGGACGGGGAAGACTTTGCATCACCTGTGAATTCGGACGCAGTTAAAAAATACTTTGCTTAAAATAGACCCGCTGGACAGAAAAAAGAGAGTCCAGGCAAAAATGGGGCATCCTGGCGAACCAAAAAACAGAATGAAAGGTTCGGGCAAAAGTTAGGGATAAAATTGAAAAAATGTACACTCGCGAAGTTGAAAACCTACACTGGGCGGCTTCGGCAAAAAGGGGTATCCCGGTGAACTGAAAACCCGTAAAGGGCGGTTCACGCAAAAGTTAGGGATGAGAAAAGCAAATGACTGCGGTCCGAATTTGGTATTCAATGAGCATCAGTGCGGGAGAATATATTTGAGGAATTAGTTATCGGATACAACCTCTTCAGAAGACGGATACCGGGAAAGCATTAGAGTCGGACGAGTCATGGGAGGATCAGTTCGTGATGTTCATCTGCATCCAGTTGCCGACATGTGTACAAAATTTAATTTGTCAATATTTATGCTTCTTGTGAATACTTGCATACTTGTATATTTGCTTTGCGTAGCTTCCTCTTTTCAGGAGTTACATCCCGTGTACAAAAAACTCCGCCCATTCAGGGGCCCAATCAATGAAAATGTGTTATTCAATACTTGATGCCTGTTCTTTACAGTTTCGCGCATGATAAAACGCCTAAGTTTATTGAAGCTAGCAGGAGTATAACATCACTGGCCTTTGCCAGCAATCGTTAAAGCTTTGAATTAACTGACTGTAACAGTCACTAACCTGAATCGATTTGGATTGCATAGGCTTGTCGTGCTTTGCTTGTGTTGTTGCAGGTTTCATAACCGTACGAGGAAGGTGATCAAAAGATTGCAATAGTGAAAGGCTTGATCCTCACGCAGGTCATGCATGTTCTTCCTGAAGAAGGATAGAATTCTCCAGCTAGCCGTAGCTTATCCAAAGGACGTGCTCCAGAGAAGTTACTCGTCCTCAGCAGAGTTTGGCGATTCCGAGATCGTAAAGCTGTATTCAGACAGGTTCATCTCCCCCCGCAGGGTCCTGCATTCTCCCCCGGTGGAGTCAGTTAATTTTCCCCGAGAGAATCATCCCATCCCCAGCGGAGTTCTCTTTTCAGCGAGTGTTCTTTCCTTCCAGTGGAATTCGAAGGTCAAGACTCTCCAAAGCAGAGTTGATGGTGGGTCCTGTCATTTATTTTGTCAGAGACACCTGTGTGATATCAGTTCACTCTCCAGCAGGAAGTCCGATCATACTACGCACATCTGCTATTCCCCAGCAGGGGGTTACCTCCGCAAGGTATTTGGTTTGAGTTATATTCCCCAGCAGATTGGTTACTTCAACAAGACGTGTGGTTTGAGTTCCCAACTTCCCAGCAGGGTCGGCGTTACCCTTCCAGCATTTATTTTGCTGGAATAATTTTGTAGCATCAGGCTATTCCTGGCGAGTCGGCGTTATCCTTCCAGCATTTATTTTGCTGAAGCAGTTTCTGTACTCTAGTAGTTCAGGTGGAGAGAGCTCTTGCTCAAATAAATCACCAAACAATCAAGATCTCGGCAGGAGATATTCAATGACAATGTCAGTTTCGGCAGTATTCCCCACAGAGTTATCATGATAACACTCTCTTTGTCTCCAGCAGAGTCATTTATGCAAATGTATCTTATTTTCCCTAGCCAGAGTGGCCAGGATAAGAATCTTCTTATCCCCAAGCAGAGTTTGTTTGTCATCAACGGGTCGCATGAATCAGAATCTCAGAGGCCACCGCCGATTGTCGGAACAGGCGTTCTATGGTGGGTTTTCAGACATCCCCAGTAGAATTCATCTCAAAGTCGCTGTCGCGTCAGCGCTAAGAAGTTTGTGGGTGAGGATCATTGAAGAATTAAGTCCTGACGTGGACCATTTACTCCTAGAATGACGGGGTTTCTTCAGAAGTGGGCGTCCTAACGTGGACAGGTTTGTTTTACCGGATTGGTAAGGTGTGTTAATCCTGACGTGGATAGATTCGGTCTTTTGAAATTTGGAGAAAGGGAGGTCATGACGTTGACAAAAGATTGGTTACTCTTCGTGTTGGTATCCTGACGTGGATCATTTTGTTTTCGGCAGATATCTTTATTTGTAATGGTGAAATGTGCGTCCTGACGTGGACAAGTTTGTAGTTCTTTGTGATGACAAGATACAAGAGTCCTGACGCGGACAAATTTATCCTTCTTCGTGTTGTTGGCAAAGTGTAAGTCCTAACGCGGATATTCCCCGGCAAGTCGAAGACGTGTGAGTCCTTACGTGGACAAGTCTTATTTCCTCAGTGAGTCGAAGACGCCTGAGTCCTAACGTGGACAAATCAAGACAAGATAGGTGTCCTGACGTGGACAGATCAAAGAGATTATTATTCCTAACGCGGGAAAGATGTAGTCCATACGCGGACATATCAGAAGATAGTTTCCTTACGTGGAAATAACAGTATTCCTAACGTGGAAAAAGAGCATTCCTTACGTGGAAAGAAGTTGGTGTTCCTTACGTGGAAAGATGAATTTATTCCTTACGTGGAAAGAAGTTGGTGTTCCTTACGTGGAAAGATTGAGTCCTTACGCGGACATATTGAGGTAGATTCCTTACGGGGAGATAAGGGCATTCTTTACGTGGAAAAATGAGTCCTGACGCGGACAAATTGAGAAAGAATTGATTCCTAACGTGGAAAGATCAGGGTCCTTACGTGGACGTATTAAGAGCATCCCTTACGTGGAAGAAAAAATGGTTTCCTTACATGGAAAGACGAGCTTATTCCTTATGTGGAAAGATTGAGTCCTGACGCGGACAAATCAGAAAGAAGTTGGTATTCATTACGTGGAAAGATTAAGTCCTGACGCGGATATATCAAGATTGATTCCTGACGTGGAAAGAAATGGATTATTCCTTACGTGGAAAGATTAAGTCCTGACGCGGACAGATCAAAGAAGGTATTCCTAACGTGGAAAGACGAGCATATTCCTTACGTGGAAAGAGCGGAGTCCTGACGCAGACATGTCAAATGGCATTGGAGTCCTTACATGGACAGATTGATGCAGTTCTCCTTACGCGGAAAGAAGATTGCTTCCTAACGTGGAAAGATAAAAGCGTTACTCCTAACGTGGATGATGTGATTCCTAACGTGGACAGGTGTTATTCCTAACGTGGAAGAGTTTTTCCTAACGTGGACGATTCAGTTTATTGAAATGCAGGTGAATTATCCCCAGCGGAGTTGCCGAGATTTTCCTGGGTTGACAGTAAGGGGAGTCCTAACGTGGACAAGTTTTAGTTGAGATTTCTTCGTGTTGATGACAGACAGAGTCCTAACGTGGACAAGCAAGCAATCTGTTATGACAGAATCCTCTTCAGAACGATGAAGACCAATCCCCAGCACGGTCGCGCGAGATCAGCGGGTTGCTCTAACAGTCAGATTTAGCTGACGAATGTCATTCCTCAAGCAGGGGCGCAGTTTATTTCTGCGGTTGGCAAATTTCTGGTTTCACTAGTATTCAACCGTCTCGTACCGCGAATGTCTGAAGGCTCCGGGCTCTTCATCCAATCGGGTCCAAGTCGCTTGAATAGGGGCAGCTGTTGCACCCTAAAATTTGCTCAACCTTATTCCTTGGATTTATGTTTCATCATCATTAGCATTTGCATGTAGGGTCATGTATATAGACTAACCATCTGCATAGCATAAGCATAGCAAGTCATTCAACAGGGGACCAATCATTACTTCCATCTCTAGAGGCCTAGCAAGAGGTTATCATCATAATTCAACCTCATTCAAGTCATCAGGAAAGAATTTGAAGGCAAAGAGTTCAGCAGAGCAAGCCTTGGGATCATCTCCTAGCTGAGGGTATCTGAGGGTCAACAAGAGGGTTGTGAGCTGTGGATTGGAGAGCATCTAGACATCTTGAGAGACTTACAAAGTCATTTGGAGAAGAAAACAAGTCATTGATGAAAGCACAAGAGCTACAGTTGAAGACAGTCAACTAGGGTTTCATCTGGGTCAACCCTGGGTCAACCCTAGGTCAATTGACTGATTTGAGGGGCATGCAAGTCTATTGGAGAGATGTGGGGTTCATCATTGGACATATAAAGAAGGATATGGAGATATGCCAAGGAGAATTCAAGAGAAATCAAGGAGAAGAGGAGTTTCTAAATTAGGGTTTCTCTGTAAAATCCCCTAGTTTAGGTCAAATTTCCAAGCAAGATAAGTCAAAATGCTAGCTTCAAATGGCTTCTTGGCCAACATGAAACTTGTAGAGGATCTCAAGACCTTTAATTTGAGTGGTGGAAGACATTAAGGAGATTTATAGAACTCAAGTTATGGTCCTTGCAAGTTACAGGTCATCTGAGGTGTCTGAACTTTTGTCTGTGAAAGTGACTTGACTTCCAAGCTAGTTTTACCCCTCAAGGAGATTTCAAATGAATTCTTGGTCAACATAAGAGTTGTTCCTCATTGTCTTAGCTTTCTAGAATGGTATGGCATGCCTTCATATGATGTGGAGAACTCAACTTATGGTCTTGACAAGCAAAGGGTATTTTGGGCATTTGTGAATTACAGGTCATTTTAACCTATGTCCAAAACTCATACAAGGAGGCCTCAAATGGAAAAACTTACAACATCAAACTTGCTCCAAATGGGATTTTAAGTCTAGAAAGAAGGTCACAAGTTATTGGAGAAGCTCATAGCATGGAGTTGCATGATAGGTCAAAATAGGAACTAAAAAGGCTTATAAAGTGAATACTTTCAAGTTGGAAAATGGTTAGGGAGATTTACAAGTCCAAATGAAGACTTCCAATATATGATTTTGAATGGAAAAACAATTCTAAGAACAATGGTTCACCCACTTTTTTGAGTTTAGAAGGAAAAAATGAAGTTATCCATGGTTGCTTATCATTTAAGAAACATAATCAAAAATGGATCAAAATTTGAAAACAAGGGAATGTGCAAGATGGATCTAGAATGTTCATTTGGGGTCTATATATTCATGAAAGGAGAATTTGGCAAGGGTTGGCCTCATTTGCACCAAGAATTTCACAAGATTTCTCACACTTTTTTCATAAAAGTTTCATTCCAAATCTCTCAAATTCTTCATCAATCTTCATCATAATCAATTCAATTTCACTCCATCATCATCATAGATCATAATTGAAGCAAGTTTCTGGTAGTTATCATCCATTTTCGAGTGCTTTTCTCAAGATCCTCAAAATCACAAGTTCAAGTGGATTGCATGATTCAAGCAAGGAACCTCCAAGTTTGTGCATACAGAATCAAGTTCCTCAAGGATTGATCAAGATTCAACACTTCAAAGCCTCAGATCTTCCATCTCCATAGCTGTTTGCAAGATTTTGCATAAGGTAAGTTTTCAATCACACAGCTCGATTCAGTTAGTTAGGCATGATTTTGTTAGTGTAGAATTGATCTAGGTGGTTAGGAGATTAGTTTAGGTGAGTTTGGAACGATTTGGTGAGGTTTGTTAGCAGGTGCCATAATCTGTTTGTGTTCGAATCTCTTGGATGAATGTGTTATAATTGCAACTTGATAGCATAGGTTAACCTCCATTAGTTGTAGTTCAGTTTAGGTTAAGTTTGATTGAGAATGGTGATGTTGCATATCAGTGTCCTTCCATGGAAATCAGAGATTGATGCTATCGGATTGAGAGATTTATTGAGTTTCAGATTGATGTGAGATCATAGGATTGTAGAGTGAAAGATTTTGAGCAGATTTCATGTTTATGGCGTGAGGATTCGTTGCGTGTGGAGTGAGAACAGAGAGGAGGAAGTTATGCGTGCATGGATGTTCATGGTGAAAGGAAACCCTAGTTTCAGATCCAAGTGGGGAAGACATAATCTGGTCCGTCCAATGCGTGTGAAGACTCTTGACTTGGGGAGAGATCTAATGGCTGTTATTTAATTCTGTTTTGGAGGGAGTTGACTGGGTGCCAAACGCACCGTTTCATTAATTGAAACGGGCGGGCCTCAGCTTGTGATGCTATCCACACCCCCAATGTGAGCCCAATTCCAAATTTCAACGTGGTTTGGTTTCTATTTTCACCCCCTGCTGATTTTCTTTGATTTCAATAACTCTGAAGTGATTCTGGGCCTGAATTGATTTGCTATGCGCACCCTACCCTGTCTGGCCCATCCAATAATGAACTGAGCGCGCCTACTGAATGCACCCCCTCTGGCTCATTTAATTCATTTTTATTTTTTCTTATTTCATTTTAATTTTTCACCAATTTCATTAAATCATAATAAATTCATAAAAAATGTGTTTTAATCCATTCTTTTTACCATATTTTCATTAAAATGTCTAGAATATTATAGGAAAATAAAATTTCATTTTTAGTTTTATTTCATATTTTTTACATATTTTCTAAATAAATGTCATATTAAATAATTCATTTCATGCATCATTTTTATGATTTTTGTTCTCTCACTTGCTTTGATATTTTTTGATCATTCTTTTCATATTGTTTAGATGAGATATTCAACTTGTAGAAATATTTTAGTTCCCATTTTTGAGAGTTAATTTTAGGTGATTAATAAATGCTTGAATATCATGAACAAAACTAGGGTTTTTTAGGTGACAACTTAGGAAGTTCAATTCTTTCCCTTAGGACTTAGGGTTTGAATAGATTAGTTATGGGACTATAGGGGCTATGGGTAGTTATTAGATCCCTTAGAGAACAGTTAGGATTCCCCTACTGCTATTATTACTGTCTGTATATCTGTTGTTTGGTGTGGTGTGCCCTTTGGGGTTTATTGATTGTTTGTATGGGTATTGGGTTTGTCTGGGGCCCTGGGGAAGCTGAAGATTGGTGGAGATGAAGCCATTGAAGAGTCAAATGCTGAAGATCAACTGTCAGAGTTGAGGAGGAGTTTCTTGCTAGCAGTTGCTGAGGAGACTAGGGTTTAGGAGCTAGGCAGAGCTCTAGGTTAGAATGATTATTTCTCAAACATGGATTACCTTGTCTGCATCCATTCTTCTCTGTGATTCAGAGTCTCTCTAAGACACTCACCCCCTTCCTTTGGAAGGCTTGGTGATGGTGTCTATGAGATAGAACTCTTGAGAGAAAATGTCTCTTGTGTTAGAAGCAGTCTGTTCACCCCCTTTGGTAGTCAGCTGATTGCTTAACACTCAATTCACTCTTGTGACTGATCCCTCATCCTGGAGGTTTGAGCTTGAAGAAAAGCCATTGCAGATGGAAGACTGATGATCAAAGCCCTTGCCTGAAGGTCATGAAGATAGAGATTGATGCTTGTTGAAGCTTGTGAATGATTGGAGATTGCTTGAAGCCAGTTGTTGATTCAGAGCTGCTGATGCTGTTTCTCTTTTTGCTGTATTGCATTTGTTGATGTATTGATTGGTTTTCTGAACTGTATTGTTTGCTGTTTACCCTGCTGGGTTGAAAGTGAAGCCTGTTCACTTTTGCCTATTGTTTTCTAGGTTCGAGGTTGAGTGGGGCTCCCTTGCCTCGCTTGTACTGTTGCATCCATGCATTTTACTGTTTTACTGTATATATCTGTTATTGTTTCTGTTTCTGCCTATCCCGTAGGATCTCTGTTTCTCTCTGTGCAGGAGAGGAGCATGATAGACACTAGGTCTTAACCCATGCATGATAACATTAGGTTAGTTTGTTTCCCTTCGCAACCGTAGGTTAGAGTTCTGTCTCTTTCTTTCTCAAAACAAACAGAAAAACACATAAGGATTTCAAACACAATAAAAGACACTTCTTCCGTAAAAGAATGTGAACTCACCAAAACGTCATTTTTGTCCGCTTGGACCGCTAATCAGAAAACCTTTTTCAGAAGGAATAAAATCAACCAGGACAGACTTGTGTCGTACGTGGCCCGAACTACGTTTGCTCTGATCTTTCATGCTGTATGAAAGTACGTAGGCATAGGATGCGATATCCTAGCGAGCAACCTTCCCCTCCTTTCCAGTAGGTAGGCGAACTACGTTGACTCTGATTTCTCGTTCCAGGCGGGAATACGTAGGCATAAAGTGCGATACTTTGCCGAGTCATTTTATTCTCATTTTCTTTTATTTTTAACCCTTGACCTATAGTTTAGATAGAATAACAATCCATACCCGAAAACAAGCGTGGATCCCGTCGAGTACGACGGACGTGAGGGGTGCTAATACCTTCCCCTTGCGTAACCGACTCCCGAATCCAGGTTTTGGTTGCGATGACCATACCTTTCCCGTGTTGTGCGAGGTTTACTCTGAGCGTTTCCTTTCCCTCCCGTGGGATAAATAACGCACGGTGGTGACTCTTCTGTTCAGCCGGCGCCGATTTTCGCAGTAGCGACAGGGTGTAGGACTTATCTCACAACACAGTAACTCCAAGTAAGGTACCCCAATATATACATACAAGTGAGCAAAATATATAATAAAACAAATATATCAAGAAAAATAAACAAAATAGGGATAACCCTCAATAGTTAGGACTCCCCAGTGAAGTCGCCATTTTCTGTTGCGGTGGAAATAGGATCACAAACTATTAATTAGTTTGAATCGCAATTCTTGATTCACAACCGCTCTTTGATTTATCCGAAGGAAAAGGTCAAAAGAGGGGAAACCTATTTTTGCGTCGTAAACACGACGCGGGGAGATTCTAGGATTCGGGGGTTGGTTAAGATTAGGGAAGGTATTAGCACCCTAAACTTCTGTAGTACTCTACAGGAACCTTTTGTTCAGATGTTTACTATTTGCTTTATTCATTTGCTTAAGGTATATGTACAAAGGATTAAAAGTGAGAAAGGAGACCTAAGGGGTTAATTCTAAGTTTACTCGGCAAGACATCGCATCTTGTGCCTACGTATCCTTACGGGAGTGGAATCAGAGTAATCGTAGTTCCCCTCAAAAGGGAGGTTAGAGACTTCTTGACTGTGGTCAAGGTCTCAAGGGGAATAAACGTATCTTAGGGACACGCTTACGCGGAGTGTAGAAACTCCAAATCTCTACGTCGAATTGTTAAGTGAATTAGGGTTAGGTTAGGTTAGGGATTCCGCGGCGGGAAACCCTAAAATGAGCGCGGCGGCTCTTTGACCTAATGCTAGGGGTAACATGGTAATTTTGCCTGCGGCGAGGCATTTGTGAAAATTAGGATTTGTAAGAGTTTGAAGTTTTGAGGACTATTGGCGCGGCGGCCAAACGGCTAGACCTAACCTTCGGATGTGTATAGTGTGACAGAAATACTGGTGGAAGTGTGATAATTGAATCATGCAAACAGAGAGATAATGTCATAATTTAAACCATGCAAGCAGAAATTTAAAGGCAGAATTTAAAGAGCGATTGTTAGGTTCGCGAGGTTACATGAGAGGAGCAGATACAATATGATAATGAAAAATTTAACCAATGATAAACGAATTTAAAACAATCAGTTGAACAACACAAAACAAGAGGATGTTAGTAGGGTTAGGCATAAATACAGTGGATAATGAGACAGTGCAGAAAAAGATGTAAATTAGTTTTTATTGTTTTGAAAAAAAGATTTTAATTTAATTTATAAAAGAAAGAACAATGTTAGTTTTAAAAAATACTTTAATTTTAATCTTAAAAAAGGTTTCAATTTGTATTAAGAAAAAAGTTTTTAATTTTTATTTTTAAAAAAGATTTTAAGTTATTTATTTAAAAAACAGAAGTTAGCTTTTTTTTTTAAAAAGGTTTATTGTTTAAAAAAACAAAAAAAAACAAAAAAATAAACCATCAACTTAAAACAAATGGGTTGGGCCGGTCATCACTCCCGGACCCAACCCGGTCCGCGAATACAAAGGAAAAGGGGGAGGGAAAAGATTAGGGTAACCCTAATCCCCCTTTGGCCTCCACGGCGCCGCATTCGTCTTCATTCTCTCGCAATCTCATCATGATCTTGTCCCCTCCGATTTCTCTCATTCCAAACCTGAATAGGAAAAAACAAACACATAGTAACCATTAATCATGAGCTTACGTCATTTTTTTGACGGTGATTTTCGCGGAGGTTTACGGTGTTCGATCGTTCGCGATTTATGGGATGATTATGAGGGCGATGATGTGATGAACTGATCTCCAAGGTACGATTTCCCGTCGAGAGACGAAGGCGATCGTGCGATTTGCTTTGATGGTGGTCGTCTAGGGTTTCGCGACTCTCTTCTTCGCCCTTTCAATCTCGCGGCCGCTTTTCGCACTCTCCCTCGTTCGCCTCTAGGGTTTTCCACGAGGTGATGTTGTTCCTCTTTATATTCTCTCTGAATCCTCTTTTGGGCTTGGACCATATCTGATTTGTGTTATTATTACTGATACGATTTAAGGAGATTGTTTGGGATTGATTTGATTTTCTGATATGATTTCTTTCCTTTTCTGATTTGCCTATATCCTCCTTTTGGACTTCAAACGGTTGTACTCTGATTTCATTTGGATTTCGTTGGATTTGCTTTGATTTGGATACCCTGTATTGACTTGGATTTCTGGATTTGTTGCAGACATGTTATACAAACTTGATACGCCCCTGACTCTTCTCCGAATTTCGCTGTGATGCCTATGGACCCCTCTGATACGGCTTTGAATATCTTCGATATCTTTAACTGATTTGTGGCTGCGAGTTTGGGGCAATGATGTTCGTAGCTGAGCCCTAGGCTTTGCATTTTGATTTTCCAATGTGACCTGCACATTTGGTTGAGGCTTACTTTGAACTGTTGTGTGAGCATGATTATGAACCTATCTTGCTTTTTCTGGTATGATTTGTGCTGCGCTGAACTGATTCCTTATGGTCCATTTTGTGGCTTTGGCTTCCATGATCCCTGAACTTGATATGCGAAACAGGTTGCCGTGATCGATGCCTGATATTTCTTGTGTTCGCTCGGATTTATTACGAAACCATTCTTCAACATAATTTGTGTTGTTTCTGTGCTGATACTAGTTGCAGTTTGGTTTGTATTTCATGAGTTGTGCTTGTTCATAAGACCTTGTTGCCTGTTCGTGTAGCTTGTAACTCATTTTTCTGTTCTGAGTTTGGTCAATCACTTTGTGGAATCCTGATGTTGTTTTGGTGAATTTCAGGTGTGGGAAAACGTCAAAAGCAAACGCGATTCAGATCCGCCGACATCCGGGTCTGAGTCCGAATTGGCTGTGCTGTTTTACCCTTGTATCAGTTTGGAAACCAATTGGGATTTACTTGATGATGGTACCATATTTACTTGATGAGTGACATTTTGCTTTGAAACAGAATCCAATTATGGCAAATCAAATCGGTCCCCACTTCTTTTTCTCTCACTCTTTCTCGGCTGCCCCTTAGATAAGAACATTATTACCTTATCTGACGCCAATGGCGTGGATCGGTAACAGGGGTAGGATGCGACTTCGGTCGTGCCACTTCCGGCACTCGACGATGACATTGTTCTGAGAGTGTCAAAAATCCCTTTTAACCCTTTTTGTTATGTTTCTTTGTCTGTTTTTTCAGGTAATCAAGAGATGTATGAAGAATTCAAGGGAAAACAAACTAATAAACCAAAGAGTTTTTAGGACTTAGAATTTTTTAGGATAGAAGTAACATCTGTAAATGTAATCTTACAGCAATTCAAATGTGAAATGATTCACTTCCTTTTGTAAACTGATATCCTTATGAAATAAAAATTCCAAAAATTTCATTTATATCCATGATCATTCAACTTTGAATTTATTTATTTATTTCTAGTTATAAATTGTAAACATTTGTGAATAAATCCATAAATATTTAAATTCATTATTCTAGTCATAAACCATAAATATTCATGAATGGTATTCAAAAGATACTTAAATTCTTGTTCATGTACCTGTCTCGTTGGTAGTCCTAATCTCCTCACCTGACTAAATTCACTTGCATTCCAACTTAGATGCGTTTCTGGCGCTTTTCAATGATAAACATCAACCCAGTCTGATACTCTTAAGATAAACAAATTTATGTGACGAACAATCGCCCCTCGTATCATGGCCTGAATATCCTGAGGCTTTAAAGATCTAATTTTGCTAAAATAGTGTGACAAGACCAAAACACCCTTGTACTTGATTCCTGCCAATAAATCATACTCAAAAACTGGTTAGCGATTAACAGATGCAAAATGACCTATTTTATGCGCAATGACTGACTAAATGTAAGGGTAAAATTTGGGGTATTACAATACCCTTCTCAAAGGGACCTGTCAAGGTTATTATCTCGTGACAATATTCAAGTAGTTAATTGTTTCAACAATCAATGGGCCTAGGCCAGTAAGTTTATGTATGCGCATTTTATCAAAAACATCGGCGTTTTCATTCGCAAACAAAACAGGTAAATGCTAAACAGACAAACAGAATTGTTGAATAGTATGCATTTTATTGATAATGAACCCCTGAATGGGTAAAAATGTTTTACAACAGAGGCAAACTCCTGGAATGAGGAAGCCGCGCCAAAAAGAAAACATAAATATACATCAGTATATACAAATGTCGGCAACGAGGCGTAGACGAACACCATGAGTTGATCCCTCTAAGACCCACTCGACTTCGATACTTCTCCGACGCTTCAGCTTCGGAAGAGATTGATTCAGATAAACGGCCCTCAGGTCCTCCGAACCACTAAACAATGAAAGTCCACACGCGGAACGCAGTCATTTGCTTATTCAAATCCCTAACTTTTGCGTGAACCACCCTTTACGGGTTTTCAGTTCACCGGGATACCCTTTTTTGCCGAAGCCGCCCAGTGTAGGTTTTCGACTTCGCGGGTGTACATTTTTTCAATATATCCCTAATTTTTGCCCGAACCTTTTATTCTGTTTTTGGTTCGCCGGGATGCCCCTTTTTTGCCTTGACTCTTTCTTTTTTGTCCAGCGGGTCGCTTTCAAGCAAAGTATTTTTTAATTGTGTCCGCGTTCATCGGGGATGCAAAATCTTCACCATCCATCGTGGATAACAACAAAGCTCCTCCCGAGAAGACCTTGCTGACGACGTACGGACCTTCGTAATTCGGAGTCCACTTGCCCCGGTGATCAGAGTGTGGCGGAAGAATCTTCTTCAGGACGAGATCACCCGTCTGAAAGCTTCTAGGACGCACCTTCTTATCATAAGCTTTCTTCATTCGGCTTTGGTACAGACGACCAAATGCGATCGATGCCAACCTCTTCTCGTCCATTAGGCTGAGTTGGTTCAAGCGATTCGTAACCCATTCTGCCTCGTCGAGTTTCACATCAACCAAAACTCGCAAAGAAGGGATCTCCACTTCTAACGGTAGGACAACTTCCATACCGTACACCAAGGAGAAAGGAGTTGCCCCGGTTGACGTACGTACCGTCGTACGATAACCGTGCAATGCAAATGGCAGCATCTCGTGCCAATCTTTGTATGTCACAACCATCTTCTGAACAATCTTCTTTATGTTCTTGTTGGCGGCTTCAACGGAGCCATTCATCTTCGGCCGGTAAGGAGATGAGTTGTGGTGTTCGATCTTGAAGCTCTGGCACAGCTCCTTCATCATCTTGTTATTCAAATTCGAACCATTATCAGTAATGATCCGCTCGGGAACTCCGTAACGACAGATGATGTCCCTCTTTATGAATTTAGCTACCACCTGCTTGGTCACATTAGCGTACGAGGCTGCCTCCACCCACTTGGTGAAGCAGTCGATAGCTACCAGAATGAAACGATGACCATTGGATGCAGTGGGCTCGATCTTGCCTATCATGTCGATGCCCCACATGGAGAACGACCACGGGGAGGACATGACATTCAATGGGCACGGCGGCACATGAACTTTATCAGCATAAATCTGGCATTTATGACATCTCTTCGCGAATCTGAAGCAATCCGACTCCATCGTCAGCCAGTAGTACCCTGCTCTCAGGATCTTCCTCGTCATGGCATGCCCGCCGGCGTGCGTACCAAATGTGCCTTCATGGACTTCTTCCATGAGCATACTCGCCTCTTTTTCATCTACACATCTGAGTAGCACGAGATCGTGGTTTCTCTTATACAACACTCCATCAGGATTGAGATAAAAGTTTCCAGACAGCCTCCTCAGAGTCTTCTTATCCTGGGTTGACGCACCCGCAGGATACTCCTTAGTCATAAGGAAAGTCTGGATGTCGTGGAACCATGGCTTGCCGTCGGCGGCATCCTCGATTGCAAAGACAAATGCCGGTCTATCAAGACGTGAAAGGACAATGCTTGGAGCTTCATTCCAAAGATTGACTCTATACATTGAAGCCAACGTGGCTAAGGCATCAGCCATCTTATTTTCAGCCCTGGGCACATGATGGAGTTCCACTCGATCGAAGAACGGAAGCAGCCTCCTGGCATAATTCATGTACGACACCAAATTCGGTTGACGAGTCTCCCACTCCCCTTTAATTTGGTTGATCACAAGCGCTGAGTCACCATATACGTCTAGATTCTTGATTCTCAAATCAATCGCCTCTTCTAGACCCATGATGCATGCTTCGTACTCCGCCTCATTGTTGGTAACTGGAAACGTCAGTCTCGCAGTAAACGGGATGTGGGATCCGTGGGGAGTCGTGATGATAGCCCCGATGCCACTTCCATAGGAATTAACCGCTCCATCGAATATCAACTTCCACTGAGATTTCCTATCAGGCCCCTCGCCGGGCAACGGCTCATCGCAATCCTTCGCTTTGAGAAACATAATATCCTCGTCAGGGAATTCAAACTTCATCGGCTGGTAGTCCTCGATCGGCTGTTCGACAAGGTAATCAGACAATACGCTTCCCTTGATGGCCTTCTGGGAGACGTACTGGATATCATATTCCGTTAACACCATTTGCCACCTGGCAATCCTGCCCGAAAGAGCCTGCTTCTCGAAGACGTACTTGATCGGATCCATCTTCGAAATTAGCATAGTGGTGTGATTGAGCATGTACTGTCGTAGACATTTGGCAGCCCAAGCTAATGCACAACACATCTTCTCCAGCATCGAGTATCGAGATTCACACTCGGTGAACTTTTTACTCAAATAGTAAATGGCATGCTCTTTTCTTCCCGTCTCGTCGTGCTGACCGAGAACACACCCTATACTATTCTCCAGAACCATCAGGTACATGATTAAAGGTCGTCCAGCCACTGGGGGTATCAAGATTGGAGGTTCTTGAAGATACTGCTTTATCTTATCGGATGCCTTCTGGCAATTTTCATTCCAAGTAATCGCCTGATCTTTCTTTAAAAGCTTGAACATCGGTTCACAAGTGACCGTGAGCTGAGAGATAAACCTTGCAATGTAGTTTATTCGGCCCAAGAAACCACGAACTTCTTTTTCTGTTTTTGGCGCTGGCATTTCTTGAATGGCTTTTATTTTCGCAGGATCAACCTCGATACCTCGTTCACTAACGATAAACCCCAATAACTTTCCGAACCGCACTCCGAAAGTGCATTTGTTAGGATTCAGCCTCAACCTGGACTTCCTAAGCCTCTCAAAAAGCTTCAATAAGTTGACCAGATACTCTTCCTCCATTTGGGACTTTGCAATCATGTCATCAACATAGACCTCGATCTCATGATGAATCATATCATGAAACAAAGTTACCATTGCTCGCTGGTAAGTGGCCCCTGCGTTCTTCAGACCGAAAGGCATTACCTTATAGCCAAATGTTCCCCAGGGGGTGATAAACGTCGTTTTCTCCATGTCCTCCGGCGCCATCTTGATCTGATTGAAACCGGAGAAGCCATCCATTAATGAAAATACGGAGAACTGGGCTGTGTTGTCGACCAACACGTCGATATGAGGCAACGGGAAATCATCTTTAGGGCTCGCCCTATTCAAATCCCGATAATCGACGCACATGCGTACCTTAGCGTCCTTCTTCGGTACAGGCACTATGTTGGCGACCCACGGAGGGTAAGTGGTGACGGCTAAAAATCCTGCGTCCAACTGCTTCTGGACTTCTTCTTTGATTTTTACAGCCATGTCTGGTCTTGTCCTCCTAAGCTTCTGCTTGACGGGAGGACAATCTTCTCGCAACGGCAAGCGATGGACCACGATGTCCGTGTCGAGTCCGGGCATATCTTCGTATGACCAAGCAAAGACGTCACTATACTCTCGAAGCATCTCGACCAATCTCTGCTTGACATCACTCTGCAGCGCAGCCCCTACTCTGACATTTCGGACGAGCTCTTCAGAACCCAGATTTACGATCTCAATATCCTCTTCATGAGGCAGAATAACCTTTTCCTCTTGCTTTAACAAGCGGGCCAACTCTTCCGGAAGGTCTTCGTCTTCATCAATCTCTTCCTCGGCTTGATAGATCGGGCAATCGAAGTCGTAGTGAGCCGTAGAGGGTCCAGAGTCGATGTCATCTGTTATGTGGATCCTGCAAGGGTTAAGTTTAAAACAAGAATATGCAGGTTAGCACAAACCCCATTGCCATTTTGCTGTTTTTCACAACAAATATAAAACAAGAATAACAGAGAACACAATATTTGAGTACGAAGAAAACGCCTTTGATTTATTAACAAAATGCATGTACATAATCCAACAAGGCCCTGACAATAAAACCGCTATGCCCCGGGTAGGACATAGGGTTGTACAATGATTGCAAAAAGTAAATCATTACTCTTCACTTGTCAGCTGGATAATATCCTTGATGGTCCAATTGTTGAGGCGCTCGCCTGGCCTGCTTGGCTGAATCCAAGAATCGAGATCACAATCGCTATCCTCGCTGTCCTCCGACGCCGCGTTGATGCTTTCGAAGATCACCCCGCCACTGGTAAATAGGATCGGCCCCTTACCCCGTGACGCGCTTCTAGACGAAGAAGAGGAAGCTTCAGCTTCAGGAGAATATCCCAATCCACACTTATCCTGCTTGATCGGTATCTCCAAAATATGCCCCCAGCCTGGGGTGGAACCGACTTCGACGACGGCTCGAGCTTCTTTGAATGAGGAGAGATTCATCTCTTGCTTCTCTGTGACGACAGGAGCTACCTCTTTCACTTTGACGGCTTCAAATGCTTGGCAGAGAGTTTCATGGATTTCGCCATCCATTTCAACATACTTAAAGGATGACAAATGGCTAACCATTATGTCCTCCTCACCACAGACGGTTACTATGCTTCCCCCGACAGCATATTTGAGCTTTTGATGCAACGTGGACGTCACGGCACCAGCAGCATGGATCCATGGCCGGCCCAAGAGGCAACTGTAGGCAGGCATGATATCCATGATATAAAAAACCGTGTCAAACGTCTCCGGACCAACTTGAATTGGCAGTGTCAACTCTCCGAAAACGTGGCGCTTAGTTCCGTCAAATGCTTTCACCACCAGATCACTGGGCGTGCAAAGCAATCCACGAGTGTCCAACTTCATTAATGCCTTCTTCGGAAGCACATTAAGCGACGAACCCGTGTCCACCAGGACATGCGACATGATTGTGCCTCTGCACTCTATCGAGACGTGCAAGGCGCTGTTGTGATCTCTCCCTTTAGGAGTCAGCTCTAAATCTGTGAAACCTAGCCCATTGCCAGCATTAACATGGGCTACCACCTCTTCATGCTGATTCACTGATATCTCTTGCGGTACGTAGGCAGCGTTCAGTACCTTCAGTAGCGCATTGCGGTGCGCTTCAGAGCACAACAACAAGTTGAGAATAGAAATCTTCGAAGGCGTCTGATGGAGATGGTCTACAATCTTGTAGTCGCTCTTTTTAATCAGCCGCATAAACTCCTCAGCATCTTTGACAAGCAAATCTTTCTCCACCCTGCACGGGGCCTCTTCGACAACTTTGCTTTTACCCTTATCAGCAGCATCAGCTCTGACCACTTTATCTGCCACAACCTCTGTCGGTGCAAAGACTCTTCCGCTACGGGTAATACCACTGATACCTGCGAGATTCTGCACAGTCGACTCATACGACTCCAGCTCTAACCTCTGACCATTGCAATAGACTTCGGCGCCGTAATGCCACGGAACGGCGTTAGTGCTCTCGAATGGGATCGGTCCAGCTTTAGTAATAGTGATTGTAGGTGGTCGAGGCGCAGAAATAGTAATTGGTCGGCGAGGAATGGTGATGGTGGCAACTTCATCGCCCTGCTTCGACACTACTTCCCCTGACACACTTTCAGCCCTCCGGCTGAATTGCAAAATACCCTCAGTCATCAGACTTTGGATACCTTCTACCAGCTGCTCACACCCATCAGAATGTGTAGCACAATACATGCATAACTCTCCGCATCCTGGAAAGAACCCCTTCTTCAACAACTTAGCTTTGACGAAACTAAGCGGCGTTTTTAAGTCTTTGACATCAGTCAACAGATCTGCACTCTCTTCTTCGATAACGGCGTTCACTCCGCCCCCCCTATGATTCGGCATAGGGTTTTTTATGACATTGGGCACATTATCGGAGAAGTTAATAATCTTGGCATCTACCAGGTCCTGCACCTTGTGCTTAAAAGCTTTCTAGTTCTCGATTGTATGGCCTGGTGCCCCTGTATGGAAGTCGCAAGTGGCATTTGCGTCGTACCCTGGTGGCGGTGCCCCTGTCAAGGGAGCCATCGTCCTCTTCTGAACCAACTGAAGCTGAAGCAAAGTCTGCAAGAGCTGCGCATACGACATGGGCAGTGCTTCGAAGTGACGGTTTGTCAAAGGAGCCCGATTCTGGTACTTTCTATATCCCTATTGATTCTGTTGCTGCTGCTGCTGCTGCGGAGCTGTTGGGATATTTATATTGGCTATCTGCTGCTGAGGGCCCTTGCCCTTTCTCCGAGCGTTAGTCACAGCGCTCGCATCTCCTTCTCGTCGTTTACCAGCATAAGGTTTCTTTCCACCTCTTCCACCCGAGGATGATTCACCTTGAATTTTTCCGATCTTTATACCATTCTCGACGTGCTCGCCCATGGTAATGAGAGCTGAGAACGTCCCAGACATACCGCTGACTAACTTTTCATAGTAGATTCCCGGGAGGGTAGCTACAAACATCTGCACGAGCTCGCGCTCAACCATCGGCGGTTGAACCCGAGCAGCCAACTCACGCCACCGCTGGGCGTACTCCTTAAAGCCCTCATTATTCCGCTGCGAAAGGTTCTGGAGCTGGACTCAGTTAGGGGCCAAGTCGCTATTGTACTGATAGTGTTGGACAAACGCTTCAGTGAGATCCTTCCAGGTGCGCACGCTAGTGGGCTCCAAGCCCATGTACCACTCGAGGGATGGCCCTGAAAGACTATCTTGGAAGAAGTGCATCAGCAACTTCTCATCTTCGGAATAGGCAGACATCTTTCTATAATACGATCGCAGGTGGACACGAGGGCAAGTAGTACCCTTATACTTCTCAAAGACAGGCACCTTGAACTTAGGAGGTACCTTGAAATCAGTGATTAACCCCAGCTTGGACATATCAACACCCAAAGTATTCTGATTCTCAATATCTCTCATTTTATCTTCAAGTGCTTTGAATCTGAGCCGCGCTTCAACATTCAGCTCCGCCTCCGCACCTCTTTGAGAAAACACATCATCCTGGTGATCCTCAAGCCATGGTTGAGGCACCAACAGATTCCCGACGCCAGCATTGCCGTTGACCGGCCCGATGTTGATATTAGCTCCCAGACTACCATTGCCGACGCCCGTCGCATTGAGTCCGATATTGGCCATCACATTGCCATTAGCACTGCCGTTGCCCCCGGCAACAGGAACAACATTCTGCGGAGTGTCAATTGGTGGAGGAGTAGGCACAACCCCGCCATGAAGTATGCCGTTATTATCAACCCTGGAGATCAAAGGCTGAACCAAAGTCCGAAGCTGGTCTTGACCATTAGCGACCACCTACATCAGTTCCATAAAGCGATCCATCCGCTCACGGAGCTCCTGAACATCTGACTGCACTTGATCCATGATCCTTGTCTGATTAGCTCGAGTTGAATAACGGTGAATGAGTCTCTGATCAATCCTGGAATCCCCGGGAACAGTCTGAGACCTGTAAACCTGAAAAACCTGCAAACACTAAAGGTTAGGAAAAACAACAAAATGTACGCCATGCAAATGCTTCATGCAGATGCATGCGTGTGTCTGTGTGCTTGGGAGATTTCCCCCGATCCTAGTGCCTTAGTGCCAGTGCTGGTAATAAGAAGAAGAAGAAGAAGTCCGAGCCCAATCATGGAAACATCAATCTCATATATATAAGGAAAGGCCTATCAAGGCAGTACACAGCATCAGCAAGTACAAGACAAATTAACAGCGTGACCTCAGCCAACAAGTCTGGTGATGGTCAGCATACAACAAAGATCAAAACAAAAGGAATACAACTAGTCAAGTACGGCCACGGGCGCGATACTCTACTAATAACTCCTTCTTCTTCGGGTGATCTGGCAAAGTGAGCAACCCCTCGACGAGTAGTTCCCTCTGCGCAATGGTATACTGAAGTCCCTGAACTGAACTTTCCCATGCCCCTTCGCCGAAGCAATCCTCCAATTTCCGCTTCTTAGACTCAAACTTCAGCTTGCACTCCTTCAGGTTGGCAAGGGCTTTGTTGAGTTGGCCTTCGGCGGCGTATCTGTGGGCGGTTTCTTCATCAAACCTCCGCTCACTGTCCTTCACCTCGGCTTCCAGTTTGGATATCCGTAGCATCAGCTTGTCCTCTCGCT
This sequence comes from Lathyrus sativus, assembly GCA_963859935.3. Taxonomy (NCBI): domain Eukaryota; kingdom Viridiplantae; phylum Streptophyta; class Magnoliopsida; order Fabales; family Fabaceae; genus Lathyrus; species Lathyrus sativus. Next base: position 577,369,803 of record OZ012737.1, read on the forward strand.
CCTTCCTGGTGGCCCGGGAAGCCTTCCAGTGCTGGTCGAACTTAGATATCCTCCGATATGCCTCGTCCAAATGCTGCTTCTTCGTAGCCAATACGTCATTGGCAGCCCTGAAGTCTTGACCCAGGCGCTCACGATCGGCAATCTGCTTCGCCAGGTCTGTACCCAGTTGGTCCACCAACTCTGTTTGCTTTTTGAAAGCATGCACGGCCTCGTTCCTCTCACTTCGAAGCTGAGCTAACTCCTTCTCCAGTTCTGCGTTCGCCCGCTTCAATTCATCCCGCTCAGCTAATACCTGGTTATGCTGATGAATGGGCACAGTAGTAGGCTCTTCGACTGTCGGAGAACTTGCTGGCTTGACCTGAGGAAATGGCATCCCTATAGCGTTGGCTCTGGCTCTGATCCATGCTGTGTACGGAGGGTAGGCTTGACTGTTGCTTTTTCCCAACAAAGGCTTTCCTCGTTTACTGATACTATTCCACGCACGCTGAAGCTTGGACAACAAATCCCCTTCTAAAGTACCCGTGAGGTACAGAGATTCCTGTACCTCTTCCTCCTTCGGCGGAGTCCTCAAAGCATATGCGAATTGGCGAACCAGCAACGACGGATTGTAGTTTATGCAACCTTTCCTACCTATCAGAGGTACATTAGGAAACCCGCTGCAACTGAAGATCACCTAAGTACCCAACCTGTTTCTGTCGAACCAATCAATATCTTCTGCAGATAAACTCATTAGACGTTCAGGCCACTCAGCTGTGGCTACAGACAAGACAAAAGGACCCCTCTTGGGCATATGACTATCAAGCCATTTGTACAGCAAAGGTACGCAGCATGAGACATTCTTCCCTCTCCGGTCCTCATTCTTGTAGTGGACTGAGTGATAGACATCTCCGATCAAAGTAGGGACTGGATTCCCTGAAGCGAAGATGTGAAACGCATCAAAGTCTACAAAATCCGGCATGTTGGGGAACAGGATAATTCCATATATGCATAAAGCAAGGATGGCATTGAACGCGTCCCAACATCCGTCCTTAGCACACTGCTGAGCCTTAGCCACCAGAAACTGCAAAGAGAACCCAGGAACCTTGTTCCAACTAGTCACTACTAACTCTGAGGCGTCCAAATGAAGTGAAGAAGTTAACCCAGCCAGATCAGGCTCAGCATCCATGTGGACAAAAGGCATCTGCCTCTTGATCGGCACACCCAGCAAATCAGCATACTCTTCCAGTGTCGGCGCGAGAACGAAGTCCTGAAAAGTGAAACATCTCAGCGGAGGGTCATAAAACTGCAACAGAGCATGCAACCCGTTCATCTCGAACACAGAAGGCTTGCAAACCAAACTGAGCAACCGGCCATAAGATTTTCTGAACCCATCCTTCACAGAATCACCTGCTAGAGCTATCAAACCAGTCAACTTCGACGCATCAGGGGTCGGAAACTTGTACGCAACGGTCTTCTTGAGAGAGGCCATAATAATACAATAGGAGGCAAGAAATCCTGGATCGGGGAAACGGTACCTGCAACACAGACACACGTTAATGGAATGCAAATGTCATGCAAACTAATGCAAAATGCAGTCATGCAATAATATATCCAGGTAACTGCTGTGGAGATTCTGTATCAACAATCACTGATGAGAAGAAAACCCCAGCGTAGGACCCCAGATCTGATCTGCCCAGAACAACCATCTGATAGGACCATATACATAGGATCAAAATCCTGCTCTGTCGAGAACAAATGTCTGATAATAAGGACCTCTGATGTATGATCAAGAAATATTTGCTGATGAAGTCTTCGGACCCCAAATCAAAAATCTGCTCTATCAAGAACAAACATACAGCTGCTGATGAGATCTTCAGACCTCACTCAAAATCTGCTCTATCAAGAACAAACAACATCTGCTGATGAGATCTTCAGACCCCACTCAAAATCTGCTCTATCAAGAACAAACAACATCTGCTGATGAGATCTTCAGACCCCACTCAAAATCTGCTCTATCAAGAACAAACTACTGGTGACAATACTCCGATCAAAACCTGCTCTATCAAGAACAGACATACACCTGATGATAAGATCCTCTGATCAAAACCTGCTCTATCAAGAACAGACAAATCTGCAACTGAGAACTCTGGTACCAACAAAACTGATTCACTATCAAGAAAACCAGGTAGTCTGAAGGTCAAAGTTTCCTGCAATAAACCCAGTCCCACTCACAGGTATGGACCTAAACTGACTCAAGGTAAGGCATCATATGCGTTCATCAGCGTCACAGACTTTTAAGAGGGGTGATACAATACCCAAAAGGTGTGGCATCACCAGCTCATGAAGAGGCCTCACTTAGCTGAATCACAAATGATCGGTCCCCATAGTCGACAATCCACCAAACCAGCAACCGTCTCAACCCAAAGGGTTGAAAGTGAAGCCAACCGGATGAACCTCGTTTGAGCGTGGATTTCATGAGACACTAGTGCCTGCAAAGCAAGCACGCGCCCACTAATTTCCACTCTAAGTCTATGGTGCCCTCAAGCCTGGGTCTGGCTTCTCACTCATCAGAAATCCCATCCCACAATAGCACAAATAATCGTATTATACTGAAAATAAAATGCGGGAAATAAAGCGCGAGAAGTAAAAATGCGATAAATAAATGCAACCCAACAAGTAAACACACAAGCGGTAGGATTGACTCTCGCAGGGAACCGTTGGAGTCCCCAGCAGAGTCGCCAGTTGTCGCTTGCGCGAAAATAAGGTGTCGGCATGACAGAAGAGTCGCCACCTTTCGTTATTTATCCCTCAGAGCGGGAAAGGAAACGATCGGAAAAACCTGACGAAAAAAGGTAAGACAAGGTTGTCGCAACCATTGTCCGGGTTCGGGAGTCGGTTACGCAAGGGGAAGGTATTAACACCCCTCACGTCCGTCGTACTCGATGGGATCCTTGCTTGTGTGTTTACTTGGACGGGTTGGTTTTATTCTATCTACCTATCAAGGCTTGCTGAAAAAGAAAAGAAAATGACTCGGCAAAGCGTCGTACTTTATGCCTACGTATTCTCATCAGAGAATGAGAAATCAGAGTCAACGTAGTTCGGCCTACGAAGGGTTATGGGGGAAGGTAGCTCGCCAAGACATCGCCATCTTGTGCCTACGTACTCTCAACAGGCATGAGAGATCAAAGCTTACGTAGTTCGGGAAACTACGGTTTATTTCCTGTTTTTTACGAAAGAAGTGTTTTTTATTGTGTTTGCGATTTCAACCGCACTAGACACTATGACCTGAGAGTGAATGCGTCGCATGTCACCCAAAGGGTACCATACTAAACATCCAGACTGTGGAAAAGAAACTCTCCCACAATCCTTTCTCAGATAGCTTAAGGCTCGTAACGTACGAAAGAAATCATTCATGATTACTGTATCTTAAACTGTTTTGAGATGAGAAGAGAACAGGCCCAACTAGGAGGGAGACTATCAAGTCCTACTGTTATCATGCCACAGATTCATCCTATGGTTGAGGTTTGAACAGGGAACTCCGAGATGTTGTCATGCATAAGTTTCAACCTAAAGTTCTATCATCACTTCCTTATCAAGGGAAATGAGAGTCCTAAGGGATCATGTTAATGATAAACAGAAACAGACAAAGCATCAGCTCAGACAGTAAACAGTAAACAGATATACGGTAAACGACTGTAAAATGCATGCAATGCAAGTGAGGGAGGAAATGTGTGTGGGGATTCAGCCTCCACAAGCTCATCTCAACCTCAAGCCAGTCATGAAATAACAGTAATCATACTGAAAAATAAACCACATGCTATCAAGCAATAAACAGTAAACTGCAATCATACAGATAAAATGAAATGAAATGCCATCAGGCAAACAAACCACATGGGCAAGGGAGCTGGGCTCTACCGAATACCCGCAAGCAAAGCCACGCAGTAACAATACAAGCAGAGGGAGCAACTCAACCTCTAATGCAATCATGCTCCTAGATTCTACTTATTCTAGATGAACTTAATCTAATGCAACAGACAAGTCAAGCAAAACACACAATACAGAAAAGAAAACAGAAGAAAGCCTCAGCTCCTCCAGCAGCAACTCAGTCCTCAGACTCCAATCAATTGCTTTCCAGGTATCAACTCTACAACATGAGTTTCAACTCATCTTCACCCCTAAGCTTCAGCTTCTTTGATCAGCTCCACCTTCAGGCTTCACCATCTTCAGGGATCTTCAAGTATCAACTTGATCTTCATGCTCTTCAAGCTTCAGCTAGAATGGCAGTCTTCAAGGATTCATACTCTTCAATACTCTTCAATGAAGTCTTCATCTTCATGCTCAGGCTCAACCTCTCTCCAAACAATCAAGACCAGAGAAAAATCACTTACTGGATAAGTTGGGGGATATTGAACTGCTTATTTGATCACCAAAGGTGACCTATAAGGGTTCAACATCAAGGGACTGGTTCCCTCAAAAGTTCTACCTCCTAGGTATAACACTTATCCCTCCAAAGGAGAGAGGTGTATACCATGGAAGGACTTTGAATCATAGGGAGGAATGGAGGTGAATGATACCATCCATGTTTGAGAAAGAAATTATCTACATCTAAGCTCTTCCTAATCCTAACCCTAAAACAACAAAAAGAAAAGAAGAACAAGCTCCTCAAGCTCCCTCAATGCCTCTTCAAGTCTTTAACCATCTTCTAGTATGCTCCCCCATGCTCCACAATGAGATACCAAGCTCCTCAAACCAAAGGAAAAACTCCAAAGCAAGGCAAACTAAACAAACATGCCCTAAAGGCAACACAAACAATCATTCAATACAAAAATCAACTAAAAATAGCATACTATTGTATTAAATCCTAATATAAATGCTAGGGGACCCTACATATCTACCCTTAAGTCCCAGATATTCCCCATAGACTAAATTGCCCTACAAACCCTAAATCTAAAATTGTTATTGACCTATGTTGAAATTTTAAACTAATTCTACACTACCTAGAGTTACCTAATTAAAACTACCCTAAAAATTATCACAAAAATATGAAATCAAATCAGGGGGAACCTAAGACTTTCATCTAACTACCCTAAAAGTATTGAACTCAAAATGTTAAGGGAACTATCCTAACTAAAATCTACAAATTAACATATCAACTAAAAGAATTAAAAAAAGCAATTAAAAGTAAAAATATGCAAAAAAATATAAAAATGAAATAAAATGGCTATTTTATGGTTTTATATTTTTCTTGACAGAAAATGGAAAGTGGGAAAAAAAGTCTCATTAAAAAATATTATATTTTCTATTTATTATGAATTTTTAAACTTATAAAAAATTTGGAGGAAATTTAATATGAAAAATGATGCGTGGGGTGTAAGAAGTATTAATATCCAGTTGTTATCATACTTTGGGCCTAACTGGGAGGTGCCAAAAGTGACGCGCGCCTGGCCCATTGGAATTCAGAAAACCAAAAATAAAATGAAAAGAAAAGATTAAAACCGCGGTGCAAATAGCATTGAATTACAATTAAAATTGGAACTGGGCCACGCTTGGGGGTGGGAATAACAAATGAACACAAAGCCCAACAGGTACATTAAGTGAAACGCCGCGTTTCACTTGGTGGCTGATTTCCCTCCATTTCGTTTCAATCTCAGCCCTAGGATCGTTCCTCCAGTCAACGAGTCAGACGCCCATCCAACGGCAGAAAAGTTATCTTCAACCTTTGGTCAATTAGGGTTTCAGAACCCCCATGAAAATACATCCTCATGCATGGAACTTCCAGCCTCTCGTGTGACTTCATTACTCCACCAAATTGCACGATACAAAAACCAATCTTGTTCTATTTTTCACGTAGAACACAACCATGCCCTTGGTTTGTACTGAAACACCATAGATCGCGCAAACCGAATAGCATACTTCCATGAACTCAAAACTTCATCAGTTTTCGACTTTCACCAAGCTCAACATTATTTGTATAGAAATGATCCCTATGTTATGCTCATCAAAACCAGCCATATATCTTGCATTATCATCCATTAAATCACTCATTCTAGCTCCATCAAGAATCAACCTCCATTAATGAAACCTCACTAATTGATCTTAAACTCACCCAAATGAACCACCTAATTGTCTCTAATGGTTTTACAATAAGAATTAGCCCTAGCCATGCCTAGAATAGGGTGTAGGAATGATTTTGCTTACCTTGTTTCTTGCAATGGTAGGTGGTGAAAAGCTTCAATCCAAGCCTTGTAGATCCTCAAGAACAATCCTTAGGTGATGAATACTCCTCTGCTTGCACAAGATTTGATGGAAATGGCTTGTATCTCAAGATCCAATGCCTTTTTCTCCCTTGCAACTTCACTTGGAACTCCTTCAATTCTTCATCAATGGAACCTCAAGCTAGCATGAACACACTCAGGGATGTTTGTGGTGATGATTTGTGAAGAAAAATGGAAAGGTAATGAAGAGAAAAATGAAGATTCAATATGATTTGCAAAATGGAGTTTTTGGATTCAATCTCTATTCTCTACCACCATTAACATCAACTATCACCAACCTTTCACCAATGCAGATTGTATTCAATATATAAACTGATTTAGAAAGGTCTAGAACCTCCTAGAATCATCTAGTAAGAACTTGAAGTTTCATGACATGGTAATTTGCATTTCACTTCTCACCACATGATATATCATGACAAAACCCTTGTGATTTGGGTAACTAACTTGATTTTATCCTCATATGATATTTTGGACAAGATACAATGCATATTTCCCTTGTTTATTAAGCTTTTCATTGTTTTGGTTTGGTACCCCATTATGCAAGCAATCAAATTACAAAGCAACCCTATGATGCAAGCCTCAAATCAAAATTGTGGCTGAACCATTGTTCTTAAAATGTCAATTGGAGTCAAAATGACCTATCATATGACATGGTTTGGATTTGTAACTTGGATTTTATGATTTTCCATTTCACTTGAATTAACTTATGCCTCATTTTTAGGCCATTTTTATCACTTTTTGATATGAGCCTTTTCAACATCTCATGACCACCCTACTAGCCTTAAAACATCATTCTAAGCAACTTTGATGTTGAAGATTTTTCCATTTGAAGCTTGGAAGTATGAGATAGGGCCTTATGCTTGAAATGACCTATAACTTCCAAATGACCAAAATGCCCTTGGCTTGTCAAAGCCATAAGTTGAGTTCTACAAATCCTATCAAGGACTTCTAGTACTCTCTAGAAAGCTAAGAAGATACTATTCAACATTCATGTTGACCAAGAATCCATAGGAATCATCCTACTAGGGCAAAAGTTGTCTGCAAGCTGGGTGACTTTCAAGGACCCAGATTCACATATCTCAGATGACCTGTAATTTGTCAAAACCATAACTTGAGCTCTGCAAATCCTATCAAGGACTTCTACCACTCAAATTAAAGCTAAGAAAAATCTTTACAAAATTCATGTTGTGGGGAAGATGAGATGACAATCACATCTTAAGCTAAAACTACCTGGAAGATAAGGATCAAACTAGAGGATTTTACACTGACAATCCTTAGAAACCCTAGCTTAAAACTTCTCAAACTCCTCAATCATGATGAGTTGGTCTAGGAATCATCCTTATAACATCTTAACACATCATTACATGATCACATGGCCCTTGTATTAGATCTTAACCCTCTCCCGATCATCGGTTGACCTAGGGTTGACCCAGTCAAACCCTAATTCTACCACTCATGGTTGAATCTTCTGAATTCTTGTACAATGACCTCTCTGGGCTTCATGATGGCTTTCAAGACATCTCATAAGCTTTCTCAAAGCTTCAAGTTCATCCTCATAGTCTCAGAATCATCTGAGGAGCACCCACAACTCTCAAGTTATGAGGCACACAACCTTGGTTTCAACCAATTCCTCTGAGGATCTCTTGAGCTTTCTGGTAAAGGTATCAAGCTTCAAACACTTGATGGGTAAATAATTATTGGTCAAATTTTGGGGTGCAACACACATGTTGGTACAAATTGCAATTTGATGGTCATCTCTTTGTTCTGTGCATTTCATGGCCATTCTAAGTGCTAGACTCATTTACAATCTTATTTGAAACTTGTGTGTGGCATTTTCCTAACCTCCAACTGTTCCAATTCAGTTTTGATCCAAATGTTGCAAATTTATGAATGTTTCAGTAGTTGATATATGATTTTCAATTCCATGATATTTGTGAACAATTCTGAAGTGTGGACACACTTCATATGATGTTTTGAGTATAATTGAAGGGTTTGCTCATTTCACTTATGCACATTCCATGATCTAAGTTTCAAACTTGCATCTTTCATTTCCAATTTTTACTTGTCATAATAGTTGAGCTTTGATGTGTATATTGCATTCTACTCCTTTCCTTTATCTGAGCATTTGAATTGATTTGTAAACTATGAGAACATCATCAGGATTGTTAGGTTGTGTGTTGATTTGGAAGATTCCCATCTGTCTTGACAGTGGCAACATTTTCTTGCTTTTACTTGCAATTCATATGCCAAATCCATGTTTGTTGATCTTTTCTTGAGCCTTTAGTATTCTACACCTCTGTTATGACATTTGAAACTTGTATGCATTGCCATATACTTGAATTTGAGCTCACAGTTGTTTGTAGTTTTCAAAATGCATCTCAATCACCAAATTTGCAAGTTGCATCGTGTTTTTATTTCAAGGCACTATCTCAAAATTCCAACTGCACCATCTTATTCCTTGTTTAAAAAAAAATCAAGTTTGATTAAAATTTCATCAAAAAAGACTAAGATTTGATATAGTTATGAATCAAAACGCATGTGGTATCTTGCCTTGTTCTTGCTTCCTTTGCTTGCCCAGAAAAATCCATGAATGTATGCCTTATATGTTTATGGGGGTGGCTAAGTACACGAATGTATAGCCACCCCAGTGGTAGAAACCTTACTCTCTCATGCGCCTTTCACTTGCCAAACCAGGGTTCGATCCTTGGATCAACCCTTTTTGTTTTTTTTACTTTCCAATTGTGTTGATTTCATTTTTGTTCTTCATTTCCATTCTCATTAACCAGCGCACGTGTGTGCCTTGATGGTTGGTGTGTGTGTTTGTAAACTAAAGGGCCTGGGTTCAACTCCCTGCTTGGCCCTTCCTCTTTTTATTTGCTTGCTTATTTGTTTTATTGTCATAAATCACTTCAAACTTTCAAAAATCATATCTTTGTCATTTTTCATCATTTTGAACTCATTCTTTTTGCATTATGCTTGTTTTAATGTCTATTTTCATATGATGTAAAATTATTACAAGTTGTTCTCAATTATGATGTCTTTTGTCCATATGAACTTTAGTGATATCCTTACTTGTTGTTGAATTCTCTTTGAACATACTTGAATTTTCTTGTGAGATTTTCGCTTCCCATGTTAGTTAACATGCTAGGGTTTACTCTCCCTTGGTTGTCACCATAATCCCACGATATTTCCTCCTAAATTATGAGGTTAAACTAATTTGCTTGTGTTTGATTGTCATCAATACATATTGTTGTTACACTTGATACACCTTGATTTTATGACATGTTTACTTTCAAATTGTGATTTGTTTACATGGTTGTTACCTTCATCATGTTTCCATCTTTGTTAAGATATGTTTTAATCTTTGTTAAGATATACCTTCATCTTTGTTAAGATATGCCCTCAATCTTTGTTAAGATATGTTTTCATCTTTGTTAAGATATACCTTCATCTTTGTTAAGATATGCCTTCAATCTTCGTTAAGATATGATTTCCATCTTTGTTAAGATATTTGGATTATCAGTTGTAACCATTGGTATTATTTGATCCTTGCTTATTGTAATATGCATGCCTACTTGATTGTAATTTTATTGCTTAATTGTTCATTTGCTTTATCAAGTTTATCTTCCCCAAGTGATGGAAGTTTTTAGTTCTCATCCAAGTTGCCTCTCTCTCTCCTTCCAAAGAAAAATCTCTATATTATTGACCATTGGGTCATAGATAGCTCATTTAAACTCATAGGTCTGGATAGAACCTTCTCCCCTTTTGGTCTGGATAGAACCAATAGGATACCCTCATAGGTCTGGATAGAACCTTCTCCCCTTTTGGTCTGGATAGAACCAATAGGATACCTTCATAGGTCTGGATAGAACCTTTCTCCCCTATTAGGTCTGGACAGAACCAATAGAATTTAAACTCATTAGGCCTGGATAGAGCCTTCTCCCTCTTTTTGGTCTAGAAAGAACCAATTGACCCTTATTCTGTAGTTCGTGCCCGAACTACGACCGCTCTGATTTCTCATTGGATAATGAGAATACGTAGGCACAAGATGTGATATCTTGACAAGCAACCTTTACCTTTCTCCCACCTTTTGGTCTGGATAGAACCAATTGGTCTTACAATGTAGAACTTTAGGATAGAGTTTGGTTAACTCTATGTAAGAATCATGGAAATGATTACTTACTCCCCTTTCTTGAGTGTTCAACCTAGATCTAGAGAGTTTCGTAAAACTCTACACAAGCATGGATATGTTTGTTCCCTTTGAACTTTGATCATAATCAGGTGTTCTTCAACCCTAGTTAGGTGAACTACGATTGCTCTGATTCTATCCTAGTTAGGATACGTAGGCAGAGGACGCAACGCCTTTGCGAGCAAACTTAGAAACTATCTTTAGGTTTCATCCTACACCCTTTACCCAACCCAAACCTTAGCAAACATTTACCAACTTAGCATGCAAATAAACAAAAGGTTCCTGTATAGTACTACAGATGTTTAGGATGTGAAATACCTACCCTAGTCATAACCAACCCTCGATCCCCGAATCTCTTAGCGTTGTTGTTACATCGCGCAAAAGGTTCTTTCTTTCTTTAGACCTTTCCTTTGGATAAATTAAAGCCCGGTTGTAATCTAAGAATTAAAGATTCAAGTTAATCAATAGCTTGGTATCACGATTCTCACCACAACACTCTGATCTTTCGCGCCGTGTGAAAGTACGTAGGCACGAGATGCGATATCTCGGCGAGCAACCTTCCCTCCTTTTCACCCGTAGTTAGGCGAACTACGTTGACTCTGATTTCTCGTTCCAGACGGGAATACGTAGGCATAGAACTGTTGTGTTCTGCCAGTCATTTTTTCATTTTTCTTTTCTTTTCAGACCAACCTTTTAGCTTAGATAGATAAACCAACCCGTCAGATAAACACAACAAGTGTGGATCCCATCGAGTACGATGGACGTGAGGGGTGCTCATACCCTCCCCTTGCATAACCGACTCCCGAACCCAGACATGGTTGCGATGACCTTGTCTTATACCTTTTCGTCAGGTTTTTCCAATCGTTTCCTTTCCCGTTTCGAGGGATAAATAATGAAAGATGGTGACTCTTCTATTTTGCCGGCACCTTATTTTCGCGGTAGCGACATTACGCCAAACATCACTTAGAGAGTGATCTTTAGATTCTGTACAACCAGAAGTCTGTAATTCAGATTCTCTCAAGTTTGCCCTTGTATATCAGATTCTGAATATATATTTATAAGTATTGAAACTTGTATACATGAAACACACATCAAACATAACCATTGTTCTTTTAATACTCTTTTATTATCAAAACCAAGGGAATATATGTCATGAAAAAGTCTTGTTCTAACATATGCTAGTTGTAGTTGTTGATTCATGTTGTTGATATTGAAGTTTGAATGTTGTTGTTGTTGTAACACCCACATATAATATACATCTAGAAAATATAGTATAAATAGTTTAATTTGGTATTGAATACACATAAGAGCCTATTGGAAACTTTATATATACATGTCCAAAAGAAATAATATACATAAATGGCACATGATATACAAAGGTTCCTAAACAAAACAAGGATCTATAATAGAGTCCACATGATCTACAACGGAAGATCATAATCCAAAAAGTGAGATCACCAAAACATCACCAAACAAGGTTATCCTTGCCTTTCACCTCCAAAGAACTACCTAAAAAACAACAGCAGTAGTGCGGTGAGATGATAATCTCAGTGACTTCTTCTGTCTTAGAGGTCCACTCGACTCTAAAGGGATCTCAAACTTTATGGGATGAATCCTAAAATCCATGGGCATCAGAGAACATGCCATGTATCATGGGGGAATGTTATATTGATTACCACCTATTATTACCAAAGTATACCATTTATAGAAACGGAGGCTTGTTGTTACATTTACGGGCTAAGCGTGTAATCAACCATTCTTTACATCCATTATACAACATACAACTTAATCAATTGGCGTATTAACTAAGATACATCTTTTCTGATACCCTTACTAGTATCAATATATCTTTATAGCTCAGATTAAAAGCAAAACACTCATATAATTTATAATCCTTCCGATAGGAACTTATTCTCACTACTAAATACAACCCCGTGTAGTTGGATTTAGAACATGGCCTACAATTATTAATTATTACCCTTCCGATTGGAATTTAGTAGGTGTATCTACGTCACTACTAATTACAATTCCACTAAGTTAAATTTAGTACATGGCCTGCCATTACTAATTACGACCCATTTCGATTGGAATTTAATACGTATGACTAATTGCGACTCTATTCGGTTGAATCAGTACTTCACTAGGATTTTACTAATTATGTCTCCTCTTCTAGGAACTTAATACTTTGTCTTCTCTTGTGTATATAATAAATTTCAAGTTTCATTCACCTAGCTATAACTCTAGGTTTAATTTCACTATCATCATGGAATTTGTTTTATTCATCAACCATGAAATTTATACACATACACATGACAACATGATGCATGAAATACACATCATATTTCATTATCATTATCCAAGCAATATTTGAAACATAATAATTGTTTCTTTTACCGAAAGGTAGACCATTGGACTAGTTTTTCAACACATTCAACCTTGTATTAATCAGAGTCGCGGTTCTCGTTTTATGGTTGAAACAAGAACACTGGTTATTTTCCAATGCATTACAACTCTCGCTTAGGAAGCTCGCAACAAGCTCCAAGCGAGACGAGGCAGTATCCTTAAAACTGGAAATTTTCTCTTCCTCACTTAGAGAGCTCCAAGCAAGGTGTCCAAGTAAACTCTCGTTAGGCGAGCTTCTGAAGAGGCCCAAGTGAAGGGTTCCAGAATGTAATTTCCTTCCAAAATCACAAATCTCGCTTAACGAGACCTACCCTCGCCTAGTGGGAGATGCAGAACAGCTTTTGCAAGGGAACTGATACGCTCGCTTAGCAAGTTGTTCCCTCGCCTAGAGAGAAAGCCATAACATAACCAGTAACAAAATATGACGGTAAGAAGGGATAAGCAAGAACAACCTCAAGTTATAACATATCACACAAAACAACCCCAAAAATATAGATTATCATAAGTAAACATGGAAAACAACAATAACATTGTATATTAACACCAATTTGATGATCATAGAAAAACACACAAACCCTAATTTTTCATTCATGTATTTTCCCCACCATAGCTATGTCTAACTCGGAACCCATCTTGAATCAAGAAGATGATCAAAGTTGGGGATGGTTCTTGAAGAAGCAAGTTAATTCTTCCTCTTTCCAAGTCTTTCTCTTTTTATTTACTTATTCTTTTTTTCTCTCTTTCTTTTCTCTTGTTTCCTTACCAACTTTCTTCTTTTATTCCTTTTGATTATCCTAATTGGTTTCAAATGTGGTCCAAATTATAAGTGTTTAACAATCGTTTACAAAATTCTTATAAGAAAACTTTTGAATGACTGTTCAAGAATTGGCATTTTTGATTTTTACTTTTGTTGGTTAATCATTTGTTTTAGTCTCATTTCTGGAAAAAAAAACAATGTATGTTCCATTTTTGGTGTAAACAATGAATATTTTTGGTACATAAGAATGTTTAGGTTTTAGAAATGGGCATTTTAGATTTTGTTTAAAATAATACAGGTTGAAACAAAAATATAGAAGAAAAAAATTAATAACAATCATTTTTCCTTCGCTTATTTTAATAAAATAAGGTAGTAAGACTAAGCCTATTACCTTGATGATTCATATAACTAAGAGGAAAATTGGGGCGCATTATCCAGTTCAAAAAATACAAAAAATTCACTTGATGGGAAACGAACCTGTGACGATTAAGACTTTCCACTCGGTGTAAGAACAACCAAAGGGAAAATGGTGCAATTTTCATGACGGCCTTCATCACCTCACAGAATCTATAACACAAAAACACAAATTATTGAGGAATCAATTCATGTCAGATTCGATGATAAGCTTGACCCTGAAAAGTCAAAGCTAGTCGAAAAGTTTGCAGATTTAAAGATTACCTTATTAGAATCCAAGGAGGAAGGTTCTAAAGAAGGAGACAAAGATGCATAAACTACAGAATTAGATACAATCTTACCAGAAAAAATGAATAGTCTATCTCATCAGAAGAAGAATAAACTAAAGACTTCTCATTCTGAAGAATTGATTCTGGGAGACAAAATTGATCCAGTCCGAACTTGTTCATCATTTAAACCTTCTGAAGAAACACTTATGGGTTAGGTGTCTCTAATAGAACCAACATCAGATGATGAAGCTCTTATGGAGAATGTGTGGATTCTGGCCATGCACAAAAATCGGAATCTGTAAGTGCTCTTGATTGGCTGCATTTTGTGGCAAAACATTAGTGTATGTATCAATGTCATGTCTGATGTTTATACATTCATAATATGGACTGGGCAGGGTAAGTTAACTCAGCTAACTATAAGTTAAGTTGGATGTCATACTCAATGTTATGACATAGGTCGTACGACATCAAGCGGAGGTTTGTTATTCTGGTAGCTATAACTCAGGAAACAAATCAAAAGCTCAAGCTGGAATGCAGGAGACATTTTAGAAGATCTAGGGGAACTAATATGTACCTGATTAAAGTGGCAAGCGTGCAGAATACTGAAGAGAGGTTTTATTATGGATAAAACCTAATTTATGCACCAAGGCCCAAAGGACTGAAGCGACTATAAATATCAGAAGGAGCAAGTCTGAATAGCAGCTCTTAACAGAATATTAGAGAGTACTAATTAAAGAGTCCTTGTGTGTGAAGAAGGCTAGTCTTCACGTGTGAATTTTGCTTAGGAATACTTGTAATCCAAGCAATTGTCTGGTTGAGGATTGCATTGGATAGGTAAATTCTAGGTTGTGTCTCACTCAAAGCTGTGAAGCAAGAGTGTGTGATTTCCTTGATCAAAGCTATGAAGCAAGATCAAGGTGTGTGTATGAAGTGTCTCTTCATACTGTTTTGCATTGTAATTGTGAATTAGAAATCATTGTTGTGTGATTGAGGGGGAGTGAGTGGGTATACTCAGGTCTAGATTGTCTCTAGGTTGAAGTGTCACTGGGTAGAGATTAAGTGAGGAGCGTAAACTCGCGGTTTAACTCTGAATTGATTCTACTGATAGTGAATTTCCTCCCTGGCTTGGTAGCCCACAGATGTAAGTGTTGTTGACACTGAACTGGGTAAACAATTGCTGTGTTATTTACTGCTTTTACTATTGCTGAGTATTAGCTGTTAAGTAGCGGATGTCACAATGGATGTTATAACTTTGGGAATAACATCCATCGTGTGCTTGCCAGAATTTTCAATTGGCATTAGAGCAGGCACCCTTCCTGTTTAAATCTGGGTGAGATCTAGGGAAATCAAATTCTGGTACTATGGATAAATATATTGGATTCACCAATAGACCTCCAATTCTGGATGGTTCTAATTATGACTATTGGAAGCCTAGGATGATTGCATTCCTAAGGTCATTAGACAGCAAAGCTTGGAGAGATGAAAACTCTGGATGGGAACATCCTAGGAAGACTGACAAGGATGGAGTATCTATGCAAATTCCTGAAGAGGAATGGACCAAAGAGCAACAGGCATTGGCTCTTGGAAACTCTAAAGCATTGAATGCTCTATTCAATAGCATAGATAAAAACATCTTCATGCTGGTACACCATAGTGAACTAGCAAAGGATGTCTGGGATACTCTCAAAACTACTCATGAGGGAACTTCCAAGGTCAAAATGTCAAGACTTCAAATGCTGATCTCCAAATTTGAAGAGCTGAGAATGAAGGAAGATGAGACTATTCATGACTTTTACATGAATGTTCTTGAACTAGCAAACATCTCAGGAGATTTGGGAGAAAAGATTATTGAAGAAAAGCTTGTAAGGAAGATTCTAAGGTCATTACCTAAAAGGTTTGCCATGAAGGTAATAGCCATTGAAGAAGCTCAAGACATATGCCACATGAAGGTGGATGAACTCATTGGTTCCCTCCAAACCTTTGAGATGGGGATGTGTGATCAGGCTGTGGAGAAAAAGAGCAAAAGTATAGCTCTTGTCTCAAACACTAATGAGGATTCAGATGATGAAAAAGGGGAGAATCTATCAGAGGCAATAGCCATGCTTGGAAGACAGTTCAACAAACTGGTCAAAAGGATAGATGCTAAGTCTAAACCTTATACCAAAAGCATGCCTTCTGATAAAGAGAAATCTGAAGAGAAAGTCAGCCAAGGCAGAGGATCCCAATGTCATGAATGTGAGGGATATGGACATGTTAGGAGGGAATGTCCCACATACCTCAAAAAGAAAGGAAAGGGCTTGACAGTCACCTGGTCTGATGAAGATTCAGACAGTGGATCAGAAGAGAAATCAGCTAAATATGTCACTACTCTTAACAGTGTGTACATCTCTGATGATGATTCAAGTGATAAAGAGTTGTCTTTTGAGGAGCTTGCAGCCTCATACAAAAAGCTTCACATCAGAAGCACATAACTGGTTCAACAAGGAGAGCAATAGAAGAAAATCATCAAGGAGTTAGAAGCTGAGAAGAGAGAGCATCTAGCTAAAATTGACACACTCATTAGTGAAGTACACGAGTTGAAAAGTAAGAATGATCAAATGGCAAAATCCATAAGGATGCTGAATTCTGGGACTGACATCCTAGAGGAAATCCTTCAGAGTGGACAGACCTCAGGAGATAAATTTGGTCTAGGATTTGTTGGGAAACAAAATCCTGTCTTGAAACTCAATAGGTTGCAGCCTGAACTTCAAAAGCTAAAAGGGATGTCACGACCAAAGTCACAACATCCTCCACACAGAAATTGGAATCAAGTCAAGAGACAGTTCCAAGGGCACAGATGCTACCACTGTGGAAAACTTGGGCATATAAAAGTTGTGTGCTTCTGGTTGCATGGATTTCCTAGCCAAAGCAAGACCAAACAAGGTAAGCATGGAAAAATGAAGCATCATGCTACACATGGAAAAAGATGTTAGACTATGGCACGAATCTAGAAGGGGGGGTTGAATATATCCCCAATTAAAATTTGAGTCGGCGCTACCAATTCAAATTGGTTTTAAAAATGTTTTAAGTGCGGAAGCGGCCGAGGAAAAATATAGTCTAAAACAAACGGTTATTGGAAAACCGGATATACGTAAGCCTATGGATTAATGACAAATCGGAAAAATAGAATCACAACACAAACTAAGCTTATCAATTATTTACTTCAGTTGTAAGGCTTCCTAGTTCCAATGATTCAAAATCAAACCAAAACTAGATACACAAGTAATATAATTTTGGTTCAAGCAATATGTCAAACACTTGGTGTGCAAAAACACTCCAAGTGATGTTTATGTTGAGTAAGGGATTTCAACCAGCCTAGTACAATGTATTGTTGTACTTTAGAGTTAAAAACAAAGTTTTAACCTCTTACTCAATTGATATCACAATTTTGACAATAGAGCTTACACAAAAATTACTTATTTGAGCTGAAATGTAAATGCTGAAAATAGAGAAGACAAGTAATTTGGTGAGGCAGTTCCCCCGTCGTCCTCGCTTCGGGGTATGTCTGCCCTCAATTCTAAAATTAGAATTGAGATATATTGAATAGATATCACCTGTTTGAATGAACAGTTTATACAAGGATTGAGCAGCAAAATTACAACAAAAATCTCAATGTGTTGAAAGTTGCCTTCACTCCTTGCCCCTTGATTCAAGCTGAATCAAGTTCTTCGATTTGTATTGATGGACCTCCGACTCTAGCCACCTTATTGAAGAACACGTTGTTGTTCAAACCTTTGGCTCCGGCTGATCTCAACAGCACCAAATCGAACCCGAGATCTTCCCTTCAAAATCACCGAATCCGCTACTAGACTTGTGAAGACCACCTCTTCACAATCACCTTCGCTCGATTGATCGTTGATGAAGAATCTCGTCCAAAAACCCCCAAAATTCGAACCAATCTTAGAGGGGAAAACCCCAATGGTTTTATTCAAGAAAGAACCTGTTGCAATCTTCAACCCGAGCTTGATTCTCCAATCTAAGCCTCGAACCTTACCACCTTGAATCTCTCACACATGCATTTCAAAAATGATTGTGTGTAATTGAAATGTTGTGAGATGTTGAAGATGAAGATGATGAATCTTGGACACCTATTTCACTCTTTCTTGTTTTTGAACACATGAATCAAAAGAATATCAAAAATGTTAGTAGACACAAGTGTTTAAGCAAGTATATATAGTGCCAACAAAATTCAGGACATAACAGTATTTCAAAATTGAAAGGAAAGAAGTTTAAAACAGATTTTCCACGCGAACGGTCGACCATAACAGGTTTGTGCATCGACGCATGGCCTGTGCTGTTTTGGATTTCTGGAAATTTAACCAGTGTGCGTCGACCATACAGTCGGCGTGCGCTGAACCGTTCAAATCCATTTCCTTTGTGCGCCGACCTATGGTCGACCCATTGCTTTTATGCGTTGACCCGCTGGAATGACATTCCTTCATGCGTTGACCCAATGGTCGACGCATGCTTTGTGCGCTGATTGATTTCCCCTTTTTCTGATGAATACGCCGACCCTATGGTCGACCCATGTTCTGCAAGCCTGCAAAAATTCATTAGTTTGAAGTTTTTTCATGCCTTTAGTCATGATTGCATTTTGTCACCACAAAGTATATTCATTTCAGAAATTTTAAGATAAGCGAAAGAAGGATATGGTGGGTGATACGTTGCATCTGGTATAGTGGATCTGGAATTCATACTTTCCAGTCTATCCTGGGAATTTGTCATCATCGAAACCTGCATTTACCAATGTCTTGCAGACTTGTGTGATATGTGGTGATTTGCCTGCACAATCTCCCCCTTTTGATGATGACAACCTGTATACAACTAAAACACCAAATATGCAATGTATACACACAAGTATACACAAGCTCCCCCTTTCTTTTGCACTATAAGGCTGTAGAACAAACACCCATCAAATGTTGTTAATATCCTGAACTGTTAATATCCTGACTTGGCTTTGGTGTTTGCTTGCTACATTGTCTTATCCCCCTTTGACACCATCAAAAAGAGAAGAAGAACACATCAATTAACAGAGAACAGACAATAGGTGATAGTTAATTACCAAACTTCACACACAAGCATGATAATGAACAAAAATATCTTGACTTAATAGATAATGGCGAAAACATGTAATGAAAGTTCAGGCACACATAATACAAAACAAATGAAAAGTACACAGACGAAAACATATAAGCAAATATGAAATATGCAACTATGAATCTAATAACCACGACCCCGTCCTCGTCCTCTCCCTCGGTATGCAGCATCTGGATTGTGGTAAGGATCCGAGAAGTCCAAAAAGGCTTCGACGGACATGTTGAGATGACTAAGAGAGTTGGTGATTTCCCAATCTTGTCGCTCATGTGATTCAACCAGAGAGTCAATACGGGCGTCCATCAGAGTAGAAAATGAATTGAACCTTTCATTTTTGGCATGGAGCTCAGCTCTAATCTGCTCCATCTGAGTGTCTTGACGCCTCATGAAGTTTTGTTGTTCTAACTGCATTGACTGCATCATAGTAATGACTTCAGAGTTATCCGAAGGCGGAGGAGGTGATGAGTGCTGAGAGGGTTGGTAGTCTTGAGGGTAGCCGTGATATGGGTCATAGAATATACCCAAGGTAGTCCAGCCTGTATATTTCCAATCGCCCCATCCTTGATTTGTAGGATCACCTTCTTGTTCTTCTGATGGATATGAGTACTGGACCCAATCGGTATTTGTAGCCGTATCATGGACTGGAGATTGATGATAATCTTGAGTCCCATAGATAGGTTCTTGTATCTCTGCATCTGTGTTGTCTTCTACATCGTCTTCTTCACCTTCCTCTTCACTTTCTTCTTCACCTTGTTCGTCGCTTTCTTCTTCACCCTGCTCTTAACTTTCTTCTTCATCAGAATCGTTACTAGGCACCGGAGGAATATTGGCCCGTCGGACAAATCTGTATGAACGTCGTTCAGCACACCAAAAATACCCCATCATTGCAAGGGTTTTTGTGCTAAATTCTTTATCTGAGGAAACTGATACACATGAAATGTTGGATACACAAAATTCGTAGCAGCAAGAATTTCCGAGATGAACGACCCATAGGCTAAAGCAGTGCCTCTACTTGAGTCTCTCAGAGCAAACATCCTGCTAGCAATATAGTAAGGCCAATTTATTTTGATCCTGTTTTGCAGTATGTAGATAAGATGTACCTCAGCTTGTTCGACACGCGATAGGCCACCCTTTTCGGTCGTAGTATACGAGCGAAGATCCACTGAAGGATGCGCTCCCCTGTATTGAGTTTCCCGGCTGTGACCGATATAGGAAAAGCATCGCTGTTGACAATTGCCTCTGGATAAGGTCGTTTGAGCATTCCATTCAGAGCCCTCTTATATTCATAACCCGGCATCGTACGAGTGTCAGTTACCTCATGGAGAGGTGGTGCATCAGCATCAACAGTCATATCAAAATATTTGTTCCATACTTCAGAATTGATATTAACCAGTCTATTTCCTACAGAGGTGTGAAAATGCTGATCTTGAAAGTTACCTCGCATATTTGTGTAAAACACTTTGACCAAATCTTCACTGTACTTTGTATTACATTCCAGGAAATTGGCGAAACTTTGAAAGTCCAACAGGGACAGAAGCCGAGTAAGATGCAAGCGCTCACTTGTTGCATGGTAGAAGGCATGTTGTGGAACTATGGCCCTTTTGCTGAGACTTTTGTTGAAGTTTTCAACAGCAGGAGGATGAACAAGAGAAACAGCAGTAACCGGAACTGAAGCAGAGGATGAAGAGGCTCTTGATCTCTTACCGGTAGTTTTGCGGAGAGAGGAATCCATTGATGATGAGTTTTGGAGGAGTTTGAAGATGAACTTTGAAGAGAATGATTTGGGAATAATGTTGGAAAAGAAGAATACTTAGGTCTTTAATAGAAGGAGGTGTTAGGGTTTTTGGGAAGAGGGAGGAGACAAGGAGACAATTTAGGTGTCTAGATGCAATTCACAAGATGAATGTCATGTCAAAACATCATAACACATTTAATGTAGGGGAGAGGGAAATTGGAACGTTTTTCAAAAGAGAAAATTTCTGGGTTTTCAAGCGAGCCGTCGACCATAGCCCTGCATGCGTCGACGCATACTGTACAATTTTTGATAATTTTGAAAATTTACAGCATGCGTCGACCATTGTCCTGTTTAGGTCGACTCACACCTTCAAAAAACTCAAAATTTTCAATTTTAAGTTATGCAGAATGTCACACTTGCCTATTTATCATGCCTATTCATCTTTTCACAATATGACATGCATTCAACATACATAGTATCAACCAGCAACAGTCATATACATATATAAGTACCATGATTGTAGAACGATATAGATATTTTCAAGTCATGAATGCTAAGAGAGAGAGAGAGAAGAAAAAGAAGGAGAAAGGAGCAATATCACCTCTATATCGACTACTCTTGTTAACCACAGATTTGCACTTGCAACAAACTCAAAACGATTGTTAGTGGTACAAAAACATAGTTGTAAATATATTAAATTTGAACGTAGCAATTGTTAAACCCGATCAGAAATATCGAGAATACCAAGTTCTCGACGGATATGAAAGAAGGGCTCATTGGCTAGCGGCTTTGTGAAAATGTCCGCTAGTTGGTTTTTAGTATTGACGTGTTCAAAGACAACGTCACCCTTCTCTACATGGTCCCTAAGAAAATGGTGTCGAATTTCTATGTGTTTGGTACGTGAGTGTAACACCGGATTCTTGGTAAGATTTATAGCACTGGTGTTGTCACAAAATATTGGAATACATTCTAGTTTCAAATTGAAGTCCAATAGTTGTTGTTTAAGCCATAAGACTTGCGCACAACAACTACCGGCGGCTACGTATTCCACTTCGGCGGTTGACAGAGCAACATACACTTGTTTCTTGCTGTGCCAACTAATTAGGGAGTTTGAAAATAGGTGACATGTACCACTGGTGCTTTTCCTATCTGATTTGCAACCGGCAAAATCAGAATCAGAGAAGCCTACCAATGAACAATCATTACCCTTAGAATACCACAATCCATACTTCGGAGTACCAGATAGGTATCGAAGTATGCATTTGACTGATTTTAGGTGGGATTCCTTAGGACATGATTGGTATCTGGCGCACATACACACGCTAAACATAATGTCGGGACGCGAAGCAGTGAGATAGAGAAACGAGCCAATCATACCTCTGTACCTTTTTACCTCAACATCTTTGCCACTTTCATCTTTACTCATATTTGCACATGTTGGCATAGGGGTGTCTATGACTTTTGCATTTGCCATGTCAAATCTCTTGAGAAGATCCAAATAATATTTTGTTTGGCTCACGAATGTTCCTTCCTTCAGTTGCTTGATTTGTAACCCGAGAAAATATGTGAGTTCACCCATCATACTCATCTCGAATTCACCCTGCATAAGCTTAGCAAACTCTCTTACAAGATTCATGTTTGTGGATCCAAATATGATATCGTCAACATAAATTTGTACAAGAATTAAGTGTTTTCCTTGACGTTTAATGAAGAGAGTAGTATCAACCTTTCCTCTTGAGTAGCCTTGATCAAGTAAGAATTTGCTTAGTCTCTCATACCAAGCTCTAGGAGCTTGTTTAAGACCGTACAAAGCTCTTTTCAGTTTATAGACATGATCAGGATACTCATGAGACTTAAAACCAGGTGGTTGAGCAACATAGACTTCTTCATTTATAAACCCGTTAAGGAACGCACTTTTGACGTCCATTTGAAATAACTTAAAATCTTTCGCACAAGCGAAAGCAAGTAGAAGGCGTATAGCCTCGAGTCGGGCAACCAACGCATAAGTTTCCTCATAGTCGATGCCTTCCTCTTGGTTATACCCTTACGCGACTAAACGCGCTTTGTTGCGAGTTATTACTCCGTTCTCGTCTAGTTTATTTCTAAACACCTATCGGGTGCCGATTACTCGATGACCTCATGGAGGAGGGACAAGGTCCCAAACCTCATTTCTAGTAAACTGATTCAGTTCCTCTTGCATTGACAAATACCAATGTTCATCGAGTAGGGCTTCCTTAGGGTTTTTAGGTTCCATCTGTGACACGAAAGCGAAGTAATAACAGAAATTACTTAGCTTAGCTCGAGTTGTTACACCCTTTGTGATGTCTCCAATAATGTTTTCAATTGGATGGTCTTTAGATGACTTCCATTCTTGAGGAAGATCGCCGTTTGAAGGCGGATGAACTTCCTCTTTTGCATCACGGTGTGCATCCTTATCCTCCTCAATTTTGGCTTTGTCAGGTTGATCAATCCCCGTCTCGCCACTTTTGAGTATGTCTTCAGTGGATGTACCTGCACCATGAACAACACTATCCTTTCCGACATTTCTCGGGTAGGACTCATCAAAGGTAGCATGCACAGACTCTTTTACAGCAAGTAATCGTTTATTATATATTCTATATGCTTTACTCGAGTGAGAGTATCCAAGAAACATACCTTCATCGGCTTTGGAATCAAATTTGCCCAAATTTTCCTTTCCATTGTTTAATACAAAACATTTACATCCAAACACGTGCAAGTGAGAAACATTAGGCTTTCGCCCTTTTAAAAGTTCGTACGGTGTTTTGTTTAGAATGGGGCGAATAAGTACCCTATTCAAAACATAGCACGCCGTACTAATGGCGTCGGCCCAAAAATATTTAGGTAAACCACTTTCGTTAATCATTGTTCTTCCCAATTCTTCTAAAATACGGTTTTTGCGCTCCACAACCCCGTTTTGTTGAGGAGTGCGTGGAGCGGAGAAGTTATGATCAATACCATGGTTACCGCAATATTCTTCAAATAAGTGATTTTTAAACTCACCTCCATGGTCGCTCCTAATGGACACCATGTTTGTATTTAACTTATTTTGGGAAAGCTTAGCAAACTTTTCAAAAGCGGCGAATGTATCACATTTACTTACTAAAAAGATGGTCCAACAAAACCTAGAAAAGTCGTCCACTATTACGAACCCGTAATAGTTTCCTCCTAGACTTTTGATCCTAGACGGCCCAAACAAGTCCATGTGTAGAAGTTCAAGAGGTCTCGTTGTTGAAATTATCTTTTTGGATTTAAATGAGATCCTCGTTTGCTTCCCTTTTTGACAAGCATCACAAAGGTGATCCTTGGTGAACTTTATTTTGGGAAGTCCTAAGACTAGGTCTTTTGAGACTACCTTATTGAGTAAGTCAAAATTAACATGCGCTAAACGCCTATGCCATAGCCATGAGTCTTCACTCATAGTTATGAGGCATTTGTCGCTTGTTAATGATACTTCATTTAAGTCAAGCATATATACATTGTTTACTCTAAAACCATTAAACATATTCTTCTTATCATTTTCATCCACAATTTTGCAACAATCTTTTGAAAAGGATACATTGTATCCTTTGTCGCACAATTGGCTAATGCTAAGCAGGTTATGTTTAAGGTTTTCGACAAGCAATACGTCGGAAATCATAGTAGAGGCGGGATTACCTACACTACCTTTACCTAGTATTGCTCCGCGGTTGTTATCACCATAAGTTACATACCCTTTCTTCTTAGCCAAAAAGTCTATGAATAAGGATATGTCTCCAGACATGTGTCTTGAGCACCCACTATCGAGAACCCATCTTCTCTCGGTGGTCTCGACACATTTCACCTGTCAAAACATAATTAGCACAAGGAGGTACCCAATGGCATATTGGGTCCTAATAGGTTAGCGACAAAATGGTTGCGTTTGGGCAACCATTTGTAGATGCCTTTAGGAACAAGAAATCTCTTAAACCGGCATTTACCAATGGAGTGGCCTTTCTTACAACAATATAAGCAAGCAAAATCAACTTTAGAGACACTTTCACTTGCTTGATCCCTAATTACATATGCATATTTTTGGTATGGGTTAATCATACTTTTTCTAAAATCCTTTTTATCAATAGCAAATGTAACTTTAGGCTCAAGTGCCTTGTCTAATTTGGCCTTGAGGTTTCTAACCTCACCTTGCCAAATATGACAAGTACCACACCCTAAGTTGAAAGGATTTCTATCGTCTTTACAATCCGATTCATTGCCTTTCACAATGGAAGCCTTAAGGTCCTCTAATTTCTTTTCGGACTCTTTAACTTTATGCTCTAAATACGTAAAGATTTTCTTATTAGAAGCAAGTTTCTTGAAGGCTTCAACTGCTTCATTATGTAAGGCATGAAATGCGGTTTGTAATTCTGAATGCGACATATTTGAGGACTTATCATATTTAGAGTGACGTACCTGTTTTTTCTTATTTTTCGGATTTGCGGAGAGGCATAGATTCACGGACTCTTCTTCATCACTAGAACTTTAATCAGAGGAGGAAGAGTCGCTGTCACTTTCCCATGCTATGTACGCTCTCCTAGACTTTGATGATTTCTTGTGTGATTTTGATGATTCCTTGTCCTTTCCCTTTTTATTCATTGGACAATCCGGTTTGTAGTGACCGGGCTTTCCACACTTGTAGCACGTCCCTCTAGTCTTTTTACCTTTCGAGTCATCATCCTTGGAGTGTCTCAATTGTTTCCGGAAGTTTACCAAGTTCTTCTCGGAATGTTGGATGTCGTTCTTTCTCACGTAATGGTTATACCGTTTAACAAAAAACCCCATATCTTCGTTTGTGTCCTCTTCTTCTTCGTCGCTCGAGAAATAATCATTTTGCTCTTTTACTTGAGACTTCGAGGAGGAAGTCTTGAGAGCTATCGATTTCTTTTCACTCACCTTCGTTTTGTCTTTCTTTTCCATCTTTTCGCGTTGGTCTAAGCTCAAGAGTACCTGTTCATGCTCTTGTAATTTGCCAAACAATGTTGTTAAATCTAATAAGGTAAGATCATGTGCTTCTTTGATGGCGGTCACTTTAGGCTGCCATTCCCTGTTAAGACATCTTAAGATCTTATTAGTAGCAATATCATTGGAAACAGGCCTACCTAATGAATGTAAACGATTGATGAGATGAGTAAATCTCTTTTACATGTCAGCAATGGTTTCCCCTTGCTCCATGAAAAAGAGATCGAACTCTTGAGTTAATGTATTGATTCTAGCCAACTTAACATCATTTGTCCCCTCATGGGCTATTTGTAGTGAATCCCACATGGCCTTAGCAGTAGGACAATGGGATACACGATAGTATTCATCTACACCTAATGAGGAGATTAAGATGTTTTTAGCTTTCCAATCATAATTGTATTTTTTCTCATCGTCATCGGTCCATTGTGCTTCAGGCTTTGGCACAACTACATTATCCGCATTGGTCATAGTAATTTCTATTGGACCATTAAGGATAATGTTCCATATTTTTCTGTCTATGGAGTTTATATGCACACGCATACAGTCTTTCCAATAACTATAATTTTCACCGTTGAAAACAGGAGCCCTATTGTACGCCTCTTTAGGTTCGTTTACCATTTTCTATCTCGTTGTATTTGAAGCACCGAATAACCGGAGCTCTAGATACCACTTGTTAGACTATGGCACGGATCTAGAAGGGGGGGTTGAATAGATCCCCAATTAAAATTTGAGTCGGCGCTACCAATTCAAATTGGTTTTAAAAAAGTTTTTAAGTGCGGAAGCGGCCGAGGAAAAATATAGTCTAAAACGAACGGTTATTGGAAAACCGGATATACGTAAGCCTATGGATTAATGACAATTCGGAAAAATAGAATCAGAACAAAAACTATGCTTATAAATTATTTACTTTAGTTGTAAGGCTTCCTAGTTCCAATGATTCAAAATCAAACCAAAACTAGATACACAAGTAATATAATTTTGGTTCAAGCAATATGTCAAACACTTGGTGTGCAAAAACACTCCAAGTGATGTTTATGTTGAGTAAGGGATTTCAACCAGCCTAGTACAATGTATTGTTGTACTTTAGAGTTAAAAACAAAGTTTTAACCTCTTACTCAATTGATATCACAATTTTGACAATAGAGCTTACACAAAAATTACTTATTTGAGCTGAAATGTAAATGCTGAAAATAGAGAAGACAAGTAATTTGGTGAGGCAGTTCCCCCATCGTCCTCGCTTCGGGGTACGTCTGCCCTCAATTCTAAAATTAGAATTGAGATATATTGAATAGATATCACCTGTTTGAATGAACAGTTTATACAAGGATTGAGCAGCAAAATTACAACAAAAATCTCAATGTGTTGAAAGTTGCCTTCACTCCTTGCCCCTTGATTCAAGCTGAATCAAGTTCTTTGATTTGTATTGATGGACCTCCGACTCCAGCCACCTTATTGAAGAACACGTTGTTGTTCAAACCTTTGGCTCCGGCTGATCTCAACAGCACCAAATCGAACCCGAGATCTTCCCTTCAAAATCGCTGAATCCGCAACTAGACTTGTGAAGACCACCTCTTCACAATCACCTTCGCTCGATTGGTCGTTGATGAAGAATCTCGTCCAAAAACCCCCCAAAATTCGAACCAATCTTAGAGGGAAAAACCCCAATTGTTTTATTCAAGAAAGAACCTGTCGCAATCTTCAACCCGAGCTTGATTCTCCAATCTAAGCCTCGAACCTTATCACCTTGAATCTATCACACATGCATTTCAAAAATGATTGTGTGTAATTGAAATGTTGTGAGATGTTGAAGATGAAGATGATGAATCTTGGACACCTATTTCACTCTTTCTTGTTTTTGAACACATGAATCAAAAGAATATCAAAAATGTTAGTAGACACAAGTGTTTAAGCAAGTATATATAGTGCCAACAAAATTCAGGACATAACAGTATTTCAAAATTGAGAGGGAAGAAGTTTAAAACTGATTTTCTACGCGAACGGTCGACCATAACAGGTCTGTGCGTCTACGCATGGCCTGTGCTGTTTTGGATTTCTGGAAATTTAACCAGTGTGCGTCGACCATACAGTCGGCGTGCGCTGACCTGTTGAAATCCATTTCCTTTGTGCACCGACCTATGGTCGACCCATTGCTTTTATGCGTTGACCCGCTGGAATGACATTCCTTCATGCGCTGACCCTATGGTTGACGCATGCTTTGTGCGCTGACTGATTTCCCAATACACCGACCCTATAGTCGACCCATGTTCTGCAAGCCTGCAAAAATTCATTAGTTTGAAGTTTTTTCATGCCTTTAGTCATGATTTCATTTTGTCACCACAAGTATATTCATTTCAGAAATTTTAAGATAAGCGAAAGAAGGATATGGTGGGTGATACGTTGCATCTGGTTTAGTGGATCTGGAATTCATACTTTTCAGTCTATCCTGGGAATTTGTCATCATCGAAACCTGCATTTACCAATGTCTTGCAGACTTGTGTGATATGTGGCGATCAAACTCAAACCTAATTCAGGATCTATTGATCAAACTCAAACCTAATTCAACTAGTCATGTAACCTTTGGTGATGGAGCTAGAGGAGAAATCACTGGCGCTGGACAACTTGACAGTCTTAAAGCTCCAGAATTGAAGGATGTCCTACTAGTTAAAGGACTAACTGTTAACCTAATAAGCATAAGTCAGCTATGTGATCAAGGTTTAAAAGTCCATTTTTCCAAAGACAAGTGTGTGGTGATCAATGAAGAGGGTAAGGAAGAAATGAGGGGATCTAGATCCAAGAATAATTGTTACCTATGGGAGCCCAGAAGTAACATAAATGGATTGGTTAATGAAGAAAAAAAGGACCACCTAGGGCTAGAGAAAAGAACTAGGTCCAACTCATCAGCAAAAGGATCCTCAAACTATGCTTCAAAAAGAAGGACAGGTTGTAAGAAAAGTCAGGTAGGAAGGCTAGACAAGACGGGATACCAAAAGATTGGTAATCAGGTAAAACTAGATAGGCTATATTGGAACCTGGTGGAGTCCATGGAGGATACCCTGCAGAAAAGAAGCAATGTCACTCCTGATGTCGTGACCTTTTTCTGTGACATCAAGGGCACCATCCAAACAAGCTCTGCTAAGTTCAAGGGAGACATGCTTAGGGGTAACGTGTGGAAATGGCAAAAAGCCTGTGAAAAACCTGGTGGATATGTCTTAAATATTGCTGACAAGAATTCAAGAAGCATCAAGGATCCTCAATGTAAAAAATTGAGTTCCTCTATTGCTAATGAGTTATAACAATTAAAGGGAATGGGGAATTACATTTTAAAATTAAATCATTTAATGATAATTCAAAACGGTAAGTTCCCTTCTATTGGGAAATCGTACCTCACTCCCACGTATATAACACACTCCCTCTACTCTTGGTATCTTCAAAAACGCTCCAGCTTCCATACCGTCTCAAACAAGCATAGAAAAGTTCCTTCATCTCAATCAACGTCACCAACTATGGCGCAACCAACCTCCCGGATGAACACAAGCAACGCTGAGGCAAACCCTAATGAGGCTCTAGAGGTTGCTCCACTTCGTATGATGACTCCTGAAGGATTGCTGGTAAAGAAACCTAAAAAGATGCATGCAAGACGACCTAAAAACCTTGGCTCAAGTCAAGCTCCTCCTACGACTACGTCTGATGACCTAAACACAGAGGAAGCTAGACGAAAGCACCTTGAAATTGCTGCGATAGTTGCTAGTGCTCTCAACATTCCCACATCATCTACCATTAAGGGGACTGAGCCTAATCAAGGTGATCAAATTGATGTCCCACACAATGTCAAAGCATTTAGAAACAACACTCCAGAAGGGAATAAGAAGGATGAAAGGTCTGATAAAGGGAATGATGATTTGCAAGGAACCAAAGTTGCTCAGGTAGTAGACCTAGAAGAGTATTCTGACAATGATCTCATAGAAATGATCAATCCAGGCATAGCCAAATGATTGATGAAAAGAAAAGGGAAAAAGGTGGCTGACCAAAGCTCACCCAAGAAAAGGGATATTGAGAAGACTACTGAGCAAGAAGCTTCCACCAAGAAGGCTGGAACTAAGAGGGCTCAGGTTGGACCCTTCAAAGGGTGGAGCAAGGTAACCATCAAGAAGAGGAAGATTGAATCAAGACCAGAACAAGAAACAGATGCTGATGTTGCTATGGATGTCACTAACACCCAATCTAAGAGGTGCCTATTGATAATATATCTTTCCACTATCCATCATGTGTTAATAGATGGAAATATGTGTATCAAAAGAGGCTGGCTTTGGAAAGAGAGTTAGCTCAAACTGCTCTTGACTGCAAAATGATCCTTGGCCTTATTTATAAGGCAGGCTTGATGAAGACTGTCACTCACTTTCCACCATGTTATGAGATTATTGTGAAATAATTCATCGTGAACCTGTCAGAAGCATGTGCTAATAGGAAGTCTAGCGAGTTTGGAAAAGTTTATGTGAGGGGAAAGTGTATAAATTTCTCGGACTCCATCATCAATAAGTATTTGGGAAGACCACATGCAGGAAAGTCTGAACTTATTGTATCTGACCATCAAGTGTGCCAAATGATAACTGCTAAACAGGTCAAGAACTGGCCCTCTAAAGGGAAGCTAGTGGCTAGCAAACTCAGTATGAAATATGATATGCTTCACAAAATTGGTGCAGCCAATTGGGTGCCTACCAATCATAAGACGATTGTTGCTACTATTTTGGGAAGATTTTTGTATGTTGTAGGGACAAAAGCTGAACTCAACTATGGGACCTACATTCTTGAGCAAACAATGAAGCATGCAGGGAGCTACAGTGTCAAGGGACCTATTGCCTTTCCATCACTTATATGTGGAATCATCTGTGATCAGCATCCCATCATCATCAAAAAAAGTGATATACTATGTAAGAGAGAAACTCCTTTGTCATTCAATTAGAATTTGTTTAAAGGAATGCATGCTCCTGACATTGATTTAACTTCAGCTGAGACATCCAATAAGGGTCCCAAAACTAAAAAGGCTGAAGTCATGGCAATCATTAGAGAAACATGCAAAGAACTGGAGGCAAGGAAGAAAACACTTGAAAAGCTGCTACAGTCTCTTGAACAAGATGAGGATACATACAGCTCAGAAGATGCTCTCAAGGAAGATGATGGTACTAGGGAAGATGGTAGTCAAGAAGCTGGTTCAGAAGATGCTGATGACTGCTCAGGGAAAGGAAGTGACACTACAGCAGACAACTCTGGAGAAACTGGTGGGAACGAGTCCAGCCCAGCTGCAGAAGAGGATTGATGACTTGCAACACACATCACTGATGGCTGAAGTGGTGCACAAGGGAGTACTGCTGGTTGATAAGTTAGAATCATATGAATGTTTTGTAAACCACTAAATTTTGGGATGCTCTGCTTGAGTCATCTTTTTGTAATATAACCCCTAACAATTATCATGTTACAATGAATGATTTGTGCTACATATTTAGTAAGATCCTAATTTGTGGCTAAAAAGGGGGAGAAAGTGTTAGATAAAAGCATGATCAGGTACAACAGATGGAAGAATAGGTTCAGATAACCAATATGTACCACAGGTGGTGTGGTAGTGGTAGTAACAACAGGTGGAATATGATATTAGGACTTTCATATATGCAGGTGTAACTACAGGTGTTGTTGATGATCTGTGGTATAAGAACAGATGCTAGTGATGTGATGCAATGTATGTTAGAACTAGGAGCTATGTGTTGAAGTATCTAGGAGCTAATATTGTGTGAGTAGTGTGCATCCCTGCAGGGGGAGTAACTCTATGTGCTACTAACTTAGCAAAGAGTGACATTTGTAGTGATAACAAACAGATGGCTAACAAGGTAAGTGTTAATAGGGCTGAAAGCCAACTGTGAGGACTCTGAGAGCTTGAGCAGCAAGTAACTTACCTACATGTCAGGACATATGTTAAGTCTTCTGCTGTGTGTAAACCTCTGGTGTAAGTACAGAGTGATTTAGCCAAAAAAATCCAAAGGGGGAGTTTGTAAGTGCTCTTGATTGACTGCATTTTGTGACAAAACATTAGTGTATGTATGAATGTCATGTCTGATGTTGATACATTCATAATATGGACTGGGCAGGGTAAGTTAACTCAGATAACTATAAGTTAAGTTGGATGTCATACTCAATGTTATGACATAGGTCGTATGACATCAAGCGGAGGTTTGTTATTCTGGTAGCCAGAACTCAGGAAACAAATCAGAAGCTCAAGCTGGAATGCATGAGACATTTTAGAAGATCTAGGGGAACTAATATGTACCTGATTAAAGTGGCAAGCATGCAGAATATTGAAGAGAGGTTTTATTATGGATAAAACCTAATTTATGCACCAAGGCCCAAAGGACTGAAGCAACTATAAATATCAGAAGGAGCAAGTCTGAATAGCAGCTCTTGACAGAAGATTGGAGAGTACTAATTAGAGAGTCCTTGTGCGTGAAGAAGGTTAGTCTTTACGTGTGAAATCTGCTTAGGAATACTTGTAATCCAAGCAATTGTCTGGTTGAGGATTGCATTGGATAGGTATATTCTAGGTTGTGTCTCACTTGAAGTTGTGAAGCAAGAGTGTGTGAGTTCCTTGATCAAAGCTGTGAAGCAAGATCAAGGTGTGTGTATGAAGTGTCTCTTCATACTGTTTTGCATTGTAATTGTGAATTAGAAATCATTGTTGTGTGATTGAGGGGGAGTGAGTGGGTATACTCAGGTCTAGAGTGTCTCTAGGTTGAAGTGTCATTGGGTAGAGATTAAGTGAGGAGCGTAAACTGGAGGTTTAACTCTGAATTGATTCTACTGATAGTGAATTTCCTCCATGGCTTGGTAGCCCCCAGATGTAAGTGTTGTTGACACTGAACTGGATAAATAATTAATGCGTTATTTACTGCTTTTATTATTGCTGCGTATTAGCTGTTAAGTAGCAGATGTCACAGTGGATGTTATAACTTTGGGAATAACATTCATCGTGTGCTTGCCAGAATTTTCAGAATCAATTCACTAGAAACGATGTTTTAGATCTTGTTCATAAACCAAAAGGTGTCCACGTCATTGGAACAAAATGGGTATTCAGAAACAAGCTTGATGGAAAAGGTGAGATCGTAAGAAACAAAGCACGACTGGTAGCGCAAGGGTATAGTCAGCAAGAAAGGATAGACTATACAGAAACATTTGCACCAGTTGCTAGGTTATAATCTATTCATCTTTTAATTTCCTTTTCTGTTAATCACGATATCACTTTATATCAAATAGATGTAAAAAGTCCATTTTTAAACGGGTATATTTCAGAAGAAGTGTATGTACACTAACCTCCAGGTTTTAAAACGTTGAAAAACCCAGATTTTATTTTCAAACTTATAAAATCTTTATATGTTCTAAAACAGGCTCCCAGAGCTTGGTATGAAAGGCTAAGTAACTTTCTTTTGGAAAATAACTTTACCAGAGGAAAAGTGGATATAACACTCTTTGGCAAAACCTTTAAAAATGACATTCTGGTTATGCAAATTTACATTGATGATATCATATTTGGTTATGCTAATAATTCCTTGTGTAAGGAATTTTCTAAGTTAATGCACATAGAATTTGAAATGAGTTTTATGGGAGAACTGAGATTCTTTCTGGGAACTAAAATTGATCAACGTCCAAAAGGAACGTGCATTCATCAGAGCATGTATGCAAGAGAACTTCTGAAGAAGTTTAATCTGTCAGATAGTAAACCTACAAAGACTCTTATGCATTTTGAAGAAAGAAGAAGTAAGTAGAAAGGTTTTTCATAAGCTCTATCATGGTATGATAGGTTCTCTTCTGTATCTAACTGCTTCTCGTCCAGATACTCTATCCAGTGTCTGTCTTTGTGCTCGTTTCCAATAAGATCCAAGGGAAACTCACTTAACAGTTGTTAAGAGAATCCTAAGTATCTAAAAGGAACAACTAACCTGGGCTTGATGTATAAGAAAACATTAGAGTACAACCTTTCTGGTTATTGTGATGTAGATTATGCTGGAGATAGATTAGACAGGAAAAGTACTTCTGGAAACTGTTAGTTTTTGGGTGACAACCTCGTCTCTTGGCTTAGTAAAAGACAATCAATTATTGCACTTTCAACTGTAGAAGAATAATATATCTCAGCGTCACTATGCAACACTTAGATACTCTAGATGAAGAATCAACTAGAAGATTTTCATATACATGAGAGTAACATTCCTATCTTCTGTCATAATACTTCTGCTATTTGTTTATCCAAAAATCCTATCTTGCATTTTAGGGCTAAACATATTGAAATAAAACATCACTTTTTACGTGACTATGTTCAAAAGGGTGTTTTTCAATTAAAATTTGTGGATATAGATCACCAGTGGGCTGATATTTTCAAAAAAAAAACCCTTGCTGATGATAGATTCGTATCCATTCTTGAAAATTTATTTATAAAACCGTTTCCAAAATGAGTAGATGAAACTTTTGATGTGTCAAGTCGCCAGAATTTCAGAGATAAGATTCTGACGTTAAGTATATCGTTTCTCTTTTATCTAATGTCCTTCTAATTGACGATACTTCTACATGTTAGAAGACGTCTTAATCATAAACTTGTCTAGTCAGATGCCTCTTGGTATTCTTGACTTTAGGAACATCAAACTTGTTCTCTTGAACAGACGGCTGTGATTTTCTTGTGACACTTGTCCGAAATCAAATCATATCTTACAATTGAAGAGACACCTCGAGTATTGTGATTTCGTGAGACTAGGTTTCAAGTAATTATTTCCTATCTCCCTACTATTATCGTAATCATGATTTAACGTATGGGGTTTGGTAAATTTCTTGAGAATATATTAAATCTTTACGCCTTCCCTTAATATTGTGCATTCATTAAGATGTTTTTAAGACAATGTTTTCTTAACCAAGTGCTTCTTTCTCAACCTTTATTCCTTGTCAGGTTCCTTCCTTCCATTTTTGAGTATACATTTATTCGTCTTTATTGACTGATGTCAAGATTTGAATAACATATACTTAATATGTGATCTCTTGAAAAGTGCTACACTCTTTTCCCATTTATTGATAACATTGTCTCTCACCCTGCAATTGTTCTACGTCATTTGTCTTGGAAATGATGAATTTTCGGTTCAGATTCATTTTAACTTAACTTCTATTTATTGCTGATACATCTCTTCTCTCTCTCTCTCTCTCTCTCTCTCTATCTCGCTCTCTCTCTCTATATATATAAATATATATATATATATATATATATATATATATATATATATATATATATATATATATATATATATATATATATATATATATATATATATATATATATATATATATATATATATATATATATATATATATATATATATATATATATATATATATATATATATATATATATATATATATATATATATATATATATATATATATATATATATATATATATATATATATATATATATATATATATATATATATATATATATATATATATATATATATATATATATATATATATATATATCATACTCCTCATCATTTCTCTTCATCAGTCCTTCA
Organism: Lathyrus sativus; assembly: GCA_963859935.3. Lineage (NCBI taxonomy): Eukaryota > Viridiplantae > Streptophyta > Magnoliopsida > Fabales > Fabaceae > Lathyrus > Lathyrus sativus. The sequence continues at coordinate 577,405,540 of OZ012737.1, forward strand.
ACTTGTTTATCCTTCTATTCTGTTTTTGCTTCAATATGTCTATCAAAACTTTTTTTGGCAATGAAGAAGTCATGGAAGTGATTTTTGAGAAAAGGCCAAACCTACTAAGACTTAGAGACTCAGGGTTGCACATATCCACTAGCATGCAGATTCAAGGACGGTTCGACTACTATGCAATCTTGCATGGACGTATTTATCCTGTCCTTGTAATGAATTCTGGACATATGCAAGAATTGGTGATGATAACAACTCTATCGGGTTTTTTGTTTTTGGTGTTCCATTCTTCATAACACCGACCTTCATCGCTCAAGCTATTAATTATGTTTAATCTGGAGTTATTGTCGAAGAGTTTCATCTGAACTACTCCTTTGTTGAAGAACTCATCAGCATTCATGATGGTTCTCTCAACAGATATAAACCTTACAGTTCATAAGGGCTCCTTCCCACCGGCAAAATGTGGTTTCAACTTCTGCTAACCAACTTTCGACCCCGAGAAGTGGCAAAAATGATTTGTCTCGTGATGATATCATTTTTATCTACTAATGATGTACAATGTCCAGGTCAACCTACCTCAGACTATCTTTAATCATCTGAAGTACTTTGTTGAATTCTCTAGAAATCAGCATAAGTCCTTCATTCCCTTTGGCACAATTCTGTCTGAGTTGTTCTTCAAAGCTGAAATCATTGGTTTGGCTAGAATAACTGGACCAGAAAATGCTATGGTTGAAGAAATATGTGAGAGGGTTGATAAGGGAGAAGACTTTTGATAGTTGGTGGGAGAGTTTCCTTGTTGGTATTTGTAATACCCCAAATTTTTCCCTGAGATTTTTAGGTTCATTTTGCATTACGTTCCATCTGACCACTAACAGGTTTGTGTAGTCTGTTGTTTTTGCAGGAGAATCACATCATGCACACCTTAACTATCGAGGGGTGAAATGGTCATTTATTTGCGGTTTGTTGACATATTAGGAAGTAGAGTCATCGTCAGGAATCCCCCGAATAATTAGGGTTTCCATTTTCGAGTTCCGGTATTTATTTGAGGATGAATTGAATTTTACGGTAATTTTGACGTCAAGATTCTCGGGACACAATACATTTTATTTAAGAGGCGAGATTTAGTCGTCAGTGGATTTTAGAGATGTTGTTTAACCATATGGAGCTGAATGTGTTGAGATATCAGTTGGTTTGGTTTAAATCGGTGCGAGAATTAACTTTGTGGATTTTATTTTAACAGACACCCATTTTCCTGTTTTCTACTACCTGCCAGTCAATTTTAAAGGAAATAGCCGGAATTTCGACTCGTGTTTGGATTTATTATTTCTGTTTGGTCATGATTATTAGCCGAGTTGATTCAGGTCATCGAATTTAGTCATTGGAGATACGAGGTGAATTTTTCAATACGGAGGACAGTTTGTTTCGCTGTTAATCGGATTTCTCTGCCTATTCGTTCAAGACCGTATTTACCATTTTTATTATCGGGCACGAATTAATTTGGAAAGGGATTTTCCTGGAACTCAGTTACGTCAGGTTTAAATCGGGTAATATGATTGGTTGTCAAATCCAAAATTGGGATGGCAAGGTTTATTCGGATAATTTTCATGGGGTATTTGGACGGATTTATTTTGTGAATTTAATCCATTTGGTTGAGTTTAATCAGTTGAGGTTAATTGGTTAAGTTTTAATCGGTTGAGTTCATTTGGAGGCACTTAGTCATTTGAATTTAGTCGGATAAATTGGTTTAAGTAAAGTTTTTCAGTTGTGAGTAATCGGACGAGTCATTTGGAAAGGCTTAATCAGAGAATCTTAATTGGGGGAAAATAATATGAATTTTATTCATTTTTATTAGCATTTACAAAGAAAAATAAAGTACATTTTGATTCCTAATTATAAGTCCTATTTTTCTAAAGATTAATCTTCATGTCCGATTCTTCGGCTTTGATTCTTTCATACCTGCACAGAAATCGACAAAACAGAGAAAAAATGTTAAGGTTAGAATCGTTAAAAATGGTTTTTCGATAGTTCTGATACCCTCAGCAATGTGTCATCATCGGGTATGTCAGGAAGGCAACGACAAAGTCGAAGCCAGCTCTCGACTCTCAATTCCTACATCGGGCTAAAACCGGCAGCTTCTGTTCTTACTTTCGAGGCATCCAGAGAGAAAAAGTGATTATTAGAGAAAAAAAGTGATTATCCGAAAAGTGATTTTGCGAATAAGCGCTTTTGGGGAAAAGCTTTTTTTTCTGGAAAATTGGTTTTGCCAAACGCGGCCTTAAGACATTTTCCAGAAATTTTCCAAAGCCCACGGATCAACAGAAACAATTTCGCCAGGCATCAACAACCAAGTCAAACCGAGTTTCCAGTAACACTTATCAGCCACGCAACAAATAACAAAGTCGAGTAACCAAATCCCTAAAAAAGTTCATCAGCAAACCCAAAATAAGTCAAAAATTCTGGAAACTGTCAAACCGTGAAAATGCCAGATTCTCAGCCAACAAAATTGCGGAACCAAAACCAATCCGTAACAAAAGCGTAACCAAAATCAATAAGATTCCAAAAGTTGGCGAATCAAAGACGAATATGGTGTTGGATCCGACCCAGAAGAATGAGAATATAAAAAAGCTTCATACCGTCATCGTGGGGGAGGAGGTTTTTTTGTTTCACATCAAACGAATATATGGAATAATAGAGAAGCGTTAACAGCGGATTCAGAAGCAAAAGCTTCATCATCATCCTCGTTAATAGCAAAAGAAGAAGAGGAGTTTATTTCGAAAAGCCAAAACGCAGGAACCTCGTCAGCCGCAGGTGGAAAGGAGGTTCAGAGAAGCTTAAAGCTTCATCATCATCACCAGCCGCGAGCTAATGAAGAAGCAGATGACGTTTTTGCAAAAGATCACGACATCACCACCACCGCATCACCGCCGAATCCCCCTGGAGCCGCTTCAAACCCCTACCCGAGGTGAGTAGCATTTTCAGATTGAATTTATGGCATGATTGTTTTGTAGGTAAGAAGGCATGCAAGAAGAAAAGTGGAACGAAAAAAGCTTCGCTTTTCAGCTTCCATGGTCGTCGCCGGCGCAAGAAGGAAGAAGACAAGGGTTTTCAGTGAAAACCTAGAAACAACACAGTGACAAACTCACGACCTCTCTCCTTAAAATGATGTATCTGATTTGTGTTTTATTTTTTATTAGTTAACTTAGGATTATATTACATTACTTTAATTAATATAGTATTTAATTTGTTTAGTAAATTAATATACATTTTTTAACTAGTTAATATAATTTTGTTTAATTAGTTGATATAACTTGCTTTAATTAATTAATTTTTTTTGAATTAGTTAAAATAATTTTTTTTAATTAGTTAATAAAAATAACGTTTTTGAATTAAATTTTTTTAATTAAAACATAACTCTCTTTCAAATAAAAAACCTTTTAGTTAAAACTTTAGAAAAAAGACAATTTTAAAAACATTAAAATAGAAATCATTTTTTCTCAATTAAAATTTTTTCATTTAAAAACATATTTTTTAAATAAGATAGTTTTTTCCTAATTATAGCTTTTTCTAATTAAAACTGTTTTTAAGTTAGAACCAATTTTCATCAATTAAAACATATTTCTTAAAACTTAAAAAAAAAAAATATTTAATATTAAAGTAAAAACATTTTACTAACTTAAAAGACACCCATCTTTTTCACAAGATTCAAAAGTAGAATTTATTTACTGGAACCTTTGTATTTAGTTAACGCTTCGACTTCCGGTTACGAATCCGTCTTTGCCGTTAAATTTTCGTCTGACAATCCCTTAATCCTCGTTTGTCTCTGCTTATTACTCCATGATTGTATTCATATGTCAATTTTTTGGTTGTACTGATGCGAGGCTACCGTCGCTTTACTTCCGCATTTATATTTTTTACGATTGTAATTTACGCGAGTAATCGTCGCATTGCACTTTTCTTACTGTTTTCATATTTGCATCTGTTTTAACCCTCCCATGTCATATTTCATCATTTGTTGTATTTATCATTCGACCTTCTGAAGGATTAGGTCTAGCCGTTTGACCGCCGAGTCAATAACCCTAACCTTTGACCATTTCAAAACCCTAATTGCCTAGGCGTCCCGCCGTGGACAATTTTACCCTTTACCCTAGCTTTAGGATAAGGAGTCGTCGCACTCCATATTAGGTGTCCCGCCGTGGAATACCTCCTTTAACCTTTCAATTCAACTTTAACGTAGAGATAGGAATCTTTGCACTCCACGTAAGCGCTTCCATATGAACGCTTACTCCCCATTGAAACCTTGACCACAATCAAGAAGTTTCTAACCTCCCATTCAAGGGGAACTATGATTACTCTGATTCCATCCCCTACCCAGGATACGTAGGCACAAGATGCGAATCTTTCCGAGTAAACTTAGGACTAACCCTTAGGTCTCTTTTCATCTCTAACACCCTAGCAATATACCCTTAAGCAAATAATAAAGCAAAATAGTAAATGTAAACAAAAGGTTCCTGTAGAGTACTACAGAAGTTTAGGGTGCTAATACCTTCCCTAAGCTTAACTAACCTCTTACCTAGATCTCTCCCCGCATTGTTTACGATGCAAAAATTAGGTTTTCTTTCTTTTGACCTTTTCCTTCGGATAAATCAAAGATCGGTTGTGAATTAATGATGCGATTCAAATTAATTAATAATTTGATATCCTATTCTCACCACAACAGTATTTTAGTTTTTTTTGTTATCTCTCTTCATGTCTTTGATTATTCGTTTTTCTTGTTTGTCTGTCAGTTATTTGTTAGTGGTTGTTCTGCTTCTTGCTCATGTACCTGTGCCTCTAGCGTTGTTTTTTTAATCAATAGGAATTTATCTTTTATTGCTCCTGTTACATCTTATTGCATTCTTTTATGATTGTTAATAAAAGGGGAAAAGTATTGATTTTAATTTACCTAATTTCTCTTGAATCAAACCCAATACTCCAAATGATTGAACTAACCATTATTTACCTTTTTGATCATGACAAAAAGGGGGAGTATATTATTGGAAAATTATTTTGATAAAAATACCTTGTCTCTGAATCATAACTCTGCCATTCTAACTTTTTAATTGCACATAATTTTTTCTTAGAATGTTTTTCAGGAACAATAATGATATCTTGGTAATTAGGCTATGATTTAACTAATCATTACCACTATAGTCAAGCACTGTTATTCTGGATCCAACAAGATCGTTTTATAATCAGGCTCTGGTATCCCAAATCTGATAAGCTTTTTTTAAGTCTTAAATTCAGGAGGGGCTTGATAAATGGAAGTTATTTCTAAAACTTATCTCTATCGTTTCCTATTGATTATCTTCGTACGAAATTGTATTATCAAAATACATTATTTTGTCATTATCAAAAAGGCGGAGATTGTTAGAACAAAATTTAGTTCTATAAGATATCTCTAAGTTTTGATGATAACAAAGTAGTATTTGTGTGAAAACAATTTTGGTACTCTAATGTTTGTTTTTCTAAAGAATTAACAAATAGGTTCCAACTCTGATAGAGAAAGCTCTGACTCTGGTAGAGACCATGTGCAACGTCACTCTAATTTGATTAAAGTCGCTTATGCACTATAAAAGCAAGTCTGCTTCTGATTTACTCACATTCAGAAAGATTCTAAGAAGATAATATGTTGCTGCTGCAATGCTCTTTTAGATTCTAGTTCTGAGCGTGACTCTGATGTCTTACTTTTGAAGGTTGTCTAGCTTCTGAAGTCATTATGTTCTGAAGACTAAATGCTGAAGACTCTCAAGACAAGGTTTTGCTGAACAAAGTTTTGAAGACTTGAGTTTTTGAAGATTAAGTGCTTAAGACAAAGTTCTGTTGAACAACATTATGAAGACTCTGAAGACTTAATTTACTAAAGTCCAAGGGTTCTAAAGACTGAGTGCTTAAGACTCTGAAGACAAGGTTCTGGTGAATAAGTTCTAAAGACTCTGAAGACTCAAGACTCTGAAGACCCAATGATCAACGCTTCTACTCATGCTTCAATCATCTCTATTCATAAGCCTCTGATGTACAAAAAATAATATCAAACCTTTACGAGGGAAATAGTACATAGTACATATCAAACACATTCTATTCCGCAACCATTCCACTACCCTGATTTGGTGGTACAAATGACAACTTTTGTGTATGATTTTCATTCCTGCGTAACGAAATTATTTCAAGTCGCCGGCTATATAAATGATATTCCTGATCTACCCTCCAATGGATCTTTTTATGGCTATATAAGGACTTGATTACTTGAAGAAAACAAGGAGAGTGAATGAAAAAAAAGTAAACAAACTATGAAGAACTGAAGCAACAATATTGAAGCAGCACAATACAAAGAAAGAACATTGTTCATACTGTATAAGTTTTCTTTAAGTCGTTTGAGCTTTTAATAGTGTTTATATCTGCTTGCATAAGCAATTCATTGTAAACATTTATGTTCAAACAATTGTTTGTGATTCCTTAAGGGGCCAGTTAGGTCAGCATCCTTAAGAAGAGACAAATAGTATTTTGGTCGTTAGTCACCAGCGGTTCCTAGTGCAGTGTAATCAAATGATTATAGTGGATTATATAGCACCCTTTTCTACCCCACAATTATTAAGGCAAAATAACACAGATATCAGAGTAAATTATTAAATTTCATAAAAAGCCACCAAAAAAGGCGTACATTTCTCGATGTCTCAAAATAAGTCAATGCTCTGTATACAACCTGTTTTCTCAAAATACATCAAATTGCACAAAGCAGCAGAACTCTAAACATAAATCAAGGTTTTTCCTAATATGGGAAGGTAAGCAAAATAAATCAACGGTATATAGTTTAACTCAAAAGAACAAAACCCGATGTTACATATCAGAGCAAGAGCCTCTAAGTTAACCAAAAAGGCTAACGACTCAAAGACTTCAAAAATAATCCTCGACGGTGTCCACGGCTAAACCTGGTCATCTGCAAGTTACCCACGTGGAGGTAACATTCAAACAGGCAGGGTGAGTAACACAATTCATAATAATCAATGTATGAAATCAACATATAAATGATATCATAATCATACTCAACACATTCATATCCTTCAATATGCCTCAACGGCCACAACGTCATAATTCATACAAAAGAACTCGTAGATGCAATGCAACAAGACTCAATGCATGTGGTACCAATCATCACAGCTCGATGGACACTGGGCTATCAACCCTCCATAGATCCCCATCAATAGGATCGATTCTACTTGAGAATCGAAGCACATAAAAATAATTCACATCCACACAATGGGATTGAAGCCAAAGTAATCGAGGTCCTGAACCGAAGTTCGGATGCACATGAATGCATGATGCACACATCACAAATCATCCTCATAGTAACATCATAGGTGCATCATCATTCATCATATTCATCATCATCAAACATCATAGCTCATCATCATAATCATCATTGTACGTCATGTCATCATAACTCATCACAATAATCATCTTCATACATCATGTCATCATAGCTCATCATAATATTCATCATCATACATCATAGAAAATCATCATATAATCATGTACAAATCACATAGCGCTCACAGTCGTACTCATATTAATTCATCATATTATCACATATTAATTTATAATTATACTCGCAGTAATTCTCATACTATCGCCTATTAATCACATAAACTTTACAGTCTTACTCATGTTAATTCATCATATTATCACAGTTACTCTCATGGTAATTCATCAGGAAAATCGCAGCATCAAAACAACAAGACATCACTGAACCAGAACATGATTCATTAATAGAATATATACACAATTGACTTCTCAAACAAAATTAGATATAATACTATTGGGAAACCAATTCCCTTATCTATACTATGTTATAACCCTGTTCATTAGCTTTCCAACACTTCAAATAGGGTCCAAAACGGACTTATGGATCAAAAGTTACGTCCAAAACGATTTCGACCGAAAACATGAACAATCGTGACGGACAACAAAACGTTGTTACGCTCCGAAACCTAAATCAACCCAAAAGTCCACACGATTCACTTCCCCAATACCCCTCAAACATCTCTAAATCATCCATAAGGTCTTATGGCGATAAAGGCACAAAACCTACGGTTTACTAGGCCAATCCCGTAACATATTCACGCCCTAAATCACAATTTTTCCTTCAATTACACCCTAAGTCATCAAAGTTACTCACTATCAAATATTCCTATCCCTTCAGGGTTAGACATATAACAATTCAAGGTTTTAGCCACGAAGGCCTACCTTTCCCTTTTCCCCAACGGATTCCAGGTTAGATTCGCACTAATAGGTTTAGGCCACGAAGGTCAGAGATCACTATTTCTCATATATATGCTCTAACAGTCAGGAATACTTACCACTACACCACAACCATCAGGGTTCTCACTATCAAATTTCTCTACAAAGTTAGACCAATGTCAAAACATAGTTTTTGGCTTCGAAGGCCTAGTTTCCCTTTTTCTCAAATAAATCCCTACGGTTAAAATTCTCAATAATCGATTTAGGCCACGAAGGCCAAAAATCCATTTTTCTCATTATTCGCCTCAAAACTCTTAAACCCTTAAATACACTGAAAGTCACACATGGAAAATTATGAAAGGTTATACTCCCCATAACTTAGTCGTCGATTCAAGCCTTCACGAATCTTTCAGGGAATCTCTCGAAGCTTTTGCCTCCAGTCTCCTCCTCAGAGCTCTTGCCTCAATACTTTTCACGGTTAACAAAATGAATCCTAATTCCCTTAAGAACTCCTTTTTGTCAACCTAGTCTTGGGCCACATAATTGGACTTTTTCCATAACACCCTTACTAACTCCTCTTAATGCCCAAAATTACCCTTATTTCACTTATATTTACTTTAACTAATAATAATACTAATATTTTCATATTGTATACTATTAATTAAATAAATAATCCAAAAATGCATAATTCCCAATAACCCACAAAACCACCGAAAACCACCAAAATACGAATATTCTCAATTAAATAAATTAATTAAAATATTCCAATTAAATTTGGGGTGTTACAACTCTCCCACACTTAAAAGAATTTTCGCCCTCGAAAATCACCTCAAGGAAACAGAGTCGGATATGACTCCCTCATCTGATCCTCACGCCCACAAGTCCAACTTTCTCCAGTTGGTACTCCCAAAACTAACTTTACCAAGGCAATCTCTTTACCTTGAAGTTGCTTCTCATTCATCAATCTGAACTAGCAATGCCTCAACAGTCAAATCATTTCTCACTTGTACATTATCCATTTGTATCACATGCGACGGATTTGGAATGTACTTCCTCAACGGAGACACATGAAACACATCATGAAAATTCATAAGCGACAGCGGTAGCACAGTCTAACATGCTACTTCTCCCATGCTTCCGCTGCGCCACTCTGATACAGACCAACAAAACACGATGTGAGCTTCCGAGACTTCAAAGCTCGACCAATACCAGTTACCGGTGTAACTCTCAGGACACACGATCTCCCCCTTGAAGTTCAAGTGCTTTCCTCCTCTTATTATGGTAACTCTTCTGACGACCCTACGAAACATCCATCTTTTCCATGGATCCTCTTGATCTTTTCAGTCGTCGCTTACACAATCTCAGGTCTGAGTACAACACTCTTGCCTGACTCATATCAACACAAAGGAATCCTACACCTCCTACTATACAAATTCTCATACGGTGCCATTCCGATACTAGAATGATAACTATTATTGTAGGTAAACTCAACCAACGACAAATGACTATCCACCGATCCACCTTGATTCAACACACAAGCGCTCAACAAATCCTCTAAAGACTGGATAGTTCTCTCTGTCTGTCCATCCGTCCGCGGATGATAGGCGGAGTTCAACTTCAACATGGTACCGAACGCGTCTGCAAACACTCCCAAAATCTCAGATTTCCGTCTGACACAATATTCGACGATATCTCATACAACTTCACAACTTCCTCAATATACATCTCAGCTAGCTTCAACATAGAATGATTAATCCTCATTGGTATAAAATGGGCTGATCTAGTCAATATATCCAAAATCACCCAAATTGAATCATATCCCTCTCACAGTCTTCGGTAAACCCGACACAAAATCCATGGAAATACTATCTGATTTCCATTCTGGAATAGTCAACGGTTACATCAAACCCAATGGTCTCTGATGTTCAATCTTCGGCTTTTGACAAGTCTAACCAGCATATACAAATTCAACCACTTCTTTCTTCATCCCTGGCCACCAAAACAATTTCCTCAAATTCGGGTACCTCTTCATAGCACCGGGATGGATACTCAATCCACTTAAATGTCCTTCCTCAAGAATACTCTTCTTCAACTCAACAATATATGGAACACAAACTTCATCATGACATCTCATGATACCATTTCCATTAATCCAAAAATCAGTCCTTCGACTTTGATTCATCAAATTCAACCGATCTACCAACCCAAATCAGATTTCAGACCTCCTCGAACCTCATCAAGAATACCACTAGTAAGGTACAACATACTAATCTTAACTCCACAAGAATTCTCTTTACAAACCAAGCTCATATCACGAAATTGCTCAATCAGTTCTAACTCTTTTACCATCATCATCGGTATATGCAAATATTTCCAAATCAATGTATCAGCTACCATGTTTTCTTTATTCGATTGATAATTCAACCCAAAACCATAATCCTTTAGAAGTCTCAATCATCTCTTCTTCCTCACAGTCAACTTATTTTGATCAAAGAAGTACTTCAAACTCTTACGATTACTACACATCTCAATTCTCGAACCAACAAATAAAGCTTCCAAAGCTTCGACACACCCACAACAACAACCAACTCTAAATCATGCCTCAGCTAATTCCTCTTATTCTCTTTAAGTTACTTTAAAGCATAAGCTAAACTTGCTGATGTTGCATTAACACACCTCCCAATCCCATCAACGAAGCATCACAATGTACCACAATGGTTCAGTCGGATTTGGCAAAATCAAACATGAGCTGTTGTTAGTCATCTCAAAAGCTCTTGCAACTTTTCTTCATACTTTGCATCCAAAACAAAAGCTTGAACCTTCTTAGTACACTGCATCAATGGCAAAGATAACTTGGAAAAATCCTTCAATGAATTCCAATAACAATCTGCCAACCCAAGAACTTCTAATCTCAAAAACAGGTTTTGTAGCTTCCCATTGCGATACAGCTCCAACCTTCGACATATCAACCGCAATAACTCTACTCGAGATCACATGACCAAGGAACTCACTCCTTTCAACCAACTGATCCATCAAATCATCAATCCTTGTAAGTGAACACTTATTCTCGATAGTCACCTTGTTCACTTATCTATAATCCACCCAAAGCCTCACAGAACTTTCTCAAGAAAATCTTCAAGTTGCCTCTTCAACTCTTTCAATCCCAATGCAGGCATACAATATGGAGCCATCAATATCAGACTAGTTCTAGGAACCAAGTCGATCACAAACCCCACTTCGCGTTCCGGCGGTAAATCACTTATCTCATCAGGAAAACCTCCGGACAATAACAATTAATTGGCAAACCACCAACTTTCCCACTTTCATTAACACTCAAAGTTTCCATCAAAAATAAACATCTCAACACCATCTTACACCGACTTATAAAAACCATTTGTAAGCATTTAGCTTAACCCAAAGCAATCTACTACACACGCCATCTAAGCTTGCAAGACACGTCTATCCCATCCAACATGACTCTGTCCACTATCAACAAGAGATTAAGGGTGATCAGTCCCTCAAGTTGTCAATAGACAGCCGAAAATCATAATGGGGTATAAACCATCTTTACCAAACTATAAGAGCATTCATCGACACACTAAGCCACCAATCCACACTTGCCGCTCCTGGAGAAGCACAAGCCTCTCCCTCAATTGATTCATTCCCACTTCTGCAGACAAAGGTTAGAAAACAAACGTGTACCGACAGAGTTTTCACACAGATGTCGCATACAAAGGAACAAACAACATTAGACAACTTGGCCGAACGGACCGGCCTGCTTTAGTACCACTAATGTAACACCCTTTTCTACCCCATAAATATTAAGGCAAAATAACACAAATATCAGAGTAAATTATTAAATTTCATAAAAATCCACCAAAAAGGGCGTACATTTCTTGATGTCTCAAAATAAGTCAATGCTCCGTATACAACGGGAATTCTAAAAATACATCAAATTGCACAATGCAGCGGAACTCAAAACATAACTCAAGGTTTTTCCTCATATGGGAAGGTAAGCAAAATAATTCAACGGTATATAGTTTAACTCAAAAGAACCCAACCCCATGTTACATATCAGAGGAAGAGCGTCTAAGTTAACCAAAAATGCTAACGACTCAAAGACTTCAAAAATAATCCTCAACGGTGTCCACGGCTAAACCTGGTCATCTGCACGTTACCCACGTGGAGGTAACATTCAAACAGGCAGGGTGAGTAACACAATTCATAATAATCAATGTATGAAATCAACATATAAATGGTATCATAATCATATTCAACACATTCATATCTTTCAATATGCCTCAAAGGCCAAAACGTAATAATTCATGCAAAAGGACTCATAGATACAATGCAACAAGACTCAATGCATGTGGTACCAATCATCACATCTCGATGGACACTGGGCCATCAACCTTCCATAGATCCCCATCAATAGGATCAATTCTACTTAAGAATCGGAGCACATTAAAATACTTCACATCCACACAATGGGATTGAAGCCAAAGTAATCGAGCTCCTTAACTGAAGTCCAGATGCACATGAATGCATGATGCACATGTCACAAATCATCCTCATAATAACATCATAGGTGCATCATCATTCATCATATTCATCATCATCAAACGTCATAGCTCATCATCATAATCATCATCGTATGTCATGTCATCATAACTCATCATAATAATCATCTTCATACATCATGTCATCATAGCTCATCATAATATTCATCATCATACATCATAGAAATCATCATATAATCATGTAAAAATCACATAGCGCTCACAATCGTACTCATATTAATTCATCATATTATCACATATTATCACATATTAATTCATAATTATACTCGCAGTAATTCTCATACTATTTCCTATTAATCACATAAACTTTACAGTCCTACTCATGTTAATTCATCATATTATCACAGTTACCCTCATGGTGATTCATTAGGAAAATCGCAGCATCAAAACATCAAGACATCACTGAACCAGAACATGATTCATTAATAGAATATATACACAATTGACTTCTCAAACATAATTAGATATAATATTATTGGTAAACCAATTCCCTTATCTATACTATGTTATATCTCTATTCATTAGCTTTCCAACGCTTCGAACGGGGGACAAAACGGACTTACCGATCAAAAGTTACGTCCAAAACGATTTCGACCGAAAACATGAACAGTCGTGACGGACAGCAAAACACTGTTACGCTCCGGAACCTAAATCAACCCAAAAGTCCACTACACCACAACAATCAGGGTTCTCACTATCAAATTTCCCTACAGGGTTAGACCAATGTCAAATCATATTTTTTGGCCACGAAGGCCTAGTTTCCCTTTTTCCCAAATAAATCCCTTCGGTTAAAATTCTCAATAATCAATTTACGCCACGAAGGCCAAAAATCCCTTTTTCTCATTATTCACCTCAAAACTTTTAAACCCTTAAATCAACCTTAAATACCCTGAAAGTCACACATAAAAAATTATGAAAGGCTATATTCCCCATACATTAGTCGTCGATTCAAGCATTCACGAATCTTTCAGGGAATCTCTCGAAGCTTCTCCCTCAAGTCCCCTCCTCAAAGCTCTGGCCTCAATACTTTTCACGGTTAACAAAATGAATTTTAATTCCCTTCATAATTCCTTTTTGTCAACCTAGTCTGGGGCCACATAATTGGACTTTTTCCATAACACCCTTACTAACTCCTTTTAATGCTCCAAATTACCCTTATTTCACTTATATTTATTTTAACTAATAATAATACTAATATTTCCATATTGTATACTATTAATTAAATAAATAATCCAAAAATGCATAATTCCCAATAACCTACAAAACCACCAACAAAATATTATTATATGACCTTCAAGTACCTACAAAACAATTAGTTACATCTAGGTACCCAACTTTCTATGTGTCCTTTTGGGTTAGATAGCTTCCTCACCCATACATACTCATTATAAGAAATACCATAATTTCCTATGTAGCAAGCATTAGAAGTATGGAATTTTGCTTTACAATAGAAACAAGTAGGTCTAAAATTATCATTCTTATTATAAAAACTTTTATGATGATTTCAATAAGTTCTTTCTTTGATTTTTCATTGCTGAACTCATTTTCATATTTCATAATTACTTGGTTTAATTCAGTAATTTTAGACTCAAGAGATGAACAATTATTGCATGAAGATACAATCCACCTTCCTATAGATCCCTCCTAGTACAAAACAATCATTGATACTTGGGAATTTGTAACAATTAAAATAAATAGAAATAAATGAAGTTTGTAGAATAGTTAAGACTTATTCAAAAGAATATATTCTTCTTCTCTTTCAAATATGAAGATTCAATAAGATATACTCTCTAAGTGTTGTTACGGAGGTTTAAAATGTCATATTTTACCAAAAACATAATTGTTAAATTAGCAATCATTTTAAAAGATTCATGAAAGGTTTAAGATGAATATGCATGATTTTTTTGAGCAATTAGGATATTTATACTTTAGTTATTATGCATATTCAACCATCTTGATTCTTCCATTAATTTTCCAAAACTTTTTTATAATTTGAATTTGACAGATCTAGACTTCAAGTTTTGACTTCTTTTTGTTGATGTTTTTCTCTTCATCAAAACTATAACCAAGAACTAGAAGAACTCTTCTTAACATTCTCCTCATTTTTATGATGATAAACCATCATTTAAAATTTAAATTGTTAATCAATGAGTTGCTTCAATATGTGAGTTTATGAAATGTTGAGTAATAGCTAGAAACTCCCCTATCTTGTATATCTTCCCCTTGCTTTTGCAATTCAAGGCTTTCTCCCCCTAAAATTAAAATGAATAAGAACAAATATAATACCTACTATTTAACCCTCTTTTGACATCATTAAAAAGAAGATAAAGTAGAATAATGTACAAAGCAAGGTGATAACATAGGAATGATAGATTATTAAAATTCAAAATTAATAGCACAAAATTAGACACTTATCTCCTTCACGAGGATTTTGTGTCAAAGTTGATATCAATGTTGATGCTTCTTCAAAACATCTTTTCAATCAGTCAAACTTTTAGAACTTTCATATCACATGGTCTCGTGTCTTGAATGATCAATCTTGATTTGAAAATGTTATCATATGACCTTCAAGTACCTGCAAAATAATTAGTTACTTCTAGGAACCCAAATTTCTATATATCCTTTTTGGTTAGATAGCTTCCTCACCCATACATACTCAGTATAAGGAATACCATAATTTCTTATGTAACAAGCGTTAGAAGTATGGCATTTTTTTTACAATAGAATAAGTAGGTCTAAAACTATGATTCTTATTATAAAAACTTTAATGATGATTTGCAACAAGTTCTTTCTTTGATTTTTCATTGCTGAACTCATTTTCATATTTCATAATTACTTGGTTTAATTCAGCAATTTTAGACTCAAGAGATGAATAATTATTGCATGCTAAATTTTGGATTAATTCTAACTCCACTTGAGTGTTATTAGCCTTACTTTCTAGATTTCAAATAGTTTTCTTTTGACTTGAACATTCTCTAGAAAGTTTCAAAAGATCATCATGTAATTATTGAAAATCACTTTGTAATTCATCATAAGATGGAATATCATCAAGTTTAGAATCACTAACCTCGTGTTCTTCATCACTTGCATGATGTGAGGCTATCAATTCCATGTTTGTCTGATCTTCATCTAAAGATGAACGTATTTCATTGTCATCCCATGCTACATATGCTCTCTATTTCCTTTTGTGATTCTTGCTTTTGAATATATCTTTCTTTTAAAGTGTATTACATTCACTCTTGACATGTCCCATTTTTTCATATTCAAAACATGTGACTTTCCTTGTTGGTGCTTCTTTCTGAATGATCTCTTTTTTTCTTTCTTTTCTCATGATTTTTCAAACTTTTTTATAAAATCATCATCACCATTAGTCGATCCCTCCTCTTGCTTGCTATCATGAAATTTGACTTTTGTCTTTAATACAACATCTTTTGAATCTTTTACTTGTATTTCAGGCTTCTCGGATCTTTCAAGATCTAATTCATGCTCCTGAAGTTTTTCGAACAAGGAAGTGGACATCATGGTAGAAAGACTCTTATTTTCTTATATCGCTGTCGCATTTGGTTTCCATTTCCTATTTAAAGACCCAAGCACTTTAAGATTTAATTCATCGTTGGTAAAAGCATTATCGAGAGAAATCAAGTGATTGGTTAAGTGAAAAAATCTCTTTTCTAGAGTAAAGGTTGATTCTCTGGGCTGCATTCTGAATAAGTGCACTTTGAAGTATGTTGATTGTTTTATTTTCATTAAGGACTTTCTTCTTATCATCTTCATCCCAAGAGCTTTTAATCTTCGTAGTGTCAGCACTATTAACATCACTTATAAGAACATGTGAACCATTTTCAACGATTTCCCAAACTCCTTCTCCTTGTGCTTCCAAATGAGACCTCATGCGAATTTTTCCAAAATTCAAATATTAACTAGAAAATATTGGAGGTTTATTGCTACTACCACCATCTTTGAAAACACGATTTCCACTTGCGGAATTCATTCTAGATCTTTAGGAACAGGTTACTTATAACCGCTCTGATGCTAATTGTAAGTATTTGAGTGTGTCACGGTGAAATTTGGATACCAAACTATTGATTAGTTTGAATCTTTAATTCATTTTGCAACCGAACTTTGATTTGTCCAAAGGAAGGGAAAAAGATCGAAATACCCACAATGCAATGCAAATGCAAGCTAGAGAGTTATAGGTTCGGGGGTCGGTTAAACTTAGGGAAGGTGCTAGCATCATAAGTTTCTGTATTACTCTACAGGAACCTCTTGTTTTATGTTTATTTTATTGCTAAGTGTTTATCTTCTTAAAGGTATAAAAGACCTAGGGGTTTATTTCTAAGTATACTCGATAAGATATCGCATCTTATGCCTACATATCCTTACGGGAATGGAATCAGAGTATTTGTAGTTCCCCTAAAGGGTTTGAGGAGTTCTTTGACGGTGGTCAAAGTTCCTTACGGGTTTAGGGTAGTTGATTGATTGAGTTTAGTAGAAAAGATGAGTTGTCATTTTAAGGGAGATTACTTGATTTAACCACCACAACTTTGTAGGAAAATAGTCTTTGCATCGTCTTAAGAGAATGGCTCAAGTACTCGGATTGTCAACAAGTACACCTCTATCTCCCTTAAGGAAAAGTCCCTAAATATTGATTGAATTGTTGTATGATAGGAGTTTTATCCCACTTAATATGATTAACATCTTATTCTCTAATGTGTTTGAATAATTTGTTTGACTTGTTTTGTTTTTCTATGTTGTAAAGTACAGACGAAGGTCCTCCTATGGGGTAGGATCTGTCCTAAAATATCGACTTGAATGGGATCAAGGATCATAGGGGAGTATGATGCAAATGTAGATGCGATACACACAAGTGTTAAGTCATGTGTAGGTTCTTCCTTTGGATGGAATGCAATGCGATAATATAAATTGCGGTAAATGTAAATTGCAGAAAGTAAAGACGGTAAATAAATCCATACATAAACGCATGAAAGCGCTAAAGTGTGTGAATTGTGAATGTGAGTGGAAGTGAAACGTGCACGATTAGTTGAGTTCTACGATGTTGGATTGATTTTAGGCAGATTGATTTAAAGGGAGATTATATTAGACTTATTAGTTTTTTGTTTTAGATTAGATTAGATTAATTTGATTTGGATGATAAATAAGTTTCGAGAAAAAAAGTTTTATCATTATAAAATAATTACAAGTTAAATAAAATTATGAAATAGATTTTACTTTATTAAATGGTTTTATTATTTAAATTTACTAAAAAAGTTGTTCTAACTATATGAAAATGATTTTTTTATATTAAGAAAATGAACAAATTTACTATATTATTGAAGAGTGATTATTTAGTTGGTGGGAAAAAAAAGATAAATTGATTAAATAAAAAGTAGGTTGATTAATTAAATTAGAAAAAAAAAATTATTTAAATAAGGCAAAGTAGTTAGAAAGATAAATTGATAAGAAAGGTTATTAGTTTGTTTTAGTAATATAAAAAAAACTGATTAATTAATTAATTAAATTAAATAATTGATGATTAGGTTAATTAAAGAAGATTAACGGTTTAATGAGTATTAATTAGGGAGTGATTAAAGGTTTAGTTAGTGGGTGATTGGACGCAGGCGTAGGTTGAGGTTTATCGTGTGGACGCAGCGTAGGGGTCGTAGGATTGAGATCTGATGGTGATGTGTGGTGATATGGTGGGGGTGCACCTTATGGTGTGTGTGTGAGCATACAAGTGATTACAACAATATAAACAAAAATAAAAACCCTAATTGACAATTTCTCCTCCGTCCCCAATCTCTTCGATCCCTCTCTTCTCCTCAAATCTTCCGCCACCTCCTTTTCGCTTCTTCTTCCACCATCTTCTTCTCCTTTCTTCGTATCTCGGTCATCTTTTCCCTTTCGATCCTCCTCTGTTTCGATTCTTCTCCTTCGATTCTTCTCCTTTCTTATTTGCCAACCTTCTTCTGATTTCCTATAAAACCAACAACATATTAATAGATTAACGTTAGTAAAAACAAAGCTCAACGGTTTGATGCCTTTTCCATAGGTTTTGAACGGAGGCTCATGAAGAACCGAGATGGGCGATTCGCGGTTTTGAAGGAGGTGGGTGGTTCGCTGACAGCGCAAGGGTTTCGTGGCGAAAAGGGGTTCCGACGGTGGATGTTTATGATTTCCAGCGACGGTGGAGTTTTATGGAGAAGATAAGTCTCTTTCTTCCTCCGATTTATAAATTGTAGGGTTTGAAATTGGGATTTTCGAATGTGAGGATCCTGCGTAGGTTTTGAATTCTGTGATTGATATTTTATGAGATTTGTTTGTGAACTGCTGTGGATTTCTGGGCACTTCTGCTATGAATTTCGTCCCCCCTTTTCATCTCAATTCTTCCCTTATTATAGTTGATTTTCGAGCCCTTGATTTATTGTTGATTTCAATGCTTTCTGTGTTAAAAGGAATTTATGATTCTGTATCGGTAATGTTAGAACTTCCATTCTGAGTTGATTATGTTTGATGCTGATATTGAATGCGTTTCCTTTCTCTAACAGAAATGCCTTGGAATTTTGATTCTTTCCTTGTTGGCCTTTATTTGCTATGAATGTTCTGATTTCTTCAAATTAATGGTGATGATTATACTCAGTTTTGTCTGATGAATCTATTCATTCTTTTGATATGCTTGCAGGGTGAATTGAAGGACCTTCCTTTCTCATCCCGACATGTTTGTGAAATACGTTGAAATGATGGTTGATAACGCTTAATTCCCAATTCTCGTTTATTTGCAGTACTAGAGTAAACCAAAATGGAGCGCCCGGTTGGAGGTTTTTCATGGTACATCACCAGCTTTTCTCAGATATTCTTTTCTAAAGCGCTTGTTAGAACAGGTAATAACCCAAGTTTCATCCCATACATAGCAACTTGAATTGGTTGAATAATGTCATTAAAAACATCACATTCTTTCATCAACTTCTTGTATTTCCAGGATTCATAGCAGAACACCATCTTTCCTTGCAGCTTTTCTTTTATCAGCTTCTACTGTCAAAAACTGTCCAGCTAAATACCTGCACTCTTTCCGCCCCTGAATTTCAAGTTCAAGTAATGATATTATTTCTTCGAGCTGAGTGTACTTGCAATAGTGCTTCATGGCAGGATCAACTTCATTATAGCTAAGCAAGAGATGAATGCGCAATGCTTCAATGTGCGCCTATGCACAACCAATAGTATAATTAAAGTTAAAATCAGAAGTAGTGGACTGAAGATACAGCTCCCTAAGCAGAGGAACAACGAACTTATTCACTAAGTTTTTCAATCTGCGGTGTCGTGATGAAGCAACAAGAGTGCTCACCAAATGGGTGATTTCCCCCGTAGCCAAAGTGATTCCGACAATTTTAAAAGTTGTTGACTCTTATCATGTAAATCAAACGAGGAGGGCAAAAAAGGATGACCACCATAAATCCACAGCGAGGATTTTTCTGAAGATGAGAATTTGTTCAGACTTTTGCTCTCTGTCAAAAAAAGGTATGTAGCTTCAGAAATGATAGTCATAAATTTCTCAGCACCTTTGAGCAAGGAATGCCAAGAAATTATCATCTGGTCAAAAATTGAAGAACTGAAGTAACACCAGAATAATACATGATCCTCAACAAGGTTGGAGTATAACTATATTATATCGTCAAAAGATGTATCTTCAATGAGCTTAGGAGTTGACTCTACGTGTTTCCTCCACACATGAAGAGACTTCAAAACTGGAAGAAAGTGACTCAATTCATCTGTAAGATTATCCGGCCTCTCAATAATCCCTTGCTGGAAAGTTAACCTTGGCGGATCAAAGCAACGAAATGGCATTACAGAGATATTTAACTTTGCTATTTGGTGCTTCCCAATCAAAAAAATCAAGTGATAACAATGGCATCAACTGCAAATCAACATCTAGTTCCTACGGCATAAAAATATACTCCCAAATAGGATGTTTGATCATGGAGGGGTGAACTTAAATCCCTCTTATCTTGGTTCTTAATTTGCAATTTATTTCTACTAGGTCTGTTCTTATTATTAGTTTGTGTTGCTTTGACAGGTTTTCGTTTGCGGTCAAAACGTTGGATCTTTTGTTGTCGCGGTTCCGCTTTCGCTTTGCTGACAATAATGAAGGAAACTTGTGAGGTTGATAGTGTGAGTGAGACGAGGACCGAGAGGCAAGGTTGATTATCCAAAACTGCTCTTCAAACTCAGGATTAGTACTAATAGAGACGGTGGCCCTGCGGAGTTCGGACCAGATACTTCTTCTGTACCACTTGCAGGCACCAATGTAGTTAGGTTTCCAAGCCCTCTTCATGTACAGAGATGCGCTCTACTGCACATGTAATAGCAATTAGGAGTTCTGTTATTTTTTTATTCAAGAATATGTAGTCTGAATTGGTTTGCTTGGTATTTAATCAAGGGCGGTCGAGAATGGATAGTTCTACTACAAAATTCTTGCACGGCTTCAAGTAATTACTTAGAAGAACTTGTCTTAGGTCTTAGTACAAACTTCTGTTGAGGAGAAAGATGTTGCAAATGTTTTCCTCTTCATATGTACTGAATTTGGTGATAGCTTGTAACCATTTAAAATGGAAATTGTATAAACAAAACTTTGGCTTAAAGGTGATTGATGAAGGTTACGTATTATCCAAACATGATTCCTTTTGTAATTACACAGTGAAGTTCAAATTTGCTTATACTTCATAGCCTAATGGCAAGCTTAGATTTCAACAACGTGAGCCTTAGGAAACAAACTTCCATTGGACTTGTCTCGCAACTTTGAGCGGTTTCAATGTTCCTGTAATCTTCTTGCAATCTAAATGAACTTGCCCGAATCCACAGAATTATAATAATTAAGTATTCCCATGATTTAAAGACTTGATCTCAAGATGGCTGAAGATGATAAATGCCCATTCGACTCTTGCAATTTAAATTTAATTGGTTTTTATGTGTTTGAAATGATCTCGGGAGCATATGGACTATGCTCTTGCAAATTGATATCTTTGCCTTGAAAACTTTAGATAGTGTACTCCAATTAACTTGGGTTCCGAATGATATACTTGAATAGTCTTGAAATCATCACTTAATTTGTATTCTGGATGAACCGTAAGCATAACTTTACCATTTGTATTTACTTTGTCAGGCTTAAACTTGCGACCACGAGAGATAACTATGAAAGTGGCCCAACTCCACTTGAGTCCTTAGGAATAAACTTGAATAAGAACCAAATGACCATGTCCGGAAGGATTGGATTATGAGTGTCATCTCAACCTGTATTTAACATACCTACGCACACTTGTTAGTCATAATAATCACACGTACAATAGTAAAAAGGGAACACGTAAAAAAAACGAAGGAGGTGGAATCTTATGGTTAAAAATTAGGGTGTGACAGAGTGCGCCTAAGAAGGGGTGAATTAGGTACTTTGATCAATTTTTGGTTTATTGATATTATGATTTTAACTTTCTAGTTTGGTGATGATTTATCTTGCGGTGAGAATAGGATATCAAATTATTGATTAATTTGAACCACATCTTTATTCACAACCAATCTTTGATTTATCCGAATGAAAGGTTAAAGAAAAGGGAAAAACATATTTTGCATCTTAAACACAATGCGGGGAAAGATATAAGGTTCGGGGGTTAGTTAAGCTTAGGGAAGGTATTAGCATCCTAAACATATGTAGTACTCTACAGGAACCTCTTGTTTTAATGTGTTATTGTTAATGTTATCTACTTAAGGGTAATGCTAAGGTTTAAAGGTAAAAAGAAGGACCTAAGGAGTTAGTCCTAACTTTACTCGCCAAGATTCAAATCTTGTGCCTACATATCTGAGGTAAGGGATGGAATAAGAGTAATCATAGTTCCCCTCAAAAGGGAGGAAGAGGAACTTCTTGACTGTGGTCAAGGTTCTAGGGGGGAATGTAAACGTTCATAGGGAAGCGCTTACATGGAGTGCGGCGACTCCCATTTCTACGTTATAAGATTGAAATGAAAAGGGTAAAGTAAGTATTCCACGGCGGAAACTTACATAGAGTGCGGCGACTCCTGATCCTAAGGCTAGGATACAGGGTTGAATGTCCACGGCAGGACGCCTAAGCATGAGTACGGCGACTCAGAGTCTTAAGGGTTGAAAAGGTGAAGGTGTGTCTGCAGCGGGACGCCTAAGCACGAGTACGGCGACTCGGATCCTAAGGCTAGGATAGGGTGAAGGGTGAGGCATTGACACGGTGGTCAAACAGGGTAACTCTCCCTTCGGAGGAGAAACGGTAAACAAAAAAAGCGGTGATGGATAAGCGAAATGTGATCAATGGAAGTGGTGGGTTTGTTTTTAGTTTAGAAATTAGATGTTTTTACTTTGAGAATTTTGCTGTTAAGTGAAAATTAGATGTTTAGAAAATAAATTACGATTTTTTTGAATTCTAAGTAGGAGTGGTAATTAGAATTAATTATTTTTATAGCTTTGTGAATTTTATAAATTAATTCTAAATTGTTTTTAATTATTATTATTTTTTTGGTGAGATTTATGTAAAAGAGATTAGGATTTGAATTATAATTAAATTAAAAGGTGTTAGAATTTAAATTAAAAGGCGTCAATCTTGAATAAAAGAAAAGGTTATATTTTTATGATAAAACTAAATTTTAATAAGTTCTAAAATAGAAAGGACTAAATGGACTAGCAATTAGAAAAGATTATATATATATATATATATATATATATATATATATATATATATATATATATATATATATATATATATATATATATATATATATATATATATATATATATATATATATATATATATATATATATATATATATATATATATATATATATATATATATATATATATATATATATATATATATATATATATATATATATATATATATATATATATATATATATATATATATATATATATATATATATATATATATATATATATATATATATATATATATATATATATATATATATATATATATATATATATATATATATATATATATATATATATATATATATATATATATATATATATATATATATATATATATATATATATATATATATATATATATATATATATATATATATATATATATATATATATATATATATATATATATATATATATATATTTGGTTTTTACGTTATAAAATTAAATTAACCATTTCAAATTATCAAAGGAAAATAAAATCTATATAGCCATTAAATTAAAAAAAAATAGTTTTTTTTTTGCTCTTTTTCTCTTTATAAAAAAAATTAACTAAAAACTAACATTATTATTATTATTATTATTTTAAAAGAAAACAACACTTTTTTTTTAGTGTTATTTACTAAAAATATTTTTAATTTTTATTATGGTTAGTGGTTAGTTAGTAGTTAGTAATTTATTAATAATAAATAAATAGTTACAAAACAAAAACCAGAATAATAAAATTAAAACTAAATAAAAATGAAAATGGCTCGAGTTGGGTCACAACCCCAGACCCAACCCGGTCTGCCATAAGATAAATGGGGGGAACCCAATTTGTAGGGTTTTAAACCCCATTGGGATGCAGCGGCAGAATCCCCTTTCTATGGGGTTTTTCTGCAAAAAAAAATGCATCTCTCCCTTTCTCCTCCGTTTTCTCTTCCACGCATGCACGACTTTGCCTCTTCTTTCTTGTTGATCCTTTCTTCTTGTCTAGACCTGAAAGAAAACAAGAATAAACCAAAGTGTTATACGATGGTGGCTTACGATGGATCTGTGTTTTGCTCTTGGAGAGTTTTACGGTTTTGCTGATGGTGGTGATGTTTCTGGCGATGATGAAGCAAGTCTTCTGAGCTTTTGTGGGGTTCTTCGAATATGGGTTTTGAGGTTGTTGGTTTTTGAACATGATGGTTGTTGGTTTGAGGTGATTTATGTGATGGAGTTTTTTATTCGACGGTTTGCGGACGGTTTTATGGATCCGTGTTGTGGGTTGATGTTATTCGGCTACGGTTTCCTTCTTAGGGCTATGATGATTTTCTGAGCCCTGTCTCCTTCTTTGGGTGATGCTTTTCGTGTGGGATCTTATGATTTTCGGCCAATGATGAAAGGTTCTGACGCTTTGCGACTTTCCGGATCCGTCGAGCCCTTGAGGTTGTGTGACGGATGGGTTCTTTGTTGTGATTTTTCGTTTGTTTCCTATTATAATGATTTTTGTTCTTCTTCTTATAATCCTCTTCTCGGCACAGGTTTTGAAAGGCTTTAACATTCTTTCCTTTTCTGATCGAACATGTTTTTACATGTTTATGGTTGCTATGGAATGTTACTGATGCTGTCGAATTTTACCATTTTCGGATTTACAGTGATTGTGAATCTTTGTTGTCCGTTTGGGTTTATGTTGTTGTTCTTACCATATTTGTTTTTTTTCGGATATTAATGGCTATGGATTTTTCAAAACATTGATGTTGTCCACTTACCATTTTTGAAATCCAGTTTAGTGTTTCTGGATCTGTTTTGATGCTGAGGAAATTCCAATTTCAGATTTTTAGTGGGTTGTTGGATTTTTGTGATATGGTTCTTAATCTGGATTTAACTTAAGGGTCTGTTTGGCTGTAAACATTTTTTCGCGAAAACACTTTTTCCTCTCTCTCGCGGAAATTTGAACAGATATTTACCGGATTTTCGTCGAGGTCGGAAAGTGAAAACGAGGGGTTTTGGCGGCATTCACTTGTTGCCCCTCCCGGACCCAATGATGAAGTTATCCTGAGGGTCGGAAATAATAACTAAAAATCACTTTTTCCATTTAAAAATTCTAAACTTCTGACTTTTTGCTATTTTGCAGGTTCTTGCTTTGAAAATTGAAGATCTGGAGCTTGAAGACTTAGAATATTTTTGGAAACCTGAAGAATGAACCTTGAAGACCTTTAGTCTTAGGGCTTAAAATTTAGGGCTTAGGCCCTTTGTGAAAATATTGTAACTTTGAAATTCCATGTAAACTCACAAATTGTAATTGACTGAAAGATTTCCAATTTTGAACTTCTTAATGTAAATCCATTAATTTCTTGTTAAAATCCAAACATCTAAGGATGAAATCCACAATGCGTTTCTTGCTCTTTAAACTGAAGCCAAAAAATAAATAGCAATGAATGTTGATGCTATTTCCGCTGCATACCCAAAAATCTAGGACTTCACTAGCATACTCTAAAGATCAACTTGAATCAAGCGAAGAACTTCTCGTGACCAATCATGACGCTACTTCATTTGAGCCTTTGGAATAGTTCTCGAATAAACTCAAATCTCAATCCGTCTAAACTTTAACAGTCCCCAGTCATGCAGTTCATAAATTGGTTAATATTCCAACTTTTCATCTGACGGCTAATAGTTCGATTCTCAAACAAGGATGGATTGTATCAAGAAAAATCTAAACTTCAATATTGTCGTAGAATTCCAACCAATTAACGGCACATGGTATTATTTTCTAGTTATCCGACACGCCTGCAAAACCGAACAAGCAGGGCAAACCGGTTAGCGGTTAGTTAAAACGAAATACGGAATAGGATGAAATGCAAAATGATCACTGCATCTAAAGGTAAAATTTGGGGTATGACAATTTACAAAGCATTAAAGTGAAAAAATGTGAAGAACACAATGATGTATCCTGGTTTCCATCACAATTCGAGAGTACTCTATACCCCTTACCACGTGTAAGAGATTTTAATATTGTTAGATCTTATAGACAAGACAATCCTAGTCTTCCTCTACAATATTCTAACTTAATCACCAAGAATAACCCTCTTGTGATTTACAACACACTTCTTTCCAAAAATCTTGGACAATAAGTAAAGGCCTCTACAAGAAGACACAATCCACCTTCCTAGAGATCCCTCCTAGTAAAAGACAGTCATTGATACTTGGGAATTTGTAACAATTATAATAGATAGAAATAAATGAAGTTTGTAGAATAGTTAAGACTTATTCAAAAGAATAAATTCTTCTTCTCTTTCAAATATGATGATTCAATAACATATACTCTCTAAGGGCTCAATTATGCCTTTTCAATGATATGAAAGTTTTCTCAAAAAGCATTGAAATATGAAAGTTCTATTGAAAATGATGTAGAGATATTTTGTAAAATTTTTAAAAGAGATGATTGAAAAATGAAAATTTGAATTGAATTCATAATAATGAAAAAACAATTCATAAATCATGGCAATGGTTATAAAAATAATGAAATTTTATTAGAGAAATGATGAAAGGGATGCCATGAAAAGATATGATGAAAAGGTGCATTCAAACAAAGTATTTTACTAAAAAATATAGGTGCAATCGATTGCATCAGGATGACAATCAGTTGTACCAAGTGTAACGTGTTAAAAATTTTAAAATTTAGCCTATGACAATTGATTGCATCAGAATGACAATTGATTGTCATAAGTGAAAATTGGAAAAATGGATAATACAAAGACTTAAAACCATGTATCATCTAGAAATATGATCAAGATATTAGATGATCTTTGAAACATGTTTTAACAAGGTTTTAAATCAAAAATAAATTTTTAATGTATGATCAATAAACTTTAAGTAAATGATGCAAATTCAGGAAGTGTTAAAGTTCTGTTACAGAGGTTTGAAATGCAACAATTTACCAAAAATACAATGCTTAAATTAGCAATCATTTTAAAAGAAGCATGAAAGGTTTAAGATGAATATGCATGATTTTTATGAGCAATTAAGATATCTATACTTGACTTGTAATGCATATTAAACCATCTTGATTCTTCCATTAATTTTCCAAAGCTTTTTGATAATTTGAACTTGATGGATCTAGTCTTCAAGCTTTGAATTTTTTTTGTTGGTGTCATTTTCTTCATCAAAACTATAACCAAGGACAAATAGAACTCTTCTTAACATTCTCCTCATTTTTATAATGATAAACCATCATTTAAAATTTGAATTGTTAATCAATAAGTTGCTTCAATATTTGAATTTATAAAATGTTGAGTAACAACTAGAAACTCCCCCTATCTTTTATATCTTCCCCTTGCTTTTGCAATTCAAGGCTTTCTCCCCCTGAAATTAATATGAATAAGAACAAATATAATACCTACTATTTAACCCTCTTTTGACATCATTAAAAACAAGATAAAGTAGAATAGTGTACAAAGCAAGGATAGATTATTAAAATTGAAAATTAATAGCACAAAATTAGATATTTATCTCCTTCACAAGGATTTTGTGTCAAAATTGATATCAATGTTGATGATTATTCAAAACATTTTTTCAATTAATGAAACTTTTAGAACTATCATATCATATGGTCTCGTGTCTTGAATGATCAATCTTGATTTGAAAATGTTATCATATGACCTTCAAGTACCTACTAATTAATTAGTTACTTCTAGGTACCCAAATTTTTATGTATCCTTTTGGGTTAGATAACTTCCTCACTCATACATACTCATTATAAGAAACACCATATTTTCTTATGTAGCAAGCATTAGAAGTATGGCATTTTGCTTTACAATAGAAACAAGTAGGTCTAAAATTATGATTCTTATTATAAAAACTTTTATGATGATTTGCAACAAGTTCTTTCTTTGATTCTCTTTTGTTGAATTCATTTTCATATTTCATAATTACTTGGTTTAATTCAGCACTTTTAGACTCAAGAGATGAAAATTTATTGCATGTTGTAATTTTCATTAAGTCTAACTCCACTTGACTGTTATTAGCCTTACTTTCTATATTTCAAATAGTTTTCTTTTGACTTGAACATTTTCTAGAAAGTTTCAAAATATTATCATGTAATTCTTGAAAATCACTTGGCAATTCATCATAAGATGGAATTTCATAAATTTCGGAATCATTAACCTCGTGTTCTTCATCACTTGATTATGTGAGGCAATCAATTCCTTGTTTGCATGATCTTCATCTGAAGATGAACTTAATTCATTATCATCCCATGCTACATATGCTCTCTTTTTCCTTTTGTTATTCTTGCTTTTAAATATATCTTTTGTGAGGGCAATTCTCATAGTTAGCTACACTTGTTTTAATGATGTCAAAACTTAGATAGGTAGAAAAATGTACTTTGGACGGTATCATTGTGTCACATATGCATATTGTATCCCTCTTGAGTCAAATATCGGTCAAAAACATTATTTGATACATATAGAAATGGTTCAGAATATGCTTCATATAGGTTTGGTCAAGTATGTCTAGCTTACTATATGGTGGAGTATCTCAAAAGTAGCATTATACATGAAAATATGCATTTTGCATATTTTGTGTCTTTGGTCGACTCAAACTTGTTCCAATCGACTCATACAAAAAGTATTTTGCATGGTCTACTCTCAGGAGTGCTCGCGTCAACCCTCTTGTCGACTCATATTGTGTCTATTTCTGTTTGTCTAATCCTATATACTTTACGTCAACGCTTGACCTGTTCTGGTCGACACAAAGTGTTGTTTTCTGCACAATCTGAAATTCGGGTGAGCTCAGGTCAATGCTCCTTTCGGTATAGGTCGATCGCTCGTGCGTTTTCAGTTAAATTTATGTTATGTGAAACTGTCTTTGTGGTTGTTGTGTTGGTTAATTGTTTTTTGACTTGCATATATAGTGAGTTAGCTTATTCTTCAAAAACAACACGAAAAGTGAAAATAGATACTGATTTTATTCTCATGATCTTTGAAATTCTAGGTACCCAACAGTGGATGTTATCACGGATGTTATGACATCCACTGTAACACAGACAACACAACTTAATGACAAACTATAAATGAAAACTGTAAATAACACAAGTAATTGTTTACCCAGTTTAGTGCAAACCACACCTACATCTGAGGGCTACCAAGCCAGGGAGGAAATTCACTATTAGTAGAATTAATTCAGAGTTAAACAACCAGTTTGTACTCTTCACTTAAGACCTACCCAATGACACTTCAGCCTAACACTAGACCAGAGCTACCTACTCACTCCCCCTCAATCACAGCAGTGATATTAACCAATTCAAGGTTACAAAAGAGAAATTGAAGACACACTTCAAACACACCATGATCTTGCTTCACAGATTTGATCAAGTGACACACCACTCTTGCTTAAAAGCTTAGAGTGAAACCCTGATCAAATAGTTCACACACACTAAACCAAAGCAATCATGCAGTAGACAATTTCTTGGCATACAAGTATCCTAAGACACAATATACACGTGAAGAACAACTGATACAATCAGACTTCTTCACTCACAAAACTACATATTTCAATCTCTGCCTGATTAGGATTGGTTTTCTGTTATTTATAGCAGCAAATTGTCTTTGGGCCTTTGTGCACAAGTTAGGTTTACCCAAGTAAACCCCTCTTCAAGAAGCTGCACACGTCCAATTGAGTCAAGGACATTCCAAGTTGTCCTTAGCAGTGCTTGATATGTCGCCTAAGATAACTAGGCTTCCTAAAATGCTTCATGAAGTATAGCCTGAGCTAATAACAAAAAAACTAAAACTTCACGCCCTGATATCATATGCTTGATGTAATAACATCCAGCATGACATCCATCGTACTTGCTCTTAGCTATTCGAACTTTAACCTGCAAAACATTACTTATGTATGTCATAACATCAGTCATGACATTCATACCTACAACAGTGTTTTGCCACAAAATGCAGCCAATCAAAAACATCTACAAACTCCCCCTTTGGCAAATTTTTGGCTAAAACGCTCTGTTGTCATCTCAGAGATTACAAGCAGCAGAAACAGTTCATACCATATACTAATCATGCAGGAAATCTACTAGCTAATAGCATACACAACTGAATTACCATATCAGAGTCATCTACACAGCCTAAGTACTACCTGTTAGTCCAGACTGATGCTCCCCCTTAACTGATGCACAGTACATCAGTGCAACCACAACCCGCAGTCACACAATTTGTCCAGACTGCTCTGGTTCATGGATGTTAGGACATTCAGGATGACATCCTGAAGAACACAATCACCTGTTACATCCTGTGTTGCTCCCCCTGAAAAGATGCATAGCCACACACACATTCTGCAAACACCCTGCAGACACACACATTCTACAAACACCCTGCAGACATACACATACACACACACACACACACACACACACACACACACACACACACTAATAGTAGCTCTACTACTACTAGGTTCCATCAAGGAACACACACAATTCTAACATATATTCCTACACCTATTTGGAATTCACACAACAGCAACATATCATCACCTCATGCAAACCTGCACAGCAGCAACAACAAGTCTTCCGCCTGAACTCTTCCACCTGTTGTTACTCACTTACTACTACCACCTCTCCCCCTTTTTAGCCATAAATTATATCATAACTAAACTAATAGTATTGATCAACAAATATGGAAGTGCAGAAGTTAGGGGTCATTACAACATAAAGCTCATGATGAGCAATACATATATTTCAGCTTTCAAATAAAGGCAAAAATCTAAGCAAGGAAACACAAAAAACATCACTAGTCACACCAGCACCAGCAGCACTCCCTCATCAGCCCAATCAAACCGGCAAGCCATAAACACCACCATATTAACCTTCCTCCTCAGAAGAGCTGGAGTCACTGTCATCACTATCCTCCTCAGAACTGGCAACAGCTTCCTCTGATGCAGAATCCTGGCCATCAAACCCATCATCCTTGTCCTCATCATTTTGAGTAGACTCATTATCTTCATCTTGCTCAAGAGCCCTGATCAACCTTTCAAGTTTTTTATTCCTTATTTCCAACTCATTACAAGTTTCTTTTAGCATGGCAATAACCTCGGCCTTTCCTGTCTTAGAGCTTCCTTTGGATGTCTCTGTTGATGTCATGACAATGTCAGGAACATGAGTTCCTTGAAACAGCTTGTGATGGAAAGACAAAGGGCTCTCTCTCTTGCTTGAAGAATCATTCTCTTTGAGGATGTTGGGATACTGATTCAATATTATTCCACAGATAAGGGAAGGGAATGCAATGGGGCCTTTGATACTATAGCTTCCTGCATGCTTCATAGTCTGATAAAAAATATAGGTCCCATAGTCAAATTTGGCTTTGGTTCCAATAGCATAGATAAATCTCCCAAGGATAGTTGCCACATTTGACTTATGATTTGTGGGCACCCAATTTGTAGCACCAATCTTGTGCAGCATAGCATACTTCACATTCGATTTGCTTGCAACCAGCTTTCCCTTTGATGGCCAGCTTTTGACCTGGTTCCCTGTAATCACTTGACACACTTTGTTATTAGATGCAGCTATATCAGGTTGTCCTCTATCTGATCTTCCAAGATAGTCGTTGATGATAGTTGAAGAGAAATTGACACATTTTCCTCTTACATAAACCTTGCCAAACTCATTAGATTTCCTATCAGCACACTCTTCTGACAGGTTAACTATGAACTCTTTGACAAGTAGTTCATAGCACTAAGAGAACTGAGTGACAGTCTTCATCAAGCCAGCATCATGGATAAGGGCCATGATCTCCTTACTATTAAGGGCATTCTGAGCCACCTCTCTCTCCAAAGCCAGTCTCTATTGATACACATATTTCCATCTGTTGACACTTGATGGATAATGAATGAGATGTTGTCAATAGGAACATCAGGAACACTAGCAGCCAGTTTGTTAGTGGTTGGTTTCTTCTTTGGTTGGATGTCAGTGACATCACAAGCAACATCAGAATTAGAGTTTGATTCAGTGCTGGTTTGGGCTTTTCTCTTCTTTGGAACTACCTTGCTCCAAGCTTTGGTAGGACCAACATGAGTAGTATTGATTACAGCCTTCTTCTTGGGGGTACTCTGCACAGTTTCTTTCTTCCCTTTCTTAGTCATGAGCCTTTTGGCTATGCTAAGGTTGAACTTGGTGATCAGATCATTATCTGAATACTCATCAAGGTTTACTACATCGGTATTGTCTTTCTGAACCTTATTAACATCATTTTTATCAC
This sequence comes from Lathyrus sativus, assembly GCA_963859935.3. Taxonomy (NCBI): domain Eukaryota; kingdom Viridiplantae; phylum Streptophyta; class Magnoliopsida; order Fabales; family Fabaceae; genus Lathyrus; species Lathyrus sativus. The sequence continues at coordinate 577,438,344 of OZ012737.1, forward strand.
TTTTCATGTGATCATCATTATTCTCAGAGGCTAGACCCTTGTCATTGTCCTTTTGAGAGGTTGTTTCCAAGGTTTCAACATCGTAAGTGACATTAGCTTCTTGGTTTAGATGGGAAGCAAGGCCATCAGTGTTAGATGGAATGGATATTTTTGGCACATCAAGTGGATCAATTAGTACCCTGGCTACCATATTAGCAATGGTGTTGTGGGTTTTCCTAGCTTCTTCCTTGTTGGTATCCTCAACAGGGATGGAAGTAGAAGAATGAGGAGCCTGACCTGTGACAAGTTCCTTAGGTCTTCTTGCATGTGCGGATCGTGGTTTCTTCACCATCAGTCCTTCTGGAGTCAGCATGCGTAGAGAAGCTACCACAAGAGCCCCGTTAGGGTTACTAGAATCAGGTCTAGCATCAGCATCTGTATCAACGATGATGTTCATCCTTTTGGAAGGGGAAGATTTTGGATGTTGAGACATCTTATGTGACTTTAATCGTGAGAGGGAAGGGTTGTTGCAGAAGATATGGAAGATGAAAGGTTTGCATGGGCACCAAGTGAAGTAAGAGTCTTGTGTATAAGTGCTAGAGGGGTAATATTGCACAAGAGGAGGGAACTTAAGATTTTGACCAATCAGCAAATGATTAATTTTCAAGATACAATTCCCTATTACTATTAATTGCTATAATACCTCATTAGAGTGGGTCCTCAACTTGCTTTGTGAATTTTCAAATTGAGTATCCTTGAGACCTCTTATAACCATGTCAGCACTATGTAGATCAGAGTTTCCAAGCTTCACACGAATCTTTCCAAATTGATGCATGTTATCACTGTGCATGGTTCTTTTAGATTGAACTGAGTTCATATTGATGTTACTCTTGATGTCACAGAACAAGGTCATGACATCCTGAGTGACATTGTTTTCTTTAAGCTGGCCATTTTTCATGGACTCCATCAAATTCCAATATACCAGGTCCAGATTTCTGTGATGTCCCTTCTTTGGATATTCTATCTTGGCTTGTCTGCCATCCTGATATTTACCACATTCTTTTCTTTCCTCTGGGATTAACCTTGAAGTTCCTCTTACTGCAGTCTTAGATATGATCCTTTCTTTTCTCTGAAGATGTCTATCTTTTTCCAGCCACAGTTGATCCTCTTTTTCTCCTTTGGTCAAGACTTTAAAATTAGTTTTAGACTCCCATAGATAGCAGTTATTCTTAGCTCTATGCCCCCTCATGACTTCCTCATCTTCTTTATTGGTAACAACACATATCTCCTTAGTGAATTTAACACTAAATCCTTGGTCACAAAGCTGACTGATACTGATAAGATTAAAAGTCAGTCCTTTAACCAACAAAACATTATCCAGTATTGGAACACCAGGACAATCTAGTTTTCCAGCACCTTTGATTTCTCCTATAGCTCCATCACCAAATGTTACATGACTTGAGGAAAGAGGTTTGATGTTTACCAAAAGGTTCTCTATTCTAGTCATGTGTCTAGAGCAGCCACTGTCAAAATACCAGTCCTCTTTTGTTGGCATTCTTAGAGAAGTGTGAGCTACTAGAGCAACATTCTTAGCAACCCATTGTCTCTTCTTTACTTGAGCATCCCTTTTGGGTCTACCTTGATGTTGTTTCTTGGCATGAATACCCTGTTTGGATTTGCCTTGATAAGGATGACTAGGAAATCCATGTACCCTGAAGCAGAGAGGTTTAATGTGTCCAAGTCTTCCACAGTAGTAACGCATATACCCTTGGAATTTATTCTTGGTCAGGTTCCTACTTCTGTTCCCCATATGTTGTGACATTGTTCGTGACATCCGGTTTGTCCTCTAATTCTCAATATTTGGCTTTTTGGACCCCAAGATGGGTTTCTATTCCCCAACAAATCCCAGTCCAGACTTGTTTCCAGCTTTCTGACCACTCTGTAGAATTTTTTCTAGAGTGTCAGTCCCAGGATTTAGCATTCTTATGGATTTTGACATTTGATCCAGTTTAGATTCCAACAAGCTGACCTCACTTTTGAGAGAGTCTATTGTTGCAATATGCTCAACTTTCTCAGCCTCTAATTCCCCTATGCATTTCTTCTGTTGCTCTCCTTGCTGATATATTTATGTACTTCTTATGCATAGCTTTTTATATGAGGCTGCAAGCTCATCAAAGGTCAGCTCACTGTCACTTGAGTCACCATCAGGTATGCAAACACTATTCAGAACAGTGACATGTTTGGCAGATTCTTCATCTGATCCACTCTTTGAGTCTCCATCAGACCAAGTGAATGCTAGGCCCTTCTTTAGCTTCTTGAGATAGGTGGGACATTTTGCTCTAATGTGCCCATATCCCTCACATTCATGACACTGCACTCCTTTGCCTTGGCTGGGCCTTTCTTCATTTCTTCCTCTTCTGCTGATGTCAGAGGAAGTGTTTTTGTCATTAGGCCTAGACTTGTGATCTATTCTTTTGATCAGTTTGTTGAATTGTCTTCCAAGAAAGGCAATTGCTTCTTACAGATTCTCCACACTTTCACTATTGTGTTCCTCAGAGTCTTCTATTGTATTTGAGACAAGGGTTATGCTTTTGTTCTTCTTTTCAACCTGACCACACATTCCCATCTCAAAAGTTAGGAGAGAACCAATGAGTTCATCCACTTTCATGTTGCATATATCCTGAGCTTCTTTAATAGTAGTGACTTTCATGGAAAACCTCTTAGGAAAAGATCTTAGAATCTTCCTCATAAGCTTTTCTTCAGACATCTTCTCTCCTAAAGCACCTGAGGTGTTGGCAATTTCAAGAATATTCATGTAGAATTCATGAATAGTCTCATCCTCCTTCATTCTCAGATTTTCAAACTTGGTGGTCAGCATTTGTAATCTTGACATCTTGACTTTAGAGGTTCCCTCATGAGTTGTTTTGAGATTATCCCAAACCTCTTTAGCCAGTTCACAATGATGCACTAGTCTGAAAATGTTCTTGTCTATACCATTAAATAAGGTATTCAAAGCTTTAGAATTTCCAAGAGCCAAGGCCTCTTGTTCATTGGTCCATTCTTCCTCAGGTATTAACACAGGTAATCCATCCTTGTCAGTCTTCACTGGATGTTCCCATCCTGAGTTTGCAGCTTTCCATGCCTTGCTGTCAAAAGACTTCAAGAAAGCTATCATCATAGGTTTCCAGTAGTCATAATTAGAGCCATCCAGAATTGGTGGTCTATTTGTGAATCCTATATCTTTATCCATAGTACCAGAATTTTTCTTCCCTAGATCTCACCCAAAAAATAACAGGAAGGGTGCCTGCTCTGATGCCAATTGAAATTCTAGGTACCCAACAGTGGATGTTATCATGGATGTTATGACATCTATTGTAACGCATACTACACAACTTAATGATAAACTGTAAATGAAAATAGTAAATAACACAAGTAATTGTTTACCTAGTTCAGTGCAAACCACACCTACATCTGGGGGCTACTAAGCCAGGGAAGAAATTTACTATTAGTAGAATTAATTCAGAGTCAAACAACCAGTTTGCACTCTTCACTTAAGACCTACCCAATGACACTTCAGCCTAACACTAGACCAGAGTTACCTACTCACTCCCCCTCAATCACAGCAGTGATATTAACCAATTCAAGGTTACAAAAGAGAAATTGAAGACACACTTCAAACACACCTTGATCTTGCTTTATAGCTTTGATCAAGTGACACACCACTCTTTATTAAAAGCTTTGAGTGAAACACTGAACAAACAATTCACACACACTAAACCAAAGCAATCATGCAACAGACAATTGCTTGTCATACAAGTATCCTAAGACACAATACACACGTGAAGAACAACTGATACAATCAAACTTCTTCACTCACAAAACTACACACTTCAATCTCTTCCTGATTAGGATTGATCTTCTGTTATTTATAGCAGCAGATTGTCTTTGGGCCTTCGTGCACAAGTTAGGTTTACCAAGTAAACCCCTCTTCAAGAAGCTGCGCACGTCCGATTGATTCAAGGACATTCCAAGTTGTCCTTAGCAGTGCTTGATATGTCGCCTAAGATAACTAGGCTTCCTAAAATGCTTCCTGAAGTATAGCCTGAGCTAATAACAGAAAAACTAAAACTTTGCGCCCTTATGTCATACGCTTGATGTCATAACATCCAGCATGACATCCATCATACTTGCTCTTAGCTATTCAAACTTTAACCTGCAGAACAGTCCTTATGTATGTCATAACATCAGTCATGACATTCATACCTACAACAGTGTTTTTCCATAAAATGCAGCCAATCAAAAACATCTACAATCTTCATCCTCTTCCTTGCATTTTCTCAATAACTACACATAATCATTTTTGTTGTTCATTCTGCTTTTTAGAGGTAATCACGTCCAAACATAGGATTGATGTAATTTGGTTTAGTTTGAGAAATCAATAAGTTTTTCTTGAATAAAACCGTTAGGATTTTGTCCTCCAAGAATCTTGGATTTTGGGGGGTTTTGCACGAATCGTTCCATCACAGATTCAACCGAGCGGAGGTAATTGAATAACATAGGATTATGAGAGGAAGATTCGGCTTCGAAGTGTTGGTGATTGAAATCATCCGAACAAGATTTGAAGATCGTGGGGATTTTCAAAGGGTGTGCTGTAATCGGAGGTTTAGTCATCGTGTTTGAAGGACTTGATTTAGCTTGAATCAAGGGAAGAAGAGGAATAGGCTATGCAACAACAATTGGGTTTGATCATTTGATTTCTATTGCTTCTCTTGTAAACATTTACCAACAGGTTATATATATACAGGTCTCAATTCTAATTTTAGAATTGAGGGCAGACGTACCCCGAGCGAGGACGACGGGGGAACTGCCAGAAAAAATTGGTGTTCTGTCTTTAGTTTTCAATTGCATAATTTCTGAGTTTGTGTGCAAACAATTGAGTTAATCAAAATGCTGATGGGAGTAGTGCTGAACCATTTTTGAAGCCTATTACAATCCTTGATTGTAATTGAACACTTAAGCACTTCACTCAAATATTGGAATTCACTTGTGGTGCCTTGCACACCAAGTGTTTGACTAATTGTGTAAACAACAAACGCTTGTTCTATTTTTTTAATTCGATTATATTTTTCAAGCATTGGAAATAAATCAACCTCACAGTGAATAAATTATGGTTGATGTGTGTTCAAGTTAGTGATTCTTAATCTCGTTTTTATCGGATCCCATAGGATTTGTGCATATCCGGTTTTTTTGGTAAAGGTTCGTTTTAGAGGAATATAGTTCTTCAGCCGCATCCGCCTAAAAACATTTTAAAACCAAATATTGGTAGCGCGACTCTATTTTTAAAAAGTGGTCTATTCAACCCCCTCCCCCCCCCCCCCCCCTTCTAGATTTGCGCCATCGTCTAATAAGTTGTACCAAGAGCACCGGTTTATTCTGTGCTTCACATATAACTTCTTAGAAAATGGCTAACGAACCAAAAGGGGCTTATAATAGAGCACCTGTTTTCAATGGTAAAAACTATAGTTACTGGAAAGACTGTATGCATGTGCATATAAATTCCATTGACAGAAAGGTATGGAATGTTATTTTGAACGGTCCTTTGGAAATAACCATGACCAATGAAAACAACATGGCTGTGCCTAAGCCTAAAGCACAATGGAATGATGAACACGAGAAAAAGTACAATTACGATTGGAAGGCTAAAAATATTCTGATCTTCTCCTTGGGAGTTGATGAATACTGTAGAGTTTCCCATCGTTTGACTGCTAAGGCTATGTGGGACTCATTACAAGTTTCCCATGAGGGAACAAATGATGTCAAACTAACTAGAATCAATACTTTGACACAAGAGTTTGATCTCTTTCACATGGAGCAAGAGGAAATCATTGCTAACATATAAAAGAGAATTTCTCACCTAATCAATAGACTAAATTCACTTGGTAGACCAGTTTCCAATGATGTTGCTACTAATAAAGTCTTAAGATGTCTTACCAGGGAATGGCAACCAAAAGTCACCGTCATAAAGGAAGCAAATGATCTTATGACCTTGGATCTTACAACACTCTTTGGAAAGCTTCAAGAATACGAGCAAGTGCTTCTTATTCTCGAGCAATTTGAGAAAAGGGAAAAGAAGGAGAAGACCAAAAATGTGGAAAACAAGTCTATAGTGTAGCAACTGCGAAAAGGGCTGGTGGAAACAAATAGAAGAGTCGCTACTGAATGTTATTTATCCCAAAGAGAGGGAAAGGAAAGGATCGAAGAAAACCTAAAAGAACGGGGAAAGACAAGGTCATCGCAACCAAATATTGGGTTCGGGAGTCGGGTACGCAAAGGGCAGGTATGAGCATCCCTCATGTCTGTTGTACTCAACGGGATCCACGTTTGTTGTCTATAAAAGGGGTAAGTTATCTAAAAACTACTGCTAAACCGGGGAAAAACAAAAGAAGAGAAGACTCGATAGGATATCGCCGCCCTATGCCTATGTATTCCCTCGTGCAATGGGAAAGTCAGAGTCAACGTAGTTCGGGAAACTACGAGTGATGGGGAAGGTTGCTTGCCAAGACATCGCCGTCTTGTGCCTACGTGTCTTCATCTGATATGAGAAATCAGAGCAAATGTAGTTAGGGTAAACTAGACCACTAGTTTGTTAAGTGTTTTTTATGAGTGACGTTAAGTTTCCATTCCAGTAGTTAGGGACGACACCTGTTTGCGGTAGAACGGAAAAGTAACGTACTCTTTTCTGAAAATGATTTGAAGAACAATCCCGAAGGATAAAAAGGTTTGAATTTGGTTTGTGGGTTTTAGAGAAGTGAATTGAGTTAGTTTGAGACTCACGTTACACTAAATACTATGACATAGGAGAGAATGTGTCGCGTATGGCCCAATGGACATACACTAAACACTCTAGACAAGTAAGGAGAACCCCCCCCCCCCCTCCACTCATCATTTCTCATGTACTTAAGGCTCATAGCGTACAATGTTTTTCGTTCTTTATTAAGTGTCTTAAAGAAGTTTGAGATGAGAAGAGAAGACACAGGGAAACACTAAAGGGAAACTTAAAACCCTAACGTTATCATACAAAATGGTTCTCAAGTTAGGATGAGAATGAAGTCTACCTAATGTTATCATACAAATGATGGACCTAGAGTTGAGATTAAAGGGACTATCCTAATTGTTATCATGCGAAGGATTGAAAGCCTAATGTCTCTCCTACTCCCATCTTAAACAGAGGGACTAGGAATCCTAAGGGATCATGTGAGCAAGCACAAGTAAACCATATCCAATTCAATCACTAATGAAAATAAAGATAAAATAAGTCTCAAAGAGAGAGAAGAAGAAAGATGAAGAGGAAAGGCAACAAGATCAAAGCCTCAAACACAAAAGTTCAAACCCAAACAAGATGGACAAGCACACCTCAAGTCAACATATCATAGGTGAACCTCAAATCCAAAACACATCCAAAAATGTGCAGACAAACATCAAGGGCAAAGAAAAACCCGTAATGTTGAACCAAACAAGAAGCAAAGTAAGGATCAAGGCAACAAGTAAGCAAATGAACCAAGAGACAATGTGGGGTAGGAATAAAACAAAGTCAAAGGGTATACATCCAATCACGAGTGCACAAGAGAGATCACTTAAGTTTGACAATCAAAGTCAAACTTCAAAGTGAATCAACCATCATCAACAACTACAACTGATGGATCACCAAGGCAAACATCAAAGATCCCAATGGAGTGAGGAGAAATCAAAAGAATCACCTCATAATGGATCAAGATCATTTATTCACCAAAAAAACAAATAAATCCAAAATAGAAAACAAATAAAAAAAGATAGAAAAACCCTAAAAAAGGGAAAGATGAGATAAATGCATGAGTGAAGACTCAAGGGTATCACCATAGGTCTAGGACCATCATAGGATTATGTGAAAATTTCCTCAACATTTTTAAATGCCCAAAAATAATTTTAAACTAATTAAAATTAAGCAAATAAATCAAAAATACAAGAAAATACCTAAAACAAAAAAACAAAAAACCAAGAAAATCACCATAGATTCAAAACCATCATAAGATCATATGAAAATAATTTCATAATTTTAAATGGCCCAAAAGTATTTTTAAACCAATTAAAGTCATGCAAAACAAATAAGAAAGATGAAAATTACAAAAAATGCAAAATAAAAATGCATAAAAATATAAATCAGAAAGAGAAAAATAAAATAGAAATTTAGAAAATATTTTAGTATTTTTCTGATAAAAAATGAATTTATTATGAATTTCTGAAAATAAAATGAATTTAAAAATAAATTAGAAAAATAAAATAAAACAGAAAAAACAAGATGCGTTGGATCTGAGTTCATTAAATAACCTGTCAGATCCAAAGGCCAGAAAGCACGCATCCACGGTGGATCTGAGTCAACCTCATCATTTCCAAGAAAAAATGTCAAAACACACGGGATTAAAATAAGTGGCATGATGGACGGTGATATCATCATCTTCAACCTCCAACCACTGAAAAATCCCAGAGATTTGCATAAAATTGTGCATCTCTCAAACCATAACCAATGGAGCTCATAGTGGTTTCATCTGATGCGTCTTTTCAAGACGATCTCAACCATATCGTCGCGCCAAATTTCTTTAAATCATAACTTGATTTGAAAAATACCAGAACAAGATTCAAACATGAATTTGAAAATTCAGCAACAAAACTCAACTACAACTAAAAACTAACTATACAAACAGCATCAGCATGTCAAGGGCTACATCTTAGTAACAAATTTGAATCGAAATGGTTGAGAATTATACCTGTTGAAGCTCAACCTTGAAGCTCTGAAAATGGAGTTCCCTAGCTTGATTCAGGCCACGATTCTTCAAGTTCTTGATCTGGTTAGCTTCACTGAATGTTGGTGAAGCTAACTGAGTGGAGACTTTGACTGTTTGAGGTGAGGAAATGGAAATTCGAATTTCAAGCTTAAGAGTTTAAATGGGATCTTAGCATAGTGGTTTTGGCTATCAAAAGCTTGTGGAAATGGATGGAAATGACTTCATATTTATAGGAGAAGCTATCTGAATCAAAATGGAGGGTGAATAAGGAAATTTGCATGGAAATCATGCACACCTGCAGCATGAGCAAAGTGTGACTTGAAATCTGTCAAAACTCACTCAAATCATGTGTTTCAAGGTGCTAATCACTTCAAGAAAGTTGGTTAAACATGTTTAAGTGCAATTCATGTATTAACTTGGTGATTAGGAGCCAATTCAATCAAATTCAAATCTGACTTGTAGTGAAAATCCATCTTTGAAATTCAATTTTTGCAGCCATGGTTCTCACAGTGTAGGAGGCTTTTTGAGATGTTCTTCTTGCACTGGATAGAGGTAGATGCAATCTTTGCAATTTAAAAAGAAAGTATTGATTTGGTAGCTTGAGTTGAGACATATGATTCTTCAAAGTAGCCTCCATGAAAGAGTACAGAATCATAAAACACTTAGAAAATTTTCAAGTCTTTTAGGGACCAAAAATAGACCTATAATATTTTGATGAAAACCAAGACCTTCCATGTGTTTTTATCTCTTCCATATTAATTCAAAGTTGTAGAGGAAATCTTCAAGTTTATTCTAGAAAAAGAAAGGGCTTCAAATGATGAAAATTTACCAAGTTATGCCCTTTTGAAGTTGGCTAATAAAACCTTCCAAAACTCAAAATGACCTATAATGTCTTCAAACTTTTGATGACTTTCCAAGCATATATTGATTTTTCCTTGCAAAGAGAACTTGTTAGTGATGATGAGAAGAGTTCATTAGAAAAAGAACCATATCAAGATGTTAAAAATTGAAGGAGATATGTTCATTTGATCATAGCATCCACAAATTGCTATATTAGGTCAAACACCTTGCACCAAACTTGAATCTCTTGATGATTTCTTGCACAATAAGACATGATGAAACAAATATGATGATGAAGGACTTCTGAGACAGCCTATGTCCCATTAGTGGAATTCTAATGAAACCTTATAAAAATACAGAAAAATTTGAAATTTTTAAAGGACAATACTTAATTATTTAAAAACATACTGTTTCACATACATATGCTTCAAATATATTTTACAGAGTTTGACACCGTTAAGACTAGCGGCCTTGCCACATAGATAAAACATAAAATAAAAGTACAGAAAGGAAACCAAAAAGAAAGCATACCAAAAGGGACCTCCTAAGTCCAACAAGACTGACACTTATACTGACTGTAGTAGTAGGGATGTGATTAGCGTTTGACAAAACACTAACAGCTCCCAATCTAGATGTTATAGTAACACATCTCCACGTCACTTCATATCCTTTCCTTCTGAGTTGTCGGGAAGTACGCAAGATTCGAGCTCATCGTCTGATCGTCATAAAATAATCCAAAATGCAAAACAAAAATGACACAGGGCTAAGATTCATGTACAAGTTTAAAAGTGGGAATGAATGTGTAAAATAATAATATATATGGAAACCATATTTATACAAACAAGCGTATCTTATACCCACAATTACATATACTTTATTTATTCTAATGCATCCCTGAACTATATGCTGACTCAGGCCACTAAACGCTGTCAATGATATCTATCCCATTTACCAAGATCAGATATCACTAGACCACATGCCACCAACGTACTCCCAATTACCAAGAGCTACGCCACCTAACTTCACATGGAGCCTAGGTGTTATAAGTCGATCGTCCCTGAGAATTCAGGCCAAGAACCTTGTCTTGCCTAGCATGCATAGATAATAATCCCCGTCGGGATTGCAGGCGACTGATCAACCTCGTGCGTCCCATACCGCACGGCGGTGGACTTACACATTCCTTAATGCAAGTCTATATGATCACTCACTCATCTTGTGGCAACTCTTAGCCATAAGTATTAAGTTAATAATGGGGAATTATCGTATCAACTTTTCAAGTTATACTTATTATCTAGATACTTAGGTTGAGTACCAAATCCATCCAATGTCTTGCCATATTTGATCTTTGTCCTTACATAATAAGTTCAGTTTGTATAATGGGTAATTGTATGGTTAACTTCCCAGGTAAGAGAGGTGGACTGTAAACGGCATAGTCGACCAAGTCTTTCCTTAGCCAGAACCCAACCAAATATAACTACTCATTGTATCCAACTTTCCTTATGTTAATGGGGATCAATTACTTAATATCTAGCAATGTTTTTCTCTCATTAACCGATTATTTCCTTAATCTATCAATCACAATCATTCAAGTATAAATAAAATAAACAATTATAAAATTAACCGAATAATGCAAGCACAATACAATACCAAATTGTCAAAGATTATTCCTATGATAATTAATTAAGGCCGGCGTAACCTCGCCTAGTGATTTGTGAAAATCATTATTTGAGAATAGGCTCTCCTTAATTATTTATCGCTAGTAGGGCTTAGGTCACCACTACACACATATATATTAAGTTATTTTACGCTAACCGTCCCAATCGTATACGAAATCTTGCCCCCACCTTTTGTTGAGTGTTGTTGAAAGTCCACAAGTGTTGTCTTCGATCTTTGCCAAGAACCTAATTTACGATAACCGTTGGATTGTACGAAATTTATGAAATAATTAGAATATAATTTATGGTTAATTGAACATAATCCCGTTATAACTTGAAATATTTATTTATTTAAATATATCATAATAACCTCCAAAATAATTATTAAATTCAAATATAAATTATATTATACCTCCTTTTGAATTTGTTTGTTTTAGAAAATTGTCAAGAGTATATTTCTAATAACATTTAAATTATAATAAAATTTGGGCATTATAACGACTTAAAATGGTAAAATTTATTTTGGACTTTATAAGTTCAATATATCGACGTCTGAACGGAATTTGCATAGAAAATTTAAAATAACCTTTATATAAATAACATAATTAAAATAATATAATTAAAATAAAATGGACATTATAACGGCTTACCGATTACTTATGAAAATGATTTGGGCAGAACTTTGACGTATAAAACTCCCTTGAAACTTTAGAAGAACTTTTACCACAAAATACTCTAAAGGTTACGAACCGATATCGTGGGAACTTCGATAACTAAAACTAATATTGCTATATGAAGAAATTAGAGAAGGAAAGAAGTAAAGAAGTAAGAAAGATGATTTGTGAATGAATGAATGAAAATGGGGTGGAAGAGACCCCTATTTATACTAGTTGTAAAATATTAAAATAACATAATTTATCATCTTTTGCCCATACCTTCCAACTTTTCAACTCTTGCTAGTAAATATGTCTCTATCAAATATTTACTAATCTTTCATCAATAGTGCTTTAGGTGTTCTAGTATGACTTTGTGAAAATAATTTATGACAAAGGTATGGGAGCTTGATTTCATGACATAATATTATGTAGGATATTAATAGAAAATGAGATATATATTTCTTTTATAAAAAGTAAAATGTTAATAATATTAATAATAATAAAAATAGTAAAAAGGATAGTTATTTGATATTTTTATTGTCTTAAGATTATTTTATTTATTAATTGGTTTATAGAGTAAAATGATAATATTCAAATAAAATAAAATCAATTAATAATAACAAAACAAGAACAACAATAATGATAATAATAATATGAATAATTAATTAACTTAAAGTTAAGGGTTTTAAGTACCAATTTAAATTTCAAAGTTTAGTTTATAAAATGAAACGATGATATTCAAATTGAAGAATAAAAGTAATAAATATAAAAAGTAATTAATTAATAAATTAATTATTATAAGTGTTAGTTTCAACATTTAATTTTTAATAACTAGCATTGTTAAAATCTCAAATCTAACTAGATATATTATTTAGTGTATGGAAAAATTAGGATGTTACATTACCACCCCCCTTAAAAGAAATTTCGTCCTCGAAATTTAGCGTACCTAAAACATATGTGGATACTTCTGACGCATGTCTTCTTCTCTTTCCCAAGTAGAATCACCAGTTACATCATCCCACACGACTCTAACCAATGGTATTTGCTTTCCACGAAGTTCTTTAATACGATGATCTAAGATCTTGACAGGTATAGCCTCATATTCCAAATTATCTCTAAGTTCCACAGTTTCAGGCTCAATGACATGTGAAGGGTCCGGATAATACTTCCTCAGTTGTGATACATGAAATACATCATGAAGATTAGACAAGTTTGGCGGCAAAGCAATGTGATACGCTACAGGTCCAATCCGCCGTAGAATTTGAAAAGGCCCGATAAACCTTGGTGTTAACTTCCTAGTTTTGATTGCTCGTGCAATTCCCGCCCTAGGAGTTACCCTAATGAACACGTGATCTCCTGCCTCGAACTCCAAAGGTCTTCTCCTCTTATCATTATAACTCTTTTGACGGTCCTGTGCTGCCTTCATTTTTTCTCTAATAAGTTTAACCTGATCTGTCGTTTGTTGCACGAATTCTGAACCCAATATTTTATTTTCTCCAACCTCATACCAACATAAAGGTGTACGACACTTTCTTCCGTATAATGCTTCATATGGAGCCATGCCGATACTTGAGTGAAAACTATTGTTGTAAGTAAACTCAATCAATGGTAAGAACTCGTCCCAACTTCCTTTGTGTTCAAGAGCACAAGCTCTCAACAAATCCTCTAACGATTGAATCGTCCTCTCAGACTGGCCATCCGTTTGGGGATGATAAGCTGAACTTAACCTCAGTTTTGTTCCTAACTCTAAATGCAACTGATGCCAAAAATTTGATGTGAATCTGGGATCTCTATCACTGACTATACTTGAAGGTATTCCATGCAATCTAACAATCTCCTTTACATATACCTGAGCTAGTCTCTCTAATTTAAACGTCTGGTTGATGGGAATGAAATGTGCACTCTTTGTCAACCTATCAATGATCACCCAAATTGCATCATGTTGTTTCTGAGTCTTAGGCAAAGCGGTTACAAAATCCATGGCTATTCCGTCCCACTTCCACTCTGGAATATCTAAAGGTTGTAGCAATCCGGCTGGCTTCTGATGTTCAATCTTTGCCTTCTGACATACCAAGCAACTTTGAACATATTCTGCTATATGTCTCTTCATTCCAACCCACCAAAACATTTTCTTCAAGTCTTGATACATCTTTGTGGCTCCTGGATGAAAACTCAACTTACTTTTGTGGCCCTCTTCCAAAATCAACTTTTGAATATCCTGATTTTGAGGTACACACAACCTTTCTTTAAACCTTAGGATTCCATCACTCCTTATGTTAAACTCTCCATTTTGACCATTTCTTATATTTTCCTTTATGCTCACTAGACGGTCATCAAGTTGTTGTTCATCTTTGATCCATTTCAGAAATTCATTAGACACGACAATAGCGCCTATGAATATACTTCCTTCATTGTGATGTACTCCTAAGTTTAAATCCACGAATTTGTCAATCAACTCTTCTTCCTTCAACATCATTGCAGATACATGAAGTTTCTTTCGACTCAAAGCGTCTGCTACAACATTGGCCTTTCCGGGATGATATTGCAACTCAAAATCATAGTCCTTCAAGAATTCCATCCAGCGCCTTTGTCTCATGTTTAAATCTTTCTGATCAAATAAATGCTTCAGGCTTTTGTGATCACTTAACACAGTGAACTTTGATCCATAAAGATAATGCCTCCAAATCTTTAAGGCAAACACAATTGCCGCTAACTCTAGGTCGTGAGTTGGGTAGTTCCTCTCATGCACCTTCAATTGTCTTGATGCATAAGCTATCACTTTCCTTTCTTGCATCAACACACACCCAAGACCTTGATATGACGCATCACAATACACATCAAAATTTCCTAATGGGTCTGGTAAGATGAGTATTGGTGATGAAGTCAATCTTTCCTTTAGCTTCTGAAAACTTTCTTCACACTCTTTAGTCCATTCAAAGTTTTTACCTTTCCTCGTTAACTGAGTCATGGGCAAAGCGATCTTTGAAAATCCTTCAATGAACCTCCGATAATATCCAGCTAGTCCAAGAAAACTTCGAATCTCGCCAACATTCTTTGGACTCTCCCACTTTGTTATTGCTTCGACTTTACTTGGGTCTACTGCAATACCTTCTTTACTAATTACATGACCAAGAAATTGTACCTCCTTCAACCAAAATTCACATTTCGAGAATTTCGCGTACAATTGAAGGTCCTTTAATATCTGTAGCACAATTCTCAAATGTTCTCTGTGCTCTACCTCATTCTTGGAATAAATCAGAATGTCATCAATGAAAACTACAACAAATTGATCTAAGTATGACCTAAAGATCCTATTCATGTAATCCATGAATACTGCTGGAGCATTAGTCAAACCAAATGGCATAACTAAGTACTCATAGTGTCCATAACGGGATCTAAAAGCTGTTTTTGGAATATCATCTTCCTTCACCCTGATCTGATGATATCCAGACTTCAAGTCAATCTTTGAGAATACTGATGCTCCTTTTAACTGATCCATCAAGTCGTCGATTCTAGGCAAAGGATACTTGTTTTTCACAGTGGCTTTATTGAGTTGTCTGTAATCCACACAAAGTCTAGAAGAACCATCCTTCTTCTTCACAAACAAGATTGGAGCTCCCCATGGCGATACACTTGGTCTAATAAATTCTTTCTCTAACATCTCGTCTAATTGTTTCTTTAACTCCGCAAGCTCTGAGGGTGACATTCGATAAGGAGATATAGAAATTGGTCCAGTTCCTGGAACCAAGTCTATAGAAAATTCCACTTCCCTAACCGGTGGTAAACCTGGAAC
The DNA here is from genome assembly GCA_963859935.3 of Lathyrus sativus. Lineage (NCBI taxonomy): Eukaryota > Viridiplantae > Streptophyta > Magnoliopsida > Fabales > Fabaceae > Lathyrus > Lathyrus sativus. Next base: position 577,454,086 of record OZ012737.1, read on the forward strand.
TTCTTCTGGAAAGACTTCCGGGAATTCACAGACTACGGGAAAATTTTCCACACTAGGGGTTTCTCCTACTGACATGGAGAATAGCATCATAAAACTTTGAGTGAGGGTTTCAGCTTTGCTGATTTCTCCACTATCTTCTCCAAATGTAAAAATTTTCTCCTTGCATCTCAAGTTGACATCGTTGGCTGATAACCAATCCATTCCTAAGATGACATCTAGGTCTTGTAGCGGGAGTACCACAAGATCTACTAAGAATCTTCTATTTTCTAAGATTATTGGACAGTCTACACAGACTGAATAAGTTACCATTCTTTCTCCCGAGGGAGTTGTGATAGTCAACTTATAATCGTGATCAACAATTTCGAATCCCAAAAATTCAGCACAAGAGGTAGATATAAAAGAATGTGTAGCTCCTGAATCGAATAAAACTGATACCAACTTATCTCCAATTAAACACATACCTTGAATTAACCCAGCTGACTTTGAGATCTCAGCTCCTCTAATTGTAAATACTCTTCCTGTGGTTGGCTTATTTTGATTCTGAGGTCTCTGACCAACACTTGGGCCTCCATTTCTTGCTCTCCCTATGTTGTTATTGTTTATTAGGCCGCTCCTCTGGCCTGTTGGTTGACTTTGTCCTTGGGGACAATCTTTGAGAAAGTGGCCTTTCTGACCACAGCGAAAACAAGTTCCAATATTTCTATTTGGACAATCTTTGTTAAGATGTGCCCCTCCACAGCTGTAACACTTGAACATTAACCTTCTAGAATCCTGGTTATGATAAGGTGTAGGCCTTTGATATGGCCTACCCCCTCGTTGGATTCTTCCTCCGTGGCCTCGGTTAAAGTGGCCCTTGTGATTGTTGTTTTGGGTTGATCCTCCTGATCCATATTGATTCTTCCTATTGTCAATCCCTTCCAACTCCAGACACCTTTCTACTAGCTCACCAAAGCGCATAATATGCAGAGGTAAAACTGCCCTCTGGATATCATATTTCAATCCATCTTGATACTTTTCACACATCCATTCTTCCCTTGGATGCAAGCGGTAAAACTCAGAATACTTTAGCAAGGATTCAAACTTCCTAGTATATTCTCCCACCGTCATCACACCTTGACGTAGATTCTGAAATTCTCTCTCCTTCTCTTTCCTACATAACTTTGGAAAATACTTCCCCAAAAATTCTTCTTTGAACAAGGTCCAATTGATTTCTCTTCCTTCCTCTTCCAATAATCTATACTTTCCTCTCCACCAAGCTTCAGCATCGCCTGTCAGCATGAATGTTGCATAACCAACCCTTCTATTCTCTCTACAGTGAGTGAAAGAAAATATCTTCTCCATTTCTTGCAACCATTTCTCAGCACCCTCCGGATTAAAGTCACCACCAAACTGTGGTGGTTTTCCTTTCAGAAACGAGTTCAATCCTGTATCCTCATGCACCATTTCCCTTTGTTGTTGCTGAAAGAGTTGATGATCTCGAGTGATTTGCAGGATTTGAGCATTTTGTTGTGTTTGAACTAACACAGCTGCAGCAAGTTCACGAACATCTCGAGTGTCAGCTTGAGAGTTCGTTCCAGTTTGGGAATGATCTTCTCGTCCAATGGGAATGGTAGGTGCTCCTTCAGGAGTAACTTCATCACTCGCATTCCTACGTATACCTCTAGTAGTGCCTCTAGCAGCACTCCTACCACGCCTCGCACCTCTGACGTTCTGAACCATAACTTCCTGAAAAGGAATAGTTATTAGGTTCAATCATTCACAAGACATAAAGAACATAACAATTATGTATATTTATATCCCAATGAATGATTCATCGATAAGGATTTTTATCAAGTCTCCCACAGGCAAGGGATAATTGTGTCTAAAATGTTGAATTAATATCTTAAATATAACTAGAATTCAGGAAAACATAATCAACATTTAATGTATAAACAAAAATGTATCAATTTATTTAATAACAACGATTACAAAAATCGTGACCATGTCTCATTCAAAAACCTCTACTTGTAAACCAAGCTAAGACTAATAGTGGTAAAACTATAATTATCATTATTGCTACGAAATCTTTACCTAATTCTTCATGCTTGATGATACCAATAACAAACAAAATAATGACAAGAAGAGTGATGAATAAAAGAAAGGATTTAGCCATTTGAAAGGTATAGATAAATATTTAGGAATTGATATGAAAATAATGGATGGGTGTGAAGTATTTATAAAGTGAATTTTGTGAAGTGTCCGTTACGTTACCGTTGGGTTTGTGACCGTTGGGGAGGAAAAATAAAGTGTGCTAAATAAGTTTCCTAGACCATTATACTAGAAGGCTCTCAAGATGAAGACTCAATGCACAGAAGAAAAGTTATCATCCAGTTTGGAATCCAACTTGATACAGTCAGTATAATTCTAGACACTTACGGTCCGAGCTGAATCGACCAGCTCTGATACCATTAAATGAGACAGCCTATGTCCCATTAGTGGAATTCTAATGAAACCTTATAAAAATACAGAAAAATTTGAAATTTTTAAAGGACAATACTTAATTATTTAAAAACATACTGTTTCACATACATATGCTTCAAATATATTTTACAGAGTTTGACACCGTTAAGACTAGCGGCCTTGCCACATAGATAAAACATAAAATAAAAGTACAGAAAGGAAACCAAAAAGAAAGCATACCAAAAGGGACCTCCTAAGTCCAACAAGACTGACACTTATACTGACTGTAGTAGTAGGGATGTGATTAGCGTTTGACAAAACACTAACAGCTCCCAATCTAGATGTTATAGTAACACATCTCCACGTCACTTCATATCCTTTCCTTCTGAGTTGTCGGGAAGTACGCAAGATTCGAGCTCATCGTCTGATCGTCATAAAATAATCCAAAATGCAAAACAAAAATGACACAGGGCTAAGATTCATGTACAAGTTTAAAAGTGGGAATGAATGTGTAAAATAATAATATATATGGAAACCATATTTATACAAACAAGCGTATCTTATACCCACAATTACATATACTTTATTTATTCTAATGCATCCCTGAACTATATGCTGACTCAGGCCACTAAACGCTGTCAATGATATCTATCCCATTTACCAAGATCAGATATCACTAGACCACATGCCACCAACGTACTCCCAATTACCAAGAGCTACGCCACCTAACTTCACATGGAGCCTAGGTGTTATAAGTCGATCGTCCCTGAGAATTCAGGCCAAGAACCTTGTCTTGCCTAGCATGCATAGATAATAATCCCCGTCGGGATTGCAGGCGACTGATCAACCTCGTGCGTCCCATACCGCACGGCGGTGGACTTACACATTCCTTAATGCAAGTCTATATGATCACTCACTCATCTTGTGGCAACTCTTAGCCATAAGTATTAAGTTAATAATGGGGAATTATCGTATCAACTTTTCAAGTTATACTTATTATCTAGATACTTAGGTTGAGTACCAAATCCATCCAATGTCTTGCCATATTTGATCTTTGTCCTTACATAATAAGTTCAGTTTGTATAATGGGTAATTGTATGGTTAACTTCCCAGGTAAGAGAGGTGGACTGTAAACGGCATAGTCGACCAAGTCTTTCCTTAGCCAGAACCCAACCAAATATAACTACTCATTGTATCCAACTTTCCTTATGTTAATGGGGATCAATTACTTAATATCTAGCAATGTTTTTCTCTCATTAACCGATTATTTCCTTAATCTATCAATCACAATCATTCAAGTATAAATAAAATAAACAATTATAAAATTAACCGAATAATGCAAGCACAATACAATACCAAATTGTCAAAGATTATTCCTATGATAATTAATTAAGGCCGGCGTAACCTCGCCTAGTGATTTGTGAAAATCATTATTTGAGAATAGGCTCTCCTTAATTATTTATCGCTAGTAGGGCTTAGGTCACCACTACACACATATATATTAAGTTATTTTACGCTAACCGTCCCAATCGTATACGAAATCTTGCCCCCACCTTTTGTTGAGTGTTGTTGAAAGTCCACAAGTGTTGTCTTCGATCTTTGCCAAGAACCTAATTTACGATAACCGTTGGATTGTACGAAATTTATGAAATAATTAGAATATAATTTATGGTTAATTGAACATAATCCCGTTATAACTTGAAATATTTATTTATTTAAATATATCATAATAACCTCCAAAATAATTATTAAATTCAAATATAAATTATATTATACCTCCTTTTGAATTTGTTTGTTTTAGAAAATTGTCAAGAGTATATTTCTAATAACATTTAAATTATAATAAAATTTGGGCATTATAACGACTTAAAATGGTAAAATTTATTTTGGACTTTATAAGTTCAATATATCGACGTCTGAACGGAATTTGCATAGAAAATTTAAAATAACCTTTATATAAATAACATAATTAAAATAATATAATTAAAATAAAATGGACATTATAACGGCTTACCGATTACTTATGAAAATGATTTGGGCAGAACTTTGACGTATAAAACTCCCTTGAAACTTTAGAAGAACTTTTACCACAAAATACTCTAAAGGTTACGAACCGATATCGTGGGAACTTCGATAACTAAAACTAATATTGCTATATGAAGAAATTAGAGAAGGAAAGAAGTAAAGAAGTAAGAAAGATGATTTGTGAATGAATGAATGAAAATGGGGTGGAAGAGACCCCTATTTATACTAGTTGTAAAATATTAAAATAACATAATTTATCATCTTTTGCCCATACCTTCCAACTTTTCAACTCTTGCTAGTAAATATGTCTCTATCAAATATTTACTAATCTTTCATCAATAGTGCTTTAGGTGTTCTAGTATGACTTTGTGAAAATAATTTATGACAAAGGTATGGGAGCTTGATTTCATGACATAATATTATGTAGGATATTAATAGAAAATGAGATATATATTTCTTTTATAAAAAGTAAAATGTTAATAATATTAATAATAATAAAAATAGTAAAAAGGATAGTTATTTGATATTTTTATTGTCTTAAGATTATTTTATTTATTAATTGGTTTATAGAGTAAAATGATAATATTCAAATAAAATAAAATCAATTAATAATAACAAAACAAGAACAACAATAATGATAATAATAATATGAATAATTAATTAACTTAAAGTTAAGGGTTTTAAGTACCAATTTAAATTTCAAAGTTTAGTTTATAAAATGAAACGATGATATTCAAATTGAAGAATAAAAGTAATAAATATAAAAAGTAATTAATTAATAAATTAATTATTATAAGTGTTAGTTTCAACATTTAATTTTTAATAACTAGCATTGTTAAAATCTCAAATCTAACTAGATATATTATTTAGTGTATGGAAAAATTAGGATGTTACAACTTCTAGGGTTGAGAAACCCACAAAGTCATAGAGAACACCTTGCTTGAACTTTAAGAAACACAACCTTCTTGCTTGAGAAATAAACCATGATACCTTGATCCCTTGCTAAGAACAAATGCTACGCAAACATGAATATGAAAATGCAAACAAACATAAGCCAAGAACACAAGAGAAGATGAGCAAATTTTGGGGTGCTACATATAGCTCTAAAGGCTTCTTATTCAAAGTCTTATGCAAAAGAGATGAGTGATTTTGACTCGAGTGATGACGAAGATGACGAAAAGAATAAGGATATGGGGCTATTTGTGAAGCGATACAATCGCTATATAAATAAAAATAATTCCAAAAAGAATCTAGTCAATTTCAGAAAACAATCAAGATCTTCTAAGAATGAAGACAACAAAGGAAGTAAAGTTAGAGGGTCGTGCTTCAATTGCGAAAAGGCCAGACATTATAAGCCGGATTGTCCCTTGATGGAAAAAGACAAAGGAAATGAGAGTAATCGGTTACATAAGAAGCAAGTTAAGCCTAGAAGAGCTTACATCGCATGGGAAAATGATAGTGAGTCATACGAGGATGATAGTTCAAGTAACAAAGAAGAATCTGCCAACCTTTGTCTCTCCGCTCGTCAAAAGAAGAAAAACAAAAAGGTACGACATGCAAAATCCAAAAACAAAAAGGTACGACATGCAAAATCCAAAAAGGTACGGCTGGCCTCAAACAAACAAATTTTTGCTCACTTCACTATGTCAAAAAAAACCTTTAGCAGAGCTTTTTTTTCCTTTAGCAGCTCTTAAAAGCGGTGCCTAAAGTGGCACAGCTAAAGATAAAGGCAGCGTTTTTTTATGGATAAAGCGCTGCTATAGGCCTCCTTAAGCAGCACTTTTAGCAGTGCTTTTTAGAAGAGTTGTCTATTCCCCCCTCCCCCCCCCCCCCTTTTAGCAGCGCTTTTGAAAAGCGCTGCCTATTCCCCCCCCCCCCTTTAGCAGCGCTTTTCAAAAGCGCTGCCTATTCTCCCCCTTTTAGCAGCGCTTTTACTTAAAAGCGATGTCTATTCTTCACGTTTTTAAAAAAAAAGTTTAAATAATCACTTTTTTTATATTTTTTTCGATAAACCTGCTTATAACAATTACATTCACTTGCTTATAATTCAGGCCTTTAGTTCAACACTTTGGCCTTATATATACATTGTAATTCAACACTTTGGCCTTATATATACATTGTAATTCAACACTTTGGCCATAATCATTGTAATTCACATAAACCTGCTTATATATAATTCAACACAAGCCGGTCCTCAGAAAAACTTCACAAATACAGTTACTTTACATATAATTACAAAACCGATAACTTTACAAATACATACGACTTCCAGAAATATTATTATCCCGCATCAATATTTAACGATACATATACCTTATAAAATTCTCAACTCAAGAATGTATTGACACCATTCCTCTTTAATTTCTTCCAATCCTGTTTTCGAGTAAGTACCACACTTGAATTCATCAAAGTACTACATAATATAACAGAACATGCACGATTTAGTTTTAAAACTAATTACTCAGATGAAATATCGGTTAACTATTAAAATAAATCATATAACTTATGAATTTATCCATACCATGATTGGAATATCTATTTGACTCGAGTGAATAATTTCCTTCATAAAGCGCAATACAAAATATCCGCAATCAATCCCATTGCGCTGACGAGGACACTGTAAATGGAAAAAACAAACGATCATTTATCAAGATATATAGTTTAAATAGTTTTATCAAGTAGAATCACTATAACAGTAAAAATGTGAAAATATACCTGCACTCTGATCCAGCTAATGCTGTTAGCCTTCCTTTTTGGCACCTTTGCTTCTCTTTGCGATCAAAATATTTGTATAGCTCTAACATAATATAAACGAATATTTAGAACAGTCTCACATAATAAATAAAGATAATTATTCAAAACAGTATATCTCATTACTTACGTACCAACCATAGTCTTCATATCAGGATATTTTGTTTGATCACCGTCCAATGAATCTAGATAATACACTATTTATTTCATCGGATTAATCGTGACCAACAACCAGTGTCCACTATAAAATAAGACAAAAGTTTAAACGAAAATTTTGTATAGAATGAAAAAAAACAAATAATTATAATAAATGAATTTAGAATGAAATCTAACCCATGGCCAGTATTATATGGCAAAAGGTACAACTTCTCTGTATCTGCGGCCATAAATGATTTGACTATGTAATCTCTGACTACATCTGGAGTGTGATCGATTGACCATGAGTTGATACATCTAGCAGATAAGAATGTGAATCTTGAAGTCAAATCATGCGGGACCAACATCTTGTCATACAATAACCTTAAAGAAAAACATAATCAACATTAGAATAATCATGCCCTTCTCACTTTTTCTGGAAAAATAGAACGTATACCTATTGGTAGAAAGTTTTCCATTATAACATGGCAATCACGTGTCTTTAAACTCTTTAACTTGAGGTCTTTCATAGAAACAAGTCTTCTAATGTCTGAATAGTATCCTTCTAGAACTTTAACTTCACTCAGAAACTTACACAATATCTTTTTCTCCTTTCTAGATAAAGTATAAGCAGCAGGTGGTAGATATGTTCGATTTCCTTTCTTCAAGGGTCCTAATTCATTTCTTATTCCCATTGCTACCAAGTCCTTTCTTGCTTTAAGTCCATCTTTATACTTTCCTTGTATATTGAGTAACATGCTAATAACACTTTCAAATACATTTTTTCAATATGCATAACATCAAGAATACGACTTCCAATATGGCAACTCAAACAAAATTGACCTCTTCTTCCACCCACGTGTGACAAGCGTATGAGCAAAAGGCTTTCCAAACTTAGTACTCACATCTTTCACCTTTTCAAAAATTTGTTTGTCGGTCAATGTAGGTGGAGCTCTACCTTGTTATGAATTTCCATTGAATGCTTTTCTCCAACCACGGTAGTGATGATTAGAATTTAAGAATCTACAATGGCCAAGAAAGACATTCTTCTGACCAAATTCCAATCGCGTCCAATCTGTGTTTTCTTCATAGATAGGACATGCACATTGAACTTTAATGTTATACCCTGATAGATTTCCGTATGCTGGAAAATCATTAATTATGCCAAACAACATCGCCCTCAAGTTGAAACTTTCTTTCCTATATCCATCATAAACCTCTGCATCGTTCTCCCACAAACTCTTTAAGTCTTCGATTAAAGGTGTCAAGTATATGTCTATGTCATTCCCTGGTTGTTTAGGGCCAGAAATTAACATAGATAACATCATGTACTTACGCTTCATACATAGCCATGGAGGTAGGTTATAAATCATAATAATTATAGGTCATGTGGAATGTGAGATACTTTGTAGACCATGTGGATTCATTCCATCAATGAATAATCTCAAGCAAAGGTTTCTAGCTTCTTCTCCAAAATCAGGATACTCATTATTAATTTTCATACACTGTGGTGAATCTGCCGAATGTCGATACTTCCCATCTATAATTCTATCATTTGCATGCCAAGTCAAGTGTTTTGCATCTGTTTCACTACGAAACATGCGTTTAAATCTCGGAATTATAGGAAAATACCATAAGACTTTTGCTGGTGACAACTTTTTCTTATATCGAGATACACCGCATTTAGGACACTCGTTTAATGATGCATATTCATTTCGAAACAAAATGCAATCATTTGGACAAGCATGTATATTATCATAGCTCATGCCAATAGAGCATAACATTTTTTTCGCTTCATTGGTTTGATTGGGAAGAACATTATCCTCCGGAAGCATCTCTTGTAGTAGGGCTAACAACTCTGTGAAACTTTTATCCGACCATCCATTACCCACCTTTAAGTTGTACAACTTTAATACTGCAGACAATCTTGTGAAAGTAGTGCAACCTTTATACAACGGTTTCTCTGCATCGCTTACCAACCTCTCAAACATCTTGGGAAAATCCTGAAGATCTTCTTCAAGTGCTTCTGCAATCTCTTCGACTCGATCACAATCATATGTATCCCTGCCATTATCCTTTGAAGCATATGTCGTATCCCCCGGTTCGACATTCTCGTTACTTATCTCACCATGTAATATCCAACATGTATAACTTCGATCATTTCTATGTCTCATTAAATGAGATTCCAACTGAACTACGTCAATCTGACGCCCATAACATCAACCTAAGAAAGGAGATGTGATCCTACTGGGGCCTTTGGCGTGTTCAACAGCAAACTTAACGAATTTTAATACCCCATTCTCGTACTCTTTTTACAATCAATTAGAAGACATTCATTTTTTATCCATACTAATTAAGTAGGCTAAACTAAACTAAGAAAGCTAAACAAAAACAGCGAATACCTGTAGCACCTGTAGAGAAATCACCAACTTCTTGAACTACACAGTAGGATTTTTGGAAACAATCACAATCTTTCTCTACACAGGTAACCCCTATAACAGACAAAATTAATAACATCATCAACATTAAATAATTCTTGGAAACGATCAAAATTAACATATATAAATATTGATTTCGATTCAGAGGATATGAACATGGATAGAAATTATCTTAACTAAATTAACCAAACACGTGAAAATTGGCTTAATAATTAAATCTAAAAATCAATTAAAACTATAATTAACTAATTAAAATTTTTTTCCTTTACCTAGTTTTATTAAAAATCCTATTTCTGTTGAATTGAATTTTTTCCCATCATGTATCATTCTTTGATGATCAATTTTTCTATTAGACCATCATTTATTCATTTTTCCCAATTGAGTCACTTAAGCAACACATTACCCTGCATCCCTTCCAGATCGTACATTCAAAAACTTCATTAAACCCTTTGCCAACTAAAAAGAGTCAGAACTCACCAGATATTCCTAATGTTGTTCATGAGCCAAAGGTTCCCTTCAATACTTCACCAGATAACTCTTAGTAAAATTCTCTAATAGAATTAGCTATTTCAAATTCTAATGCACACGCACACACAACCACAGACACAAACCAGCCAGGGACATGATTATAATAAATTCTCCCTCAAAAACTTGGTTTATCTTCATTCCTCATTCATAGGAACATTTTACTCATTCTTATACTATATGAGCCCAAATTACAAACTTTAATCGTAGCATTACTTGTAGCACTTTTCTGTAACTAATCACTATATATATATATATATATATATATATATATATATATATATATATATATATATATATATATATATATATATATATATATATATATATATATATATATATATATATATATATATATATATATATATATATATATATATATATATATATATATATATATATATATATATATATATATATATATATATATATATATATATATATATATATATATATATATATATATATATATATATATATATATATATATATATATATATATATATATATATATATATATATATATATATATATATATACTCGGTCGTAACCTCCTTTAAAGTAATACAAATTATATTCATTCAATTACTAATCTCTCTGATTTTCTATCTTAGCAACAACAATGTATTGTACAGACTACACATTAGAAGAAGAAGAACAACAACAATGTTTCCATCAACATTGTTAGTTTAACATCAATAACAACACTAACATGCAACAACATCACTAACACGCAACAACATTATTTGTTTCCTCAAAAACATTTTTAAAAAACTTGAAATACCTTAAAAATGGTGGAAATACGCTGACAGTGAAGGTGGAAGACAAAGATGATGGTCAAAACAAACGGACAGAGGCGGAGGACGAAGATGACGGTCAAAACGGATGGACAGTGACGGAAGAAGGCGGTCGGACAGAAGCAATAGACGGAAGTTGTCGTCTGTGACTAGGGTTCTATGCGCGAGCGGGAAAGAAAGCAAAACCACGACTGTTTTGTTTTATGAAAAATTCTGGGATTTTTTAATTTTATGCTACTTAAACCTATAGCAGCGTTTTTTCATGGCCTTTAGCAGCGCTTTATAAAAGCGCTCTCTAAGGTCTGCCTTAGGCAGGACCTATAGCAGCGCTTTTATAAAAGCGCTTTCTTTTGTACCCCCTATAGCAGCGCTTTTATAAAAGCGCTTTCTAAGGTCTGCCTTAGGCAGGACCTATAGCAGCGCTTTTAGAAAGCTCTTTCGTAGGTTACACCTATAACAGTGTTTTCTAAAAGCGCTTTCGTAGGGCCTACTTTTAGCAGCACTTTTTGTAAAGTGCTTTTTATTGTTAACCATAGCTTCCACCTTTAGCAGCGCTTTTCTAAAAGTGCTATCTAAAGTCTGCTATTTTTTTCCTTTTTTTCCTGACTCTTTAGCAGCACTTTTGCAAAAAGCATTGTCTTTCCTGCGCTGCCAAAAATCATTTCTATAGTAGTGCTTGGAGCAAAAGATCCTCGATTCCAAAAGGAAATTGGAGGCTCTAAAGGCTTCCATAGTGGAAGAAACAAAGGTGGATTGTGAGGAAGTAAGAAAAATAGTGGTTAACTTCGGGTGTGATACTTGTTACATTTGGAAAAATGAGGTTATATATCTCAAGGCCAAACTTAACAAGGCTCTGTAACCTAAAATCATGTTTTCTATTGATAGAGCACATTTTAGAAAAAGTATGGTTAATCATTATCAAAAATATACATATGTGGTGAAAAATCAAGATAGCAAAAGTGATACAAGAGTTAACTTTACTTGCTTGTATTGTTGCAAGAGGGGTCACACCATTGCTAAATGTCGTTTTAGGAGATTTTAAGTTCATAAAGAGGTTTATCAATAAATGCAACCAAGATTTCACTCACAACCAAGGACCCAATAAAAAAATTGGGTACCTATTTTTGTTAATTATTTTTATAGATACAAAGTATTGAGACTACCGAGAGAAGATGGGTTCTCGACAGTGGATGCTCAAGACATACTACAGGAAACATATCTCTCTTCATTGACTTTGTGGCAAAGAAGAAGGGATTTGTAACATATGGACACAACAACAAGGGAGAAATACTTAGAAAAGGAAGTGTAGGTAATCCCTCATCTACTACTATCTCTGATGTATTGCTAGTCGAGGACCATAAACACAATCTCATTAGCATTAGTCAATTATGCGACAAGGGATACAAAGTATCTTTTTCAAAATATTGTTGCTTAATTGAACACAATGATAAAAAGAAGGATGTGTTTAATGGCTTGAGGGTAAATAATGTGTATATGCTAGATTTGAGTGAAGTATCATTGAGCAACGACAAATGTCTCATAACTATGAGTGAGGACTCATGGTTGTGGCATAGACGTTTAGTGCATGTCAATTTTGACTTGCTAAACAAGATAGTTTCAAAAGACGTAGTTATTGGCTTACCCAAAATCAAGTTTACCAAGGATCATTTATGTGATGCGTGCCAAATGGGGAAGCAAACAAGGATCTCGTTTAAATCTAAAAACATTGTTTCAACTACCGAGACCTCTTGTACTTCTTGATATGGACCTCTTTGGGCCATCTAGAATTAAAGTCTAGGTGGTAACTACTATGGTTTTGTTATAGTCGATGATTTTTCTAGGTTTTGCGAGACTATCTTCTTGGCTAGCAAGAGCGATACATTCTCCGCCTTTGAAAAATTTGCTAAACTTTCTCAAAATAAGTTAAACACAAACACTATATCAATTAGAAGTGATCATGGAGGTGAGTTCGAAAATTATCTTTTTGAGGAATATTGTGGTCGACACGGGATTGATCATAATTTTTCCGCTCTGTGTACCCCTCAACAAAACAGGGTCGTGGAACGTAAAATCGAATTTTGGAAGAGTTAGGAAGAACTATGATCAATGAAAGTGAGCTTTCTAAATACTTTTGGGCTAACGCCATTAGTACGGCTTGTTATATTTTGAAAAGGGTGATCATCCGCCCTATTCTTAACAAGACTCCGTATAAACTTTTAAAAGGGTGAAAGCCAAATGTGTCTCACTTTCATATCTTCGGTTGTAAGTGTTTCGTGTTAAACAATGGAAAAGAGAGTCTAGGAAAATTTGACTCCAAGGCAGATGAAGGTATCTTTCTTGGATACTCTCAGTCAAGTAAAGCTTATAGAATATACAATAAGAGATTACTTACAGTTGAAGAGTCTGTTCATGTCACATTTGATGAGTCTTATTCGAAAAGTGTCGGAAAAGGTAGTTCATTTCATGGTGCAAGTGTATCTTCTGAAGACATACTCAAAGATGCTTGTTGCACCCCAAAATTTGCCCAACATTTCTTTACCTAGCTTATGTTTCATTTCATTCACATTAGCATTATCATTTGCATTTCATTGACATGTATGCAGGAGATCAAGAGGTATGATTACCAATTAAGAGCTGCACAAGCCTATGAAGCTATCTAAGGAGCCTCATTCAAGTGTTCAAGGGTTGATATCCTTGTCAAAGAAGTTAAGAGATCCTCAGAGAGAGTGGTTGAAGCCAAGAGTGTGTGCCTCCTAACTTGAGAGTTATGGGGAAGACCATCAGATGATCCTGAGGCCATGAAGTTGGACTTGAGGTCTTGAGAGAGCTCATGAGAAGTGTTAAAGATCACTTTGAGGCCTAGACAGGTCATTGTGCAAGATTAAGAAGGCTCAACCATGATTGGTGCAGCTAGGGTTTGACTGGGTCAACCCTAAGTCAATTGAGGATTTGAAGGAGGTTGAGACCTAATTCAAGAGCCATGTGATCATGGATTGATACATTGAGATGTTATAAGTATTATTCCAAGGGTAAGTTATCATGATTGAAGAGTTTGAGAAGTTTCATGCTAGGGTTTCTAAGGCTTGATAGTGTAAAATCCCCTAGTTTGACCCCTATCTTCAAGGCAATTCAGCTCAAGATGTGATTGTCATCTAATTTTTCCCCCAACATGATTGTTGTAGAGCATGATCTTAGCTTTAATTTGAGTGCTAGAAGTCCTTGATAGGATTTGTATAACTCAAGTTATGGCTTTGACAAGTTACAGGTTATCTGAGGTATGTGAATTTGGGGACTTGAAAGTTGCCCAACTTGCATCAAACTTTTGCCCTAGAAGGATGATTCCTATGAACTTTTGGCCAGCATGAATGTTGTTCCTTATCTTCTTAGCTTTCTAGATAGTACTAGAAGTCCTTGATAGGATTTGTAGAACTCAAGTAATGGCTTTGACAAGTCAAGGGTATTTTGGTCATTTGGAGATTATAGGTCATTCCAAGCATAAGGCCATAACTCCTATTTCCAAGCTTCAAATGGGAAAATGTTCAACATCAAACTTGTTCAAAATGATGTTTTAAGGCTATTCAAGAGGTCATGAGAGGTTGGAATTGCTTGTAGCTCAAAGTTGCAAAAGTGACCTAAAATAAGGATGATTTTCAAATGAACCAAAGTTGGAAATTGATATTTTTGATCTACATATCCAAACCAAGGCATGTAATAGGTAATTTTGATTCTAAAAAACATTTTAAGAACATTGGTTTAGCCACATTTTTGAATTGAAGTTTAATTTATGGACTTGCTTTGAAAAGTAGTTACTTACATCATAAGTAACATTTGCAAAACCTAGAATCAAGGCATAACCAAGGTACCTTGCAAGCAAAACACTTCCAAAATGTCATGAGGGGAGAAATTGGAAGGAATTGAGAGTGATTTCAAGCTGTTAGCAGTAGGGAGCATACCATGGCATGTAAGTGAACTTCTCATGTCATGAGAGATTGAATTTCTCATTAGAAGGATCTAGAGGTTTCTAGATCACCCACACATGTTCTATATATTGAGTAGAGGTGATCCAAAGCAAAGGTTGGTGATGATTGAAGGAGAGAGCAGAGATTGAGATTGAAATTTCATTGCTTGCAACTGAATTCGGTTACATCATTTCACTCACTCTCCATCCATTTCCTTGATTGCAATCTCTTCCATGGATGCTAGGGAATGATTCCAGATCATAATCAAAGAGAATTCGTGGCTGATTGGTGTTCTTGAGCTCAGATTTTTCCACCTGCAACTCAGATTCGAATCCAAGAATTGAAGCCATTTCAATCAATTCTATTGCATACAGAAGCTTGGAAGTGATTCACTGAAGGAGTATGGAGCATTTGAGGGCTTTATTTGAGGTCTTGCTACTTCTGTGCACGCGAATTTTTCAGGTTGGTAACCTTTAATCTCTGGCTTGTTTTAGTTAGAATTAAGAGGAATTAGGATGTTAGATGCCTTGTAGAACGGTGTAGGAAGGATTTCAGATCGTTAATTTGAGAATTAGTGACCAATTAGGGATGTTGCCATTTTCGGTTGAGAGTTGGTTCTTGGGAATCTTGAGGATTTAGGTTGAATTAAGGGCATGAATGAATTCGTGAGGAAATTTGGGGCATGTTTCATTAAGGGATCGTGGCCTATGGTGGACTCTATGTTGAACTAGGGTTGTGGAATGGTGACCGGAGAAAGTCACCGGCGATGGTTTTGGGCGTGCAGGTGACCTGAGTTGCATGGATTCAAAAGGAGGAAGATGACTTGATAGCCATCAGATCAAGGTTGGACTTTGACTGGGACACTCATCCAACGGCCACGCGTGCGTTTCATTTTGTGAAGAGTCTGAACTTTAATGAAACGCATCGTTTCATTTAGTTGCTGATTTTGGGCTTAAGGATCCAAGCGCTACTCACACCCCCCTGATGGCCCAAACCCTGAAATGAACTGATTTTCATTACTATCTGCACCACGCGTTTGGTTAGTTTATTTTGATTTTCTTTATTTTTTTTTCATTTTATACATGGTTATTGATAAAATCATAAAAAATGGAAAAATAATTCAATTGATCCCATTCTTTTTGCATTGGATTCATGATAGGATCTAGTATTTTTTAGATAAAAAATATTATTATTTCATGCATTTTATGATTTTAGGGGAATTTTTACATTTTAATTGACATTAAAATAGTCATGTTTGATACTTGATTTTGTGGAATTTTGTGTGATTAATTGGTGATGATTCGTGAGCTAATTTTTTGTATGTGGCTAGCATAGATATGCATGCTCCCCATAGATTTTTCTCACATTTTTGTGATGAATGTAGGTGATAGTTTAGGTTGAAACCTTTAGAAGCTCCATTTTTAGGGTTTATAGTTGATACCTTGTGGTTTAGATTTTATTTGTACAACTAGGTGGATGATTCAACCTCTAATTTTTGTATGGTAGATTCATGATTGAATTAGGGTCCCATAGTTATTTTTGTAGGATTTTACAATTGGTTTTAGTATTTTAGTTAGGATTAACTTTAGTACTAGGTTTTAGGTGATCTTAACTTGCTAACTCAACTAGATTAACTTCTTTAGTTCCCTTAGATTAGGGTGTTGCTTTACTTGTTCTTGGATGATGATGAAGACAAGTAGAAGATGCATTGGATTGCTTGAAGAGTCTTGGATGTGAAGATCTTCCCTTCTTTTGGTGTAGTATTGATTAGGTGTTAAGATTAGGGTTTTGTAGGTAGAGCTTCTAGATAGATTCTCTTCCTTCATAAACATGGATGATGTTGATCACTTCCATTCTTACCTATGATGTAAGGTCCCCTTGCAAAGGCCTCATCCCTCCTTTGGTAGGATGTGTGGCTCTCTACAAGTTGGTAGAACCTTTGAGGGTCCCTTTCTCTGATGATAGGATGCTTAGTGGTGACCTTTGGTCTTCACCCTGCTACCAGTCATCCAAACTTTGCTCTTGATGGATGCATTTTTCTTCCTTGTTAGAGGATGGAGTTCCTTGCTTGAAGATATTAAAGGATGAAGTTGATACTTCTTTGTGTTTGAGGACTACTCTGAGAAGCTGAAGCTTGCAGATGAAGAAGAGCAAGTTGATACTTGTAGAGCAAAGAGAGCTGAAGCTTGAAGACCAAGTTGATACTTGTGAAGAAGATCAAATTGAGATTGAATGAAGAGCTGAAGCTTGAGGAAACAAGTTGATACTTGTAATTGATACATTGAGAGCCTGAAGGAGTTAAGTTGAGACTTGCAGTTAGGAGTGAAGCCTGAATGTGGAATTGACTGAGGAGCTGAGGCTTGGAGAAGAGGGAATAAGTTGATACTTATGTTTGAGGAGTTGAGTTGATCCCTCTGCTTGTATTTTTACTGTATGGCTTTGCTTGCGGGTATTCGGTAGAGCCCAGCTCCCTTGCCTATGTGGTTTGTATTTGCTTGACAGCATGTTACTTCTTCTGTATGATTGCAGTTATTGTGTTTGCTTGATAGCATGTTATTTCTTCTGTATGATTATAGTTATTCATATATGGCTTGAGGTCGAGATGAGCTTGTGGAGGCTGACGCCCCACACACATTTCCTCCCTCACTTGCATTGCATGCATTTTACAGTCGTTTACTGTTTACTGTTTAAGCTGATGCTTTGTCTGTTTCTGTATCATTGACATGATCCCCTAGGAATCTCACTTCCTTTGATAAGGAAGTGATGATTAGAACTTTAGGTTGAAACCTATGCATGATAACTTCTAGGAGTTCCCTGTTTCGAACCTCAACCATAGAATGAATCCTTGGCATGACAACAGTAGGACTTGATAGTCCCCCCTTAGTTGAACCTGTTCGTTCTCTTCTCATCTCAAAACAAATTAAAATACAATAATAAAGGTTAACTGACGTCGTACGTTACGAGCCTTAAGCTATCTGAGAAAGGATTGTTGGAGAGTTTCTTTTCAATGGTCTGGCTGTTTAGTATGGTACCCTTTGGGTGACATGCGACGCATTCACTCTCAGGTCATAGTCTCTAGTGCGATATTGGTTGCAAACATCCATAAAAACAGTTCTTTCGTAAAAGACTGAAAACAAACTACAAACCTTTTTGCCCTGTGGGCCCATAATTCAAAGGAAGCTTTTTTGAAGAAAAGAGTGTCGTTAACTCCCAGTTCTACCGCAAACGGTAACGCCTGAGTCTCCAAAGGTCGAGCTGCATACACCAAACTGCTGGAATTGTCTGTTAACCCTACTCGATAAAACAGATGAATCTGAATCCCCGTAATTCGTATTATCCCGAACTACGTAAGCTCTGATCTCTCATATCTGTTGAGAGTACGTAGGCACAATACTAACGTGTTGGCGAGCCACCTTCCCCCATAACCCGTAGTTAGTCGAACTACGTTGACTCTGATTTCTCATTCTCTGATGAGAATACATAGGCATAAAGTGCGACGCTTTGCCGAGTCATTTTCTTTTCTTTTTTAGACCAGCCTTGATAGATAGATAGATATATAAAACCAACCCGTCAGATAAACACAACAAGCATGGATCCCATCGAGTACGATGGACGTGAGGGGTGCTAATACCTTCCCCTTGCGTAACCGACTCCCGAACCCAGACATGGTTGCGAGGACCTTGTATTATACCTTTTCGTCAGGTTTTTCCGATTGTTTCCTTTCCCGTTCTGAGGGATAAATAATGAAAGGTGGCGACTCTTCTGTTTTGCCGGCACCTTATTTTCGCGGAAGCGACAGCTGGCGACTCTGCTGGGGAATTTCATAGTTTCCTAGGATCCAACGTCCCGTATGCGAGTCAGTTTGGGGATCCAACGTCCCCTGCGAGATTCAATCCTAGCACTTGTATGATTACTTGTTGGGTTGTGTTTATTTATCGCATTTTATTTCCCGCACTTTATTTTCAGTATGATATGATTATCTATGCTGTTGTGGGAGGGGGCATTCTGATGAGTGAGAAGCCAGACCCAGGCTTGAGTGTACTTAGCATTAGTTGTGGAAATTAGTGGGCACGTGCTTGCTTTGCAGGCACTAGTGTCTCATGAAATCCACACTCATACGAGGTTCTCCCGGTTGACTTCTTTTTCAACCCTTTGGGTTGAGGGGGTTGTTGGTTTGGAGGATTGTCGACTCTGGGGACCGATCATTTGGGACTCAGCTAAGTGAGGCCGCTTCATGAGCTGGTGATGCCACACCTTCTGGGTATCGTATCACCCCTCTTGAATGTCTGTGACGCTGATGACCGCATAGGATGCCGAACTTGTGTCAGTTTAGGTCCATACCTGTGAGCAGGGTCGGGTTTGTTGCAGGAAACCTTAACCTTCAGACTACCTGGTTTTCTTGATAGTGAATCAGTTTTGTTGGTACCAGAGGTTCTCATCGTCAGATATATGATTGTTCTTGACAGAGCAGAGTTTTGGTCATGTATCAGAGGATCTCATTATCAGATGTGTATTTGTTCTTGACAGAGCAGGTTTATGATTGGGGTCAGAGGATCTCATCAGTAGGTGTGTATTTGTTCTTGACAGAGCAGGTTTATGATTGAGATCAGAGGACCTCATTATTAGATATGTGTTTGTTCTTGACAGAGAAGATTTATGGCCTCGTATCAGAGGTCCTTGTTATCAGATGTGTGTTTGTTCTTGACAGAGCAGATTTATGGTCCGATATCAGGGTCTTCTTCTCATCAGATCTATGGTTGTTCTTGACAGAGCAGTGTTGTGGTTTTGTTGATACAGAACCTTCATATCTTCAACAGCACAGTTGCCTTGATCTCCTGCTGCATGATTGCATTTTACATTGTTTTGCATACTCATTTGCATTTCATTAACGTGTGTTTGTGTTGCAGGTACCGTTTCCCCCGATTCAGGATTTCTTGCCTTCTATTGTGCTATTATGGGTTCTATGAGGAAGACTGTGGCTTACAAGCTCCCTGCTCCTAATGTTGTTCAGCTGACTGGTTTGATTGCCTTAGCAGATGACTCTGTGAGAGATGAATTCATAAAGTCGTACGGTAAACTGCTCAGTTTGGTTCGAAAACCCTCTGTGTTTGAGTTGAATGGGTTGCACGCCTTGCTGCCGTTCTACGACCCTCCGTTGAGATGCTTTACTTTCCGGGACTTCGTTCTCGCACCCACACTAGAGGAGTATGTTGATTTGTTAGGTGTGCCTATCAAAAGTCAGATGCCCTTTGTTCATATGGATGTCGAGCCTGACCTGGCTAGTCTAGCTCCCTCACTTCATCTGGATGCCTCCGAGTTGGTCTTGTCTAGTTGGAACAAGGTTCCTGGCTTCTCCTTGCAGTTCCTAGTGGGAAAGGCTCAGCAGTGCGCCAAAGACGGATGTTGGGTCGTGTTCAATGCCATCCTTGCTCTGTGCATATATGGCATCATTCTGTTCCCCTATATGCCCGACTTTGTAGACTTCGATGCCTTCCACATCTTTGCTTCAGGAAATCCAGTCCCTACCTTGATAGGAGATGTCTACCATTCCGTCCACTACAAAAACGAGAACAGAAGGGGTAAGAATGTCTCGTGCTGTGTACCCCTGCTCTATAGATGGCTTGATAGTCACCTACCCAAGAAGGGTCCCTCTGCTTCGTCTGCAGCCACAGCTGAGTGGCCTGAGCGTTTGATGAGTCTGTCAGCGGAGGATATTGATTGGTTTGATAGAGATAGGTTAGGTACTGAGATTATCTTCAGCTGCAGCGGATTTCCGAATGTGCCTTTGATAGGCAGGAAGGGTTGTATCAATTATAATCCATCTTTGTTGGTCCGACAGTTTGCTTATGCTTTGAGAGCTCCGCCGAAGGATGAAGAGGTGCAGGAATCTCTGTACCT
Source organism: Lathyrus sativus (assembly GCA_963859935.3). Classification (NCBI taxonomy): domain Eukaryota; kingdom Viridiplantae; phylum Streptophyta; class Magnoliopsida; order Fabales; family Fabaceae; genus Lathyrus; species Lathyrus sativus. The sequence continues at coordinate 577,475,053 of OZ012737.1, forward strand.
CACTGGTCTTCTAGAGGGGGATATGTTATCTAAGCTTCAGCGCGCTTGGGATGGTATCAGTAAGCGAGGAAAGTCGTTGCTGGGAAAAAGTAATAGCCAAACCTACGCTCTGTATGTGACTTGGATCAGAGCCAGAGCAGATGCTATAGGGATGCTGTTTCTTCCTGCCAAGCCAGAAAGCCCTCCATTGATTGAAGAGCCTACCACCATGCCTATTCAGCAGCATAATCAGGTGTTAGCTGAGAGAGATGAGCTGAAGAAGGAAAACAAAGAATTGGAGAAAGAATTGGCTCAACTCAGAAGCGAGAGAAACGAAGTCGTCTATTCCTTCAAAAGGCATACCGAGCTGGTGAACCTGTTGGGGACAGATCTGACTAAGCAGATAGCTGAGCGCGAGCGCATGGGTCGAGACTTCAAAGCTGCCAATGACGTACTGGCCACTAAGAAGCAGCACTTGGACGAAGCATATCGGAGGATATCCAAGTTTAACCAGCATTGGAAGGCCACCCTAGCCAACAGGAAAGAACGGGAGGATAAGCTGAAGCAACAGATTTCCAAGTTGAACGCCCAAGTAAAGGCTGGGGAGAGGAGGTTTGATGAAGAAACCGCTCGCAGATATGCCGCTGAAGGCCAGCTCAACATGGCTCTTGCTAACCTGAAGGAGCGCAAACTGACGTTTGAGTCCAAGAAGCGGAAGCTAGAAGATTGTTTCGGCGAAGGAGCATGGGAAGATTCAGTCGAAGGTCTTCAGTACACCATTATGCAGAGGGAGTTACTCGCTGAAGGGTTGCTCACTCGGCCTGATCATCCAGAAACGAAGGGGTTGTTAGAAGAGTTTCGCGCCCGTGGTCGTGCTTGACTATTTGTATTCCTTTTGTGTTGATCATTATTGTATGCTGACCATCACCAGGCCTGTTGGTCGAGGTCATGTTGTTGATTCCGCTTGTACTCAGTGATGTTATGTACTGCCTTGATGGGCTTTCTTTATATATGAGATGTTATTTCCATGACTGGACTCGGACTTCTTATTATTAGCACTGGCACTCAGGCACTAGGATCGGGGGGAATCTCCCTAACACACAGACACACGTTTGCATTTGCATGAAGCATCTGCATAACAGGCACTTTGTCGTTTTTCTAACCCTTTTGTGTATGCAGGTTATTTCAGGTAGTTCCAGGATTGATCAGAGACCTATCCACCGCTACCTGACCAGAGCAAATCAAGCCAGAGCTATGGAGCAAGTACAGACTGATGTTCAAGAACTCCGCGAAAGGATGGACCGCTTCATGGAGCTCATGCAAGCGGTCGCCAACGGCCATGATCAGCTCAGAACCTTGGTCCAGCCACTGATCTCCAGGGTTGATAGCAATGGTGTACTCCATGGTGGGGCTGTCCCGACCCCTCCACCTGTTGAAACTCCTCAGAATGGCATCCCCGTGACCGGGGGGAATGGCAGTGCCAACGGCAATGTGATAGCTAACATGGGACTCAATGGTAATACAACCGGCGTCGGTAATGGGAACTTCGAAGCTAATGTCAATGTTGGGCTAGGCAACGGCAATGCGGGTGTTGGAAATCTGTTCGGGCCTCAGCTGTGGTTAGAAGACCGTTAAGACGATGTGTTCTCTTAGAGAGGTGCTGAAGGGGAGCGGACTGCTGAAGCACGGCTAAGGTTTAAGGCACTCGAGGATAAGATGAGGAATATTGAGAATCAGAACACCATGCGTGTTGATATGTCCAAGTTGGGACTGATTGCTGATTTCAAGGTGTCTCCCAAGTTCAAGGTACCCGACTTTGAAAAGTACAAGGGCACCACTTGCCCTCGCGTCCATCTAAGATCATATTACCGGAAAATGTCCGCTCACTCTGAGGACGAGAAGTTGCTGATGCACTTCTTTCATGACAGTCTGTCCGAACCCTCCCTCGAATGGTACATGAGTCTGGAACCTACCAGTGTGCGCACGTGGAAGGAACTTACTGAAGCATTTATGCACCACTACCAATATAACAGTGACTTGTCTCCGAACCGAGTCCAATTGCAGAATCTATCGCAAAGGAGCAACGAAGGGTTCAAGGAATACGCCCAGCGGTGGCGTGAGTTAGCAGCTAGGGTTCGGCCGCCGATGGTTGAACGCGAGCTTGTGGAAATGTTCGTAGCCACCCTCCCAGGGGTTTATTATGAGAAATTGGTCAGCAGCATGTCTGGAAGCTTCTCGGATCTCATTATCACGGGTGAGCACGTTGAAAATGGGATCAAACTGGGGAAAATTCAAGGTGATATGTCCTCGGCCAGAGGAGGAAAGAAACCTTATGGTGGCAAAAGACGGGAAGGGGAGACGAGCGTCGTGTCCAACGCTCGAAGAAAAGGCAAAGGCCAGCACCAACAGTTGGCCAGCATAACCATCCCTGTTGTCCCACAACCTCAGCCACAGCAGCAGCAGCAACAGCAGCCGAATCAACAAGGGTACAGAAAGTATCAGAACAGGGCACCTCTGTCGAGCCATCACCTCGAGACACCGCCCATGTCCTATGCTCAGCTGTTACAGACTTTGCTTCAGTTACAGCTAATCCAGAAGAGAACCTTGGCACCCTTGATAGGGGCACCTCCGCCAGGTTATGATGCGAATGCGACTTATGAGTTTCACTCAGGGGCACCAGGCCATACAATAGAGAATTGCAAAGCCTTCAAGCACAAGGTGCAGGACATGGTGGACGCCAAGATCATCAACTTCTCCGATAATATGCCAAACGTCACAAAGAACCCTATGCCGAATCATAGGGGAGGTGGAGTGAATGCCATTATTGAAGACGAGAGCTTGGATTTGTTGACTGACGTCAGAGATCTGAAGACACCGCTTAGCTTCGTTAAAGCTAAGCTGATGAAAAGGGGTTCCTTCCCGGGTTGTGGGGAACTGTGTATGGGCTGCGCGACAAGTCCTGATGGATGTGAACAGTTGATAGAAGGGATTCAAAGTCTGATGACCGAAGGAATCCTACAGTTTAGCCAAAGGGCCGAAAGCGGATCGGGAGAGGTAATGCTGAAGCAAGATGATGAGGTTGCCACCATCACCATCCCTCGTCAGACGATAACTATTTCTGCACCTAGACCGCCCACGATTACCATCACCAAAGCTGGGTCGATACCCTTCGAAAGCACTAATGTTGTCCCATGGCATTATGGGGAAGAAGTCTACTACAACGGACAGAAGATGGAGCTGGAACCATTTGGGTCGTCTGTGGAGAACCTAGTGGGCGTGAGCGGAATTACTCGCAGCGGAAGAGTGTTCGCTCCACCTGAGATTGTGGCGGACAAAGCTGATGCAACTGATAAAGGGAAGAGTAAAGTCGTTGAAGAGACCCCTCGTGGGGTAGAAAAAGAATTACTTGTTAAAGACGTTGAAGAGTTTATGAGGTTGATTAAAAAGAGTAACTACAAGATCGTGGATCATCTCCATCAAACACCCTCGAAAATTTCCATTCTGAATCTGTTGTTGTGTTCGGAGGCACACCGCAACGCACTGCTGAAGGTGTTGAACGCCGCGTATGTACCGCAGGAAATCTCGGTCAACCAGTTAGAAGGGGTCGTAGCCCACGTGAATGCTGGAAATGGGTTAGGGTTCACTGACCTGGAGCTGACGCCGAAGGGGAGGAACCACAATAGTGCCCTGCACATCTCGATAGAGTGTAGAGGAACGATTATGTCTCATGTGTTGGTGGACACGGGGTTGTCACTCAATGTTCTTCCGAAGAAGGCATTAATGAAGTTAGACACTCGCGGAGTGATTTGCACACCCAGTGATCTGGTTGTGAAAGCGTTCGATGGAACCAAGCGTCATGTTTTCGGGGAGGTGACGTTGCCAATCCAAGTGGGGCCGGAAACTTTCGACGCAGTATTCTACATCATGGACATCATGCCCGCCTACAACTGTCTCTTAGGCCACCCATGGATCCATTCTGCTGGTGTCGTGACCTCCACGTTGCACCAGAAGCTCAAGTATGCTGTCGGAGGTAGCATCGTGACTGTTTGTGGCGAGGAAGACATAATGGTGAGCCATTTGTCGTCCTTCAAATACGTTGAGATGGATGGGGAGATCCACGAAACCCTATGCCAAGCGTTCGAAGCTATTAAAGTCAGGGACGTAGCTCCTGCAATCACTGAGAAGCCAGAGATGACTCTCTCTTCCTTCAAGGAAGCCCGGGCCGTTGTCCAAGCCGGATTCACCCCAGGCTGGGGGCGAATTTTGGAGATACCTAACAAGCAAGACAAGTTTGGGTTGGGATACTCTCCGGCGGCTGAGGCCTCCTCTTCTAGCAGTGCGTCACGAGGTAAAGGGCCGATCCAGTTTACCAGTGGCAGGATGATATTTGAAAATGTCAACGCAGTGTCTGAAGATGGCGAAGACAGCGATTGCGACCTGGACTCTTGGATTCAGCCAAGCAAACCAGGCCAGAGCCTCAACAATTGGTCCGTCAGGGATATCATCCAAGTGACAGGCAAAGAGTAATGATTTACTTTCTCCAATTGCTGTACAACCCTATGTCCTACCCGGGGCATAGTGGTTTTATTGTCAGGGCCTTGTTTGGTTATGTACATGCATTTTATCAATAAATCAAAAGGCGTTTTTCTTCGTATTCAAATATTGTGATCTCTGTTAGTCCTGTTTTATATTTGTTTTGAAAAACAATAAAATGGCAATGGGGTTGGTGCTAACCTGCATATCCTTGTTTTAAGCTTAACCCTTGTTATTGCAGGATCCACGTAGCAGATGACATCGACTCTGGACTTTCTACGACTCACTTCGACTTTGATTGCCCGATCTATCAAGCCGAAGAAGAGATTGAGGAAGACGAAGACCTTCCCGAAGAGTTGGCTCGCTTGTTGAAACAAGAGGAGAAAGTTATTCTGCCTCACGAGGAGGAGATTGAGATTGTGAATTTGGGTTCTGAAGAACTAATCAGGAACATCAGGATAGGGGCGGCATTGCAGAGCGATGTCAAGCAGAGATTAGTCGAGATGCTGAGAGAGTATAGTGACGTCTTTGCTTGGTCATATGAGGATATGCCCGGACTTGATACTGACATCGTGGTCCATCACTTGCCGCTGCGAGAAGATTGTCCTCCCGTTAAGCAGAAGCTTAGAAGGACGCGGCCAGATATGGCCGTTAAGATCAAAGAAGAAGTGCAAAAGCAGCTTGATGTTGGCTTCTTAGCGGTCACTACTTACCCTTCGTGGGTCGCCAACATAGTGCATGTACCAAAGAAGGACGGTAAGGTGCGAATGTGCGTCGATTATCGGGATTTGAATAGGGCGAGCCCTAAAGATGATTTCCCGCTCCCTCATATTGATGTGTTGGTCGACAACACTGCTCAGTTCTCTGTGTTTTCGTTCATGGATGGCTTCTCCGGTTACAATCAGATCAAGATGGCGCCGGAGGACATGGAGAAAACTACGTTTATTACACCTTGGGGAACATTTTGCTACAAGGTAATGCCTTTCGGTCTGAAGAACGCAGAGGCCACTTACCAACGAGCAATGGTTACTTTGTTTCATGATCTGATTCATCATGAGATTGAAGTCTATATTGATGACATGATTGCGAAGTCCCAAACGGAGGAGGGACATCTGGTCAATTTGCTGAAGCTTTTTGAAAGGCTTAGGAAGTTTAGGTTGAGGCTGAATCCTAACAACTGTACTTTCGGAGTACGGTCTGGAAAACTACTGGGGTTTATCGTGAGTGAAAGAGGCATCGAGGTTGATCCTGCGAAGATTAAAGCAATACAAGAGATGCCAGCGCCAAAAACAGAAAAAGAAGTTCGTGGTTTCCTGGGCAGAATAAACTACATTGCAAGGTTTATCTCTCAGCTCACGGCCACTGTGAACCGATGTTCAAACTGTTAAAGAAAGATCAGGCGATTATTTGGAACGAGGATTGCCAAAAGGCATTTGATAAGATAAAACAGTATCTACAGGAACCTCCAATCTTGATACCCCCAGTGGCTGGACGACCCTTAATCATGTACTTGACAGTTCTTGAAAATAGTATGGGGTGTGTTCTCGGTCAGCACGACGAGACGGGCAGAAAGGAGCATGCCATTTACTATTTGAGTAAAAAGTTCACAGACTGTGAATCTCGTTACTCGATGCTGGAGAAGACGTGTTGTGCACTAGCCTAGGCTGCCAAACGTTTACGACAGTACATGCTCAATCACACGACCATGCTAATTTCGAAGATGGATCCGATCAAGTACGTCTTCGAGAAGCAAGCGCTTTCGGGCAGGATTTCCAGATGGAAAATGGTGTTGACGGAATATGACATTCAGTATGTTTCCCAGAAGGTCATCAAGGGAAGCGTATTGTCTGAATACCTTTCCGAACAGCCGATCGAGGATTATCAGCCGATGAAATTTGAATTCCCTGATGAGGATATCATGTTTCTCAAAGCGAAAGATTGCGATGAACCGTTGCCCGACGAGGGTCCAGATAGGAAATCCCAGTGGAAATTGATATTTGACGGGGCGGTTAATTCTTACGGAAGTGGCATAGGGGCAATCATCACGACTCCCCACGAATCCCATATCTCGTTCACTGCGAGACTGACGTTTCCAGTCACCAATAACGAAGCGGAGTACGAAGCATGCATTATGGGTCTAAAAGAAGCAATTGATTTGAGAATCAAGAACCTAGACGTATATGGTGACTCGGCACTTGTGATTAACCAGATTAAAGGGGAGTGGGAGACTCGTCAATCGAATTTGGTGCTGTACATGAACTATGCCAGAAGGCTGCTTCTGTTCTTTGATCGAGTGGAGCTCCATCATGTGCCCAGGGTTGAAAATCAGATGGTTGATGCCTTAGCCACGTTGGCTTCGATGTATAAAGTCAATTTTTGGAATGAAGCTCCAAGAATTGTCATCTCTAGTCTTGATAGACCTGCATTCGTCTTTGCGATCGAGGAAGCCTCCGATGGCAAGCCATGGTTCCATGATATCCAGACCTTCCTTATGACTAAGGAGTATCCTGCGGGAGCGTCGACCCGGGATAAGAAGACTCTGAGGAGGCTGTCTAGAAATTTTTATCTCAATCCTGATGGAGTGTTGTATAAAAGAAACCATGATCTCGTGCTACTCAGATGTGTAGATGAGAAAGAAGCGAGTATGCTCATGGAAGAAGTCCATGAAGGCACATTTGGTACGCACGGCGGCGGGCATGCTATGACGAGAAAGATCCTGAGAGCAGGATACTACTGGCTGAAGATGGAGTCGGATTGCTTCAAATTCGCAAAGAGATGTCATAAATGCCAGATTTATGCTGATAAGATTCATGTGCCGTCGTGCCCGTTAAATGTCATGTCCTCCCCGTGGCCGTTCTCCATGTGGGGCATCGACATGATAGGCAAGATCGAGCCCACTGCATCTAACGGTCATCGCTTCATTCTAGTAGCTATCGACTACTTCACCAAGTGGGTGGAGGCAGCCTCATATGCTAATGTGACCAAGCAGGTGGTGGCTAAATTCATAAAGAGGGACATCATCTGTCGTTACGGAATTCCCGAGCGGATCATTACCGATAATGGTTCGAATCTGAATAACAAGATGATGAAGGAGTTGTGCCAGAGTTTCAAGATTGAACACCACAACTCATCTCCTTACCGGCCGAAGATGAATGGCGCTGTTGAAGCGGCCAATAAGAACATTAATAAGATTGTACAGAAGATGGTTGTGACCTATAAGGATTGGCACGAGATGTTGCCATTTGCACTGCACGGTTATCGTACAACGGTACATACATCAACCGGGGCAACTCCTTTCTCACTAGTGTAAGGTATGGAAGCTGTCCTACTGCTAGAAGTTGAGATTCCTTCTTTGCGAGTTTTGGTTGATGTGAAACTCGACGAGGCAGAATGGATTAAGAACCGACTAAACCAACTCAGCCTGATGGACGAGAAGAGGTTAGCATCAATTGCGTATGGTCGTCTGTACCAAAGCCGAATGAAGAAAGCTTATGATAAGAAGGTGCGTCCTAGAAGCTTTCAGACGGGTGATCTCGTCCTGAAGAAGATTCTTTCTCCACACTCCGATCACCGGGGCAAGTGGACTCCCAATTACGAAGGTCCGTACGTCGTCAGCAAGGTCTTCTCGGGAGGAGCCTTGTTGTTATCCACGATGGATGGTGAAGATTTTGCATCCCCAGTGAACGCGGACGCACTAAAAAAATACTTTGCTTAAAGAATGACCCGCTGGAAAGAAAAAAGAATATCCAGGCAAAAATGGGGCATCCTGGCGAACCATAAAAAAGGAAAAAGGTTCGGACAAAAATTAGGGATATAAATGAAAAGAATGTACACCCGCAAAGTCGAAAACCCGGAAGGGCGACTTTGGCAAAAAAGGATATCCCGGTGAATCGAAAACCCGAAAGGGCGATTTAGGCAAAAGTTAGGGATTTGAAAAAGCAAATGACTGCGTTCCGCGTGTGGACTGTATTTGTTTAGTGGTTTGGAAGACCTTAGGGCCGTTTATCTGAATCAATCTCTTCTGAAGCTGAAGCGTCGGAGAAGTATCAAAGTCGAGTGGGTCATAGAGGGATCAACTCATGGTGTTCGTCTACGCCGCATTGCCGACATTTGTGTATATATTGATGTATATTTATGTTTTTGCGCAGCTTCCTCATTCCAGGAGCTTGCATCTGTTGTAAAACATTTTTACCCCTTCAGGGGTTTGTTATCAATAAAATGTATACTGTTCAGCAATTCTGTTTTCCTGTTTAGCATCTATCTGTTTTGTTTGCGAAAAAGAACGCCGATGTTTTTGATAAAATGCGCATACATAAACTTACTGGCCTAGGCCGCTGATTGTTGAAACAATGAATTACTTGAACATTGTCACAAGATGATAACCTTGATAGGTCCCTTTGAGAAGGGTATCTTGTCTGTTTATTTGTGTTGTTGCAGGTGTGGCATATACCAGGCGATACGCCGTATGCATCCCCAAACAGGATGATTCCTTCCTCTCCAGCAAGTTCAGCAGCACCTCCCCGTGGTGTTTGAACATGAGATCGTAAGCATTGATATGTGTCTCCCCAGGCAGAGAAGATGCTCTCCCCAACCAGATGTGTCCTGAAGGATCGTCATCTCCCCAGCTGAGTCATATACTGAAGTGTGTAGCACGCGATAGTGCAAACTGAAGTCTCCAGCAGAATTGAAATTCCCCGCAGAGCTGTATTCTCCCTGGCAAGCAGGATGATTCTTTCTTCCCCAGCCGAGTTTGAAGTCCCCCAAGAGAGCCGAGTCCTTGGAAGCCGTTTGGGCCATGATTGGTTTTCCCTAGTAGAGCGTTGAATAGCTGATGCCGTATTTCCCCACCGGAGTCGTCATCTCCAGGAAAGTTTTGCTGCGAATGCCGTGCAGTTTATTTTTGCGATTGACATCGTTTTCCTCCGCAGCTGTGGTTCGTATGCCCAGATGAGTAGATCGAAGTTCTCGGAGAGCTTTGTTCCCCTGCAGCAGTCGATTGACGGTCGTTTCCCCAGGCGGAGTCCAATTGAGATTGGCGTGGCTTCTTCTCCTCGACAGGATGATTCCTTCCTCCACCAGAGTGGTTCTTTCTCCTTGACAGGAGGATTCTCCCTTCAGCATTTATTTTGCTGATGGGGTCATAGCATCTTGCATGATTGCATAGCATCTACCCTAAACGCGTAGCATTTCCACCGTGTGGAGCATTACGCCGTTGTCGATCATATGCATATGAAACATGAGCTAGGTCGTTACTATGCTTGTTTTGCAGGTGTTCCTCCTCAGAGTCGCTTGCTCAAGATGATTCTTGAATTCCCCCCAACAAAAGTCGTTTGCCCAAGATGATTCTTGAATTCCTCAGCGAAGTTGATGGCTTAAGATGATTCTTGAAATCCCCAGTGAAGTCACCAGAGTTAGTTGCTCGAGTTGATTCTTAGAGTCCCCGGCAGAGTGTTCGCTCAGGATGATTCCTGAAATCTCCGGCAGAGTCGTTGTTCAAGATGATTCTTGGTTTCCCCAGAAGAGTTATTTGTCGAAGATGATTCTTGAGGTCCTCAGCAGAGTTGATTCACCCAGAATGATTTCTGGATCCACGAAACAGAGTTACTTGATAGTTCTCCAGAATCCCCAGCGGAGATGTGTCATCCCCAACATGTTTTCAACAGAGAAGTTGAAATTCCCTTGAAGACTTGATGATTGAAGTCCAACCGCATTTCTCTCAGATGATGCGGAGTGCCTGATGGCAGAAGTTTGGATATCCCTAATTGGTTCATGATCGACCAAGAATTCTATTCCAGACTTACTGACGAAGTCCAGCTGATGCCCAAAAATTTCTTTGAATGCCCGATGGCATGATTAACTTGATTGTTAACCTGAGGAGTCCCGAGGGATCTTGATTCCTAACGGCATGATCGACCATGTATCACCGGTTACCGTGTGACCAATTCCCCAGTAGAGTTGTCGTGCAACTATCATGCTCAGTTTTGAAGATGTTCCTACCAATCAGAGTATCGTTTACCTGTGCGGTTGGCAGATCGCTAGTTACCGTGTAACTGGTGATCCCTTGATGATTTGAGGACGCAATGATATCAGATGAATTAGAGAATCATCCTGACGGAGATTCAAATCAGTATTTCTCCAGCTAGTTGCCGTGCAACTATTATTTCAGTTTCTGAAGATTTGTTCCCATCAGAGTACCGTGTACTTGTGCAGTTGGCAAATTTCCGGGTTTATTGATATTCAACCGCCTTTTACCTTTATTGTTTGAGAACCGCTCGCTTATCACCCAGTCAGGTCTAAGCCGTTTGAATAGGGGCAGCTGTTGCACCCAAAAATTTGCCCAACATTTCTTTACCTAGCTTATGTTTCATTTCATTCACATTAGCATTATCATTTGCATTTCATTGACATGTATGCAGGAGATCAAGAGGTATGATTACCAATTAAGAGCTACACAAGCCTATGAAGCTAGCTAAGGAGCCTCATTCAAGTGTTCAAGGGTTGATATCCTTGTCAGAGAAGTTAAGAGATCCTCAGAGAGAGTGGTTGAAGCCAAAAGTGTGTGCCTCCTAACTTGAGAGTTATGGGGAAGACCATCAGATGATCCTGAGGCCATGAAGTTGGACTTGAGGTCTTGAGACAGTTCATGATAAGTGTTGAAGATCACTTTCAGGCCTAGACAGGTCATTGTGCAAGATTAAGAAAGCTCAGCCATGATTGGTGCAGCGAGGGTTTGACTGGGTCAACCCTAAGTCAACTGAGGATTTGAAGGAGGTTGAGACCTAATTCAAGAGCCATGTGATCATGGATTGATACATTGAGATGTTATAAGTATGATTCCAAGGGTAACTCATCATGATTGAAGAGTTTGAGAAGTTTCAAGCTAGGGTTTCTAAGGCTTGACAGTGTAAAATCCCCTAGTTTGACCCCTATCTTCAAGGCAATTCAGCTCAAGATGTGATTGTCATCTCATATTTCCCCCAACATGATTGTTGTAGAGCATGATCTTAGATTTAATTTGAGTTCTAGAAGTCCTTGATAGGATTTGTAGAACTCAAGTTATGGCTTTGACAAGTTATAGGTCATCTGAGGTATGTGAATTTGGGGACTTGAAAGTTGCCCAACTTGCATCAAACGTTTGCCCTAGAAGGATGATTCCTATGAACTTTTGGCCAGTATGAATGTTGTTACTTATCTTCTTAGCTTTCTATAGAGTACTAGAAGTCCTTGATAGGATTTGTAGAACTCAAGTTATGGCTTTGACAAGTCAAGGGTATTTTGGTCATTTAGAGATTATAGGTCATTCCAAGCATAAGGCCATAACTCCTATTTCCAAGCTTCAAATGGTAAAATGTTCAACATAAAACTTGTTCAAAATGATGTTTTAAGGCTAGTCAAGAGGTCATGAGAGGTTGGAATTTCTTGTAGCTCAAAGTTGCAAAAGTGACCTAAAATAAGGATGATTTTCAAATGAACCAAAGTTGGAAATTGATATTTTTGATCTACATATCCAAACCAAGGCATGTAATAGGTCATTTTGATTCTAAAAAACATTTTAAGAACATTGGTTTAGCCACATTTTTGAATTGAAGTTTAATTTGTGGACTTGCTTTGAAAAGTAGTTACTTACATCATAAGTAACATTTGCAAAACCTAGAATCAAGACATAACCAAGGTACCTTGCAAGCCAAACACTTCCAAAATGTCATGAGGGGAGAAATTGGAAGGAATTGAGAGTGATTTCAAGTTGTTAGCAGCAGGGAGCATACCATGGCATATAAGTGAACTTCTCATGTCATGAGAGATTGAATTTCTCATTAGAAGGATCTAGAGGTTTCTAGATCACCCACACATGTTCTATATATTGAATAGAGGTGATCCAAAGCAAAGGTTGGTGATGATTGAAGGAGAGAGCAGAGATTGAGATTGAAATTTCATTGCTTGCAACTGAATTCGGTTACATCATTTCACTCACTCTCCATCCATTTCCTTGATTGCAATCTCTTCCATGGATGCTAGGGAATGATTCCAGATCATAATCAAAGAGAATTCGTGGCTGATTGGTGTTCTTGAGCTCAGATTTTTCCACCTGCAACTCAGATTCGAATCCAAGAATTGAAGCCATTTCAATCAATTCTATTGCATACAGAAGCTTGGAAGTGATTCACTGAAGGAGTCTGGAGCATTTGAGGGCTTGATTTGAGGTCTTGCTACTTCTGTGCACGCGAATTTTTCAGGTTGGTAACCTTTAGTCTCTGGCTTGTTTTAGTTAGAATTAAGAGGAATTAGGATGTTAGATGCCTTGTAGAACGGTGTAGGAAGGATTTCAGATCGTTAATTTGAGAATTAGTGACCAATTAGGGATGTTGCCATTTTCGGTTGAGAGTTGGTTCTTGTGAATCTTGAGGATTTAGATTGAATTAAGGGCATGAATGAATTCGTGAGGAAATTTGGGGCATGTTTCATTAAGGGATCGTGGCCTATGGTGGACTCTATGTTGAACTAGGGTTGTAGAATGGTGACCGGAGAAAGTCACCGGCGATGGTTTTGGGCACGCAGGTTACCTGAGTTGCAGGGATTCAAAAGGAGGAAGATGACTTGATAGCCATCAGATCAAGGTTGGACTTTGACTGGGACACTCATCCAACGGCCACGCGTGCGTTTCATTTTGTGAAGAGTCTGAACTTTAATGAAACGTATCATTTCATTTAGTTGCTGATTTTGGGCTTAAGGATCCAAGCGCTACTCACACCCCCCTGATGGCCCAAACCCTGAAATGAACTGATTTTCATTACTATCTGCACCACGCGCTTGGTTATTTTATTTTGATTTTCTTTATTTTTTTTCATTTTATACATGGTTATTGATAAAATCATAAAAAATGGAAAAATAATTCAATTGATCCCATTCTTTTTGCATTTGATTCATGATTGGATCTAGTATTTTTTAGATAAAAAATATTATTATTTCATGCATTTTCTGATTTTAGGGGAATTTTTACATTTTAATTGACATTAAAATAGTCATGTTTGATACTTGATTTTGTGGAATTTTGTGTGATTAATTGGTGATGATTCGTGAGCTAATTATTTGTATGTGGCTAGCATAGATATGCATGCTCCCCATAGATTTTTCTCACATTTTTGTGATGAATGTAGGTGATAGTTTAGGTTGAAACCTTTAGAAGCTCCATTTTTAGGGTTTATGGTTGATACCTTATGGTTTAGATTTTATTTGTACAACTAGGTGGATGATTCAACCTCTGATTTTCGTATGGTAGATTCATGATTGAATTAGGGTCCCATAGTTATTTTTGTAGGATTTTACAATTGGTTTTAGTATTTTAGTTAGGATTAACTTTAGTACTAGGTTTTAGGTGATCCTAACTTGCTAACTCAACTAGATTAACTTCTTTAGTTCCCTTAGATTAGGGTGTTGCTTTGCTTGTTCTTGGATGATGATGAAGACAAGTAGAAGATGCATTGGATTGCTTGAAGAGGCTTGGATGTGAAGATCTTCCCTTCTTTTGGTGTAGTATTGATTAGGTGTTAAGATTAGGGTTTTGTAGGCAGAGCTTCTAGATAGATTCTCTTCCTTCATAAACATGGATGATGTTGATCACTTCCATTCTTCCTTATGATGTAAGGTCCCCTTGTAAATGCCTCATCCCTCCTTTGGTAGGATGTGTGGCTCTCTACAAGTTGGTAGAACCTTTGAGGGTCCCTTTCTCTGATGATAGGATGCTTAGTGGTGACCTTTGGTCTTCACCCTGCTACCAGTCATCCAAACTTTGCTCTTGATGGATGCATTTTTCTTCCTTGTTAGAGGATGGAGTTCCTTGCTTGAAGAGATTAAAGGATGAAGTTGATACTTCTTTGTGTTTGAGGACTACTCTGAGAAGCTGAAGCTTGCAGATGAAGAAGAGCAAGTTGATACTTGTAGAGCAAAGAGAGCTGAAGCTTGAAGACCAAGTTGATACTTGTGAAGAAGATCAAATTGAGATTGTGTGAAGAGCTGAAGCTTGAGGAAACAAGTTGATACTTGTAGTTGATACATTGAGAGCCTGAAGGAGTTAAGTTGAGACTTGCAGTTAGGAGTGAAGCCTGAAGGTGGAATTGACTGAGGAGCTAAGGCTTGGAGAAGAGGGAATAAGTTGATACTTATGTTTGATGTGTTAGAAGCCAGTTGATACTTGCTATTGAAGATGATAGCCCTGAAGAGCTGTTGAGGTCTGAGGACTGGGTTGCTGTCCGAGAGTTGCTTTACTGTGAAGCTGTGGAAGCTGTTGATCGGCTTTCTTTCCTGTCTGTTTGCTTTCTGTGCAACTGTATTGAGGTGACTTGTTTGATTTGCTTGATGCATTAGAATAAGTTCATATCTATACTGATGTTAAGCTAGGAGCATGATTGCACTAGAGGTTTAGTTACTCCCTCTGCTTTTATTTTTACTGTATGGCTTTGCTTGCGGGTATTCGGTAGAGCCCGGCTCCCTTGCCTATGTGGTTTGTATTTGCTTGACAGCATGTTACTTCTTCTATATGATTGCATTTATTGTGTTTGCTTGATAGCATGTTATTTCTTCTGTATGATTACAGTTATTCATATCTGGCTTGAGGTTGAGATGAGCTTGTGGAGGCTGACGCCCACACACATTTCCTCCCTCACTTGCATTGCATGCATTTTACAGTCGTTTACTGTTTACTGTTTAAGCTGATGCTTTGTCTGTTTCTGTATCATTGACATGATCCCCTAGGAATCTCACTTCCTTTGATAAGGAAGTGATGATTAGAACTTTAGGTTGAAACCTATGCATGATAACTTCTAGGAGTTCCCTGTTTCGAACCTCAACCATAGGATGAATCCTTGGCATGACAACAGTAGGACTTGATAGTCCCCACTTAGTTGAACCTGTTCATTCTCTTCTCATCTCAAAACAAATTAAAATACAGTAATAAAGGTTAGCTGACGTCGTACGTTACGAGCCTTAAGTTATCTGAGAAAGGATTGTTAGAGAGTTTCTTTTCAATGGTCTGGATGTTTAGTATTGTACCCTTTGGGTGACATGCGACGCATTCACTCTCAGGTCATAGTCTCTAGTGCGATATTGGTTGCAAACATCCATAAAAAACAGTTCTTTCATAAAAGACTGAAAACAAACTTCAAACCTTTTTGCCCTATGAGCCTATAATTCAAAGGAAGCTTTTCTGAAGAAAAGATTGTCGTTAACTTCCAGTTCTACTGCAAACGGTAACGCCTGAGTCTCCAAAGGTCGAGCTGCGTACACCAAACTGCTGGAATTGTCTGTTAACCCTACTCGATAAAACAGATGAATCTGAATCCCCATAATCTGTATTATCCCGAACTACGTAAGCTCTGATCTCTCATATCTGTTGAGAGTACGTAGGCACAATATTGACGTGTTGGCGAGCCACCTTCCCCCATAACCCATAGTTAGTCGAACTACGTTGACTCTGATTTCTCATTCTCTGATGAGAATACGTAGGCATAAAGTGCGACGCTTTGCCGAGTCATTTTCTTTTCTTTTTTAGACCAGCCTTGATAGATAGATAGATAGATAAAACCAACCCGTCAGATAAACACAACAAGCGTGGATCCCATTGAGTACGATGGACGTGAGGGGTGTTAATACCTTCCCCTTGCGTAACCGAATCCCGAACCCAGACATGGTTGCGAGGACCTTGTCTTATACCTTTTCGTCAGGTTTTTCCGATTGTTTCCTTTCCCGTTCTGAGGGATAAATAACGAAAGGTGGCGACTCTTCTGTTTTGTCGGCACCTTATTTTCGCGGAAGCGACAATGCTGAGACAGGAATTGATCAACCTGACCCAGTCAAAGTTAAGGAGTAAAAAGATCACCACCGTGAGGGGATTGAGGAAGTTCATCCGTCCAACACCGATGGTCTTCCTCCAGCATGGAAGTCTTCTAAAGACCATCCCATCGACAATATTCTCGGTGATATCTCAAAGGGAGTGACAACTCAATCAAAGCTAAGTAATTTGTGTTATCACTTTGCTTTCATTTCTCAAGTAGAAACTAAAAACCCAAAAGAGGCATTACTCGATGAACATTGGTTCCTATCAATGCAAGAGAAACTTAATCAATTTAAAAGAAATAAGGTTTGGGACCTTGTCCCTCCTCCGCGAGACCATCGAGTAATTGGCACTCGATGGGTGTTTAGGAATAAACTAGACAAAAACGGATTAATAAATCGCAATAAGGCGTGTTTGATCGCGCAGGGGTATAACCAAGAGGAAGGAATCGACTATGAGAACACTTATGTGTCGTTTCCAGAACTACTCTAGTGGTTAGAATATTGGTAGCACCGACCAAGAGAGGGATAACCCATTAAGTCATCCTCATTTGTTGGATTATTTTCTCATATTTCATATTATCTAAAAAACAATAGCATATAGGTTATTGAAGGAAACACAAAACAATATTTGAAAAAAGGAAGAATCCTCAATTATCACACCAAAAATAATCTACCTAACATATTTCGAGCTTGCTTTCATCAACATATGTGTTTCTATGAACCACTTTATTTGCTTATATGACATTATATCATGAGGGGTGACACCCCAACATAGCCTAGATCCTCAAAGAATGACACTAATTGCCTCTTCAAGAAAACGTCTTCTAAAGACAAATTGTCCATCTTATAAACATAAGACCTAGAGTCTGACTATAAGTTGCTTTGGTGTTAAAACTTAGAGAATATGTCCAAGTATTAGTAGTACGACCAAGGGTTTATGTCCAAGTATTAGTAACACTCATTTCTACAAAGTCTGGTGCACTGGGAAATAACACAATACCATAAACACATAATGCCAATAAGGCACTGAAAACAACCCAACAACCCTCATTGGCATATTTCTGAGCTTTCTCCACCAAGAAGGCCAAGTTATATCTAGAGATTCTGCCTTTGCTGACAACATTATCCACCAACATAGACTTGCTAAAATAAAAAGCAGCAATAAACTTGTCAAAATCTCGACTCTCCTCAGAATAAAAGAAGGGTGTTCCATCTTGGACAGGGATTCCTAAGATATGAGCACACTCCTCTAAAGTGGGAATCAACAAATAGTCTCAAAAGGTGAAATAACACAGAGGTGGGTCATAGAACTGCAACAGATTGTGAATAGCTCTACACTCATAGTCTCTGACATTACGGACAAAACTCAGAATCCTCCGATAATCTCTTCTGAAGACCTCAAGAATACTAGGATCGGACATAGAAATCAGATCAAGAATAACTCCCAACTCTGGTGACGGGAACTTGTATATGATGATCTTCTTTCTGTCAACCTTCATCTTTATAGAAAACCAAATAACTGGAATCAAAGGCGAGATAAGAACCTGAAAAATACATAAACATGCAATGTTTAGATGCAGAATTAATATGCAGATGCACACAAGGGATCAAGGTACCCAATGCTCAAGATAAGTCGATGTGTTATTGACTGAGTAGAACTAGAACTCAGCTCTAATAAGAAACCCAGAAAACCAGAACACTGAGGTGATAGAAAACCAGAACCTAAGATCAAAAGTCTACATTGACGAGAAAACCAAAAAACCGGGTTGGTTGAAAGTCAAGGTTTCCTGCAAAGGTCCTTCCCCTCTCACATGTGGATTCTAGTCTTGGACAGCATGACGATCCTAACAGGTTATCAGTATCATAGACTCTCAGGTCGAGAAACGGTGATACATTTACCATTTCTGGTTTGGCAGAATCATCAATCAAGATGGCTTCAACCGATTTCCCAATGAACTATCTTCAGAGTCGTAAGCTCTCTAAGTCAACAACCTATCATCTGCACCAGACGCATAGGATAGAGTATCTCCAAAGAAAACCTCATATGAACGTGAAATTTGTGTCAACTATAGATGGTCAGACACCACGCAAGCCACACTACTCTCTATTCTAATCCTAAGGGTATACTCAAGCTTGGGTAGTGGGCATATCTCTCCCGGAACAACCCACCCAATAACATAGCAACAACAGCATAATAGGATAACAATAATATGCAATAGTAAAATGCAAATGCAATAATATACAATAATAAATGTACAACAGATACAACATACATATGCACAAATATAAACACCCAAAGAAATAAAACAGACAAACTCTAGGATTGACTCGCATAGGAAACCAGAGTCCCCAACTGTTGCAACTGTTAAAAAAACACCTAGCGGAAGCAAACAGAAGAGTCGCCATCGAACATTATTTATCCTAAAGGAGGGAAATGAAACGATCGAAGAAAACTTGAAGAAAGAGAGAATACAAGGTCGTCGCAACCAAATCTTGGGTTTGGGAGTCGCTTACGCAAGGGGAAGGTATGAACACCCCTCACGCCCGTTATACTCAACGGGATCCACGCTTGTTATTTAATCAAATGGTGTGTTATCTAAAAGCTACTTCTAAACGGAAACGTGAAAGAGGAAAGAGAAAAAGGATACTCGATAGGACATCGACGCCCTATGCCTACGTATTCCCTCGTGCAATGGGAAAGTTAGAGTCAACGTAGTTTGGAAAACTATGGGTGATGGAGGGAAGGTTACTCCCTAAGACATCGTCGTCTTATGCCTACATATCTTCATCTGGTATGAGAAATCAGAGCAGCCGTAGTTTGGCTAACTAAACCACAGGTTGGTTAAGTGTTTTTTATGAGCGACGTTAAGTTTCCATTCCAGCATTTAGGGTCGTGGTCTGTTTGCAGTAGAACAGAAAAATAATGCATCGTTTCTGAAAATGGTGTGACAAAACAATCCCAAAGGATAAAAAGGTTTGAAATTTGTTTATGAGTTTTAATGAAGTGAATTAACTGATTTGAGATTCACGTTGCACTAAATACTATGATATAGGAACGAATGCATCGCATATCGCCCTCAGACGGGACATACACTAAACACTCTAGACAAGTAAGGAGAGACCCCTTACTCATCATTCCCCATATGCTTATGGCTCGTGGCTGTTGCACCCCAAAATTTGACCAACCGGTTCCCATATCTGGTTTATGTTTCGATGCATTTTGCATTCGCATTCGCATACTGCATGCATTGCAATTTTTTCAGTCAGATTGATTTTATCGGGATTACAGCCCCTGGCGTTCCAAGCAGTTCAGGCCGGTTTGAATAAGTGTCTTTTGAGAATTGGTGCTCGTCCCCTGTGTTTTTAGGCCATCTCGGTGCCCGGATTTTGCTATGGTTGCGCAATTATTCTCTAATCGATTTAATCGGCTTCCTGGCATTTTTAGGATTTTCTCTTTTATTGTATAGATTTTTAATGCATTTTAATAGTTTTTTTAATAGATTTACTTGATTTTTTTAGAATTTTATAGATTTTTTTTAATAGAAGTAAATGGATTTTTTAGATTTTTAAATAGAGATTTTCTTTTTTTTAATAGATTTAATAGATTTTTAGCCTATTAGATATTAGTTTTTTTATCATTAAATAGAATAGTTTAATATAGATTTTAAATAGTCTTTTTGGATTTTTTTTTAATAGTTTTTGATATAGTTTTAAAAAAGGGAGGGTATAATAATGTGAGATCTTGATTCTATTAAATAGTGATAAAAGATTTTTTTTTATAGAATTTAATAGGTTTATTATTTTTTTCTAGATTTTAATAGATTTTTTTTATTGATTTTATAGATTTAATTGGAATTTTAGATAGTTTTTTTAGATATTAAATAAATCTTTTTCTGTTTTAATAGGTTAATTAGAGTTAATTTTGTTTTTTAGGATTAATTAGAAGCTTTGATTAGGGTTTTTTATTATTAATTTCGTTTAGTTTTAATTAGGGTTTTCATTAGCATTTAATTAGGTCTTAATTTGAGTCTTAGTCTTAATAGTGGGCCAGGTGTCCGGTAGTCAAAGCCCAGTCATAGAAGTCCAGTTTTGTGCCAAGTGTCCTATAAATAGGGGCCCCACGTGTGGCCTTCGCTCTCTTCCACCTCATCTCTGATTTTCCACTCTCTCTTTCTGCCACCTATCTCCCTCTCTCCTCACACGTGTCCCTTTCTCTCTCTCCCTCAGTGCCACTTGTCTCTCTCTGCATCCACCACCGCCACCCCACCTTGCATGCCCGCCACCTGTACCCCACTCACTACCCCTCGCCGGAGCACATGCAACTGCCACCGGACCACCGCACCTCCGCCGTAACCTCTCGCCGGTAACTGCAAACTACCACCGGAATTGCCAAATCGCCAGAAATTCGTCCAGATTCCTATCTCCTCCATCAATCTCTCACCGGAGATTCAAGACCTCGCCGGAGAATTCATCGGAACCACCGTGTTTTTCCAGAAAACCTTCAACGAGTACGAACATTCATCATCAGTTTTTCCAGATTTCTCTAGATTTCCTCCAAATTTTCCAGAAACATCAAGAACCGCATCAATCTGCAAGCGTCTTCGCCAAGAACATTCATCAAGATCGCTCCAGATTTCAGTTTTCTTTAAGATCTTCACAGATCCTTGCACATTCAACAGAGATCTTCAACGCCGTTCGTCAAATCATCAGGTTTTCTCGTCAAAACATCAAAGTGATCTTCATCGTCCGGCTTCAAGATCCGTAGATCTTCACGCGTCTTTAGCTTCTCCATCTTAATCAGGTGCGTTCAGAAATCAACCCCGTCTTCATAGCATTATCCAGGTTCCTTTTCTTCTTCGCTCTGAACTTGTTAATCTTCGTAGTTGGTTGTTAGCTGAAGAACTAGGTTATGTGTTTGAGCAAGATTAGGTTAGAATCTAGTGATAGGTTGAACATTAGAGAGGTGAAGCGAGGTTTGGTGATGATGAATTGGGAATGGAAACTGATGAAGTTTTGTGTGAGAGAGTTGGTTTCAGTGAGAGAGAGGTTTGGGAAAGGGAGGAGCGCCGTTAGGGTTGGGAGGATGATGAACAGTGGAGGAATGGGAGATAGGATTAGGGTTTTGTTGTTACGGCTGAAAATAGAATGGATTCGGGATCAGGCCCATTGTGATTCTTGCTGATCATACCACTGATTTTCCATGCCCCCCCCCTTCCGTGTGTTTTTTCCTTATGGGCCTAGGCCATTTTTACTACTCACACCCCCAATTGGAGGCCCAATCAAATAACAATGCAAAGCAGTTGCTATTCGCCCCCGTTTGTTCCATTTTTCCTTGTTTTTTTTTCTATTTTGTTTTCTGACTGAATTGGGCCTAATACGCGCTGGATATTGGCACCCCCTCCTGAGCCCAATTCCCTTTTTGAACTGTAAATATTTGCTATTCACCACGCATATTTCTCGTTTTTAATTGATTTTCCTTTATATTTCATGTTTGCATATAGGTTAGTAAATAATTCACAATAAATTGAAAAATGATCGTTTTAGGATGGGATTTTTTTTCCTAGTTTCCTTAGGACCTCTAGAAAATTGTGAAATAATAAAAATATTAATTTCATGCATTTTATTTTATTTTTGGCATATTTCACAATATTATTGCTTTTATTTTGCATTTGTTTAGTACTTAATTTTTCTGAATTTAGTATGAGAGTTTGGTGCATGATTTTTGATTGATTCTTGTGAGGTTGATTAGATTAGGGAAGCATGTACCCTTAGGAATTTTTTCATATTTTTGTGACTAAAATATAGGTTAATTTTAGAGGTAGATAGGAGAGGTATCAGAATTAGGGTTTCACAGCAATTAGGTGCAGTTTAGGGCATAGTTTTGGGGTTTTAAAATTGATTTAGGTCTTAGGGTTTATATGGGGTATAGGGTATATAGTTAATCTCCCTTAGAAAATTATTTAGGATTTTATAGTGAGTATTACTATTTTCTCTGATTTTTGCAAATGGGGTGATATTGGTGTGTTTCCCACTTGGGATGTTGCTTTCTTTGTTGGGTTTTGGGCTATTTCAATTGGGCTTGGGGGCTTTGCTTGTTGAGGCTTATGAAGACCATGGATGATGATTGAAGACAAGGGATAGAGCTTGATGCATGAAGATTCCTTTCCTGGCAGATGGTTTGTGAAGACTTAGGAGATAGGAGAAATAGGGAGAGCTTTAGATTAGAATGATTCCTTCTTACAAACATAGAAAGCATCTTGTGCTTCTATTCCTCCCTATGATAAAAAGTCCTTCTGAGATATCATATCCCTCCTTTGGAGGGATAAGTGGCTTATTTTGGAAGTAGAACTTTGAGGGAACCTTTCTCTTATAATGTAAACACTTATAGGCTTCCTTTGGTTGTCAATAAGCTGTTCAACATTTCAACTTAATCTGTTAAGTGATTCTCTCCTGTGAATGCTTGCCTTGAAGATATAAGTCCATTGAAGATGTAAGGAGTTCATTGAAAGATTGGTGAAGATAAAGCTTGCACCTGTCAAAGCGGGATATCTGTTGGAATTAGGGTTTTGCTGCTGTTTGAAGCTGTTTATTTGTTGGGATTCATTGCTTGCCAGAGCTGGGGTACTTTTGAAGATGTCAGAGCTGGTGTTGTTTGAGCTGCTGCTGTAGGAGCTGGTGTTGCTGTCAGAGCTGGTGTTGGATTTTATTTCCTTTTCTGTATTGTTTGTTGGCCTGTTCAGCTTGCCCCTTAGGTTTGAAGTGAAGTTGTTTCACTTTGCCTATTATTTTCCCAGGTTCGAGGTTGAGTGGGACTCCCTTGCCTCGCTTGTATTGCTGCATCTCATGCATTTTACTGTTTACTGTATATATGATGTTTCTTTTCCGTTTATCCCCTAGGATCTCTGTTTTTCTCTGTGCAAGAGAGAAATATGACAGACATTAGGTGTTAACTCATGCATGACAACATTATGTTAGTTTTGATCCCCATTTTTCAACCATAAGATTTTAGAGTGTCGTTCTCTTCTCATCTTGAAATGATCAAAAATACAATAAGATTTCAGACATCAATAAAAGACAGTTCTTGCATAAAAGACTGGGAACTCATCAAAACGTTATTTTTGTCCGCTTGGACCCATAATCAGGAGAAAAACCTTTTTCAGAAGGATCTAAAAAACAGTCAGACAAATTTATGTCTTCTGTAGCCCGAACTACGTTTGCTCTGATCTTTCATGCTGTATGAAAGTACGTAGGCATAGGATGCCGTATCCTAGCGAGCAACCCTCCCCTCCTTTCCAGTAGGTAGGCGAACTACGTTGACTCTGATTTCTCGTTCCAGACGGGAATACGTAGGCATAAAGTGCGATACTTCGCCAAGTCATTTTCTTTTCTTTTAACCCATACCCTTAGAGTAGATAGAATAACAATCCGTACTAGAAAACAAGCGTGGATCTCGTCGAGTACGAAGGACGTGAGGGGTGTTAATACCTTCCCCTTGCGTAACCGACTCTCGAATCCAGGATTTGGTTGCGATGACCATTCCTTTCCCGTTTTGCGCTAGGTTTACTCTGAGCGTTTCTCTTCCCTCTTGTGGGATAAATAACGCACGGTGGCGACTCTTTTGTCATAGCCGGCGCCGATTTTCGCATTAGCGACAGCTGGCGACTCTGCTGGGGACTCCAACGGTTCCCTACGTGAGTCAATCCGAGCGCTTGTTTTCCCCGTCGTGGATTTTGTATGGATTTACATTTCTGTCTTTACTTTCCGCATTTTTCTTGTCAGCTTTATATTGTTATTGCTGTTGTGGGGATGGGGTGATCTATCGAGAGATAAGCCGGACCTGGGCTTGAGTGCACCTAGATTTAGTTGTGGAAAGTAGTGGGCGCGTGCATTCTTTGCATGTACTAGTGTCCCGCAAAATCCATGCTCGGACGAGGTTCTTCTGGTTGACTTCTTTTTCAACCCTTTGGGTTGAGGGGGTTATTGGTTAGTGGGATTGTCGACTCCGGGGACCGATCATTTGGAAGTTGGCTAAGTGAGGCCTCTTCAGGATATGATGATGCCACACCTTCTGGGTATCATATCATCAGTCTTGAAAGTCTGTGACGCCGACGACCGCATAGGATGCCATACCTTGCGTCAGTTATTAGGACACCTACCTGTGAAAGGGGTTGGGGCATGCAGGTAACTTGACCTCCAGATTACCGGTTTTCTTGATTGAGGGTCAGTGGTGTTTGAGGACAGTGTTACGGGTCTGTTGAGGCCAGATTTTGAGCAGTTTGTGGGTCTATTTGAGACCAGCATGGTGGATTGGGCTTCTCAGCCATGTGCACTTGATCCCTGTTGCATACTGCATTATTGCATACTGCATTGTTGCATACTCATCCTGCATATCATTAACGTGTGTCTGTGCTGCAGGTGCATTTTCATACCTCTGATTCTAGTTGCCCGGATTTCTGTCTGCTGATATTATGGATACCCTGAAGAAGACTGTTGCGTACAGGTTGCCTACTCCAGATGTCTCTGCTTTGCTTGGTTTGATATCTTTAGCTGATGAGGATGTGAGGAGAAGCTTTCGGAAGAGCTATGGGAAGTTACTCCGACTATTTTATAAACCATCCATGTATGAGCGTAACAGATTGTATGCACTTATGCAGTTCTATGATCCCCCGCTGAGGTGTTTTACTTTCCCTGACTTTATTCTGGCTCCGACTATGGAGGAATATGCTGAGATCTTAGAGTTGACCATTCAGAACCGGGTACCTTTCATTCACATGGACGTTGAGCCCAAATTGGAGGATATGGCTCCTGCCTTGCATTTTGACTCTTCAGAGCTGCTGCTGACCTCGTGGAATGGAGTGTCTGGTTTTTCTCTCAAGTTCTTGGTTGGGAAAGCGCAAGAGTATGCCAAGAGTGGATGTTGGACTGTGTTTAATGTTATTCTTGCTCTGTGTATCTATGGCATTGTATTGTTCCCGAACCTGCCTGACTTTGTTGATCTGGATGCGTTCTATATATTTGCTTCAGGAAATCCTGTGCCTACTTTGACGGGAGATTTCTATCACTCATTGCATTATAAGAATGAGAACAGGAGGGGCAAGAACGTCTCTTGTTGTGGGCCTTTACTGTATATGTGGTTTGAGAGTCATCTGCCCAAGAGGGGTATCTTCGCTGAGTCTGTAGATACGGTGGATTGGTCTGAGCGCCTGATGGGACTTTCTTCAGAAGACATTGTCTAGTTTAATAAAGATTTGCTGGGATCTATGATCATCTATAGTTGCGCCGGATATTCTAACGTTCCTCTGATCGGGAGAAAGGGTTGCATTAACTACAATCCTTCATTATTGATCAGGCAATTCGGGTATGCTTTGAAAAGCCCGCCAAAGAAGGAGGAAGTACATGAATCTCTGTACTTCACTGGTGATTTGAAGGGAGAACTACTGTCCAATCTGCAGCATGCTTGGAGAAACATCAACAGAAGGGGTAAGCCATTGTTGGGTAAAAATGATTGTCAAGCCTATCCCCCGTACAAAGCCTGGATCCAAGATAGAGCAAAGCAAGTGCGGATGCCGTTTCCTGCAGTGTTACCTCATGCTCCTCCCGTGATCGAAGAGCCAACTACTGTGCCTATTGAGAGGTATGAACAGGTTGTGAAGGAGAAAGAAGAGATGATGAAAGCCAACGAGAAGCTAGAGGAAGAGCTAATGCAACTCAGGAGCGAAAGGAATGAGGTCGTATATTCCTTCGAGCAGCAAACGAAGTTGGTGAATCAACTGGGCACAGAACTGACTGAGCAACGAAAGAAGCATGAGCGATTGGGGATAGATTTCAAGAGCTCTCATGATATGCTGGAGTCTAAAAAGAAAGCACTTGATATAGCCTACCGGGAGATCTCTGCGTTCAACAAAACCTGGAACGCCACGCTGACCGGCAATAAGGAAAGAGAAGACAAGCTGAACCTGCAGATCTCTGAGCTGGAAGGTTAGTTGAAAGCTAGCCAGAAGAGGTTGGAAGAAGAGGTTTCGCGGAGGTATGATGTCCAGAATTCCTTGAACAAAGTCATCAAGCGCAAGAAGGAGTCTCCATCTCAGAAACGGAAGCTAGAAGATTGCTTTGGGGAAGGTGTTTGGGAGGAATCCATTGGTGATCTCCAGCGTGTTGTCAGGCAAAGAGACTCGCTCGTCGAAGGGTTGCTTGCTCAGCCAAATCACCCCAAGACTAAGAGATTATTATAGGAGTACCAGGCATATGGTCGCACTTGACTATCTCATGTATTGATGTGTATGCTTTATTTGCATTGTGCTGGCCATCACCAGGATTGTTGGTTGAGGTCATGCCTTCCTATTGTACGCTCAGTAATACTGTATTCCTGACTTGATGGGCTTTTCTACAATATATGAGATGTTTTCTATGATTGGGTTTCGAGCTTCTTATTGCTATCACTGTCACTGCACTAGCACTTTGGCACTAGAATCAGGGGTTGATCTCCCTAACGCACAGACACATTTTGCATTTGCATATCCATTTTGCATTACCAGTTACTTGTTGAACTTGTATCTCATTTCCTGCATCTCCAGGTTGTCCAGGATTGACGAACAAAGAGTCCACCGCTACTCAACCCGAAACAACTGCAAGAGAATCATGGATCAAGTCCAAATGGAGATGCAGGAAATTCGCGAGAAGTTGAATCTGTTCATGCAGGCAATGGAGAACATCGCTAAGGGCCAGGAGAGCCTTCAGACTTTGGTACAGCCGCTGCTGACGCGGGCTAATGGGAACGGCAACAATGACCACAACTCTGCGCACGTTGAGACTATTCCGGAAGATGGGCCCCCTACGCCCGTGGTCCCACCTGTAGTGACCCCACCGATAGTGGTTGTGAACAATGACGTTGGCGCTGGCAGCAGCAACGCAGGGAATGGAAATGAGACTGTTGTTAACCATGGTGGATTTGGTGACGCCAACCAAGGCAGCAGTAATAACAATGGCGGTAATGGTTTTGGCAATAATGGTTTCGGTTATAACGATCAGGGATTTGATTACGTCAATCAGGACGGGAAGTTCGGCTTCAACGCTCAGGGTTTCGGTTATGACGGTTTTGGTAACGCTAACCAAAGGTATGGTGGATTTGGCAATATGAATGGTGCTGGAGTGATTCCTGTCAACGCTGGGTTTGGACCTGTTAGGGTTAACCAGGGTTTCGGTAATGGGGGACGGGGTCCCATGATCAATCAGCAAGGGTTTGGTCGCAACGCTGGTTACGACGGGTATGGAAATGGAAATGTAAATTGGGGCGAAGACTGCCAGGAGGACGCCTTTTCTAGAAGAGGCATGGGATTTGAAGGACCTGTTGATCCTGTACAGAGGATCAAGATGCTTGAAGAACAGATGAAGGGGGTAGTGAATCAGAACTCCATCGGTTTGGATATGACTACAATGGGCTTGGTACCAGGACTGAGGGTGCCGTTGAAATTCAAGGCTCCCACTTTTGACAAGTACAAAGGGGACACCTGCCCTAAAGTCCATGTTCGCTCTTACTACAGGAGGATGTCCGCGTATTCAGATGACGAAAGGATGCTTATGCATTTCTTTCAGGACAGCTTATCAGGACCTTCGCTTGAATGGTATATGGGGCTGGAGCCCACGCAGATCAAAACCTGGAAGCAACTGGCGGATGCTTTCGTGACCCATTACAAATACAACAGCGATCTGGCGCCAAACCGGGTCCAGTTGCAGGGTTTGTCACAGAAGAATGGTGAAAGTTTTAAAGAGTATGCACAAAGATGGCGAGATATGGCAGCGAGGGTGCATCCTCCTTTAATTGAAAGGGAGATGAATGATATGTTCATTGGGACATTTACAGGGCTGTTCTATGAAAAATTGTTTAGTGTGTCATTGAGCAGTTTCTCAGATTTGATTCTTATGGGGGAGATGATTGAAAACGGGATTAAAGTTGGAAGGTTCCAAGCCAGCGAGTCTACTTCAATAGGAGGTTCCAGAAAAGCATTTGGTGGTAGACGACAAGGTGATTCTAGTGCCGTGTTCGGTGGCAGGGGCAGGGGCAGAGGAAGACATCAGTATGTTCAGCCGCAGTAGATAGCTAGTGTCACTATCCCGCTTCCTCAACAAAGACAGCCACAACAACAACAACCGCAGCAACAACAAGGACAGAATCCTGGCCAGTGAAGGGTACAGAATGCGAGACCGAAAAGAGTGTTCGACGCACCTCCTTCCACGTATGCAGAACTCCTCCAGACTCTGCTAGGTTTGAACTTGGTCGAAAAGAGGACTTTGGCACCGCCTACTGGGGCAGTACTCCCTTACGGGTACGATGCCAACAAGCATTGCGAATTTCATTCCGGGGCACCCGGGCATGATATAGAAGCTTGTCAGGCATTTAAACATAAGGTTCAGGATTTATTGGATAGCAAAGCTATTAACTTTGGACAGGCAGGTCCAAATATAGTACAACAGCCTATGCCCAATCATGGGGCAAACGTCATCCTGACAGAAGAGAATCTAAATCTAGTGACGGATGTCAATGAGCTGAAGACACCGTTGGGCGAGATCAAAAGCAGGTTGCTAAAGGGGGGTGTATTCCTGGGGTGTGATGAATTTTGCTTGGATTGTTGGATACAGCCAGAGGGTTGTAATGAGTTGAAGCGGGGCATTCAGGCCATGATGGATGAAGGTACCTTGCAATTTGATAGAACCGAGGCTGAAAAGCCTGTAGAAGCATTGTGTTATGAGCAGAACGATGTCGCTACAGTGACAATTCCGAGGAAAACAATAACGATAACGGCGCCCGCCAGGCGGCCAACGATCACAATTACTAAAGCAGGACCGATCCCTTTTGAGAGTACTAAGGCCGTGCCGTGGACTTACGGGTTGGAGGTATATTGCGATGGTAAGAAAATTGAAGTCAATGGACAACCAGCTGGGGTTGTAGACAATGTTGTCGGAACAGGGGGTATGACCAGAAGCGGAAGAATCTTCACGTCACCCGAGGTAGAGGCGGAAAGATTAGCCAAGGGTAAAGCCAAGGCAACTGAGGGTGGTCCTTCGCATTCGAATGAAAAGGAAAGTCACTTAAGGATGTGTAAGAGTTTATAAGGCTCATTCGTAAAAGTGATTACAAAATCGTTGAGCACCTCCAGCAAACGCCGTCAAAAATTTCCATCCTATCATTGCTGTCATGTTCCGAGGCCCATCGGAACGCTTTGCTGAAGATTCTAGACACGTCGTTCGTTCCTCAAGAAGTTTCTGTTAACCAGTTAGAAGGGGTGATGGCGCATGTCAATGCGGGGCACAGTTTGGGCTTCACAGATTTTGATTTGACTCCGAGAGGACGAGAGCACAATATGGCATTGCATGTGTCAGTTGAATGCCGGGGCACGGTCATGTCCCATGTTTTAGTGGACACTGGATCTTCCCTGAATGTGCTACCGAAAAAAGCCATGATGAAGCTGGATATCAGGGGGATTATCTGCACGCCCAGTGACTTAGTGGTGAGGGCGTTCGATGGAACGAGGAGGTTGGTTTTCGGATCAATAATATTGTCATTGTAGGTGGGGCCTGAAATACTTGAAACTGAGTTCTATATAATGGACATCCAGCCAGCGTATAGTTGTCTTCTTGGGCACCCATGGATCCATGCTGCCGGGGCAGTCACGTCCACGTTACACCAAAAGCTGAGATATATGGTTGGGGATAGTGTCGTCACGGTTTGTGGAGAGGAAGATATTTTGGTTATCCATTTGTCTTCATTCAAATATGTGGAAGTCGACGGCGAAATACATGAGACACCTTGTCAAGCCTTTGAGGAGTTGCGAATTAAGGACAAAGCTCCGGTGCCAAGTAAAGTATCAGATGTGGCGGTGTCATCCTACAAAGAGGCTCAGGCTCTAGTGCAGGCAGGCAAAGCCAAGGGATGGGGTCAGGTGTTGGATATTCCCGTGAAGAATGACCGGTTCGGGCTTGGATATCATCCTTCGTCATCAGCATCCTCTTCAGGAGCGCCCAAGTTCAGGGGGCCAATAACCATCACACCAAGCGGGGTGAGCTTCGAGACTATCAATGCTGTTTCCGATTCTGAAGAAGGAGATAGCGACTGTGATATGGACGCGTGGATCAAGCCAAGCGTACTAGGACAAAGTCTTTGCAATTGGTCTATCCGGGAAACTGTTCCTGTGACAACTAAACAGTAATGATTTGTTTTCTTAATTGTTGAATAGTCCTGTGTCCTACCCGGGGCATAGTGATTTTGCTTAGGGCCATTTGGTTATGTACATTACATTGTTTAATCATGAAATAAAGGCGTTTTTCATATACAAATGTTGTGATCCCTGTTTTTTCCTGTTTTTATCTTTTACAATAAAATGGCAACGTGGTTATTTGCTTTGTATGTGTTTTGAAGCATTTAACCATTTCCTTTGCAGGATTACTATTTCAGATGACATCTATGAACCGCCTATGACTCACTTCAACTTCGAGCACCCGGTATTTCAGGCTGAGGAAGAAATTGTTGAAGATGGCGACGTACTAGAGGAGTTGACCTGGTTATTGAAACAAGAAGAAAGAATCATTCTGCCTCATGAGGAAGTCATTGAGATTATCAACTTAGGGTCGGAAGGGGTTGAGAAAAACATCCGTATAGGGGTTGCGCTGCAGAGCGACATCAAGCAAAGGTTGGTTGAGATGCTCAAAGAGTACAGTGATATATTTGCTTGGTCGTATGAGGATATTCCTGGGTTGGATACGGATATGGTTGTTCACCGTCTGCCACTGCGAGAGGAATGCCCACCTGTTAAGCAGAAACTCCGAAGAACCCGACCGAACATGGCTGTGAAGATTAAGGAGGAAGTTCAAAAATAGTGGGATGATGGTTTCCTAGCTGTTACAAAATATCCCTCATGGGTCACTAATATTGTGCCAGTACCAAAGAAAGACGGTAAAGTGCGAATGTGTGTAGATTACCGTGATTTGAATAGGGCGAGCCCAAAAGATGACTTTCCACTGCCTCACATCGATGTGCTGGTTGATAACACTGCTCAATTCTCCGTATTCTCCTTCATGGATGGCTTCTCGGGCTATAATCAGATCAAAATGGCGCCAGAAGACATGGAGAAGACTACCTTTATTACTCCCTGGGGAACATTTTGTTATAAAGTGATGCCCTTCGGATTGAAGAATGCTGGGGCAATATATCAACGTGCTATGACGACTCTCTTTCATGACATGATGCATAAAGAGATCGAGGTTTATGTTGATGATATGATTGCCAAATCCCAGACGGAGGAGGAGCATTTGGTTAATCTGCTGAAATTATTCAAAAGGCTTTGGAAGTTCAGGCTGAGACTGAACTCTAACAAGTGCACCTTCGGGGTGAGATCGGGTAAACTACTGGGGTTTATCGTGAGCGAAAAAGGAATAGAGGTTGATCCTGCGAAAATAAAAACAATACAAGAAATGCCGCGCCCAAAAAAGAAAAAGAAGTGCGTGGATTTTTAGGGAGGTTGAACTACATCGCCCGGTTCATATCTCCCTTAACTGCGACGTGCGAGCCGTTATTCAAGTTGTTGAAAAAAGACCAGGTTGTGACCTGGAATGAAAATTGTCAAAAGGCGTTCGACAAGATAAAAGAATACTTGCAGGAACCTCCTGTTTTGATACCCCCAGTGGCCGGGAGACCATTGATTATGTATTTGACGGTTCTTGAGGAAAGTATGGGTTGTGTTCTCGGTCAACACGACGAGACAGGACGTAAAGAGCATGCGATATACTATTTGAGTAAGAAGTTTACCGACTGTGAGTCCAGATACTCAATGCTCGAGAAAACATGTTGCGCGCTAGCCTGGGCCGCCAAACGTTTGAGGCAATACATGCTAACTCATACAACCCTGCTCATTTCAAAGATGGATCCAATCAAATACGTGTTTGAGAAGCAAGCACTCTCCGGAAGAATTTCCCGATGGCAGATGGTGTTAACCGAATATGATATTCAGTATGTCTCGCAAAAGGCTATTAAAGGTAGCGTTTTATCGGAGTACCTTGCGGAGCAGCCTGTTGAGGACTACCAATCGATGAGGTTTGATTTTCCTGACGAGGATATCATGTACCTGAAGATGAAAGATTGTGAAGAACCGTTGCCGGACGAAGGACCAGAGTTGGGTTCCAAGTGGCAGTTGATATTCGACGGAGCTGTAAATTCCTATGGTAGCGGAATAGGTGCAATTATTACTACTCCTCAAGGGTCGCACATCCCCTTTACGGCCCGATTGACCTTCCCCGTTACCAATAATGAGGCTGAATACGAGGCTTGCATCATGGGTCTGGAAGAGGCTATTGATTTGCGAATCAAACATCTGGATGTATACGGAGACTCAGCTCTGGTGGTGAATCAGATTAAAGGAGAATGGGAGACACGTCAGCCCAATTTGATACCATATATGAATTATGCAAGGAGATTGTTGCCTTTCTTTGACAAGGTGGAATTGCATCATGTGCCGCGAGCAGAAAATCAAATGGCTGACGCCCTGGCGACATTGTCTTCCATGTATAAAGTTAACTTCTGGAACGAGGCTCCCCAGATTGTTATCTCTCGGCTTGATAGGCCCGCTTTCATATTTGTTATTGACGAAGCATCCGATGATAAACCCTGGTATTCTGACATCCAGAACTTCCTGAAGAACAAGGAGTATCCGGCTGGGGCATCCAGTCGAGATCAGAAGACTCTCAGGAGATTGGCTGGCAATTTCTATTTGAATCCTGACGGTGTTCTGTACAAATGAAACCACGACTTGGTGTTGTTATATTGTGTAGACAAGAAAGAGGAAAAGTTGCTCATGGAAGAGATACATGAGGGTACGTTTGGTACACATGCTAGTGGGCATGCTATGACAAGAAAGTTGCTACGGGCAGGTTATTACTGGCTAACTATGGAAACAGACTGTTTCAAGTTTGCAAAGAGGTGTCATAAATGCCAGATTTATACGGATAAGGTCCATGTACCCCTAAGTCCTCTGAATGTGATGTCATCACCGTGGCCGTTCTCGATGTGGGGGATTGATATGATTGGAAAGATCGAGCCCACGGCATCCAACGGACACCGGTTCATCTTGGTGGCAATTGATTACTTCACCAAGTGGGTGGAAGCAGCATCATATGCCAATGTCACCAAACAAGTGGTCGCCATATTTATCAAGCGAGATATTATCTGCAGATATGGAATCCCAGAGCGGATTATCACCGACAACGGTTCGAATTTGAATAACAAGATGATGAAAGAGTTGTGTCAGAATTTCAAGATTGAACATCACAACTCTTCTCCTTACCGACCCAAGATGAATGGCACTGTTGAAGCGGCCAACAAGAACATAAACAAGATTGTTCAGAAGATGGTTGTGACCTACAAGGACTGGCACGAGATGCTACCTTTCGCTTTGCACGGTTATCGTACGATGGTACGCACATCAACCGGGGCAACCCCTTTTTCATTGGTATATGGAATGGAGGCAGTACTACCGTTGGAGGTCGAGATTCATTCCTTGAGGGTTTTACGAGATGTCCAACTTGATGAGGCAGAATGGGTTAAAGATAGACTGAATCAGCTCAGCTTAATGGATGAGAAGAGGCTAGCTTCTCTCGCATATGGTCGGTTGTACCAGAGCCGGATGAAGAAAGCGTATGATAAGAAGATACATCCTAGAAGCTTTCAGACGGGCGACCTTGTGCTGAAAAGGATTCTCCCGCCACAAACAGACCACAGGGGCAAGTGGACCCCTAATTACGAAGGGCCCTACGTTGTCAGAAAAGTCTTCTCTAGAGGAGCCTTGCTACTATCTACCATGGATGGTGAAGACTTTACGTCGCCTGTGAATTCGGACGCAGTTAAAAAATACTTTGCTTGAAAGTGACTCGCTGGACAGTAAAAAGAGGGTCCAGGAAAAAATGGGGCATCCCGGCAAACCATAAAAAATGAATAAAAGGTTCGGGCAAAAGTTAGGGATAAAATTGAAAAGATGTACACCCGCGAAGTCGAAAACCTGCATTGGGCGACTTCGGCAAAAAAGGGTATCCTGGTGAATTGAAAACCCGCAAAGGGCGATTCACGCAAAAGTTAGGGATTGGAAAAAGCAAATGACTGCGGTTCAAATTTGAGACTACATTGCTTAGTGGTTTGGGAGTACCTGAGGGTTCGTTTATCCGACACAATCTCGTCCGAAAAATGGAATACCGGGAAAGCGCCAGAGTCCGACGAGTCATAGGAGGATCAGCTCGTGATGTTTGTCTGCACCACGTTGCCGACAGGTGTACAAATTCAAGTTGTATTTTTATGCTTTTTGTGCATATATGTATGTGTGTGTGCGTAACTTCCTCTTTTCAGGAGTTGCATCCGATGTACAAAACTTTGCCTATTCAGAGGCCTGTTATTAATAAAACATGTTATTCAGCATTTGATGTTTGTGCTTTACTGTTTTGTATGTGGAGAACGCCAATGTTCCGATGAACTTGCATGTGCATAACTTTGCTGGCCCTTGCCAATAATTGCTAAAACTTCGAATTGACTGAAGTAATGTCACGGACACTAACCCGAATAGATTTGGTTGTATAGATTTGTCTTGTCTCATTTGTGTTTTGCAGGGTTCTCACCTTTGAAGCAAACGATCAGGAAATTGTGGCCCTCAGCCGGAGGCTCGTGATGAAAGACTTGATTTGGTGTGACGCTAATCCCCATGCAGGTTGCGCCTCACCCCAGAAATTGAAATGATGTTATCCCTTACCGAAGAGGGATCACTCTCCCCAGCTAGTCGCAACTTACCCCCACAGGGTATCCCCAGCAAGGCAGAATCAGTGTCTCATGCAGAGGTTATACTCCCCAGAAAGTTGAAGATGTGCGCGTTCAATCCCCCGCTGGGAGGATTTCCATGGCGCGTAACCAAGATAGTAAGTTCAGAAGGATTATCCCCACCGAGGATGGTTTTCTTTCTCCCCGTAGGGCGTCATGCCTTCGTCAGGATGATTAGCCCCAGCGGGGTGGTAGCTCCGAGTTCGTAAACTGTACCCAGACAGTTGTCTCCCAGAAGGGTTGCTTCTCCCCCCAGTTGAGTTAGTCTTTCCAGCAGGTGTTATTCTTTCCTCCCAGTGGAAATTGATATGTAATATCTCCTCGGTAGAGTTGGTTGTGTCTCCGGCATTTATTTTTCCAGAATATTTCGCGATATCTGTTCATCCCCAACAGGGTGGTATTTGTCCTCAACGGCCGTGTTGAAGCAAGCTTATCAGAGCTCCCCAGCAGCCTGAACCTGCATTTGCATTTGCATACATTATGATGTTTGCATTTACCCAAAAAAACGCGTAGCATTTCCATGCCGTATGGAGCATTACGCCATTGACAAACATACGCATTATGAAACATAAATCAGGTTGGTTAACCTTTTGCTTTTCAGGTGTGTTTCTCAACAGGAGTATGGGGTTCTATCTCAGATCTATTACCAGATGATCGAGGTCTCGCCGTGAGACATGTGATGATGCAGTTCTTGTTATCATTCCCCACAGAGTTACGGGTTGAAGTTTCTCTTATCCGACCAGCGGAGTGTTTTTCTTCAGGTTTGCTGTTGCGGCAGCATTTCAGGGTTTCATAAATCAAGATTTCAGAAGCGGTCACTTGTTGTCGAAACGGGTGTCGGAAAGTTATTTTCAGAATATCCCTAGTGGAGTTAGCTACTACCACGAACAGGCTAGGAAGCTATATCCAAGGTTATATTTTCCCGTATGAAGCAAGCGGATAAACTTTCTTGTATGAATCAGGCAGATGTGTTATGTTTTCCCGTAAGAATCAGGCGGATGAACTTTCCTGTATGAACCAGGCAGATGTGTTACGTTTTCCCGTAAGAATCAGGCGGATGAACTTTCCTGTATGAACCAGGCAGATGTGTTATGTTTTCCCGTAAGAATCAGGCGGATGAACTTTCCTGTATGAACCAGGCAGATGTGTTATGTTTTCCCGTAAGAATCAGGCAGATGAACTTTCCTGTATGAACCAGGAAGATGTGTTATGTTTTCCCGTATGAAGTAGGCGGATGAACTTTCTTGTATGTATCAGGCAAATGTGTTGTATTTTCCCGTATAAAGCAGGCGGATGAACTTTTCCTATATGAAGCAAGCAGATGGATTTTCCCGTATGAAGCAGACGGATGAATTTTCCGGTACCCAGATAGATGATGATCCCGTGGTAGACAGAGTATGTGAGTTGTGTTCCGATAATTGACAAAAGTATTTCCCCCAAGGAAGTCACTGTGATTTCCTCGCGTTATTGTCCCCAGTAGAGTCTTCTTCAGAGTCGTTTGTGGGATGGGGCCAACGGAGGTAGCTACTGCAGAGGTAGGCAGAGAAACGATATTCAGATGGTTTTTCCCGTATGAAGCAAGCGGATGAATGTTCAAACCGAATTGTTTCCCCGGCGAAGTCGTCAGGATGTTGCTGTGTGGACAGAATATGGACAAAGTTCTATCCCTGCGGCAATAGAATCTTTTTTCAGGCTGATGAAAATAATCTCCAGCTCGGTCGCTAATTGATCAATTTGTTGCCGTAACAACCAGATCCCGTCAGCGGATGATGTTGTCCAAGCAGTTGGTGCAGTTTATTTTTGCAGTTGGCAAATTTCCGGGTTCTTAGTATTCAACCGTCTCGTACCTCGATTGTTTGAAGGTCGTTCGCTCTTCACCCAGTCGGGTCCAAGCCGTTTGAATAGGGGCAGCTGTTGCACCCCAAAATTTGACCAACCGGTTCCCATATCTGGTTTATGTTTCGACGCATTTTTCATTCGCATTCGCATACTGCATGCATTGCAATTTTCTCAGTCAGATTGATTTTATCGGGATTACAGCCCCTGGCGTTTCAGGCAGTTCAGGCCGGTTTGAATAAGTGTCTTTTGAGAATTGGTGCTCGTCCCCTGTGTTTTTAGGCCATCTCGGTGCCCGGGTTTCGCTATGGTTGCGCAATTGTTCTCTAATCAATTTAATCGGCTTCCTGGCATTTTTAGGATTTTCTCTTTTATTGTATAGATTTTTAATGCATT
This sequence comes from Lathyrus sativus, assembly GCA_963859935.3. NCBI lineage: Eukaryota > Viridiplantae > Streptophyta > Magnoliopsida > Fabales > Fabaceae > Lathyrus > Lathyrus sativus. Next base: position 577,512,470 of record OZ012737.1, read on the forward strand.
TTAATAGTTTTTTAATAGATTTACTTGATTTTTTTAGAATTTTATAGATTTTTTTTTAATAGAAGTAAATGGATTTTTTAGATTTTTAAATAGAGATTTTCTTTTTTTTAATAGATTTAATAGATTTTTAGCCTATTAGATATTAGTTTTTTTATCATTAAATAGAATAGTTTAATATAGATTTTAAATAGTCTTTTTGGATTTTTTTTTAATAGTTTTTGATATAGTTTTAAAAAAGGGAGGGTATAATAATGTGAGATCTTGATTCTATTAAATAGTGATAAAAGATTTTTTTTATAGAATTTAATAGGTTTATTATTTTTTTCTAGATTTTAATAGATTTTTTTTATTGATTTTATAGATTTAATTGGAATTTTAGATAGTTTTTTTAGATATTAAATAAATCTTTTTCTGTTTTAATAGGTTAATTAGAGTTAATTTTGTTTTTTAGGATTAATTAGAAGCTTTGATTAGGGTTTTTTATTATTAATTTCGTTTAGTTTTAATTAGGATTTTCATTAGCATTTAATTAGGTCTTAATTAGAGTCTTAATCTTAATAGTGGGCCAGGTGTCCGGTAGTCAAAGCCCAGTCAGAGAAGTCTAGTTTTGTGCCAAGTGTCCTATAAATAGGGGCCCCACGTGTGGCCTTCGCTCTCTTCCACCTCATCTCTGATTTTCCACTCTCTCCTTCTGCCACCTATCTCCCTCTCTCCTCACACGTGTCCCTTTCTCTCTCTCCCTTAGTGCCACTTGTCTCTCTCTGCATCCACCACCGCCACCCCACCTTGCATGCCCGCCACCTGTACCCCACTCACTACCCCTCGCCGGAGCACATGCAACTGCCACCGGACCACCGCACCTCCGCCGTAACCTCTCGCCGGTAACTGCAAACTACCACCGGAATTGCCAAATCGCCAGAAATTCGTCCAGATTCCTATCTCCTCCATCAAAATCTCACCGGAGATTCAAGACCTCTTCGGAGAATTCATCGGAACCACTGTGTTATTCCAGAAAACCTTCAACGAGTACGAACATTCATCATCAGTTTTTCCAGATTTCTCCAGATTTCCTCCAAATTTTCCAGAAACATCAAGAACCGCATCAATCTGCAAGCGTCTTCGCCAAGAACATTCATCAAGATCGCTCCAGATTTTAGTTCTCTTTAAGATCTTCACAGATCCTCGCACGCTCAACAGAGATCTTCAATGCCGTTCGTCAAATCGTCAGGTTTTCTCGTCAAAACTTCAAAGTGATCTTCATCGTCCGGCTTCAAGATCCGTAGATCTTCACGCGTCTTCAGCTTCGCCATCTTAATTAGGTCGTCCAGAAATCAACCCCGTCTTCATAGCATTATCCAGGTTCCTTTTCTTCTTCGCTCTGAACTTGTTAATCTTCGTAGTTGGTTGTTAGCTGAAGAACTAGGTTATGTGTTTGAGCAAGATTAGGTTAGAATCTGGTGATAGGTTGAACATTAGAGAGGTGAAGCGAGGTTTGGTGATGATGAATTGGGAATGGAAGCTGATGAAGTTTTGTGTGAGAGAGTTGGTTTCAGTGAGAGAGAGGTTTGGGAAAGGGAGGAGCGCCGTTAGGGTTGGGAGGATGATGAACAGTGGAGGAATGGGAGATAGGATTAGGGTTTTGTTGTTAAGGCTGAGAATAGAATGGATTCGGGCTCAGGCCCATTGTGATTCTTGCTGATCATACCACTGATTTTCCATGGCACCCCCCCCCCCCCCCCCTTCTGTGTGTTTTTTCGTTTTGGGCCTAGGCCATTTTTACTACTCACACCCCCAATTGGAGGCCCAATCAAATAACAATGCAAAGCAGTTGCTATTCGCCCCCGTTTGTTCCATTTTTCCTTGTTTTTTTTCTATTTTGTTTTATGAATGAATTGGCCCTAATACGCGCTGGCTATTGGCGCCCCCTCCTGAGCCCAATTCCCTTTTTGAACTGTAAATATTTGCTATTCACCACGCATATTTCTCGTTTTTAATTAATTTTCCTTTATATTTCATGTTTGCATATAGGTTAGTAAATAATTCACAATAAATTGAAAAATGATCGTTTTAGGATGGGATTTTTTTCCCTAGTTTCCTTAGGACCTCTAGAAAATTGTGAAATAATAAAAATATTAATTGCATGCATTTTATTTTTTTTTGGCATATTTCACAATATTATTGCTTTTATTTTGCATTTGTTTAGTACTTAATTTTTCTGAATTTAGTATGAGAGTTTGGTGCATGATATTTGATTGATTCTTGTGAGATTGATTAGATTAGGGAATCATGTACCCTTAGGAATTTTGTCATATTTTTGTGACTAAAATTTAGGTTAATTTGAGAGGTAGATAGGAGAGGTGTCAGAATTAGGGTTTCACAGCAATTAGGTGCAGTTTAGGGCATAGTTTTGGGGTTTTATAATTGATTTAGGTCTTGGGGTTTATATGGGGTATAGGGTATATAGTTAAGCTCCCTTAGAAATTTATTTAGGATTTTATAGTGAGTATTACTATTTTCTCTGATTTTTGCAAATGGGGTGATATTGGTGTGTTTCCCACTTGGGATATTGCTTTCTTTGTTGGGTTTTGGGCTATTTCAATTGGGCTTGGGGGCTTGGGCTTTGCTTGTTGAGGCTTATGAAGACCTTGGATGATGATTGAAGACAAGGGATAGAGCTTGATGCATGAAGATTCCTTTCCTGGCAGATGGTTTGTGAAGACTTAGGAGATAGGAGAAATAGGGAGAGCTTTAGATTAGAATGATTTCTTCTTACAAACATAGAAAGCATCTTGTACTTCTATTCCTCCCTATGACAAAAAGTCCTTCTGAGATATCCATATCCCTCCAAGGAGGGATAAGTGGCTTATTCTGGAAGTAGAACTTTGAGGGAACCTTTCTCTTATAATGTAAACACTTATAGGCTTCCTTTAGTTGTCAATAAGCTGTTCAACATTTTAACTTAATCTGTTAAGTGATTCTCTCCTGTGAATGCTTGCCTTGAAGATATAAGTCCATTGAATATGTAAGGAGTTCATTGAAGATTGGTGAAGATAAAGCCTGCACCTGTCAAAGCGGGATATCTGTTGGAATTAGGGTTTTGCTGCTGTTTGAAGCTGTTTATTTGTTGGGATTCATTGCTTGCCAGAGCTGGGGTACTTTTGAAGATGTCAGAGCTTGTGTTGTTTGAGCTGCTGCTGTAGGAGCTGGTGTTGCTGTCAGAGCTGGTGTTGGATTTTATTTCCTTTTCTGTATTGTTTGTTGGCTTGTTCAGCTTGCCCCTTAGGTTTGAAGTGAAGCTGTTTCACTTTGCCTATTGTTTTCCCAGGTTCGAGGTTGAGTGGGACTCCCTTGCCTCACTTGTATTGCTGCATCTCATGCATTTTACTGTCTACTGTATATATGTTGTTTCTTTCCCATTTATCCCCTAGGATCTCTGTTTTTCTCTGTGCAAGAGAGAAATATGACAGACATTAGGTGTTAACCCATGCATGACAACATTATGTTAGTTTTGATCCCCATTTTTCAACCATAGGATTTTAGAGTGTCGTTCTCTTCTCATCTTGAAATGATCAAAAATACAATAAGATTTCAGACATCAATAAAAGACAGTTCTTGCGTAAAAGACTGGGAATTCATCAAAACGTTATTTTTGTCCGCTTGGACCCATAATCAAGAGAAAAACCTTTTTCAGAAGGATCTAAAAAACAGTCAGACAAATCTGTGTCTTCCGTAGCCCGAACTACGTTTGCTCTGATCTTTCATGCTGTATGAAAGTACGTAGGCATAGGATGCCGTATCCTAGCGAGCAACCCTCCCCTCCTTTCCAGTAGGTAGGCGAACTACGTTGACTCTGATTTCTCGTTCCAGACAGGAATACGTAGGCATAAAGTGTGATACTTCGCCGAGTCATTTTCTTTTCTTTTAACCCATACCCTTAGAGTAGATAAAATAACAATCCGTACTAGAAAACAAGCATGGATCCCTTCGAGTACGACGGACGTGAGGGGTGCTAATACCTTCCCCTTGCGTAACCGACTCCCGAATCCAGGATTTGGTTGCGATGACCATTCCTTTCCCGTTTTGCGTTAGGTTTACTCTGAGCGTTTCCCTTCCCTCTTGTGGGATAAATAACGCACGGTGGCGACTCTTCTGTCATAGTCGGCGCCGATTTTCGCAGTAGTGACAGTGGCGCACAATGTTCATCGTCTTTATTAAGTTTCTTAGAATTTTTTTGTGATGAGAAGAGAGAAAGACACACGAAAGTTCTATTGGGAAACTCGGTCCTAACGTTGCCATGCAAAATGGTCCTAAGGTCGGGATGCAAAAGGGAATTCTATCCTAATGTTAGCATGTAAAAGATGGACCTAAGGTTGAGGTTAAAAGGGACTAACCTACTTGTTATCATGCATGGATTACACTTCTAATGTCTACCCTACTCCAAACTTAATCGAAAATTAAGCTGGGCTAGGAGGTCCTAAGGGAGCATGCAAAAATAAGACAAAACAAAGAAAACAAGGCAAAAGAAACAGCTACAACACAATAAAGTCTTTGAGAAGCTTCAAAATAGATATTAGGATGTTTCACCAAATAGTCAAGGTTATTGAAAGCTAGTTTGAAATCCTTTTTCTATAAAAGGAATTAGCAGTTTCATCTTAGCAAACTCTATGAAGAAAAATAGAGCTTAGGTCTTCACATGAAAAAGTAGACTTAGAGGTTGATAGTGATCTATCAGAGTCACTTTAGTCTTTGCGCTTTAACTGACTCATGTTTTGATCGTCAGAGGTAGACTTCTTCAAAGTCTGGTCTTCAGAGGCTGACTTCTTCAAACTCTAATCTTAAGATGTTAACCTCTTCAGAAGTTGACTTCTTCAGAGTCTGTTCTTTAGCTTCTGATCCATCAGATATTGGCCTTTAAGCTTCTCTTTAGATATTCATAGTCAGAACCAATACTTGAATTCTATATGAAATTTTAGGTTATGTCCTGCACACTTGAACAAATATTAGTGTACCAATTATTCTTTAAATAATTTGTTATCGTAAAAATCTAAGAGATATGGGACAAACCAATTTTGTTACAACAGTAAACACATTGAAATAAAGTAGATTTTTATAAGAGACAAAGTAAGCAAAAATATATTGAAGATTGGAAATTGCAAGATAGACTTGTAACTTGCAGATATTTTAACCAACCCATTGAAGAGAGAAAACTTTGATGCTATAAAGTCAATGATGGGAATGGAAAGGCTAATGATGATAAAAAAAAAAAACCTGGGGGAAGTATGTTTTAATTTAGTTTTAGTGTAAGTTTGATTGTATTGCAAGTCAGTAACTTGGAACACATGCAAATTGCCATAACTTGACAATTTTAAAAGTTAGTTAGTTATTTGGTTTTTTAGATTTATATCATCTCCGGTGTTTGCACTAAATCTAAATAAATCGAATAAATTATCTTTTCACTCTAATTTTATTTTACCCATCTTTAATTTTATTTATCCTTCTTTATGCATATCGCCTTGTATGACAAATTATTCCAACAAAACATACTAACAAATATGATGTATTGGACAAAGAAAAATGACAATTAAGTATTTTACAACAATCGAACAATAATAATAAACCAACTTAAATGTATGAAAATTCATAAACTAACAAGAATACAAGATAAAAGAAGAGAAACGATACATACAACAATTGTTTTATAATTCGATCTAAAATGATTTACTTTAGAGGAGAATGCAATTATTCAATCCACTATCAATCAAGAGCCTTAATTAAAGATTACAGATTAGTTACAAGAATTTATTTTAACAAATAAATAAGAGGACTTCTTAATTTCTATTCATTTGTGATTTTATCATTCTTCCTACGGATACAAGACTCACTCAATCGCACTGTGTTTCAGCAAGTACGACCTCCATCATAGATAGCGACACCTAGATAGAAACTAAGGCTTCATTTTATTTTTCACCTCATCATAAGAAACTCTGTATTCTTAATTAGCATGTCAGGGTACTCGAAAGGCTCCACAATAGCCTCAATGCTTGGATGTAAAGTAAATGATCCTTAAAGCTCTTCCAAATATCGATATCGCTTGGTGGTAAGGGAATTAATACAAATTTTTAGCATTTCCCTTTCCCTTTGAAGGCGAACCAGTAAGAAGGCTTCTCCCCTCAAGGAAGCACCATAGGCCAAACGGCTGATGCTCGACACGTATAATAAGCCAAGTCTGATAAGTCCTCTTAAAGAGCTTCATTAGATTTGTTTAAGAAATAAGAGTAACATTCTTCAAAGGTGGAATACCGGAACTTCATAACCATCTGGGGACCATGGCAGACTATCAACGTAGGAGGCAACCTTGTTGGAACCAATGCATAATTCCCTCTAAAACATGGTCTCTTTAAAACCCGCGTTAAATTACGTGGACGCTTAGCAAGCGACCCCTCTAAATGTGGTTTTTCTAACTCTGAACAAAGGTTCGGACTTCCTCCATCATTGGATTGGGACAAGCCCGGGGTATTCCCCGTCATAACTCGGTCAAATGAATCTCAAACTTTCACCTGTATTGGAGTAGGCGTGTATTGGGTAATCAAAGTAGTAATGACCTCATTTCTAGAACTACTCTAGTGGTTAGAATATTGGTAGCACCGACCAAGAGAGGGATAACCCATTAAGTCATCCTCATTTGCTGGATTATTTTCTCATATTTCATATTATCTAAAAAAACAATAACAGATAGGTTAATGGAGGAAACACAAAACAATATTTAAAAAAAGGAAGATTCCTCAATCATCACACCAAAAATAATCTACCTAACATATTTCGAGCTTGCTTTCACCAACATATGTGTTTCTATGAACCACTTTATTTGCTTATACGACATTATATCATGAGGGGTGACACCCCAACGTAGCCTAGATCCTCGAAGAATGACACTAATTGCCTCTTCAAGAAAACGTCTTCTAAAGACAAATTGTCCATCTTATAAACATAAGACCTAGAGCCTGACTATAAGTTGCTTTGGTGTTAAAACTTAGAGAATATGTCCAAGTATTAGTAGTACGACCAAGGGTTTATGGAGCATATTTTATCATGAACTTATTTGTTGAGACGTGTGTTTCACACTATTAGAATAAACATATAAAATTCTAGTGCACTAACGAAGAGATATCATTCCATAACCCTTTGAAGAAGTAGCCATGATGCGGTGAGCTTTGAAAAGATGGAAGAAGAATGTCAAGACCTTTTTGTTATATTTGAACCAATATTAAAAGACTTTAACATAAACCTAACTTAGCAGAAATAGCTGCGAAGGGGAGGTTAATAAGTGGCTAAGAACGCTGACCTTGTTGAAAGGAAGACATAAAGCTATCCTAGAAAATAGACACTTATGAAGAGTAATGACATACCTGTCATACTTGCTACACAACGTCTTATCTTCCTTTGGAACAAGCACCCCCAGTCAAACAAAGGTCCTACCTCGGTGAAAGATTGGTCCAAACCGCCTTCAAAGAGGAAAGTAAAGGTGGTGTCCAACGTCTCTCGATCCTCCCACACTAACGAGTTCTTCCCACTTGCTTTACGGAGCATGGTAGATGAAATCTTCATTATGAAGAATACTGTAAAAACAAAAAAGATAAATATGAAGAAATGACGCAAAACACAAGTCAGGGTAAAGATTCAACGCTCCATTTAAACACGACAATAACAAAAACTTTGAACATCAAAAATCCAAAAAACCTGCTCTTCAGAAACCCTAACAATAGAGTGAGTGAGAAAAGTAAAAAAGATATAAACCTTACCTTAAAAAAATAAGTTGATTATGTGTGTGTCTGAGATACCATTAGATGGGATATTACGGATAGACGTAATTAGAAAACCAATGCAGAACAGCTCGCAAGAAAGAGCGAAGTTAACAATACAAAAGAAGAAAAGCTTTTGTAGCTCGTAAATGGAAGGAGAAAGAAGAATGGGAAAACGATATTTTAGAAACTTAGGCGTGCCTCGGTCACAGGAGACCATACAATCCACTACATTGAAAAGTGCAAAACACGCCACCAATAGTAAACATTTCATCAAAGATTATTCAAAACACTCGAGTATCCTAAGATAGAGGAAGCATTACTACTTACTATCATAAGGATACGCATTAGAGACTCCTTGTGAAACATGAAACAAATTATCTCTCATTCATCCATGAACATGCGATTCTGCCTTCCTGACACGTCTATTACTATATTATTAGATCTAACAGCTACCCACACAATGTGCATCACGTCATACGGACAGTTTTAAGTATTCTCACTATATAACGAGAAAAGTGTGACATTTTAAGTATTCAAATGCATTGTCACTTTCATATTACTTTTAATTTCCTCAATCTTAATACTCACCATATAAGTTAACTCTCTTTCTACTACATTAATTGGAAACTTTCTCCACTTTAAAAAAAATCTCATTTAACCGATCTCATTTTATAATTTCCATAATGGAACATATCTAATCCAGATAAATCAAATTTGACCAAGTTCTCCTCATTTCTAACACTATGGCCACTCCAATAACAGTTGTTATTCTCCTAATCTAAAAAAAACTCATTTGTTATTCAACTATCTAAACTTTTCCCAACAGTATCATTTTCTCTTTTGATAAAGGCGACAAATTAAGATAAAGAATCCATTGCAATTGTAATGGATAACACATGTGAGTCATAGTCAAAGGTCAACTAGATCAATCCTTTCATTGTTAACCATCAAAACACACATATAGTCAGACCATCCACCTGTATTACCAATTCCTTTTGTCCCTTAACTTAGAGGAGAAAGTACTAGATTGAAAAAATATATATTCAATCCCATTATTTTGGGATATGACTAATACTCCTATACCTTCAATCACATGAAATTTGTCTCAAAATAGTGACATTGAATTTCAGTCTACTAAATTAGGCACTTTAGCCAGCTTAAATTTCATTATATAATATTCAAAAGACAACCTTGACCTCTACAGTGCAAAAACAGAAATTACTATACATATATCTACAATATTAATTAGTTACCTATGCTATCCAATGAATGATATCTTAAAAATTACCTTCACGTAAAGGTAGTAGTAGTACAATATATTTCAAATCAAGTGATAATAATTAAATCTTGATGTCACATTGATTTCATTGATAGACAGATCGATCAAGCATTTATGTACTTGATTAGTTTGATAAAAGACTAGACTATAGTATTGCAGTGTAGTTTCTTAGAATTACAGTTAAATGATGTGTTACATCATTTGTGAAAACGAGTTTCAATTGATAGAAATAGTGTTTCAGGTAAAGAAAATGGTAAAGTGGTTTGAAATGACTAGTCAATAGACAAAAAGGTTGAAGGGCCATCTTCCTTTATGCAATGCCTCTGATGATTTTTTCCCAACTTATCTCTACTGATCATACACCTAGCTATATGGCTATATATAATAGAGTTATTAATGATGTCAAACTCTTTGGTTCGAGAAACCACGTGAGAACTAAAATTAGGCAATGAACATTCAACACCATGTGTATTTTCTTTTTGAGAAAATATTTTTTAACACAAGTTAAAAGACCGTATACGATGGTAAATACAGACAGTGTAAGTACTGATTTGATTGAAATAAACAAAAATAAATAAAAAGACTATAAAAGAGTAAACTCTCAAAAATGTTAGTATAAGGAAAGGAAAAGGGAAAATGTTTTTTTAATGAAATAAAAATGTTATTAATTGAGATTCAACTCAAAATGTCTTGCATATATTCTTTCAGTTTTTTAATAAAAGTTTTTTCGTTAAAAACTTGTATTAAATTATAAATAGATTTACAATATAAATGATTATTAATACTTTTTTATACTTTAGAGTATTTATTATTCTCTCTTATCAATTGTTTAGTTTTATCTTTTCATATTATTAATCAATGATAATTTTATAAAATATTTTGTAATATTTTTTATAAACAATTATATTTTTTAATATGTGTGAAATATTATTAAAAAAAAAGAGATAGTATTAACTCATTTTTTAACTCATTTCGTAACTCTGTTTATTTTTAAAGATTAATTTTAATTAAAAAAATTTTTTCAAAATAAATTATGTTTAAATATTTATTTAAAACACTTTATTAAAACAAATTTAACAATAAATTTAAATGTAAAAATTATATTTTAAAATAAAATTCTAAAATATAAATAATTTTAAAAATAAATAAATTATAATTAAAAACCCTATTTTTTCTCTCTCAAATATATAAAAATAAAATAATAAAAAATAAAAACATTACCAATTTAGAGAGGAGACTTTATATAGATTTTTGAAATTAGCAATAAAAGTGACTTATATAGCAATTAAACTTTTATAATTGATTTAAGAAATATTTTAAGTAAATCAATATTTTTAGTCTAATACTAAAAATATTTCTAAAATTAAGTATAAAAGTTAAATTACTATAAGTAATTTTTATTGCTATATTTTATTTTATTTTATTTTATTTACTACTGTAATAAGAAATGATAATAATATAAAAGTTATTTTACTCAGTGGCCGCATGTTCATTATACAGAACACACTAGTTTACCTAAGGAGAATTAGGTCATGTTGTGGAACTGAAGTTAGTTTAGGTAAAGCAGGCAGAAGATGCGTCTAATGTGGTACACTCAACCTTAAAATTAGTAGAGAACCTTTGCATCATCATTTTCATTTGTCACATTCCAAGGGTTACACTGTATACATAATTTTTCAATACTTTATCACCAATTAACACCCCTCCAACTCCTGTTCCAGTTTTTTTTATCAACCAGTCTTTGTCAAAGATCAACTAGTAGAAAATTAAGAAAGATAGCCTCATTTGTTTAACTCTAATAAACAAAAACATAAAACTCTCGAGCATGTAACCTGTCAGAAGAATCACAAAAATTAACCATGGGTATTGCATACGAGGTAGAGTTTAACAAAATTAATTAAAACTGAAAATGACATATACTATATGATTTGTAACATAACATAGGAGTATACTATATAATTTATATATAATTACATAGTATTAGAGCGGCTAAATGGATTAATCCATATAGGTCACTTAATCAAATTTAAAAAATTATAGAATTTGAATTTTAAAATTAATGCTTATATTTTTTAAAGGCTTGTTTAGCTCTATCTTAAAATATCGGCTATATTCCTTAGGATTAATTGTTATGGGTTGTAGAAAGTCTATTAAACTCGCATAATTATAAATTTTAAAAAAGTTATATTAGTTTTTATGTTATCTTATTCTAAAATGACACAATAATTTTTGTCATCTCATTAAATTTTATATTAATTTTATTTAATCTTTTTTTTATAAATTTTATATATTAATATAATCAATTATAGTTTTTCATATTCTATTATTTTCTATTATGTTAAATTTTTAAATACTATTTTATACAATTTAAATATTTGTTATATTTTATAGTACTTAAAAATATATTATATTTAAAATAATATAATTTTTAATTTTAGTTATAGTAAATATTATTAAATTTTTATTTTTATTTTTATTAAAAAAACATGTTTAAGATCAAATAGTCTATCTAGGATCGAATTTGGATAATAATTTTCAAATTTATATTAAAGTAAATTTTTTTTACTCAAATCTTAATAATTTGAAATCCGACAAGATCGCTTCAAGTTGAGTCGAATAACAATTTTATCTAATTTCGTCACTTCCGCAAAAGGTTTTTTTGGTGACAGACACTAACATAATTTTTATAATTTCACAAATTATATTTAACTAATTTATTTTAAAAATTATTATAGATAGTATTATGTCGATAGGATTTGAATCCTCTCCTTTTTTATATATCATGTCATCTCTCATATTTCTAATCTAACGGTTCAGAATTTATAATGAATAATTAAATAAAAAAAGTCATTTAATAGAAGAGAGAAATTGATAAATTAATTTATCTTTTATCAAATAATTTTTTTATTTAATTATTTATTATAAATTTTAAATTGTTAAATTAAAAACATAAGAAATGACATAATATATAAAAAAAGGAGAGAATCCAAGTTATGTCGATATCGTTTTCTAGTGAATGGTGTTTCATAGATATATAACACAAATATATAAGTAATTAATTAAGAAGAGAAAGAGAAAATCGAAATCTGATGGATTGACAGCACAACCCAACCCACTGACGGTCTTATGATTTCAAAGACTATAGATTTGACATTTGAATTGTCTTTTCACAGTCTCTCTCTTTCTGCAGACTGAATACACGGTTGGAACTACGTTTCATTTTTCATCAGCTTTTACTTTTCTATACGTACTACTTCTACTACTAGTACTACTACTACATTAGTAGTAGTTGATTCATCATGTATTTTTACCACGCACACACATACTACCGATAAAGATTTTTTTAACTTTTCTATGCTTATATACGAATTTTGTATATTAAACTATCAAGTATTTTTCCTATGATCATGTTTTTTTCATTTGATATATGAGTTATTTATGTATATGTAACACTTAACGTGACAATCATTTTTAGCTTGCCACATAGAGGGTTTGAGGACTCAAAGGCATGTGAAGCCCACATTCTAAAGTTAGGGTGTTCTTTCTCCAAAAATGATTTAGGTTATTGATGGTGTGTATAATTACTGATTTTTAGTAGTTAATTTTAGAATAAATTGAGGATTTAATTTAGTTTAAGAATTTTCTTACTATTTGTTCAATTCTGATATAAGACTTACGTGTATGTTAACAGTAAAAAGTTTTGTATCGGTGATATTAATCTCAGATACGACGGCGTAAAAATAAATTTGTAGAATTAGTACTTTAATATTCAAGCAGTTTAAAATTCACAATGAATGTAATAAAAAATGGAGATTAGAATATGTACTGTGAATATCATATGATATGACTTTTATATCTTGAGTCATTTGGAATGGATTACCATCAATTTGAGTCTTAACTTCTTGGACATTTGGCCAGTTCGAAAAAATTTCTCCCAAGACTTGTCTGACGCTACTAAGTCGGAAAAGGTAGTTGTGGCCGACCTCTGAGGATGTCGTTGCTTCGAACCAAAGTGAAAATGCTTGAATTGAATTAGAAAAGTAGTGGGGACAAACGCGTTAAATATCTTCTCATCTTTGAAACGTTTTGCTGCTCCTTTCTGACGTGTGGCTTGAGGCGACTAGGTAGGGCATGTCGTTTCTTATAATGCACTCGAGTGCACTTGAATTTGTTTATGTTTCCATGAAAAAATCTAGTCGTTGATTTTGTAACTTCTCATTCCAGCTACTTTTGCAAGCTCCCCACTCAAACTTCCATTTCTCCTTATCACATTTGTTTTTCATCAGTTTCGCCTTACCAGGTACCCTTCTCACCTTAAGCATTTATCTTTAGTATTTCTTGTACTTTGATCAAGATGAATGATAATCCTATTAGATTGATTAACGATTATGAGAACAAGGCCTCTTAACTACTATAAAAGACACATTTCGTAACAATATCTTACAACTGTCGTAGAACATATCGAGGTAATATATTTTCATTAGGCATCTTTTTTTTGTAATTTTAAAACAAATCTATAACCACAATCACAATTAACAACCGTTGTGATATCTCAAGAGTGACACGCTTTGAAACTCATCACCTATAGCTTTTATGTTTTTTCGTTAGTAAAAGTGTATGTTTTCTTTATTTTTAATATTAACTATAAGTTAAATACATGTCACCACGGTCCTTTTTAACAGCTGAAGCGAAATATCAGGACATGAAATATCAGGACATACCACCACAGTCTGTTTTATCAACCGTTGTAAAATAGTTTACATATTTAAGCTAACTTACTTAACTTCATAACAAACCGCTCTGTATTTGAGAAACCCTAACCTCTCTCGCCTATTCCAAATCTTTCAAAACTTCATCCTAACTTCACAAAACTTCAACATAACTTCTCAAAATAGTATGAATAAACAGAAGATGTCATGAAATTCCAACATAACTTCAACATATCTTTGTTTTTGTTTTCCACAAATTATTTCAAGTAAAGGTACGTATGTTAACTGTTTCTTTTCAAAAATCTATTCTTTGTAAGATGAGGTATGTTTGATAAATGTGTTGTGTTAATTTTAAGGTTAGTTTATAATTTTATAGATAAAAATTGTTGTTTGTGTTGTTTGTTCATAAGCTTATGATTTGTTTCACAGACTTTTTGTTGTAGTACATTGATGATTTAATTAGATATGTTGATAAATATTGTTGTTGAGGTTTGTTGGATAAATGTGTTATATTAATGTTAAGGGTGATTTATGATTTTGTAGATAAATGATGTTGTTTGTATTGTTTGTTATACATTATTTTGTTTTGTTCATAAGCTTATGATTTAGCTCACATATTTTTTGTTGAAGTATGTTGATGATTTAGCTAGATATGTTGATAAATATTGCTTATGTTGAAGTATGTTTAATAAATGTGTTTTGTTAATGTTAAGGGTAGTTTATGATTTTGTAGATAAATGATGTTGTTTATGTTGTTTATTGATAAATGATTTTGTTTTATTCATAAGCTTATGATTTGGTTCACATATTTTTTTGTTAGAGTGTGTTGATGATTTAGTTATATATGTTGATAAATGTTCTTTTGAGGTATATTTGATAAATGTATTGTGTTAATGTTAAGGGTAGTTTATGATTTTATAGATAAATGGTGTTATTTGTGTTGTTTGTTGATAAATGATTTTGTTTTGTTCATAAGCTTATCATTTGATTCACATATATTTTGTTAGAGTATGTTGATAATTTAGTTAGATATGTTGATAAATGTTATTGTTGAGGTATGTTTGATAAATGTGTTGTGTTAATGTTAAGGGCATAGTTTATGATTTTGTAGATAAATGAGGTTGTTTGTTGAAAAATAATTTTTTTGTTCATAAGCTTTTAATTTAGTTCACATATTTTTTATTGGAGTATGTTGATGATTTAGTTAGATATGTTGGTAAATATTGTTGTTGAAGTATGTTTGATAAATGTATTGTGTTAATGTTAATGATAGTTTCCGATTTTGTAGATAAATGACGTTGTTTATTGATGATTTAGTTAGATATGATGTGTTTGTATTGGTATGTTAATGTTTATGTTATTGTTTATGATATTAATAATGTTATTACTTGGACATTGCAGTTATATCATGTTGTTCATTCAGCATGTCCTAGAATATGAGTTTATTATATTGTATGTGGTTTGAGTGTTTTACCAATTATCATTTGATATATAACTTTTTAAATTAAATTAGAAAATAGTAATATGAAAAATTAAATTATCCTAGAAAAGAACAACTTACATTGATCAATATTGTATGTGCTTTCTACAGTCAATTATCTGCATCTCACTCTTTGATGATTGTAATTTGATTCAATACTTATAAGTCTTTAATCAATACTTCCTTCTTTACCAGTTCATTTTGCAAAGTTACTAGTACTTTGCATAATGAACTTGTAGTGAAGGAAGTGTTGGTTGAAGATTTAGAAGCGTTGAACTAAATTCTAATTGTTAAGAGAGAGAGAGATGCAGATAATGGGTTGTAGAAAGGTCGAAAAACATTAGTGTAACTTGTTCTTCTAATATAACTCAATTTTTCATATTATTTATTTCTAAATCAGATTGAAAGGTTATATGTTTGCATAGTTGGTGAAATAAGCATTTCATATAAGTTATAATCAACTTAAGTATACATATCACAACGGTTGCTAGCAATAACTATGGTAAAATATTGTACGATAAGTCTTTCACTATGATTGTAACTTTCAACTATGGTAAAATGCTACAACATTATCACATTCTGGCAGTGGGTATTGAACCACTGACCTCCATATTTACCATGTTTGTTTTTACCAATTGCAGTAATATGTAACACGCTACTGAGTTCTTACTATGGTTTCAAGACCGTGGTGCTAAAGTTGGCACATAGTTCCACACCTTACCTTACGAAGTTTTATCAACCCTGATAGTATCCATTTTATAACTGTAGTGATATAGCTTTTCTGTAGTAGTTCTCTTGTTGTGAGAGCGCGAGTATCTCATAGCTCAAACTCTTCCATTATGTCTATTATCGCCTAGGCCCTGAGATTATATCCCTAACTAATGATTTCGATTTGGAAAGGATTTCAATGGGCTCCCAGGCTGAGGAAGCTTCTGCTAGGGATTCTTTTTTGATGCTTTTTTATTTGACCATGACACTGAAGTAGATAATACAACTTCTTTCATGCCTCTTTCTTCCTATGCAACAAGATCATTGACTTCTCCCGTTTTGTTAGAATCATAAATATAGGTTGCTAGACTAAGGAGGGAATGTGTTAGGGGATTTCATTCAGGTTTATCGGAGAACTTATATTCAAGATCCCACTAATGTTGACATCAAGGCCCATATGGAGCGCAAGGGTCACCCCAACGTAGTTTCTTGTCTTAAACTTGCAGAGCATTTTAAAGTTGATGTATTGTCCCTTAAAATGGTGATGTTGGTTGAGTTGACCGACACAATTAAGAATAATTGGGTGGTTGTATAAGTGGTGGGGACCCCCTCTTTTTTAAGTACTGAGAAGACTATAGGCACGACCAACATCGTGGTCGGAGATCCTTCAGATTGGTATGTCCTTCATGTGGATTAGAAAAAGGATATACAACCCTTTTATGGGTGTTAAATTATATTTTATGAGTGTGTTTTCACCAGGATTGGTTTGCGGCTACCTTTGTCTGAATTTGAGGTGGCCATTGTGATGCATTTGAAAGTTCCCCCTCTCAAATTCATCAGGGCTCCAAGCCTTCATGAAGGTGTTTCAATTTTTGTATGAGCATAGATCTTGGAAACCTTCTCCACGACTGTTATGTAACTTGTTCAATGTTGTGTGCACCGCCCAAAATGACATCCATGATTATGGACTTATCAAAATTCACCATAACCATTCCATTTTCAACCCCTTTATAAACGATTGGGGAGACTTCCTGAGGAATTTTCGTGCAGGTGAGGCCTCTTACTCCAAATACTCGTCTTTCTTTTTTATCTAGCACAACCAAGTCCTCTTATTACTGCAATAGCAGGTTTGTCAAATATTGTTTATGGCTTCATTCCTTCTCTCCAATCCATTCCTACACCATTAAGCTAGATATTCTATATGCTTAAAAAGTTATGATGAGGGAGGATTCAAATTCATTATATCAAGGACTTGATTATGAATAGGGGTGCGGCCTTAGTGAAGTGTTGTCTTCCCTATAGAAGAATAAATTAATTTGACACCTACACTATCATGAGTGCGACTGACGGTGTAGAGAGAGCGAAGATCATTGGTGAGGGCAAAGTCCTAGAGTTTTTTTGGACACGTGTGGATGTATTTTGCAAATAAAATGGAAAATTTGCAAAGGATTTACTCTTTTTCCTCCGCTAAAGGTATCAAATTTGGTTCCACTAGCTAGGCTATTACACCTCTCCATACAACTTCTACACCCCCATCTACTACCGAGGCTACTATAACTGCCCCTAGTGTACATCAACTTACAACTGTTGCAACCATTATGTTTATTGAAGATCAACCACAAACTTTTCCTTTTCCGGTGAAAAGGGGTTATGACCAAGATCAATATTATCCTTTGGAGGACAATTCCTCTAAACGGGACCATATGTTTGAGGATGCTTCTTTAGGGTCGGTTACTCGTTTCTTATGAATGTCTGCCATTCTTTCTGCTCGAATTCCTCACACTCACAATAGCGAGTTACTATTGCACTATGACTTGCTCTCTTACTCCTGAAATTTAAAATTTGTTCACCTCGTGGGCATTTCTGGTGTCAGTTGTGTCTGTTGTGTCTCTCAAACTTTGTAGTCCCAACCTGAGTTCCGTTGTTACTAACTCTGGTTGAGAAGACTTATTGTGATTTTTATGCATTTCTAGGAACCATCACCGACTAAATGTAAGATTCACATTCTTTTCCCCAGGGTTGACTTGATTCTTGGTGGACGACTCTGGGGACCCACTCCCTACGCTTTTGGAGTGACTTATTCTAAAGAGGGGGTTTGTATCAGCTACGTTGAAAAGTGTATCCTCCAAGTGTAGAATCTCCCTTATAAGATTTGTTTATGCATCATACATGGAATTACAATACCTTTTCTGGTCGTAGTGTCTCATAGTTAGAAGAATGATTATTGAAATTATTCAAAAGATTTATAGAATACTTAATTCATTGAGAAAGTCATTAGGGGATTATGTTATCCTTCTTCGTCACTTATTCCTCAGCTAACCTTACAAATGGCTGATGATATCTTCCTTTCATCCATCTAGTGGGGGCACTTGTTCGCCACTAATTTTATCCGCGTACCTTTAAATTTTA
Organism: Lathyrus sativus; assembly: GCA_963859935.3. NCBI lineage: Eukaryota > Viridiplantae > Streptophyta > Magnoliopsida > Fabales > Fabaceae > Lathyrus > Lathyrus sativus. Next base: position 577,530,857 of record OZ012737.1, read on the forward strand.
GATGATACTGGGTGGTTGGTGTGTTTGTAGATGTCGTTTGTTCACGGCATCAGATGTTCGACCATATTTGGGAATCGCCCAAGGTTGTACCTTGTGAATGGTTGGCTGAAAAATTTAATTTTTTCCCTCTATCTTGAGGTATCTGTGTTCTCCATAATCCTTTAAAGTTAAATCAATGACATGCTTGTAGAGGATGTAGAAGTTTACCTCCTAGGGTTTGATCAGATTTCACTTACTCGAAGACTATTATTGAATGGAAATGAGGATCTTTAATGGGTTCTTCGCTATATCCTCACCCTACCAGGGTGGATTCTTCACACATAGCGCCCTTGTATGGAGAGCTATGTGTAAAGAATATGACATGGTAGAGAAAAATACATGGAAAGTGAAAACTAAAGTGGGGAAGATCAAGAAAAAATTTGATTTGAACAAAAATTTATTTAATTCAGCAAATGAAATGCTCTCTTCCTTGGCGAAAACGCACAAAGAATCCTAGCGCTCCATGGAGAAGCTAGAGCCAAAGAAAAATTACAAGGAGGAGATCTATTAGAAATGGGATGGGGAGCTTTCATAAATGAAAGAAGGGATGCGTGATTTGAGTAGACAATCAGGCTTATTTTCTCACCAACGGATTGCTGCAACCTGACTTAGAAAAGTCACGTTCATAAATTCGTCTCACCTCTAATATGGAATTCAAGAAGGCGATAGAAAAAGCACAAAGAATCTCAACACTCCATGGATAAGATGGAGGCATTGAAACCTTATAAGGATGAGATCTATTTTAAATAGGGTTAGGAATTTACACGAATAAAAAGAAGCAATTCATGATTTGAGTAGAAAATCGAGCACGATGTTATCGTCAAGGATTTGATGCAAGCTGAATTATAAGATTCTCAGTAGAAAACATTCTTGTAAATGAAGGGTAGTTTTGTTTATACTCGTCGAATTAAGAAAACTTGAAAGACAAGTTCTTTAAAGACCGAAGAAGTGTATATTGCTATATAGTTATATGGTTATCTTTAAGGATATCGAAGCCCACCAATTTCCTACGTATTGGAGGAGTGACCCTGTGTCGATGCTGGACTTAAATTATGATAAACTTAGGGAGGCAAAAACATGGTGTTGTCTTTTTAGAGAAATTCTACATTATGAACGTAGAGAATTAATGGCTAATGAGGGGGATGAGAATGCTACTAAGGAAAAGGCATTTAACAACGGTTGGGAAAGATATATAACAACGCAGGACCAGGCGTTGTTATGTAGCATGTCGTTGTATATGCGGTACTTACAATCATGGTCTTGGGACCGTTGTTGTATTCTAGAAAGCGCACACCATATCACAATGGTTAGTTGATCCAATTGTTGTGATAGAATTTGGTCAGCATTCAATATCACAACGGTTAGTTAATCCAACCGTTGTGATAGAATCTGGCCAACGTTCAGTATTACAACGGTTAGTTAATCCAACCGCTGTCAAAAATTTCTCCGTTTTAAATATGCAATTCTCTGCTTTTCAAATTCTTCCCATTTTTTATCCTGTAACTATTATAACCATATCAGAGAATTTACAACAGCCTGTATTTTTGTTAACCATGCATAAAGAGCATAAAAAATATCTAACATTGTGCATCAAAAGCCAAAATTAATATTTACATCAAACACATGTACAATATGTTTAAGTCAAAAGTAATATTCACATAATCAATATAAAAAATAATTCATTAACACATTTTAATAAATTAATCAATCAGCAGGACCCTTAAGTACATTGTGGATATACGCCTAACTTTTACGAAGATCTACAAAGTCCTCAACAGGGAATGATGCTTCGTCGTTAAACATCTACATAAGAAAGAGCAAAAAATTGAATATCATACATGATAATAATTCAATAGTTAACTTATATATTAATATATGTAAATATTTTATGACATATATACCTTAACCCATGAATCAACAATGTCGACAAGGACAATGTTTAACATGTGTTTCATGACATAATACCCACACTCGTAAGTCCCGTGTTGTCTCCTTGTTTACAAATTTAAGCAATAATTACATGAATATAACCACACATGAATGTAAATGAAAGAAACAGGTAATCGAGCCACTCACTTTAGGAAAGATCCATGAGGGCTTTCTTTTAACATTGTTCGTCATACTCATTTGCTCCACAACACTGTACATTGAAAATGAATTAAACATATTACATGATAAACTAATTACAATGTCAAATAAAATGAATTAAACATACACTTACGAATTAATAATCTCTTTCATTTTATTTTTGAGTGGATCATTCAAGGAACACATTACAGTTACCGTATTCGTCTTAAATGATATGATGATCAATTGCCAATGAGCATTGAATAAACATGAGCATATATATTATTAGTATTTTCTAAAACAAAACTAAATATAGAATACATAAACATCAATTACAAAAATACTTACGAACAGAGAAATGGTGCTATGTAACATTCTTTTCCTCCCTCATTTAACCATTTTTCAAGTAGTCTCGAATGCCTTTTGGTTGATTAAATGCCCATTGAATAAAAAGTGGATCCAAGATTCCATAAATACTCGATTTATTTAACTCTATACAAACACGGTAAATTTACCTAAATGGTTAAAGAAAATGAATAAATTAAGGGAGGAAATACAAAAAATGATAGTGTTATATAATGACATATATGTATATTCAACTATATACTTATATGCACCAAACTTGCAATATCCCTACGTCCATCCACTTATATCCATCGAGAAAATCCCTTACATCATCAAAACTATAATAGAATAACTCCAAACATGGACAATGTTCTAGCGGGAGAGGTTGCGTATCATTTATCACCGCAATGATCAAGTATAGTGTGGTGATTTCATTTTCGTTAGGGTTCATTATGCCATTGCAGTTATCTAAAGAGGGAGGGGCTGAACAATTACTCCCTTTTATAGAAGCACGATATACAACACTTCTACTTGAAGTTTGATCATCATCATCATCACCATCAACATAACGGTGATCTTTATTTGTACGTTGTTCGAGGTTCTCACTTAATCTCTACATCATAATATTCAATTAGAACATAAAAAAAAAAGCACAATATATATCATACATTTCCGATAAAATACTAACATCTCAAGTAAAGCACATACCGAATATAACTCTTGAAACCTTTCCATATCATGTTTCTCCTTTTTTCCCCCCTCCTCTCCTAACATCCTCCTTTGTTCTTCTAATTGCTTCTCAACATTCTCAATCTTTTGTCTTTATGCATTAAATTTCGGGCTTTCAGTACTTTTTCTTTGAGACCCAAAGAATGACCTCAAGCCGACACCTTCTCCAATACCACGGACACGCCCTCCATACTCATTTGTTCTGATAGCTTCTACTAATTTGTCATGTCGTGCTTCTAGAACAAATGTGCCTTCACGGGTCGCCTCAACTAACTTATCCTACACAACATGAGAAACTTACATATATTGTTACCAACGCATTTAAATAACAAATAACATAAGCAAAAAATATCATACTTACAATTTTCTCAGCAACTACTCTTGATGCCTCAAAAGAGTACTTTTCACTTGGTCTTAATCGAGCCATCTTCCATTTCTCATGTATTGATGGTGGAGATGGGATGCAATCATCTCTTGTTTCTTTATGTTTTTCAAGCATGATTCTTTTCTCAAGTTTTCTGTAACCCACACGAGACAACCTATGGGGGTACATATTCTTTGCCTTGTTTTGTATTCCTACTTCACTTTTAACCTATTATTAACATAGCGAAAGATATATATGATTAGTATCTATAACTCATTAGCATAACATTATCGGTTACATAAGACTAGTACTAACCTTGAATTCCTCAGAACGATGTAGCTTCGTAAACTTGTTCCATTGCTTCTTCGATATAAAACTATATCATATCCATGAACAAGCAAGACCGCTCTTAGGCTTCCTAATGTAATCAGCTGTGAGGTGTGACTTAAATCCCTTCCAATGAGTACCGACATAAGATATCCACTTTTTTTTCCAACTTTGAGTCATCGGTAAACACAAAATTCAACTACATTTAAATCAATATATAAGTATGTATTATAAATTATAGGTAGTGATATCGAATATATGAAAATTATAGTATGTAATACCTTAACGTTTGTCCATATGTTTTCTTTGACTTTATCATCCACTTGTTTCCAATCATCTATCAACGTACTGACTTTGCTACATGCAAGGAATGTAACATAACTCTTAAAAGTAGAGTAATATTCACAATCCACTACTCTATAGAACAAATCAAATTCGATCGGAATTTTTCACCTGATGAGTTGCGGACTGATGTGAATTGGGGCATCATTGTGACACCTCTTTGTGATCTTTTCTATTGAGTATCATTTATTTGAGTTTCATTTGCACACCTCTCGTTTCTTTGAGTTTATTTACCAGTATCTGATGTAGAACTCAACAAGATCGACATCTATGTTCAACAACAACAACAACATGAAAAACAACAACATAAACAACATCCACAACATAAACAACAACAACCACAACCACAATAATGCCAAATGAAGTTTACTGTAGATTCATGGGGAACATATTTCACGTACCCTAAACATGATGACTAAGTAAATGATGTTGGTGTTGGTGTTGTCTTCCTATCTTCCTTACGGCAACGATGATGTTATTGTTGTCTTCCTACTCGACGGTGACAACTTAGTTGGTGTACTCTTCCTTCTCGATGTCACGATCGTGATGGTCTTGTCAACCTCCTTGACGATGATGACGAAAATGAAAAATACACAGTGAAGAATGGATACTGAGGAGACAAGCTAGAGTGAACGATGGTGTTTTGGTTGAAATCGTGTATTGTTTCACAGTATTGAACGTTAGGGTTGTCACACCCTCATTTTCACCTTTAGCCTTTCATACCCTACATTCGCCATATCATACATCGTTCTATTGCATACCGAGCATGTGTGTTCACAAGGTAAGGATTGGGTCGGTTCATTTGTTTTCCATTCGAAATAAGAAAATTCGCCAATCTTGGGCTACATGGAAGAAAAGGGTCATCATCTAAGGTTTGATTCAATTTGGAAAGTCTACTCATGTAGATTTCTTCAAGGAGAAGTTACTTGAAGATATTAGGATATCCAAGATCAATATTCCTAATGTACATGAAGTGCAATGCCTAATTCAAGATTTCTTCCTCCAACTTTGTCTCAAATTCTTATTCAAGTGGAGTTCAAATTTGCAAAGCATGAGTCGAGATCATAAGTTCATAATTCAAGACTTCATTTTAAATAATGGCATAAGGGAATCCATCATTTAAAGTTCAAGATTCATGAATTCAAGACTAGAATACTACAAAGAGAAACTTCATGACATTACAAGAATGCCACTTGTTACAAAATCTCCAAGTAATGTTTATAAATTAATTTATTTCTAACCTTGATGCAAGTCTCTAATCAAATTCATGCAATGGTACCCTTCATGCCCCAACAAGCTTACATGTTCCACATTATGCCCACAAACATCCAAGGAAAATAATTAGGAGTTAACTCAACATTGGAACATGTCAAGATCAAGACTATGTTTGCTTGACCATGGGTAATTTTATTGTGATTTAAAACAACCCCATGCAAGAAGTGACAATTTGCATTATATCATAAAACCATTACATGTCACAAGACCAAGGAAATGAACCCACAATGATGCATCTACACATCAAATATGAGAATTTTCAAAATGCTGTGAAAAGGTAGTAGCATTGACCACAAGAGCTGTCCAAACACAAGCCAACAAATGGGTACAAGGTTTGAGGGCAATGTAGAGCGCTGCAGAAAAATGATAGCATAGGCAAGTAGTGCAGTACAGCAACTTGCATGGAAATGGAAAGAAAGAGAGTGACATGAGGAAAGTGGCAAGAGACATTATCCCAGAAAAATAGAGAGAACAAAAACCTGAAAAATAGAGAGAAAGAAAATCAGAAAAAAATCAAGAGAGTCAAAAGAAACATTGAGAAACAGAACCATTAAAACATAGAATAAAGAGTGAAGGGAACACCCAACCAAACTCAATGGAGGTTTTGTAAGAAGGAGAGCAACTCTTTGGTATCCATTTCTTCAAACTTTTCTCTCTTTATATTTTGCATTTGTCTTTTGTTATACCTTTTAAGTGTTCCTTTGTGCTGTGTACCTTGTGTAAAGTCCCAAGAGGGACAAAGAAACCATTGTAAGAACTAATAGAAAGAAGAGGAACAAAGAAAAAGTTCAGATTTTTCACCCAGCAGGCAGGGCTGACACGGGCAGTCGTGTCAGCCCGCTGTTTAAAGGTTTCTTTCGCGTGGATCTCCCAGGGATGCTGACACGGGCCATGTCAGCTGACACGTCCAGCTGTGTCAGCTCCCTATTTTGCCTCAAAAACCCATGTTGTAGGCACTTTTTGACACATGCCGTGTCAGATAACACGCCAGTCGTGTCAGATAACACGCCAGCCGTGTCAGGCCCCTGTTTTTTCATGTTTTTTGCTAATGCCATTTTTTGTGTGTTTTGATTCAAGCCGACTAACCCGTTGTGTTTGCATGGCCTTTGTGTGTGGATATTTTATTGTTGGTCATTTTTTACCTTTGGTTCAAAAAAACCCTTTTTAAGAAAACAAACTCTCGATTCTCATCGAGCCATTTTCGACCTTATAAGTCGACCGCCTTGTGCGTTCACCGTCGACCTTGTTCGCATCACTTCAAATATTTTTACAAATAATAAAACCCTTTACCCAACATCAAGTGGTATTTTTCCCATAAAAAATCCAAAATACAATAAAGATACAATTGAGGTCATACACCATAAACTTTAAAGTGGTGGAGAAGGAATGAGAATGGAACCCTCCTACACTCGTTCCGAATGTTTTGAATACAAGGTGCTCGACTTGGTTATTCAAAACATTCATCTCTATCCAAATTCTTTTGTTTAATCCTAATCAAGAATAATTTCTACTAAATAACCTAAAAATAAAATCAACTCATCAAACTTCTTTTCGCCTTAGGGTATCAATCCGAAATCCCTTTTTCAAGGTATAAAATCAACCAACAAACAACCATTTCACAAGCCTCCAAACTACGGAGCTCTGATTCTTCACTTCTTTTAAGTGAGGATACATAGACACAAGGGCCACAATCCTTGACGAGCATTAAAATAAAAACCAACCCCCTCTTTTCCCTTAAGCAAGCACACTTTTAATAATAAAAACACCCATTCACGCTAAATAACCTAGAAGGTTCCCATCGAGTACGATGAATGCGAGGGGTGCTAATACTTCCCCCTCGCATAACCGACTCCCGAACCCTAAGACTTGGTTGCAATGACCATACTCTTCTCCCAAAGGTTTTATCGCTATTTCCCTTTCCCTCGCTGGGATAAATAAAATCCAGTGACGACTTTGTGTCATTTTTCGCGTAGCTACAAGGGTTTAGGGTTGAAATCGTGTATTGTTTCACAGTATTGTTTCTATTTTCAATGGAAAAAAGGATACTGAATAAACAAGCTAACTAGGAGCGTATAATATTATGAAGCTACCACCACAGGCAATACCAACAACCGTTATGATATATTACTTTCATAGTGAAATTTCATAAAGAAGCGCCAGAGTTTAATTTACAATTAAAAATTTTAAATAAAAAAACAAAATATATCACAACGGTGGAACTCATCAACCATAGTCATAACCCTTTAAGTTTTTATTTAAAAATAAATAAAAAAGAAAAGGTGTGCCTTAACATTAAAGGAATAATTTATATGACGACGTTGAGGTTCGAACCCATGAAAGTTTCATGGTATCACCATAGTTGGCTCCTCAACCGTTGTTATATACAAATAACTTTAAAAAAAAATATATGATAGCGCCTTAGTTTAAAGATGTCACCATGGTGTAGAAAAAAACCGTGGTGACCATGACGTTGTTGTTTATGCGTTTTGTAGTAGTGGAAGGTGCTTAGTGATTATTTGTGTAACTCTGCTTTGTTTGTCTGTGTTCACCATAAATTATATGTTTTGTTTCATTGTTCTAACCTCTTGTTTTTCATGCATAAAGAAAGAATCTTTTATTTTTTTTTCACGGAGAGAAAGATATTGTTTATGAAAAAGAGAGCCAACAGAGTGATCCTATAGATAATTATGGACCTTCATTATCATCAAATAATAAATCCATAATTTTATGATCACCTTTATATATTACAAAAATTATTTTTTCAGTACCTTATTCCCCTAGACCTGTGATTAGGCCTACATTATTAAATCCATTATATTTTACTCAAAAAATTACTACTTCCTCGTCTTCTCAAATTAAACCCACTTCAAAATTAGCTTTTTACATTTCTCCATCTTCTACAAAATCTTCTTTTATTACCAAAAATCTGTCAGAACCGATCATCCCTTTGGAGCTTATGTACTCTTTTTCAGATGCGTCATTATTACAAGTTATTTCAATAATTTTTCCTCCTAGATTTCTCTTTTACCAAAAGACTCATTAAAAATTCAAGAATACTATGAATTTATTTTGGTTGATACTGATTCTATTTCTCTTACTCATCAATATGATGAGAACGATAAATAAAAAATCAAGTTCTTCAATTTCAAAATTATTAAAGTTGTATCTCCATCATAATGGAAGCAACCCCCAAAGAAAGAAAATCATTCTCTAGGTCTTACTCTCCTCAAACGTACAATCATCTGAGTTAAATGAACGACCGGTCCAATTTCTTAGCAATTGAACCATTTAAACACACTTGATTTATTTGGTTTAATGAAGATATTTCATTAAACTTTTCCTATTGGTTTATCAAATGGTTTCAGCTTATTGAATCCAATTTGGATATTTTTCCAGATTATGCTTCTAAAGCCTTCAATGACTTTACCTCATCTACTACTTGTCCTTCGCACAAGACTTTATTATCTTTTTGTGTAGTTTTTAAGATTACTTGAAATACCTCATGGACCTTTTCGTCTGAGCATTTATGGCAAGATTATCCATCTTCTTAATTGATTAAGAAATTTTCTATTAAGTGGTGGATTAAGTTTAATCCAGATCCGCTAACAACAACAAAGTTGGAAACCTGATGTAAAACCCATCCCAACCTTTGCAAAAATAACAATATTAGTTTAGAAGATACTGCATTTCTTTTAATTCGATCTAAGTTGCTAGCCATTTTATCATCCACTACCAGCTATGATGAATTTAAAAATAAATTGAAAGATGTTATGTCTGCTTTGTCAGAAAGTGACAGTGTTTCCAGCACATCTGACCACTTGAATGACAATGAAGATGACTGTTATGGAATTACAGATCCTGAAGGATAAGGATTATGTTTGAAGATAAGATCAAATTACTCTTCTGAAGATAAGATTGGTCTTTATCAACCTATGTTGGTGTGCTATTTTTGTTGTTGGCGTGTTGTATTAATTAAAGGCCATGCGAGCCACATTATCTTTGAATTATTTGTTTCATTATTCGGCGTTGTCGGCCACTCATTTGTATAGATGTAAGGTGATTTTAATTTTATTTGAAGTCCATCTAGTTTTCTTCTCTATATAAGAGAATATAGTTTGTTGTGAAAGCATTCGAAAATTGAGAAACTCAATCTGAAACCCTAAACTTACAATCAACTCTTGTAAGTATCCTCAATAAGATCACATCTTTAAATATTTTTATCTTTATTTCCGCATTTATCTTAACTTTAATTATTCAATCTATTTTAATAATTATCTTCACTCTTATTTATTTCTTATCCTCGGTCTTATAATCAACTCTTATTAATATTTTTCAAAAAATCATGTCTTTAAATACTTTCATTTTTTTTTTTCAATTGAATCTTACGCCCCCATTATACTTTTTTTTTTCATCTTAATTTGTGCTCTTTCTCCAATCTTCTAATTTTATCTCCAAAAGCACTTTATTTTAATTATATTCTGATTTTTTAATGATTATGATATATTTTTTTCTCTCTCTTATATATTAAAACAGAGGGAGTAGTCCATTATAAAAAAATTCACATGATACTAATAAAGATAGGATTCTTAATTTCTAAATCCTAACAACTAAAAATTTGAAAATACTCCATTCAACCTTTTTGAAACTTATAAGTATATTTATATCTTAAACGTCTTTCATTCCGTTAATCTCCTGCAATCTGCACATTTCCACAATAAGGTCCTAAAGTCTTGAAATTATACTATCATGCAAATGTAGACGACAGTACAAGTATCGCTTTCAAAACACTTGGTCTCAAGAGCAATGCTTAACCACATATTTAATGTAACCATACATACACATAAATGAATAATATAGAAATTTTTTATTAATATGAAAATAATTAAATTATGATTTTTTTTCTAAATGATCTCGACAAAAAGATAAATAAATTATTCATTATGACGTAAAACCACTTATAAATAAAAATGTATAAATAAAAAAATAAAAAATTATTTTTAAATTAATAAAATGATGTTAAATAAATATATCTGATTAAAATCTTTAATCTATTTTATTATTGAAATATACGTGTTGAATATATTTAAAATGGATAAATTATATATTTTTATGAGATAACCTAGATCTCTTCTTAAATTATACTTTCTGTTATTTTAATGTAGTATAAGAAAAAATTTACTTTTTAAATTTATTAAAAAATTAATATATTTTAATTATATATAATTTAAATATGTTAATTCTTCAATTAATCTAATAAATGTTTTTAGTAAACTTTTTATTATATTAAAAATCAGAGATAATATATATTTTTGTGTATGCATATAAATAATTAAAATATAAAATTATGACCATGCAAGAATGCAAGACTACACATTGGTGATATAGTATTGTATACAAATGATTACTATTATTTACCCGCATAACATAATCCTATAAGCTTGAACTTAACTCAATACCTGTATTTTTACACACAAAGAGACAACAAAACATAAAAAAGAACAGAAGAGAGAAAAAAAATCATTTTTAATCAATTATTTTAAGCTTTTTTTAAACCCCCTAGCCGCCCAGAACAGCCACCCAAATTTCAATCCTCTTTCACTCTCTCTCCAAAATATCTCCTATCAAATTTCCCATCCCAACAGGGTATAGTATACCCCTCCATATATAAGCATCTCTCACAAACAATCACAGTAACCTTTTTCTTTCTTCTTTCTTTCCATCATCATCAACAAAAACAACTACAGCAACAAAAACAAACAACAGTAACATCAAAATCACATAATCAATAAAATCATTTTCCAACACAAACAACCCTAAAAAACAACACCATGTCCCTTGAAGACTCTCTAAGATCTCTTTCTCTTGATTACTTAAACCTCCTCATCAACGGTCAAGCTTTCAGCGACGTCGTTTTCAGCGTCGAGGGCCGTTTAGTCCACGCTCACAGATGCATCTTAGCAGCCAGGAGTCTCTTCTTCAGAAAATTCTTCTGTGGGCCAGACCCTCCTTCCGGACTCGACCCGTCTGGAAACCGAGTGAACTCAGCAACAAGGTCCGGTGTTATACCGGTTAACTCAGTGGGCTACGAGGTTTTCTTGCTGATGCTTCAGTTTCTCTACAGTGGTCAAGTTTCTATTGTTCCCCAGAAACACGAACCTAGGCCTAATTGCGGCGACCGTGGTTGCTGGCATACGCATTGTACATCGGCAGTTGATCTCGCTCTTGATACTCTCTCCGCCGCGAGATACTTCGGCGTTGAACAGCTTGCATTGCTCACTCAGGTTTATTCTTTTTTTCCTTTTCTGTTCTTATTCTTGTTTTTGCCAATAAAAATATGAGTGTTGTTAGTAGTAAGAACAGAAGAGTAAAACTAAAACTATCAGCATCATGAGTTCTCTTTCTTCTTTTGATTCTTCTGTGTCTTTGTGATTTGTGTGACCAGTCATATGTTTTTTTGTGGGTCTTGGGAATTTCGACAATTACTGGTTTTTGGGAACTGGGAAGAGTTTTTATTTTTATTTTTTATAATTAATTAATTTTTTTTGAAGATGAGAACAAGAACAAGAATAAGAATGAGATTTTGGTTTTGGTTTTGGTCTAAGAATTTTTGTTAATTTTATATAATTTTTTTAATCTATCCCATCGATCAGTAGATTCTATTATTTGATCTCATGTCTTCTCAATGTCAGTACTGAATAATAACTGTGTTTTTGTTTTATTTTGCTTTGTTTTTGTTTTGATTCTAATAATTTTTTCTCATTAATTAAATCTCATCTTCTTCTTCACATGCAGTTGTTGCTTCAACTCTCACCGTAAAGACAGATAAACACTTACATTAATCTCACTATCACATTAATTCCTTTTGATTTTCAGCTTTTTTTTCCATAAATTTTTTTATATTATTTATGTTAATTTATGATGTCCTTGAAATATTTCATGTCATCATGTACTGGAAATTAGAGGAAAAGAGACATGACAGTTTTCTCGATTTGGTGTTCTTCCATCCACTAGAATGAGTTTCTAAATTTAGATCATAAATCAATCTAGTCTTGTCTTTCACAGATTTAGCTATAGTGCACGAAATCTTTCACAACCACATTCACTTTCCTCATTTGGTCTTAAAGAAAAAAAAAGTATATTTGTGTCTAACTCTCTTTCATTTTCCAAATGAGGATAACAAATTACTCACTTTGTTCTCTTTGCTTTTATACTACATTGTTTCTTGATTTAAAACCCAAATCTCAAAAAAAATTCCCTTACATGAACTATAAAATTATGATTTGTGACATTGCATTATAATTTAGCTTAAAACTTCTCTTATTTTTTTTTAATCTTTTTAAAATGAATACTTAGCAGGTTAACTGGCAACTAACTGCACCATTACTTCTCTTATTCTATATTTTTTTGTTGATACAGAAACAACTTGCGAGCATGGTGGAAAAAGCTTCTATTGAAGATGTAATGAAGGTGCTACTAGCATCAAGAAAACAAGACATGCATCAACTATGGACAACATGTTCTCATCTTGTGGCGAAATCAGGCCTTCCGCCGGAAGTGCTGGCGAAGCACCTGCCGATAGACATCATAGCAAAAATCGAAGAGCTTCGAATGAAATCATCCTTGTCACGCCGCTCCTTAATCTCTCACCACCACCACAACCCACACCACCACGATCATCTCACTGCTGCAGCAGACCTTGAAGACCAAAAGATCCGTCGGATGAGACGTGCCCTTGACTCCTCAGACGTCGAGCTAGTTAAACTCATGGTAATGGGAGAAGGCCTTAACCTTGACGAAGCATTAGCATTACCTTACGCGGTTGAGAGTTGCAGTAGAGAAGTCGTTAAAGCCTTGTTAGAACTCGGTGCAGCTGATGTTAATTTCCCGGCCGGTCCAACTGGTAAAACCCCACTTCACATTGCAGCTGAGATGGTTTCTCCCGACATGGTGGCTGTGTTGCTCGACCACCACGCCGACCCGAATGTAAGAACAGTCGACGGTGTCACCCCTCTAGACATTCTGAGAACCCTAACCTCAGACTTTCTCTTCAAAGGCGCTGTCCCTGGATTAACTCACATAGAACCAAACAAACTAAGGCTATGTTTGGAGCTTGTTCAATCTGCAGCACTTGTCATGTCAAGAGAAGAAGGAAACAACAATAATGCAAATAACAACAATTCAGGCTCCTCAGCAACAAACATGTACCCTCACAGTCACATGAATGAAGAACATCATAGTCATCACAACAACAACAGTAACATGGATTCAAGGTTGGTGTATCTTAACCTTGGTGCAAATACTCAAATGAGTACTTCAAGGTTGGATTCTGGTGATGATGATCATAATAATAATCAAAGGGAAGCTATGAATCCATCCATGTATCATCATCATCACTCTCATGACTACTAATTTATTCCACCTTTGCATGTAAGAGTAAGCGTAGCTACTACCTAATTAAAATTAATATTTTCAAATAGACATTCACTGATAAATTATTATTATTAATTATTTATATAATTTCAAAGCTATTTCAGTTATCATTAATATTGGTTGAGTATGGTGGATAAAAAAAAAAAACACTTTGTTTTGTGAAATGATATTGATAGTGGTAATCACTGTTCTTTTGGCTCTATGATGTTTTGTTGGGTTTTTTTATTTTTATTATTGTTTTGGTTTTAGGCTTATGAAATGGTCACCATTTGAAGTGCGGTTTCTTAGAAGATTGGGATAAGGGACAAGAAGAATCTAATTATCAATTTTTTTTTTCTTCTTTTTTGGAGGAAACTTTAGGTCAATATTGATTTTCTTTTCAGATATATGGATTTTCTTCTTCTTCATCTGTCAACTCTTTAATTTGTATTTACTGATATGAAGCTAATATCACGGCCTATTTATTGTTTTCCTTTCATTATTTCAATTCATCTTGTCCCACCCTCCACTTTCTCAAGTATCCTTCAATTATTTATATCAATATTTGTGTACAATCTTTTATTTGATTAGGAAAGGTTGATTTAACCCAACCAAAAAAGTCTAATTAGTAAGGATCTCATGATTTTCATCTATTTATTAATAGGGTGTCTTAAATTTTAATAAAATAATGTATTTATTTTCTATATTTAATTATTATAATATTTATTTTTATTATTAATAATATATTGAACATGTGAAATATTTTTTAAAAGTTGATATTAGATTGACTTGTATACAAATATTTTACTAAGTATTATTCAACAATTAAATGAAATTCAAGAGTCCATTCATTTAATTATATATTTTTATAAGAAAATTAATTAATTGAAAAAAATTATTTTTCAAGGGTTTTGTTGGTGTAAATATAAAAGTCAAGAGATGATATGTGCTGTCCATTTTCTTTTTGCTTCCACCTAATATATTATGTTTTTTTCTTTATAACATTATGTAGGCCTTTTGGAGCAATTCATTGGCAATTTGTTTTGGGCTTTAATCATTAATTATTGTATATAAAAAAATCATGTGGCTATGGAAAATTTGAATGGTTGTCTTGCATGAATGCAACAATGAGTGTGACCACACATGCAAGTTAAAAAATTGGCACTATCACCTTCCATATAATCCTCTTCTTGTCCCCCCTTGCCTTTTTTAGGCCTCTTTAGACAAAAACAAAAATATAAACTTACAGCTAAAATCCTATTATATTATTAATCATTTCTTTAATTATTACTATGGATCTTGTCTAAATTCAGCTTATGTTAGTTAGGGAAGTTTCTAGGGGATAGTCTATAATATTAATTTTCTACTTCAAGGTATGTTCTACATGATCCGGGGTCATAGCTGCATGTTTCTTTTTTATCAAAAAAAGCTGCATGTTTCTTTAAAAATATTGATCTAGCCCAAACCTTTTAAGCATTTGAATATCAAGTCTTATATAAATTTTAAACATAGCTACCATTTCTAATATCAAGTCTTATGTAAATTTTAGTTAAATTTTTATTTGAAAATTTGTTAGACTGATGCTTCTAATACTAATTCGTTTTAATTTGTTTTAGTGTTTCTTAGTTATGAGTTAAAACTTTATGGGGATGGAAGTTTTTATTTTTTTATTTTTATAATCTATATATATATATATATATATATATATATATATATATATATATATATATATATATATATATATATATATATATATATATATATATATATATATATATATATATATATATATATATATATATATATATATATATATATATATATATATATATATATATATATATATATATATTCAATAGAGAGACCAAGGGGTCCCTAGCCCAACAACATTACAAGCATTAGATTAGCCTCAACAATCACAAATGAAATGTTTATACAAAATCTAAGACACCAACTATTACAAGAAGTCAATAGGCCTCTTACACCATTCATAAGAATTGCTCTTAACTTTTCTCTTACAAGCTAAATCCGACCATTTCCAAAAAAAAAATGGATTACTCTATGAAAGATATCTTTTGGAACATCCACCAAATCATTGAATAAGACTTGATTCCTAGTCCACCAGAGGCCCCAATATAAGACCAACCAAATTAGACATGAAGAGGAGAGTGACAAATGAGAGTTTGTCTAAGCCAACATGTTATCAATATCATTGTAGGTAGAAGAAATAAATACTCCTAACCAATTTACAATTTCTTGCCAAATTAGAATGGTTTTAGGACAAATTAGGAAAATATGATCAATGTCTTCTATGACATGAAAGCAAAAGACGCAAACACTTTCGTGTGGATTGGAGATAAGACCTCTACGCATAAGATTCACCGAGTTGGAAGATGATTTATTAAAAGTCTTCAACTAAAGATTTTCACCTTAAGAGGAAGCCTATATATCTTGTGACACTCCCGTTACAAGAACTAGATGTCATGTTAGGAATGAATTGGTTATCAGCCAACGATGTAAGCTTGGGGTGCAAGAAGAAAATTTTAATGTTTGGAGAAGAAAGTGGAGAAGTCAACAAGGTCGAAACTCTCACTCAATAATTTATGATGTTATTCTCCATGTCAGTAGAAGAAACCTCTAGTCTTGAAAAATTTCCAGTGGTCTGTGAATTCCTAGAAGTCTTTCCAGAAGATGTTCTAGGTTTACCACCGGTTAGGGAAATGGAGTTTTCTTAGACTTGGTTCTAGGCACTGGACCAATTTCTATATATCCTTATCGAATTTCACCCTCAGAGCTTGCCGAGTTAAAGAAACAATTAGACAAGATGTTAGAGAAGGAATTTATTAGACCAAGTGTATCGCCATGGGGAGCTCTAATCTTGTCTGTGAAGAAGAAGGGTGGTTCTTTTAGATTTTGTGTAGATTACAGGAAGCTTAATAAAGCTACTAGGAAAAACAAGTATCCTTTGCCTAGAATCGACGACTTGATGGATCGGTTGAAGGGAGCATCAATATTCTCAAAGATTGACTTGAAATCTGGATATCATCAGATCAAGGTGAAGGAGGATGATATTCCAAAAACAACTTTTAGATCCCGTTATGAACACTATGAGTACTTAGTTATGCCATTTGGTTTGACTAATGCTCTAGCAGTATTCATGGATTACATGAATAGGATCTTTAGGTCATACTTAGATCAATTTATTGTAGTTTTCGTTGATGATATTTTGATTTATTCTAAGAATGAGGTAGAGCACGAAGAACATTTGAGAATTGTGCTACAGATATTAAAAGACTGTCAATTGTACGCGAAATTCTCGAAATGTGAATTTTGGTTGAAGGAGGTACAATCTCTTGGTCATGTAATCAACAAAGAAGGTATTGTAGTAGACTCGAGTAAAGTTGAAGCAGTAACAAAGTGGGAGAGTCCCAAGAATGATGGCGAGATTCGAAGTTTTCTTGGACTAGCTGGATATTATCGGAGGTTCATTGAAGAACTTTCAAATATCGCTTTTCCTATGACTCAGTTAAAGAGGAAAGGTAAAAACTTTGAATAGACTAAAGAGTGCGAAGAAAGTTTTCAGAAGTTAAAGCAAAGATTGACTTCATCACCAATACTCATCTTACCATACCCATCAAGACAATTTGATGTGTATTGTGATGCGTCATATCAAGGTCTTAGTTGTATGTTGATGCAAGAAAGAAAGGTGATAACTTATGTATCTAGACAGTTGAAGGCGCATGAGAGGAACTACCCGACTTATGATTGTCATAACCTAATTTTTAATCCTAAGATCTCACTTCTTTATGCATCATCTGGCATAACATCTTCAGGTCATACGGTCCTTGTGTGCGTGCTCATTGTGGCTAACGAGTTGGTGCAGGTGCATTAAATTACAAGTGAGAAATGGTACTCGTCCTCTCAGTCAAGTGCTTCAAGAGGTGATCAACGGATTCTTAAGGGTCCTATGATTTTCTACTGGTCGTTTTCCTCCAGATTTCTCAGAAGTTTCCCCAAAGAGGATCAAGGCTTTTTGTCCATTGGTTTTGAGCATGGTCATTTGAGAACCAGTTGGAGTTTCATGATAAGTTGCTTTACAAGTGTATCCTCACTCTCAGAGGATTTCTCGGGGCATGACTCTAGTACCGAGTTCACCTTCAACTGTGTAACAAAGGTTAAGCCTAAATTCAAGAAGATCTTGTTCCTATCCATGAAATTTGATCATCTTTTGTTCCTCTTGGATTTTAAAGAAAAAGTTTGGATTGTATTTTGAGTAGTTTGTGAGTAATGTGCTTGGAAATGTATTTCACCATAAAGAATCACCCATTCAAGTGTACCAATTTCAAATCCAAGTTCTTTTTATTCACCACCATTCAAAGTTTAAACTCAAGATGACATGATTAAGACAATTCAAGTCCTTCAAGTTACAAGCAATTTTCATATGGTCCAAGGTCACTAATTGGTTCATGCTTCTCATAAAATTCAAGGCATTGTTTTCTTTTCAAGAACTAATTGCGCTGCGAAATTCGATTCAAGACCAAAGATTAAGTACATGGATTTAAAAAAATTCTTAGTGTGAATGGAAACCCGTTGCACCCCAAAATTTTCCCAACCTTTCTTTACTTGGTTTATGTTTCATTGCATTTATATAGCATTATCATTTGCATACCATTGTCCATGTACAGGGGATTGAGAGAGGTGTGCCTAGCAAGAGGAGATTGCCAAAGTTTCCAAAGCCTAATCAAGAGGTCTTATTCAAGCTACCAAGTGCTTATCATCATCAGAAGAAAAGTCAAAGTTCTTTGAAAGAGCAGATGAATGAATATGGTTCATCTCCTATCTTGAAGGCCATGTGAAGATAATCAGCTGATATTGAGTCCATGGTTATGGGTGGAGAACAATATATGATCTCATTGAATGTCTTGAGGGTCATTGGAGAGCTTATTCAAGTCATTATATGAAGTATAAGAAGCCACAGTCAAAGGTGATGCAATTAGGGCTTTCATCTGGTCAACCCTAAGTCAACAGTGAATTTGAAGGAGATTAAGACTCAATTCCAAGTCTCTATGATCATGGAATGTTGTGTTGAGATATCTAAGAAGTTATTCCAATATCAAACCAAGAAGAATCAAGAGTGTGAGAAGTTGCTGAGCTAGGGTTTCTAGGCTTATTAGTGTAAAATGCCCTGGTTAATACCTAACTTTAAGACCACATATCTCAAGATACAGGTTTCATCTCATCTTGACCCTAACATGAAACTTGTAGAGCATGTTTCTAGATTTATTTTGAGTACTATAACTCATCCATATGGTTTCTATACTCTTATACAGTTCTATGACGCCCAACTGAGGTGTTTTGTCTTCCATGATTATGTTCTGGCTCCTACTCTGGAGGAGTATTCTGCGCTGTTAGATGTGCCCATTCTAGATCAAATGTCGTTCTTCCATACTGACGCTGAGCCCAATCTGGCTAAGCTCGCTGCTATTCCGCATTTGGATGCCTCAGAGTTAGAGGGGAAGATGCTCAAGAGAAGTGGGATGTTTGGGTTTCCTTTGCTTTGTTTGGTTGAGAAAGCTCAGCAGTGTGCCAATGATGGCTGTTGGATCGTATTTAGCGCCATCCTAGCTCTTTGCATCTATGGCATTATATTGTTCCCTTATCCTCTGTACTTCGTAGATACATATGCTTTTTACATAATGGCCTCAGGGAACCCAATACCTACACTGCTTTGTGACGTTTATCACTCGGTTCACTACAAGAATGAGAACTGAAGGGGGAAAAATATGTCCTGTTGTGTTCCCTTATTGTACAAGTGGTTTTCCAGTCATATGCTTAAGGCAGGTCCTTTTGTTACTTCTGCAGGTACATTGGAATGGTCAGAACGTCTGATGGGTTTGTCAGCTGAGAACATCACTTGGTTTGATAGGAATATACTTGGTACAAAAATCATCTATAGCTGCAACGAATTTCCTAACGTCCCTTTGGTCGGAAGGAAGGGGTGCATCAACTACAACCCGTCGTTGTTGGTTAGGCAGTTTGGATATGCATTGAGGGATCCTCCCAGGGAAGAAGAGGTACATGAATCTCTGTACCTCACCGGGCTGTTAGATAGTGGTACACTGGCCAGGCTTGAGCACGCTTGGAACAATATTCACAGGAGAGGGAAAACATTGCTAGGGAAAAGTAATAACCGTGCCTATGACCCCTACTTGAGCTAGATTCAGGATAGAGCGAAGAGGATGCTGATGCCGTTTCCTTCAGTGGCGCCTTTGTATCCCATCATGATTGAGGAGCCGACCACTGTGGATATTCAAAAGTATAATCAGTTATGGGCCGAGAAAGAAGAGTTACGGAAAACTAATGAGGAGTTAGAGAGAGAAATCCTTCAGCTTCGGGGAGAGAAGAATGAAGCTGTGTACTCTTTCAAAAAGCAGTTTGAGCTCGTGAACCGACTAAGTACATAATTGACTCAGCAGACCAACACTTGTGAGCGCTTAGGCTTGGATATGAAAGTTGTTAACAGTGTTTTTACCACCAAGTTGATAGCCAAAGACGAGAAGATTTCAGCGGAAGCATCGCTTAGGCGTGACAGTGAGTACAGGTTGAACGAGGCTATTGCAAACTTGAAGGATTGCAGGTGGAGGGCTGACTCCAAGAGATGCAAGCTTGAGGAGTGCTTTGGAGAAGGAGCCTGGGAGGACTACGCTAAGGGCCTACAATGCACTATCAGACAACGAGAGTTACTCACTAGACCGGATCATCCTGAGACACAGGAGTTGTTAGAGGAGTTTCGCGCTTGGCGTCGCACTTGATGGTTTTCCATTTCCTTGTAGCTTGTAGCTTCTCATTTCTCGTTGTATGGACCATCACCAGGCTTGTTGGTTGAGGTCCTTTCTGATTGTACTCAGTTGGTACGCTTGTACACTGCCTGCGTGGCTTTCCATTTATATATGAGGAGTTCCCACTATTGCTTGTCTATGGGGTTTCCGTTGTCGTGCTTTCTCCCGGAACTAGAATTGAGGGGGAAATATCCCTGTTGCATAAATACATGTTTGCATAGCATTTTTGCATTACAGGTACAGCAAGACCATTTATCTTATCTCGGTTTCTCTGTTAGTGTGTTTTAGGATTGCTGATCAAACAACTCACCGGTACGCTACTCGAGGTAATTAGAGAAGAGTGATGGATCAAATTCAAGCCGAGATGCAAGAGTTCAGGGAAAGGATGAATCAGTTCATGAACCTCATGCAGGGGGTCGCTAACGGACAGGAACAACTCCGTACTTTGGTGCAACCCTTTATTTCACAAGTTGACAGCAACGGTGTTCTTCATGGGGGGCCGACTGCTAATCCTTCTCTCAATGAAAATGGGACTCCTCATGCCCTTTCTATGCCTAATTTGGTTATCCCTACTGCTAGAGGGAATGGTAATGGTAATGGCAATGCCGCTGGTTCTGGTAATGCTGCTGACTTCGATAACATTGGTTTTGGGAATCCTTGAAATGGTAATGCTACTAACGGGAACGTTCACGGGCCTGACGCCACCTGTGCTGAACATGGTAATATGGATCAGTTATGGAATGAAGACAGACAGGATGATGTGTTCACGCCGAGAGCTGTGGTTGTTAAGTTGCCTTTTGAATCTGATAGGAGGATCAAGTTAATTGAGGAAAAGATGAGGTCTCTGGAGAACCAAAATGCCATGGGCCTTGATATGGCTAATCTGGGACTTATCCCCGACCTAAAAGTGCCTCTAAAGTTCAAGGTCCCGGACTTTGACAAATATAAGGGCACCACATGCCCGACAGTCCACTTGCGCTCTTACTACCGGAAGATGTCCGTGTATTCGGACGATGAGAAAATGCTGATGCACTTCTTCCAGGACAACTTGTCCGGGCCATCCCTTGAATGGTATATGGGGATGGAGCCCATCAACATCCGAAGTTGGAGGGACCTAGCTGAGGCTTTTGTAAAACATTACCAATATAACAGCGACCTTGCTCCCAATAGGGTCCAACTTCAGAATCTTTCCCAGCGGAATAATGAGTGTTTCAAGGAGTACGCCCAGCGGTGGCGGGAACTTGCGGCAAGAGTACAACCTCCAATGGTGGAGCGTGAGTTAGTCGATCTGTTCATTGCTACTCTACCTGGTGTCTACTACGAGAAGCTCGCCAGTAATATGTCGGGTAGCTTCTCTGATTTGATAATCACTAGAGAAAGGGTGGAAATGGCATCAAGCTCGGGAAGATTCAGTCAAACAAAGTGCCCTCAGCTGGAGGAGGGAAGAAGGCGTTTGGTGGTAAAAAGCGAGAAGGTGAGACTAGTTCGGTGTCCATTTCTAAAGGAAAAGGTAAGGGTCAGTATCAGAATCGTCAACGTCAGCAGGTCACCAATATAACAATTCCTGCCGTTCAGCAGCAGCAAACTCAGCAATAGAATCAGAATCAGAATTACGCCCAACGGCGATACCAGAATAGAGGCCAAGCAGGGAACAAAGTGTTTGACACACCGCCGATGCCGTATTCGCAACTTCTCCAGGCTTTGTTACAATTACAGCTTATTCAGAAGAGGACGATGGCTCCTCTGACAGGACCACCTCCACCCGGGTATGATGCAAATGCCTGCTGCGAGTTTCACTCAGGTGCCCCGGGGCACAATATCGATAATTACAAGGATTTCAAGCACAAGGTGCAGGATATGATTGATAGTAAGGCGATAAATTTCTCCAACGACGCTCCCAACGTCATACATAATCCTATGCCAAATCACGGATAAGCTGGAGTTAGTGCGATCCTCGAGGATGATGGGTTGGATTTGATAGCAGATGTCAGTGAGCTGAAGACGCCGTTGAGCTTTGTGAAAGAGAAATTGATGAGAAGGGGTGTGTTCCCAGGTGTTGCACCCCAAAATTTGACCAACCTTTTCTTAACTTGGTTTATGTTTCATTTCATTTTCTTCTAGCATTTGCATTGCATAGCATTTTTCATTGAACAATGGATCAAGAGGTTGTGCATAACAAGATGAGGATGCCCAGAGTGTTGAGCTCAAGCAAGGGGTGTTACTCAAGCATGAGTGGTCATCAAAAAGTGGTCAAAGTTTTGTGAAAGAATTGATGGGTGTATGTGGGTCAGCTCCTAACTTGGAGGCCAGTTGAAGATCATCATAGGATTGTGAATTCATAATTATGGATATGGGATGATAAGAAAGCTCATTGAGTGCTTTGAGAGCCATGTTGGAGCTTGTTCAAGTTGTTGTGTCATGTGGAAGAAGCCACAGTCATAGGTGTTGCATCTAAGGTTTTCATCTGGTCAACCCTCAGTCAACTGTGAAATTGAAGGAGATTAAGACTCAATTCCATGTCTCCATGCCTAATATATCATTTCAAGATCAAATCAAGAAGAATCAAGAGTGTGAGAAGTTACTAAATTAGGGTTCTCAGTGTAAAATCCCATGTTTAGTGCCCAACTTCAAGACCACCTATTTCAAGATACAAGTCTCATCTCATCTTGACCCTAACATGAAACTTATAGATCATGTTTCTAGCCTTCGTTTGAGTACTAGAAGTCTTTCATCTGATTTCTAGAACTCAAGTTATGATGCTGACAAGTTACAGGTCATCAGATGAATGTGATTTTAGTCAAAAAAAGTCAACCAACGTCCAAGCCACTTTTGACCTAGAAGGATGTTTCTCCTCACTTTGACCCAAACATGAAAGTTGTTCCTCATGATCTTAGCTTTCCAAATAGTACTATAAGTTCTTCATATGATTTGTAGAACTCAAGTTATGAGGCTTGCAAGACAGAGGTATTTTGGGAAAGTAAAATTACAGGTCATTTTCATTATAGGTCCATTTCACCACTTTGCATACTTCAAATGAAAATCTTTCCAACATCAAATATGCTCCAAATGAGGTCAATTTCATCACCAAACCATCTCATGTCATGGTTGAATCTTGGATTGAAGAATTCATGAAGAAACTTCCATGGAAAAAGCCTTAAAAGGAGAAAATCAAATCAAATGCATTTTGGATCATTTTGTACCAAGGTGATACATATTTTGAGTGCCAAAATCATTCTAAGAACAATGGCATTTTTAGAATTTGAATTTGATGAGCTTTGGTATGCCATTTTCATGCTTGCTTCACCATGAAGTAATAAATGTCAATCTTGCCATAAGATCAAATTGAGGAGTCATTGTTAGCCTTTGGATCAATTCATCCCATGTGCAAGCTAACTGAACAAAATTTACAGTCTTACAGCTGCATTTTCATGCACATTTGGAAGCTTCCATCAAGGGAAAATTTGGATTTCAATTGGGCTTAAGCAACATGTAATTGGGCTTCCTTGGCATCTAAATCCAACACATATAATCTCAGCATTATTCACAAACCTTCAGAACGAAAATTGGTGGAGAAATTATAGAGAACACACTTGGTGAAGGTGAAGAAAAAGTGAAATTCGATTTCTCAGATTCTTTGAGTTTCAAGCAAAATTGAGCATAGCAAAAGCTTCCTTGAAGTTTGTGGCGTGATTCTGGGCAGTTTTCTCTAAGCTTCATCAAAGAATAAGGCTCAATGGAAGCTCTCTACTAGGTATTCTTCCAATCCAAATTACTCTCTGTTTAAGCCATGTTTACACGCCATTTTTGTATATTTGTGATCCTTGAACATCATAGATGATTTCTGGTATAGTTTGATTGCTGTTGATGATGATTGATGATAAATGCTTAAAACTTGTTGTCTTCGATTTGTTTTATTCTTGAGTTTTTAAGCATAAATGATGGTGTATTTGAAATCTACGTGAGATGTAGATGAATTTGGACATAAATTTTGTTGAATTTGGCACGTTTTTCCCAACCTGTGTTGCTAGCACTGTTCATGGTGGCCTCTTCCAACCGGAGAAGATAACCGGAGGAATATCCGGCCGCCGTCTGGTTTTGTTTTGGATATTTGAATTGTTTTAACCACGTGGCAATTTGTTGTGCATTGGATGTGAATACTTTTTGTTACACGGTCTAGATTAAGACCTATGGTGTACCACATTTGACTCATCACACACAATCAGCCCAAAGTGCACCGTTTTATTAATTGTCTGTTGGATCTGGGCTTTCAATTGCTGTTGACACCCCCCTGCCTGAGCCCAATTGAGCTTTACACACGTGTGGATTACTTTTCACACCGTGTCTTTATTCATTTCATTTTTTTCTTTTCATTTTTGTTTTGTTTCAGTCTGGATTTAAATCAAATAAAATACTTCTAATGGTCCAAAAATTCCACAAAAATATGCTTTAGACACTTTGAGATGTCTATTATTTTTAGGAAATTTTTATTTTTATTTTTGGTTTTATTTTCAATTAAAAATGGAATTAAACATTGGAAGTATTTTGTTTGAGTTAAATCTTGACATATGTTTGTTTTTGATTTGTTTCTCCTCATTCCTTTTGATCCAATGACTGAAAATTCATGCTCATTTCCATGATGAGTTGATGAATTTTTGAGGACCATTTTTCCCCTGTTGGTTGACTTTTGGGCTGAATTTTGTTGTATTTCATTTGACTATCGACAATCCTCATTCACAATGGAACACCCTTGTGAATCAATTTCTTTGGTGGTGTTGTGAATTGATTTTGATTGTGATCTTTTAGCTTCTGTTTGCCAACATGTTTAGTTGCTTTGTGCATTTTACTTTGTTATTTTTGAATCATTTTCCTAATTTTGAGGTAACTTGCAAGTCAAGTTACCCCAAGGGAGGTTCATACATACACATTGATTTGTCTTCTTTCCAAGAGAGGAATGTTCAGAGATATCCTTTTGTTCTGAATTCTTGTGCCATACACAAAAGAGGAATAGTAACATTGGAAGTAACCAATGGATTTTCCAACGTATCTTTCTTGATCAACATCTTTTTAAATTTGAATGAATCTGGAAATAATTCCTGCATCAGATCTTCTGATGATGTTCCATTTTTTTCTTATCAGAGTCACTCTTTTTCAGAGTTCTGCAGCTTAGTGCTAGCGTGATAACAAACTGTTCATTCAGATGAGTGTTTCATATCAGAGTAAATCTTCGCTCTTACGTGTTATCCAATTGTATTACTTTGTTGCTAACGTTTCAGAGCCTTGCTTGATTTGAATCTCAGAGTCTTCTGAATCTTTGCTTTATACTTCTAAGCTCAGAGCCTGATTCACTTTTTTCCAAATGCTCAGAGTCTTATGTAGCTTCGCTCAAAATCTTCTGTAGCTTCGCTCAGAGTCTTCTGTGTGTTGTAGCTTTAACGTTCAGAAGAATATTCCATCAGTGGAATATTTTGCATTCAGAGGAATGTTTCTTATGTTATCTGAAACAAAAATTAGAGTATATATTTTCTCCATACAAAATTTCATTATTGTTATCATCAAAAAATTGAGATATATTAAGAACCAATATGTGTTCTAACATATTTTACATGGTTGGTTGATGGCGATACTCTAACCAGTTTGAAGCAAGCTTGGGGTAACGTTCACCGGAGAGGAAAGCCTTCTTTGGGAAAAGGAGATTGTAGAGCCTATGGACCATATGTTGAATGGATCCAAGGGAGGGTGAAAAGGTTGTTGTTACCGTTCCCGGTCAGAGAACCTCTATATCCTTTGGTAGTTGAAGAACCGACAACAGTTGACATTCAGAAATATAATCAATTGTGGGATGAAAAAGAAGAACTACGCAAAGTAAATGAAGAGTTGGAGAAGGAGATCCTTCAGCTAAGAAGTGAAAAGAATCAAGTTACTCGCATGTCCAAGATGCAGACAGAGACAATGAACAAGATGGGTAGAGAACTGACTAAAGAAATTCGCGTCAGAGAACGTCTTAGTCAAGATATAAGGAGCTTGGGTAATACCCTCAAAGGGAAGAAAAATGAGTTAGAGAAAGCACACTTGGAAATATCAATGTTCAACGCTCAACGAAATGCCATCTTGAACAATAACAAGGAAAGAGAAGATGAGCTCCATCAAAAAATTGACAGGTTGAAGACTCAGCTTCGAATCAAAGATAGAAAAGATCTAGGTGAATCCTCTCGTCGATACGAAAGCAACCGTAAGCTATGGGAAGCTCGTGCAATGTTATAGGAATACAAGCTAAGAGCAGAGTTGAAGAAGCCCAGACTTGAGGACGCTTTCGGAGAAGGAGCTTGGGAGGATTACGCTCAGAGTCTGAAGGATGTCATCAGCAAGAGAGAGAAGCTCATTCAGGTGTTGGTGGCACGACCTAAACATACAAATACGAAGATGTGGCTAGAGGAGTTCCAGGCTCACTACCGTGGCTGAAGAGAGGGTTACTTGGTGTTGTTTCCTTTATTCCTCTGTATTTATCTTGTATTCGGACCATCACCAGGCATGTTGGCTGAGGTCTTTGTGTTGACTCAGCTGTATTTCCTTGGTGATGTGCTGTATGTATTGACTGTGTTTCTCATTTTATCTATGAGAGGGTTTTCTTTGTTTCATCTGTTGAATCTCCATTCTCCTATTGTTTCTGTGGAACTAGAATCAAGGGGAAAATTCTCCTGAACCATATTTACATGTCTGCATTTTGCATCATTTTCATGTTGCATTGCAGGTGTTCCAGGTTCTGTTGACCTTATTTCTCTCTGTGGTTTTCTCAACAGTGTTTCAGGATTGAAGACCGGACAATTCACCGTTATTCAGCTAGGGGAAATCAACAGAAGGCAATGGATCAAATTTAGCTAGAGCTACAAGAGTTCAGAGATCGCATGGCGCAGTTCATGGATCTCATGCAAGGGGTCGTTAACGGCCAAGAGCAGTTGAGAACACTTGTTCAACCTTTGATTGCAAGAGTAGATGGAAGTGGGGTTCTCCATGGTGGGACTGCTGTTATTCCTCCTCCAACTGACAATAGCACTCCTCATGCCAATGCTATCCCAACAGTTGTTATTCCTCCGGGAGGAGGTAATCCACTGGGAGGTCATATTCCAGGCGCAGCGGGCGTTGTACATGGAAATGTTGGTCCTCAGTGGGAGGAGGATGAACAAGATGATATTGTCTAGATGAGGGACCTAGATGCGGGCTTGCAGTCTGATGCAGACAAGAGGTTAAAAATGATAGAAGAGAAAATGAGGAATTTGGAGAATCAAAATTCTTTTGGTCTTGACATGTCTAACTTAGGACTGATCCCAGGTTTGAAGATCCCTCCAAAATTCAAAGTTCCAGACTTTGAAAAATACAAGGGAATGACTTGTCCCAGAGTACACCTCAGGTCGTACTACAGAAAGATGTCTGCTTATTCTGATGACGAGAAGCTACTAATGTATTTCTTTCAGGACAACCTGTCTGGCCCATCTTTGGAGTGGTACATGGGTTTGGAGCCAACCAATATTAAAAGCTGGAGAGACCTGGCGGAGGCTTTCGTCAGACACTATCAATAAAATAGTGATTTGGCGCCCAATCGTGTACAATTGCAAAATCTGTCGCAACGAAGTAATGAGGTATTTAAAGAATACGCACAGAGGTGGCATGGGTTGGCTGCAAGGGTTCAACCTCCAAGGGTGGAGAGAGAACTCATTGATATTTTTGTAGCTATGTTGCTTGGAGTGTACTATGATAAGCTGGTAGAGAATATGTATATTAGTTTCTCAAATTTAATCATCACTGGTGAACAAGTTGAGAACGGTATTAAGTTGGGAAAAATTCAAGCAGAAGAGGGGTTCACATCTGGTGGAGGAAGAAGGAATTTCGGAAATAACAAGAAGAGGGAAGGAGAAGCGAATGCAGTGTTAGGGTACAGAAACCAGAATAGGAATAGGGTGCAATGGTTGCAACAATATCATCAGCAACAGCCACAGCAGAATTATGCGTCGCACCGGTTTCAGAACCGAGAGAGAATAATGAATAGACAATTTGACACACCACCGATGCCGTATTCGCAACTTTTGCAGCATTTACAACTTCAGTTAGTTCAAAAGAGAACAATGGCACCTTTGACTAGCACGCCACCTCCGGGTTATGATGCGAACGCCAGATGTGACTTCCATTCAGGCGCTTCAGGTCACCACATAGATAACTGCAAGGCTTTCAAACATAAGGTGCAAGACCTTATTGATAGCAAGGCGATTAACTTTACAAATGACGCGCCTAATGTTTTTCAAAACCCGATGCCCAACCATGGTGTTGCCGGTGTCAATGCTATTATTGAAGAAGAGAATTTGAATTTGGTAATGGATGTTGTAGAGTTAAGAACTCCTTTGAGTTTTGTCAACAGTAGGCTGTTAAAAGGTGGAGTTTTTCTAGGCTGTGGAGAAGATTGTGAAGGGTGTGCAGCGCATCCCAGAGGTTATGAAAGTTTGAGGAATCATGTTTAGTGTTTAATGGATAAAGGTGTGTTACAATTTGACAGGATTAAAGAAGAGAAAAATGTGAAGGTGATTAATCAGAGTCAGGATGAGATCGCTACGATCTCGATCCCTTTTAGAATGATTAACATATCTGCCCCGCCAAGGCCAGCAAATGTTATAATCACCAAGGCAGGACCAGTGCCTTATGAAAGTACTAAAGAAATCCCATGGAACTATGGGGCGGAGGTCTTTTGTAATGGCTAGAAACAAGAGTTAAGGGGAACATCGTTTGATGATTCATCGGTTGATAATTTGATTGGAACTAGTGGAATAACGAGAAGTGGTAGGGTGTTTTCACCGCCTGATGATAATGTTGAGAGGCAGGATAAAGTAAAAGGCAAGGCTATTGTGGAAGAAAGTTCACAACAAGGTTAGAAGGATGCTCTCCTGAAAGACGCTGAAGAATTCGTGCGTCTGATTAGAAAGAGCGATTACAAGATCGTTGATCATCTTCAACAGCCTCCGTCCAAAATATCAATTTTGTCTTTACTATTGTGCTCTGAGGCACACCGGAATGCCCTTTTGAGGATTCTGAACATAGCGTATGTCCCACAAGAGATTTCAATGAACCATCTTGAGGGGGTTGTGGCCCATGTGAACACTGGCAATGGATTGGGATTTACAGATTTGGACCTGACGCCTAAAGGAAGAAATCACAATCACGCCTTGCACATCTCTATTGAGTGTAGATGAGCTGTTTTATCACACGTTCTGGTGGATACTGGGTCTTCACTCAATGCGTTGCCCAAAAAGGCTTTGATGAAGCTAGATACCTGTTGCACCCCAAAATTTGACCAACTACTTATCGCAATTTGGTTCATGTTTCGACTCATTTCATTTCGCATTTGCATACCACGTACATTGCATTCTTTCCAGTCAGATTGACTTTATCGGGATCACAGTCCTCTGATCGCGCTTCAGGTATTTCAGGCCAGTTCGAATAAGCTGTTTTGAGAATTTGTGCTCGTCCCGGTGTTTTCAGCTCTCGCTGTTGTTTTTGAGGACATTTCGGTGTCCGGTTTTTACCGCTTATTTCGCTACAGTCGCGCATGTGTTTTCTAATCGATTTAATTGGCTTCCCTGCATTTTTAGAATTTTCCCTTTTATTTTCTAGATTTTTTTTATAGATTTTAATAGATTTATTTGAGTTTTTCTAGATATTAAACAGGTTTTTTTAATATTTTCTTATAGATTTAATAGTTTTTCTAGAATTGTAAATAGATATTCCTTTTTTAAATAGTTTTAAATAGATTTTTGTTTTTAGATATTAAATAGTAGATTTTAATTAGTTTGTTTAATAGGATAACTCTTTTTCTATTTTTTAATAGGGTTAATTAGAGTTTATTTTCTTTGTAGAATTAATAGAGATTAATTAGATATTAGTAATTTCTTTTAGAGTTTAATCATTTTCGTTAATAGGGTTAATTAGAATTAATTAGCAGAGTTAATTGCTTTGGTTTCCATTATTTTGTTTTAATTTGAGTCAGCTTTTAATTAGAGTCTAAGTTTGAATTTAGTAGAGTTTAATTAGGGTTTAATCATGTTAATTAGCTGTTAATTAAGTCCAAAATCGGTGGGCCAGGTGTCTGTTTTCTAGGGCCCAAGTCCAACTCGCTGCCACTTGGCAGTATAAGAAGCCGTCCACGCGTGTGTATCAGGTTCCACCACTTCATTCTCCTCTTCCACGTTACACACCCAGAGGCTTCCACCTCATTCTCTCCACTCTCTCAGAACTAGCCACGCGTCCCACTATCCCTCTCTCCCCTTCCATGCAGAGCCCCACGTGGCTCTCATCTGTCTCACCGTCCCCCTCGCCGCTGGCCATGCAGCCGCCGTAGGGACCGCCGCAACGTTTGCCGGAGTCTCACCGGAAGCTCACCGGAAACTGCGTTTCATCACCTTCTCCGAGGAACCTTCATCGTTTTCGCTCAACACTCATCCACTTCCGATCAAGAACTCGCCAGAAAATCATTGGTGTTTGACTCCTCCACTCGTGTTCATCGAAGATTTTATCAAGAACTTACAAGAACCTTCACCGATCTTGTGAGATTTGCCCAGAACGATGAACATTCATCCATTCTCCAAGAGCCTTCAACGAACTTCATCCAGTTTCCAGAAATCCCCAAGAATGTCATGGTGTTCTTCATGAGTTTTCCAGATCTGTGAAGATCTTCACCAACGACCTTCATCTTCCTCCAGTTCTCATCAACGATTCCCAGAAATACTCAAGAACATGCATCCAGGTCTTCGTGTGTTCATCACTTCCCCAAAATATTCGTCTTCCTCAAAGAATTCCTCAAGATCTTCATAAGAACGTTCCCAGATCTTCACAGATCCAACGATCACTCTTCAATAGGTTTTCCAGAAACCTATGAAGATCCTTCAAATCTTCAACATCGTTCATCATCTTCTTACCACCTTCTTCGATGATTTTTTCCAGATCTTCAATATCTTTATCATCCAACAACTTCAAGATTCTTCAAAGCATCTCCAGATTCCAGAAGTTCTTCATTGGAACGTTCATCAGAACTTCAAAGTCTTCATCAACTTTCGAGTGTCTTCAAGAACGTCCAGCTAGGGATTAAATCGTGCTTCCCAGATGTGTGATATTACGTTGTTGTTGTTTGGTTTAATCGTGTTGAAGGAGTCAAATTAGCATTGAGTTTTGAACAAGAGTTGGTGAGGGAAACAAAGAGCTTGCGAGAGAGAGAGGCTGAGGAAACGGCGGTGGAAGCATGAACAGTGAAGGGGGAGTTTGAGAGGTTAGGGTTTTGGTTTGCTGAAGCATGGACCACGTGGCGCTGGACTGGGCATCAGGCCCAAGTTGTTTTTTTGGCAGCGCACCTCCGTTTTTCCTCCCCCCCCCCCCCCCGTTTGTGTGTGTGTAGTTGGGCTGGGCCCATTCGGCCACACACCCTGCATTTTCGTTTCTGAACCCACCTCCCCGTTTTTGTGCAATTTTGCTGGGCTCTGGGCCTAGTTTCCCTGGTTTTGCTAACTGCAGTAACCCTTGTAATCATGCACCCGCTGCACATTTTTGTTAATATTCTTGTATGGTTTTAATTGTAATTTTTAGAATAGTTCGATAATCCTAGAATATAATTAGCATATTGATTAGCATGTTAGGGTTATAATTAGGATTTAATTTTCTTTAGAGAATTGTTTTAGTTTAATATGCTTAGACTATAATTGTTAGTATACTTTCTCTTAATAGAATTTAGATAGAATAATTCCTAGAATAGGTTGTAATTAGCATATTATGCTCTTTAGGGAATTTTAGATAATATTTCTCTTAGAGTTCTCTTTTATATTTTTTCTAGAGTAGATTTAGCATTTATTCCTTTGTAAAGAATTAGGAATTAGATATTTTAGGGGATTTATAGATTTAATTCTTTAGAATATTTTCTAGTAGAATTTAATTGTCGTATTTTAGGAGTAGCATTTTATTTCCATTTGTTAGTGGATTTGTCTCCTATTTCCTCTCCTATTTCGTTTCTATCTGAGTTTATCTTCGATTTTATTGTTGGCTGGCCGTGTGACACGATTCAATTGGAGAATGATTTTCGATATCATTTCTCCATCTTGTCTTTGACACGGATATCAATACGCTACCTCTTAGAGTTCGAGTTCTCGTATAAGTCGAACCATGACGGTCTAAGCGTTACATTGTTCTGATTCGAGCGTCATCATCAAAGATCCAGAGAGGAGAAGATTGGAATGGAGCTTGCGCGCACGTCAGGAGCCCGGGAGCTGCTTCGTTCATCATCGTCTTCTTCAAGTCTTCAGGCAACCGTCGAGTGTTGTGAGCTGTATCGTTAGATACGTAGGAAATGACAGTTGAGGAGTTCTTCTCAATCGTCTAGGATGTCTAGTATGGTACCCTTTGGGTGACATGCGACGCATTCACTCCTACGTCTTAGGTTCTTGCGTGTGTGTCCCGAGTTCCTTTCCGTTTAGGCGTAGGCCTGCTTCCTCTTTGTTCTCTCCCCCGTGCGATCGAAATCCTTTTTCTCTCGCGTTCAGGCGATCGAGACCCCTTCTCTTGCCCCCGTGCAATCGAGACTAGTTTCTCAAACTACGTAAGCTCTGATCTCTCAAGCCTGTTGAGAGTACGTAGGCACAATACTGATGTATTGGCGAGCCACCTTTCCCGTAGTCGAACTACGTAAGCTCTGATCTCTCAAGCCTGTTGAGAGTACGTAGGCACAATACTGATGTATTGGCGAGCCACCTTTCCCGTAGTCGAACTACGTAAGCTCTGATCTCTCATATCTGTTGAGAGTATGTAGGCACAATACTGACGTATTGGCGAGCCACCTTCCACCTTTCCCGTAGTCGAACTACGTTTGCTCTGATCAGTCGTACCAGACGAGAGTACGTAGGCATAGGATGCGATATCCTAGCGAGCTACCTCCCTTTTTCCCGTTTCCCCATTTTAGCTGTAGTAGGCTGAACTACAGCTGCATATGATGTGATATCCTAGTGAGCACACTAACAACTAACCTCTTTGTTCTCTCGCTGCTGTGCGATCGAGACTTTCCCGCTGACGACTGATGTTTCCTTTTCTCTTGCCCGAGCGCAATCGAGACCAGACCGTAGTTCTAGTTCCCGTAGGTCCCCGTACCTCTAGAACCAGTTTCATCTCACCCCTGTGTGATCGAGAACACCCTGTCTAGCCGTAGTTAGCCTGAACTACGTCATGCTCTGATTTCTCTGACGAGAATACGTAGGCAAAAGACGCGACGTCTTGGCGAGCAAATTCCCCCGTAGTTTCCTGAACTACGTAGACTCTGATTTCTCATTCTCTGATGAGAATACGTAGGCATAGAGTGCGACGCTCTATCGAGTCAGTTTCTTTCCGTTTAGCTTTAGCAGCCGTAGATAGATTGTTTTTCACCCGTAGACAAACCAACAAGCGTGGATCCCATCGAGTACGATGGACGTGAGGGGTGCTAATACCTTCCCCTTGCGTAACCGACTCCCGAACCCAGACAACGGTTGCGATGACCTTGTCTTATACCTTTTCGTCAGGTTTTTCCGATTGTTTCCTTTCCCGTTCCGAGGGATAAATAACGAAAGGTGGCGACTCTTCTGTTTTGCCGGCACCTTATTTTCACGGAAGCGACAACTGGCAACTCTGCTGGGGAACTTGATAGTTTCCTGGGATCCAACGTCCCGAAAGCGAGTCAATCTGGGGATCCAACGTCCCTGTGCGAGAGTCAATCCTAGCGCTTGTTTGCGTGTCTGTGGGTGTTTTTGTGTTGTATATTACTGATGTATTTACATTTCCCGCACTATATTATTATCTGTTGCTATGGTGCTGTTGCGGGAGGGGAACTCTGATGAGTGAGAAGCCAGACCCAGACTTGAGTGTACCTAGAATTAGTTGTGGAAATTAGTGGGCGCGTGCTTGCTTGGTAGACACTAGTGTCTCATGAAATCCACGCTCAGACGAGGTTCTCCCGGTTGACTT